>JAAGEH010000297.1:5515407-5579288 GCA_011751065.1 Lasiurus cinereus
AATTGATTTTTTACAGAGAGGACAGGAGAGGGAGAGTTAGAAACATCGATGAGAGAGAAACACCAATCAGCCACCTCTGCATACCCCCGCACTGGGGATGTGCCTACAACCAAGGTATATGCCCTTGACCTGAATTGAACCTGGGACTGGGACCTGGATTCTTTGCCCGCTGGAATCTAAGAATGAAACCATGGACAGAAAGTGGTATAGCAAAGGTGGAAATTTATTGAAGAGCAAGTACAGACTCCTGTGTAGGGAGGGGGAAAAGTCTCACAGAATGGACTCCCACATGGGGAGGGGGGAAAGGGTCCCACAGAACTGACTCCTACGTAGGGAGGGGGAAGAGGCCCACTGGGTTCCTCTTCCCACCCAGCGTATAAAGGCTGCTGCTCTTGTGCCTTGATATCCCTGCTGATTGGTCACTATTACCTTAGACTGGTTCTGCAGTAACTCCCGGGCTCACCAGTCAATCCGGAGTTAGTATGCAAATTAACCTCACCACCTCCGTGGAGACTGACAGCAGGGTGCAAAGAAGCCTAGGAGGCCATCACCACAATGACCAGGGAGCAGGCAAATGAAGCTTAGGCAGCTCCCAGCATGGCCTGCGTGGCCAGTGACCCAGGAGCAGGTCTACCCAGCCCATAGGCAGCTCCCAGCACGGCCTGCTTGGCTAGTCTGAGAGCCCTACCTTGATGGGGGTGCAAGGGTTTCAGACATTTTCTCCTTGTAGGTTTCAAGGTCCCCGACCAGATATCTTGGGCAATAGCCTAAATTTAAAGGTCCCCCTTTTACAAGGTCCACCTTTTCCCAGAATTTATAAGAATACTTGGCAATTTTATCTTGGCAAGTTCCAAGACTGCTGGCTTTCTTGTTCAGTGGGTGAAATAAACTTCCCCTTCCCCCCCTCCTATCTCTCTACCCTAATAGCTATCCATCCTGCCTAGCAAGAAAAATAGGTAGGAGAAGAAATAGTGTAGTAGGAGCAGAATGAGTTACAACATGGTGACCAGGAAATCTTGGGCAATGAGGAGATGAGCTCGATGTTGTCTCAGTAGTCAGTGCTAGGGCAGTGGTTAAAGACTATAAATTATAGCAGAGACTCAAAAAATATGAGGATGTGTGTCAGTGGTAGAAGTAAGGTTTAAATATTTAATATTTTTAGTGTGAAAATATTAAAGTATGAAATGAGATATAGACTGTGTTCAAAGCAAAATTTCCAAAGTAATATATTTACATTTCTGGTTATGATTCATAATTTATTAGGTTTTTGTTCTGCTTTCATTATTTTTTCTTATCTATTGTGGATGAAAGGGGGGCTCTGTAATAAATCTAACCGAAAGTAACCTCACAGGGTGATCTGATCATAAATTCCTAATTGGACCAGTCATGGTGGTTATTCATGCTCCAGGCTGATAACTTTCTTTTTGTTTTGTTAATTCTCACCCAAGGATATTTTTCCCATTGATTTTTAAAGTGACTGGAAGGGATTGAGGGAAGGAGAGAGGAAAGAAGGGAGGGAAGGTGGGAGGGGAAGAGAGAGAGAAACTTCAATGTGAGAGAGACATATTGGTTGGCTACCTCTCTAATGTGCCCCAATTGGGGCCAGGGATTGTACCTACAACTCAGGTATATGCTCTTAACCGGAAGATGAACCCAAGACCTTCAGTGTTTGAGCCAATGCTCTAACCACTGAGTAGCACTAGCCAAGGCCAGGCTGATACTATTGACTGAAGGTTGTTTTTTTTTTTAAGATTTTTAAAAAATATATATTTTATTGATTTTTTTACAGAGAGAAAGGGAGAGAGAGAGAAATACCGATGAGAGAAACATCAATCAGCTGCCTCCTGCACACCTCCCACTGGGGATGTGCCCACAATCAAGGTATGTGCCCTTGACCAGAATCAAACCTGGGACCTTTTAGTCCACAGGCTGACGTTCTATCCATTGAGCCAAACTGGTTTCAGCTTACTGAAGGTTTTTAAGCCAACCCTGGCCATTTTTCTAGTGCAGTGGTCTGCAAACTCATTAGTCAACAGAGCCAAATATCAACAGTACAATGATTGAAATTTCTTTTGGTAGCCAAAATCCAACTTCTGCACATGGGCCACGAAGTTTCAATTGCACTGTACGTGTGCACCCACATATAGTATTTTGTGGAAGAGCCACGCTCAAGGGGCCAAAGAGCCACATGTGGCTCACAAGCCGTGGTTTGCCGACCACTGTTCTAATGCATCTCGGTTAACACAACTTTGAAATGTCAGGGGTAATCTTTTCCAGACTCCTTGAAGGCATGACCACCTTCAAGAGAGCACTGTCCTATGATCAGTCCCCACCTTGCTTTCTCCTACCTCCATATTATCTTTCTTATTTTATTTTTAAATTCCAGATTAATCAAATAAACTTCAAACTGCCATTCCTTATAGCATTTAAGATCTTGCTTCCTGGCGTTGTCCTCAGTTTTGGCTCAAATAAACTCTTATAAAATTCCCTGCAGATTTGGATGTTTTTTATGGTGACACTAAGCAAGAACTGACAAAATTTATAGGAATACAGTATAATCAAAATATACATATTTAGTATGAGAGTGAATGATTAATATATGGCTTTAAAATCATAATATGATTAAAACAGATGAATTGTTATTCAAACAATTCTTACCTGTTTACCGTGGTTATTTGTTGTTAAATTGCCCATACAGAGCTCGTATATTTTCTATTCTGTCTGCATATTGTGTGAAAACTGCCAAAATGAATGTTCATATAACATAGAAATTGGGAGCTAAACATGGGAAGAAGACTGTTCCATTCTAAGCAGTGAGCATATGCCTTATCAAAATAATTTATAAACATAATAGATTTTAAATACTCTCAAGATGAGAAGGAAAATTAAAAATATCAAAAATATATTTTATCCTATTTTCTCAATGTATTCTTATTCAATATTTGCTCTTTGGAGGAGGAAGAAATTTTCCTCTGCCACTTAAGTTTTTTTTTAGCTGGTCTAATAATTAAATTACATGAGAGAGATAATAAGAGGAAATAACTGCATTTAATTACTTATGTATGGGAACCCCGCAAACAAGAGAGTCAGAGAGGTTTGGGACAGAAGGTTAAAAGGAGGTATATATGGCATTCTGAACGAAGGATGAGGTAAGACATCTTGGGGCTTCCAACGGCAGGGAGGTCATTGCAGGGTGATAAGAAGAGCAGATGTTCAGTAATTAGTAGTTTGCTCTGCCATATAGATAGGTCATAAAGGCTATCTCTGATAATCTCTGATTATGGGAAAGTCCCCTAATTTAAATTCTAGCGAGTTAAGCGGAAGGTTGTGGCACAAGTTTCCCTTGAGTCCACAGGGTCTCCATTGGCTTTAGCATAAAACAGTTCTCATACCACAGAGGCATATCTTGGGGTGACTCCTTCTGAACCCCTACATTTCATACAACTGATACAACTGTTCCAACCCTTCTATTATGCATACTTTCACCAAAAGTTTTGGGTTAACATCATTTTGTGTGCTTATTTTATCTATTTTGAGTGTGAGATTTATGTTGAGCCTGGTGGAAGGGGAAAGGCTAAGGAAAGGTATGTGTGTGAATTGACAGGGTGCATTGTACATGATACAATTTGTAAAATTTCAGTACAGAAATGCTGTATTAATTATAAGGAAAGATAACTTAATAAAAATAAAACCATTGTTTGTGCAAAGAAAATACAAAAGGTGCTGTTAGCACGAAATATATGAGATTGCTGCCAGTATAATGCAGCATACTGTTTTATAACAAACTTTTTGTTTTAATAAGTAGAAAGAGTACACTCTAAAAGAATGATAAAAGTTTAGGATAGAAAATACAGATACCAGTCACACAGTTGTTTACTATCGTTATTAAGTACTAGAGGCCCGATGCACGGAATTCTTGCATAAGTGCAAGCCCTAGGCCTGGTCGATGATTGAAACACGAGTGTCTGGCGTGGAAGGGCAGGTCCCAGCTGACCCCTGAGCCCTGGGCAGCACCTAGGCCCCTCGGCCTCAGCATGGCCTCCTCCACCTGAGTCATCAGGCCCCCGCCAGGCTCCCTCAATGCCTGGGAGCCAGGCGGTGACTCTGCACCCCACTGCCATCCCTGGTGTCCATCTGCGAAGCAATTGGCAGGGCGATTGGGCCCTGCTGTCACTCACCTTGGCCTGGTGCTGCCCAGTCACCTGATCCACTATCCCACCATGGTCCTGCTCTCGTCAGGGCCCATCGGGGCCAGCAGCACCTCCACTGCCACCCACTGCCAGTGCTGCACCACAGACACACACCATGTTCCATGCCGTCCCCTGATGGTCAGTGCATGTCATAGTGAGCGGTTGAACTCCCAATCGAGGGGACATCTTTCAGATTATGCTTTTATTACATAGGATTATGCACTATACACAATTGTATATGCTGTTCTTTTACATGACTGGCAATGCAGTAGGTTTATCTAAACCAGCATCAACACCAGCATGTGAGTACTGTGTTATACTATGATAGTATGATAGCTCTGATGTCAGTAGGCAGTAGAAACTTTTCAACTCCATTATATTATTATGGGACCACAGTTGTTTATGCTGTCTGTTAACCAAATGTTATGTAGTGTACTTATGTACACATACACACATGTTTTGATAATCCTATATAATAAAACCATAATATTCAAATTGACTGAACGGTGGAATGACCAGTTGCTATGATGTGCACTGACCATGAGGGGGGCAGATCCTTAATGCAAGTGCTGCCTGTTGGTGGTCAGTGTGCTTTCATAGGGGGAGCACAGCTCAGCCAGAAGCCAGTTTCACAGCTGGCGAGCGCTACAGGTAGGTGGTAAGAAGTGAGGGGTCCCGGACTGTGAGAGCCTCAGACTGTGAGAGGGGTGTCTGACTGCTGGCTTAGGCCCGATCCTTGGGGGGGAGCAGGCCTAAGTAGGTGGGCGGACATCCCCTGAGGGGTTCTGGACTGTGAGAGGGCACAGACTGTGTTGGGGACCTCCCTCCAGTGCACAATTTTTGTGCATTAGGCCTCTAGAATAATTAATAAAAACAGAAAATTTTAGGAGGAAAAATAAAAGCAAGTATAGGGAGACCAATTTTCTTGTTTTTATGATATAGTCTATATAGATACTATATGGATTTGAACTCTAGGGAAAAAAAGATAATTTACCACTACAATTCTAGGTTCTTAGTGGAGATCCTCCCTGTAATAAAAGACAGATTAAATAGGGGAAAACAAACAGAAGTTTAGTGCCATGTATACCTCCTGTATAGATATTCAGTAACACTGAGTAACTTGCCCAAATGATCTAAGTCATCACCTTAAAAACCATCTCAAGCTAATAACAACAACAAAAAAAATGTTGTGGGAGTGTGGGAATATTCTGCTTCTTTTTCCAAATATGTAGCTTAAAAATGAATACCATATATCATTTTTAATATTATCTTTTCTAAGAGTATGTTTTAAATGCATTAATAGGTTTTATAAAGGAGACATATTTGTCTAAGTTTAAATAATAAGAAATTTTCAATTCCTCAGCAACAGAGATTTTTCTAAAATATGTATAAGAGAATGGGGATTTCAAGACCTCCCTGTAAGTAACTTTATTTTAATTAGAAATCAAGCCTGTAGGGGAAAAGTATCAAAAGAAAACAAAACAAAACAGCAGCCATCCACACACTTTACTTATTTGTAAGGTCTTTCAAGCCTGTGGTGGAGAAAAATCGTAAGATTAAGCCAGAGATTGGGCACATAAATGTAACTACCACAACATACTGAGAACACCCAAATGAGCTCTCACAAAAAAATTCCGTGATAGAATTGCATTTTATGTGCCAGGGTTCCTGCTGGGATGACATTCTTTGCATTTGGTTAATTTGGACTATGTTATATGATGTTCTGCTAATGAATGGAATAAATGTATCTACATGGTAAAAAACCAAACCAGGAATTTTTAAATATTTAATTATTTAAAACAGTGCATGAAAGGCTGGGCAACATTTTCATTAAAAACCACAATGTTGATGGGTTTAATACCATAGTCTAAATATTTCCCTTAGGATGAACCGAGAAAATTCATATTTTACATAGTTAGAGATTTATATTCTCTCTCTCTCTCTCTCTCTCTCTCTCTCACTCTCTCTCACTTTCTCTCTCTCTCATATACACACTCAAAGAAGCAAGTGCAATGCTGTAAATTGCTTTTGTTAATCTCCGTTCACATCTACCAGGATGAAAATTAAGGACTTTAGGAAGCATTTAGTCTATAATTTGACCTCATTTTTTAAATCACTTATGAATAGAGAAATTTTTTAATTAAGTGAGATTTCTTGTAGGTCAGCCAATTATCAACGCTTTTAGAATTATAACAATCTACTATACTAATAATCCCAAGTCTGAAAGACTTTCACGTGAACAAAAAAAAAAGTAATGGATTCAAAAGAATTATTACAATTTTCCTTGTCAAAAATCCATTCATTGAATTGCATAGATAAAACTTAATGACTTCTTTTCAGGTACAGTAGCTAAGAGCCCAAAAGTGGTACAATCATTGAAATATAAGGTTACTTATTACACTAACTGCTCAAATACTTCACATACATTTCAACATTTTTACTTCATTTGCTTTAAATCTTGATGAAGTTACTCTGAGAAAAAAGAATAAGGGATACAATTACATTTCATTAAAATAAATCAATATAAGTCACAAGGAATAAGAGGGATTTAGATTTTATTGATTGAACTCATAGGATATGGTTCCCTTGGAGAGAAATTATTTCTCAGACATTTCTTTTTTCAACCATTTTTACTGTGGATAACCTGAGTTTGTTTGTGAATAATATGTATAAGTGTGAATATGGATTCTTTAACATATATTCTCTATATAACAGCATTGAGTTTTAGGGAAAAAAACTTAGCTTGAGAAAGACTTTCTACCAATTTTATGTAGGCAAATGTGTACTTGTACTGAAGGGGTTCAGAATGAGCCTCTCCAATATGTGCCATTTTGGCATGTGGACTATTTTGAGTTGAAGGCAATCAAAACCCAGCAGATTCAGAGAGATACCAAACCAGAGATAACTCTTTATCTGGATGACATATTTGTATGGCAAGGCAAACATCTAACTACCAAATTTCTGTTTTTATTGTCCTGGAGAATTGCCCTAGTCCACTTTGAGGCTCCAAGCTCCTATTCTATTCCTTAAAAATAAATTTAATTATGTATATACAGGGACCCTGTGAAAACATAAGGCCCAAAGGCAAGTCAAGCATGTGAGACTTACCTGCCATTTGGTCCTTATGTTCTCAGAGGGTCCCTGTGTATATATAATTAAATTTATTTTTCTCCTGTTAATCTGGTTTATGTTAATTTGATTATTAGACCAGCCAAATAATTTAGAGGGATTTAAGGAAAAATTACCCATCTTATCAGTATCTCTATCCTACTATGAAGGCTGACATATTGCAATGTTTTTTTTTAAAATTAAATAATTGAAATATAAAACAATGTTTTACAAGCCTTGCAAAAAACTTGTTTAGCTCGAGAAATAGAAATATTTGAATATTTTAACTCAAGGATATAGAAACATTTTTTGTTTTACTTAAATACAGATCTAATAACAGTTAGAAAATTGATGGAAAAATAGCAAAGAACCTGAAAACTTCTTTGAGAGTACTAATTTAAATTCCAAGATATATATAAAAAAATTAGGGTAATCAATAAAAAATATGTGATTTTAAGTTCACATTTATGTGTATCCTATGAATCCATTGTAAGACTATCAGTCAGGGTAGACCAGGGATTGGAAAACTAGGCCACTGCAGACCAAATTGACTCACCAACACTAGCTCTTTTTGTAAATAGTTTTATTGGCACATAGTTACACCTATTTCTTTACCTATCCTCCCTCTTTTCCTCCCTCCCTGCGCCTCCATGGCTATTTTCCATTACAGTGAAGAATTGAGTAGTTGTGACAGAGTCCTTGTGAGGGGGAGGGGGAGATAGTTCCTCTCTTTTCTTAGTTCTTCTGACTGACTGAATGATAAAATTGACATGAGATAGATTAACAGGAGAAAATAACCAAGTTGAGTTACATGTGTACATAAAGGGGGTTCCATAAGAATATGGGGCCCAAGGACAAACTGGGCAGTTGAGAGTTGTATATCATCTTGAGCTAAGGTGAAGGGAGGTGCTGTAGACCTTAGAACTTCCAAGGGGAGGAAGACAAATCACATGGAGATGGGAAAGCAGATGTTTGGTAAACAGATGTTTGCTGGGCCCATCTTTTACCATGGGACACAGAGAAGGTTTTGATCCAAGAGGCCTTGCTATTCCTCCATGTCTATCATATCCAGTTCATATTAAAGTGTAGTAATTTATAATGATAGCGAGTTTCCTGGAGCAGGTCCTCTTTTAGGCAACTCAGGAGAAGGTAAAAGAGTTTTTCCCTGACACTTTTATTAAAAAAAAAGAGAGAGAGAGAAATAACCAGATTAAAATAACCAATATCCCCCCACATACATTAGGGTTGTAAACTTTGCTCCTTCTCAACTTTATGGCCTGAAAAGCCTAAAATACTTATTATCTGGCCCTTTACAGGAAAATTTTGCTATCTCCTGGTCTAAATTTTGCTGTAGAAATAAATAATTCTCAAATTGTTGTGTCTGAATGTAAGAACCTTTATTTCTCACTCATACCCCATTGTTATCGTGGGTGGGTGTGGGTGCTAAGGCAGGGTCTTGGATTGAAGGAGTTACATCTTAATACATGTTTCCAAAATCCGGCAAAGTTCACTGGGGCTCTTAAAACTTCCTCTGGAAGTGACCTATTAGTTACACTTGTATATCTTTAGCCAATGAAAGTGAGAGAACCATGCTTATTCTCAAAGGGAATAAGAAAATAAAATATTGTCACATATTCCATGAACAAAAATTAGACCTAGAGACATAGAAACATTGAACAGACTGTCAAACCTTAGAGGGAAATTAAGGGAGGTTGGAGGGAGGGAAGAGATCAAACAATGAACTCATATGTGACTATGCATAACCAAAGGACACAGACAGTAGATGGTTAACCTTGGGAGTGAGAGAGGGCAGTGTGGGGGAAGGAAGGGAACATATATAATATTTTCAACAATATAGATTTATTAAAAAAAATCTTGCCACTTATTAATAAGGAAAATTTAAATATTTGTGAATAGTGCTAATAAATGCCACAGACAAATTATCTGTTATTATCCAAAGTGCAATTGCCACAGTAGTTATTGAGAGGTGACAATAATCTGGCTTGAAAAATTAAGTGTGAAACACAAGTTTAAAGTAAAATTATAATGTGCATAGCAGTCATAAAACAAACTCTAGTATTACCTTCAAGCAAAGGATTTAAATGCATCTATGATATATGTTTATAAAAAGATAATATAGCATATTAATCACATCTGCAATGAGTTTACAATCTATGCTGTAAATTATAATGAGGTGATTAAAGATGTTGCATAAAATATTTAAACCATGTGCTGGGTATTGCTATTTCAGAGCTGTTTAAAACTTTAATGATGGCTGAAGTTTTTTAGATCTATGTAGTATGCCCTGGATAATAAAACTAGAAAAAAGTTGGTCAAGTTATTAATTCTGTATACAAACAGACATTTTCATGCCTTGCAAATTTTCAGTGTCATTAATGCAGTAAATATAGCCAGAAGTTATTATATTTTATAACATAAGAAAAAATGATCCGTTTATTCAATTTTATGCATAATTTAAAAGCACAAAGGAAAAGCTGATTGTCATTTAAAATCCTATGCAGTAATTCTATTCATCAATAAATTGTTAAAATGAGCATTAGTAATAGGACTGTATATGCTCATTTTTTCATTCATTTGAAAGTAACCATTACTTTGAAAGAATATATGTCTTTAGAGTGTAACTTCATAGGAACTCCATAGAAAATAATTTTTCTCCTCCTACCCCATTCTGGCTGTCTGTTCAACCCCACTCTGTGGGGCTTATTCTTTCTCATCTCTAGAGTGAAATTTTGAGATGGCTTTGTGACTTTTTCAGTCATTTTTATATAATTAAAGTCCTCTTGGCATTTTCAACTATAAAAAAAAAAGTCTTATTTGATAATTACTGTTTTCTCTCCTATGTAAAATTAGTATTCTAAGCGTAATAGGAAATTATGGTTGCCTCCGCTTGGATCTGCTTCAGACTGGATGGAAGCTGCAGAGTGAAAGGGAGGTTTCCCTTTTAGCTTTCCCTCTTTCCTCTTTCACCCTCTCACTTTACCAGGAGGCGTCTGTCTGCCCCAGGATCGGAGATTGGATAAGAGCAGGAAGGAGACGTGTGAGAGAGAGAAGTCCCCGCTGTAATTAATTGTTGCATGAAACACTTCCATTGCTTTTGCAGGCATCTCCACTGGGAATGCCCACCTTGTAAATTTCTTGTGATATGGATTATTCATCTCTTCTGGCTAGGCATCTTGCCCCATACAAGAAGGATCTACCTCCACTCCCACTTAAAAAAAAATAGTTTATTGACGTTTCCCCTTTCTTTTGGAGAGAGAAGAAAGGAGAGGGAGGAAAGGAGAGAAAGATCTATGTGAGAGCATAACATGGATCGGCTGCCTCCTGTACGCCCCCTACTGGGGATCAAGCCACAACCAGGGCAAGTGCCCTGACTAGAATCAAACAAGCAACTTTCTGGTACATGGGAGTAAGCCCAAACAATCGAGCCACACAGGCCAGGACAGGGTGGATCCTTTTGTTAGGATCACATACTTATTTCAGGAAGTCCATAGGCAAAGGATGTAAAATGATTCCAGCCTGGCAGGAAAAAGTCATTTATTCCTCACTGCCAACACAGTTGTAATAAGTGTTACAGAAAAAAGTAAGGGGAAGAATGAGAGTCTTTAATGGTGGATCTAGATTAAAGTGTCTAAAATATGCTTAGTTAGCCCTGGCCGGTTTGGTTCAGTGGATAGAGCATTGGCCTGCAGACAGAAGGGTCCCAGGTTCAATTCCGGTCAAGGGCATGGACCTTGGTTGCGGGCATGTCCTCCGTGGTTAGGGGGCTATCAGGAGCGGGCCTCAGCCACAGTCTGTCCACCCTCTGTGGGAGGTGACCGGGCTGACCAAGGGAAGGGCCAGCCCCATTACCCTGCTGCTTCAGCCACTGCCAGCCACCGCAGCCACCAAGGTGTTTCCATCAACACAGTCTCTAGTCCCTTCACTGTGAAAAAAATGACAACTTTCTTTAGGCATTTTCAAGATGTGTCTTTCATAGGATATGACATTTCTTTCTTTTCTTTTTATCCTCACCTGAGGATATGTTTCCCTTGATTTTTAGAAAATGTGGAAGAGAAAGGGAAAGACAGAGAGCAACACCTACGTGAGAGGGACACTTTGATTGGTTGCCTCCGGCATGAGCCCTGCAGCCAGGGAGGAGCCTGTAACCTAGGTACATGCCCTTGATCAGGATCGAACCTGGACCCTGCAGTCAGCGGATTGAGGCTCTATCCACTGAGCCAGACCAGCTAGGGCAGGATATGACATTTCTTAGCCTCTCCAGCAGCAGTGCCTGAGCACATGCAAATGGTTGGGGCAGTGTGAGAACATCCTTGTCTCCAAATGCCCCAGAGGCCAGCTGCCAGCCCTGTCTGGGCACCGGGCTGGGGGGCACGCAGTGATCCCTGGGCTGCACACAGGGCAGCCACCAGGGTCTCCACGTGCTCCAGAGACCAACAGGCAGCTCCCAGTTGTGGGCCCTGGGCTGGGGGCGTGGACCCGAACCACCGCTTAGCAGCAGAGCACACACAAGCAGCTGGGAGCAGGGTGGGAACATGCCTGCCTCTAAATGCCCCGAGGCCAGCAGCCAGCCCCCTTGTGGTGGCCAGGCTGGGGGCATGGACCCGAACTGCCACTTGGCATCAAAGCACGCGCAAGGGGCTGGGAATGAGGCAGGAGCATCCCACCCTGCCCCCAGCTGCTTGGCTGCTGCACCCATAGTCCCGGAGTGGCCTGGGGTGTTCTGGGACCCCTGGCACTCAGGGCCTAAGTGCAGGCCTACAGGCTAGGAGCAGCCTGGGTCCTAAGTATGTTCCTGGGACCCAGGCTGCTCGGCACTGCCATCTTTGTTGGATTAATTTGCTCCTGATTGGCTGGGGCGTGTGGCTTGTGGGTGTAGGGGAGGTATGGTCAATTTGCATATTTCTTTTATTAGATAAGATGATTTATATAAAGAAGATAAGAGTTAAAAAATGAAAAAGACATTTTATTTACTATTTCTTAAGAGAGTCGAGAAGTATCAGAAAGGTTCTACAATTTGTTATCTTCATTGTTGGTGAGAAACGAAGGAAATAAATGTTCTTCACAGAACTGGAATTTGTTGTAGTTGCTACTCCTCACCCAAGGATATTTTTTCCATTGATTTTTAGAGAGAGTGGAAGGGAAAGTAGAGACACACAGAGAGAAACAGCAATATGAGAGAGACAGACTAATTGGCTCCTGTAAGTCTTGGGTGAAGAAGTGGAGCAGGCAATACATACTGGAGGTGGGAAACTTACAGATTTAAATGAATCTGGAATCACATGGAATTCTCTACTGTAACTTCACGTGAAGTCATAGACTAAGGGGATGAGATACAAATCAATAATAGCTTTTGCTACACACAGCCTGAATTGTTTCATGACTCTGACTGAAGTGGTCAAAACTGTCCCCATATAAACATAGCGAACAATCATGCAAATTACAGAACACTTAGCAAAGTGTCCTCTACCCACCCTCACACACAATATTTGCACTGTTTTAGTAATTTCTGATTTTATGTCCTAGATTTACTATTTGAATCTGTTCTAAGTCCAGGCCCTCCCATCCTATTAGAGGGGTGGATTTCAGGGATGAAACTAGGTTGAACAAATGAGACACATAGGGTACAAAATCTAGTCAAGGGCTCACTCAGGGCACTTTCACCACCCTGAGAGTAAGTGCTGATATCTAGATGCCTCATTTCTCTCACTCTAGCCCCAGCCTGATGGGTATGATGAGTTGGCACTCAGTACCCAATTCAGCTTCTTTATTTGTCTGTACCTTCCTCTTGTGCAGCGGTTGGCAAACTTGTTAGTCAACAGAGCCAAATATCAACAGTACAATGATTGAAATTTCTTTGGAGAGCCAAATTTTTTAAACTTAAACTTCTTCTAATGCCACTTCTTCAAAATAGACTTGCCCTGGCTATGGTATTTTGTGGAAGAGCCATACTCAAGGGGCCAAAGACCTACATGTTTGCCAACTACTGCTCTAGTGACATGGTCAGTAAACAATACCAGATATAAAAATCACAGCAGATAATTAAAAAATTTTGTTTTTGCATTGTAGAAAGTAATATCCCTAAGTAACTTGCTTTTTGATGTTTACTAAGGATTAGACAATAATTAAATCAAATGACCAAAAGTAAAAGATGTGTATTTTAAGTGGATTGCCATACAACTGGGAGGCTGTCTCAGATTGGGTCTTTGCTACTGGGTATCTTATAAGAAGTGACAGAGAATATGGATTTAGTGGATAAATTTAAGTGAGCAAATGCTCTTGTTTTTCTCTTTTTGACACCCTCTAACCTTCCCCTCATAGGCTCTATTAGGAAACAATATATGGAAATAATATCCTTTGGCTCCTTGGAATTATCTGACCCTGGGAACCATACATCTATACCCCTTTGCTAAACTAAAACCTGATATTTTCCAATCTGTAGCCCGTAGCCTTGTACGTATATATCCCATAATTTCACTTAATTTGCTTGGGATTTTTGAAACTTCTTGCATAATAGTATTGATGTCTTAGTTTTCTGAAAATTTCAGTTTTCTCTTTGAATATTGTTTCTATTTGATCTTCATTCTTTTCTCCTTCTGGATTGTGTTTAAATTCATATAAGACTTTCTCACAGGAGTTATTATTCTCTCCTTCCTTCTGCATTTCTATATTTTTGTCTATGCCAGTACCCAGATTTTTTTTTCTAACCTATCTTTCAATTCTGTAATTCTCTCCTTATTTGTATTTATTTTTCCCTTAAAACACGCTCACTGTGTTACTTACTTATTCCAACATTTTTTTTGGAGGATATATACTTTGTTTTCAAATCTTCTATGTAACATTTTATAGTTTATAGTTTTGTAGTCAGTCTTAGTTCTTTCAATATGAACATAGATTTATTGTACAATCTGCATTGAGTGTTTCCAAAATCTAAATTCTGTGCAGATTTGTTGCTGTTGTTATTATTGCTCAGGAGGTTTGCTCTCCTTGTGTGACTTATTCATCGTTGTAGCTATGTGCTGCACAATGTATTGGATTAAAATCTTTCAACAATAAATTGAAGTCTATATGGAAATACGTTTCTCCAGGGGGGATTAGCATTTGCTTTTTGCTAGGAGACTGGTCACAACTTCCAGTACAACCTTCATCCATTTTCAAGGTACGTAATTTCCCTGGATAGCACAGGAGATTACAATCTGAGTATAAACCCACATAGGATATATATTTCATCCTCACTTTAAGAGTGTTGTCCATTCAGTGGGGTTTCCTGTTCAACTTCCCACCTTATTCGAGGCAGGCTTGGATTTCTGTCTCCCCTTCCTTGTGAATCGGACAAAACAAATATTGGCATTTCCCTGGATCAATAAATCCCTTCAGGAAGAAAAGCAGATTCCAAACCAGCTTTCATTCTTAGTCCTCAGTTTCTCTCCCTTTTGTACCTTATTAATCTTTCTGGTTTTGTTGCCCCTTTGACACTTCCAAGACTATGTATGCATGTATATTATATATGGTCCTTTAAACACCAGAGATCAAGAATACTCTTGTAGGCAATGACATCAGGAACAGAGAAACTTTTTGTGTCTCAGGAAATTTCTTTGACGTGGTGAACCTGTGCCAAAGCTGATGTTCAGCTGGTTTGCATGAATTGTTTATGGATGGCCTCCATTCTTATTGGTTGCTGCTTATTGTGGCATCATTCGCATTAAACATTATCCATATTGCATAGGTTGTTAAATATGCTTAATATTTCCCCTTTACTATTTAAAACCTATAGATCCTATGCTATAAAGTTATTAATGCTAAGCTGTTAGGTACTAAAGGAAGAAAAACATTAAAATCTTGGTCATGTCAATTTTCTTTCTGTTCCTAAGGACACATCAAAGAAACGTTAACTGCACTGTAACCACAAACAGTGCTATAATTGCTATGCTTAAGTCAGTTTCTCAGAAAGCTTTGTGGGGATTTTCACATAGCCTCGGGGATTCTGCAGATTTCTATACAAATTAGAAGTTAGCTTTTTACAAAGAAAGATTTGGACTTTTTAATGGCAACTTATTTCAACATACATATTTTAAGTCTTTCTTGGTTTTGTTGCAGCATTTATTCATTAACAGCAAATAATAGATTGAATTCTGCCAGGAAACTGCTCCACTTGTCCTTAAAAAACAATTCCCAACCTTAGGTTACTCACTGTTTGACGTTGTGAATAGTTCATTAAAAAAGAACACAAAAACATACAAAGAGAGAATCCAAGATGGCGGCATAGGTAAACACCTACACTGCTGCCTTGCACACAATTTCAAAAACTACAACTAAAAGACAGAACAGACATCATCCAGAACCACAGGAAAGCTGGTGGAGTTGAAAATTCTACAACTAGAAGGAAAGAGAGGGGCTTACAGAGACCCAGAGGAGCTGCAAAAAGCTGAGATACGGAGACGCGTCGTGCATGAGAGAGCGAGTGACGGCGAACCTGGCTGGCTTTCTCTGGCGA
Organism: Lasiurus cinereus; assembly: GCA_011751065.1. NCBI lineage: Eukaryota > Metazoa > Chordata > Mammalia > Chiroptera > Vespertilionidae > Lasiurus > Lasiurus cinereus. Next base: position 5,531,218 of record JAAGEH010000297.1, read on the forward strand.
GAAGGAGATGGAGACTCTCAATGGCACTGAACTCCTTATCCTACGACACTAAACCCCTGATCCAGCTGAAACTCATTCGGGGGAGGGGGGGGAGTTTGGACTGTGAAGGGAGAGAAGTGCACGGAAATTTAGGGGAGTCGCAAAAGATTAGAAGTCTGGTGTCGCGCACAGCACTGCGCCCCAGAGGACAGACTGCTGATTGTGCCGCTGGCTTTCACAAGTGGGCGGGCGACAGACCCTCCGAACTGTGCCACTTCTAACTTCACTAAACCCCAGTTTCAGGTGAAACCCTGGGGACCCAGACTCGTGTGGTCCTGGTGTGCAGGGGAACTTGAGGGGCAGCAATCTAGAGGCACTGCTAGAGAGAGCGCGCGCATGCGCACAGGGACCGCTCCAGCAATTACCAGGTCACGTGAGACTCGGGGGCCGTGGAGGGTGGGCCCGACTGGAAGGCAAGGCGGTCCCTTAAGCCCCGAGACTCCACCCAGCCCAAGCTCAACAGAGAGGCTTTTGTGGTTTTTCAAGTCTGGTATCATAAGGCTGAATCTAACACAGAAGTTATCCTGGCATAGTGAAAATGCCAAGACAAGGGAAGGGATCACAAACAAAAGAAATGGAGGAAAACAAATGACTGGATATAGAATTTAAAACTACGCTTATAAGGTTTTTCAAGAATATCCTAGAAAAGTTGGATAAAATTAGCAAGTCCCAAGAGATGAAAAAGGACCAACTAGAGATGCAAAAGATCCAACTAGAGATGTTAAAGGACCAAATAGAAATTAAACATACACTGACTGAAATAAAAAATATTATACAGAGACCTAACAGCAGACTAGCGGAAGGCAAGAATTAAGTCAAAATTTGAAATATAAAGAAGCAGAAAACACTCAACTGGAAAAGCAAGAAGAAAAAAGAATCCAAAAATGTGAAGATAATGTAAGGAGCCTCTGGGACAGCTTCAAGCTTACCAATATCAGAATTGTGGGGGTGCCAGAAGAGAGAGAGCAAGATCCTGAAAACCTACTTAAAGAAATAATGACTGAAAACTTCCCACATCTGGTAAAAGAAATAGACTTACAAGTCCAGGAAGCACAAAGAACCCCATATAAAAGGAATCCAAAGAGGACTACACCAAGACACATCATAATTAAAATACCAAGAGCAAAAGACAAAGAATATTAAAAGCAGCAAGAGAAAAACAGTTTATTTCCTACAAGGGAGCACCCATACGACTGTCAGCTGATTTCTCAACAGAAACGATGCAGGCCAGATGGGAGTGGCAAAAAGTATTCAACGTGATGAATAGCAAGAACCTACAACCAAGAATACTCTATCCAGCAAAGCTATCATTCAGAATTGAAGGGCAGATAAAGAGCTTCACAGGGAAGAAAAAGCTAAAGGAGTTCATCAACTCCAAACCACTATTATATGAAATGTTGAAAGGTACTCTTTTAGAAGAGGAAGAAGAAAAAGGTAAAAGACAAAAAATTATGAACAACAAATACATATCTATCAACAAGTAAATCTAAAAATTAAGTGAATTAAAAATTTGAACAACAGAATAAACTGGTGAATATAATAGATTTAGGAGCACATAAAGGGAGTGGACTGATAATTCTCAGGGGGAAAGGGGGAGGGGTGTACAGGGAGTGACTGGACAAAAATCATACACCTATGGACTCATCAATTGTGGGGGAAGGTAAGGGTAGAGGAAGGGATAGGAGCGGAGTGGAGGGGAGCTATGGAGGGGAAAAAAGAGAAACAAATGTAATAATCTGAATAATAAAGATTTAATTAAAATGAAAAAACACACACACAAAAATAAAAAAGGAAAACTGATAAAAATGTGAATGTATGAATAAGCAGATTAAAAATTCTCACCTAAAAGAATGATGTAGAATGAGAACAATAGTAAAGTGTTGACCTAAAAGAAAGGTAACATTTTACTTGAATTTTGACCTTGTTGCATTTGTTATGGCAATTGATGAGATATCAGGTATCAGAAAAGCTCCTTTAATTCAGTAAATATTACCTACATGTGTTTTAGAATTAATTTCAGACTAACTCTCAGAGTAATTGCAACTGCATACACATTTGCAGTAATGGACGGTAATAAAATTTTTGATAGTTATAAAACTGTGAGTTACATAACAAACATGCATACTCTCTATAATATACTTTTATCAATTGTAATATATCTACTTGATGATTGGTTTAATGTTTTTCATGTATAAGCTATATAATTTATGGGAATGAATGATTTTTTTTCTTTTGTTAATCCTCACCCGATAATGTTTCTCCATTGATGTTTAGAGAGAGTGGAAGGGAGGGAGAAAGGGAAACATCTGTGTGAGAGGGACACAGACACATTGACTGGTTGCCTCCATCAGGCCGAAGGATCGAGCCTGCTACCAAGATATGTGCCCTTGACCAGACTCAAACCCTGACCCTTAAATCCACAGGCCAACTCGCTATTCACTGAGCCAAATGGGCTAGGAATGAATCATTTTTAAAGTTCCTTTAATTCCATCAGTTTAGTAAGTCAGGACTTAGTTGCTCTGGATTTTTAAATGATCTGAAAATCACAGAAAAACTGAATAGATACTATTTTGGTTTGCTTTTATTTTATTGCTGGAAAGTAATTTACTTGATAATTTCTCTGAGTGTGATTTACATCAATATTATTTTTTTGTTTATTTTGTAAATAATTTAACTAAAATATAAGTAGATTAAGTTAATTGTTTATGGCATCATAGAAAGTTGCTAGCAAGGTTGTTGCATCAGAATATCCAAAATTAAATAATTTTTAGAGCAGCAAAGAGCAAACATTTTTTGAGAAATTATCGAGTAAATTACTTTCCAGCAATAAAATAAAAGCAAACCAAAATAGTATCTATTCTGTTTTTCTGTGATTTTCAGATCATTTAAAAATCCAGAGCAACTAAGTCCTGACTTAATCAACTGATAGAATAAATGTCACGTGTTACATAAAAAAACACATAATGCTTTATACTTTTATCAATAATAATTTATTTACTTGATGATTGGTTTAATCAGACCATCCCCAATGAAGGTCTACCAGTATTCTGGGCACTCAATGTACAATTTAATAATGATAATGGTTTATTAGGTAAAACAAACAAACAAACAAACAAACAAAAAACTATTTAGAACAGAAAACATAGGTGCTAGTACTATGAGGATACTTTATTTCAAAGCATCTAAGTCATTAAGTCCTCTTCCAAAACTTAGTCTCAGGTGATTGGCTTTTCAATCTCTAAAGTAAATATTAATATTTTCATATCTTTTGATTTTATATTACTAGATTAATGATTATTATCATCTAAATATATTATCTACATCCAGCTCCTATATTTCCAGAAAAATCTTTTTGCTTAGCTGCTCCAATATCTGTTATGGAGTTGTGAATACTGTATTTGTTAGTCATGAATGGGACATTCAGATCCCATAGCAATCAACTCCTACCAAACTGGGAATTCAGAAAAGTTTTGTATGTCCAACTATTTTTTATTTTGCTGATATTTCTCTAAAATAGAAATGTTATTAAATATTTAGTGCACATAATATGTCTATGATAATATAAAAATCTAGCCCATTGTTTTAAGAGTGAGGATTTTAGGAGAGCATAAAAATAATCTTCAATATAGCTCCAAGACATTAAGACAGAACACATTTAACTGCTCAATCTAATGTAAGTAGAAAATCTCAACTTCTTTCAAATCCTTTCCCCTGGGATGTTTGGGGAAAATGATGGATATTAAAAACCAAATCAATAGCAATACTTAAAATTCCAGCTGTTTGAAGATAAGCCCTGTCCAAACTGAATCCATTTCTGCTTTAATTTCAAACAAAATTTCTTTGTATTTTAGCATAAGCAAATAAAGAAGAGGACACATATTTTGAGATTTTTTCAGAGGTCAAACATCCATGAAAATCTACAGAAAAATTTAGAAAAAATGTTATGTATAGTCATAAATAGCAATAAAAAATAAACATTTACTTTGAAAAGGCTAGAGGTAGGGTAAATCATGTCTCAGCTTATTTAATATATTTTTTTCCAGGCTGTGACAGTGACAATATGGTTAATACCGTGTGTGTGTGTGTGTGTGTGTGTGTATGTATGTGTGTGTGTGTGTATAGAATAATTTTAAATGAATTCAATTTGAAAAGCGTTTCCTACTGTGCATAAATCATGGGCATCCTGACAGTCCATATGTAACAGCATTAAACAGCCTCTGTAGCTATAAAATCGAAGAATTTTCCTTAAGGTGTACAAGTGGAATTCCACCTTAGCAGTTGCAGTGGCCAGAAAAACATCACTGCTTTCTACACTTTCTGAACCTGTTGAATCCTTACTTATTGGCATAGCTGAAGGGCTAATACCAGGTGATTCTAGAGCAAAGTGCTCCTTTAAAATTGATTTTTATTTGTATATTTGCAGTGGGTCCTGCAGCCAGAAATCATAGAAATATTTTTGTGTTGAGCACATGCAAAGCAGAAAGGTACATAATTTTAGGGCAACGTTCTCAAGAAGTAAAGTGTGAAGGGCAGTCTTGGAGTTCAACATTGTAATCTCTGTGAATGCTGTGCCCAGATTCCAGGAATGGCTGACATCTTTCTCAGGCTGCCTTACCTCTGGCTTCAGGGAAGGAAGCTCTGGTGCTAGAAGAGGGAGAAGCACCAGCAGTGTGCAGGAGCCAGCTCATACTAACTGACAAGAAGACTGTAAAATATTCATTTTTTCAAGGGGGGGTGTTAGTTCTTGGCACTTTGAAATCAGCCATGTTGGAAATGGTCAAACAGTATAAATTGGGGATTTTTTGGCCGAGGGAGAACCTCATTATCAGCCCACCACTGAACCTGTCTTTTCCCCTCCTTTGTCTCTGTTTCAGGTATTGTCTCTAGTGGTGCCACATTGCTTCTGTAGCTCCCGCTGTGGGTGGAGAACTTTCCAGTGAGGTTCTGTTTCCCACCAGGTATGCTGAATTGTTTAACCTTCTAGCAGGAAGCTCCAGCTCCCCATTCCCCCATCCTTAGGAGTGTTAGGAGCTTCCTGCTGTTGCTAAGGTCTAGATGGCATCACAGTCGCTTACTTAGCTTTTCAGCTCTTCAATGACCAATATCAGTATGTTCAATCTATGCTAATATCACTTTTCTCTAACTACCTAGAAAACTCCTGTTTTCTGACTGGATTATGCTATTTCAAACACACTCTTCTATATTTTAAGCTACATTCTAGATAATTGCTAAAATTCTCCAAATAATTGTTTTGCTTTTGAGATCAATATGAGAGGGACATTTTTAAAAATACATTTATTTATTTATTTATTATAACTTTAAAGCAAATTAATTTTAAAGAGAGGAAGGGAGGGAGGAGAGAGAGAGAGAGAAACATCAATCAGTTGCCTCGCAGGGGCCCAGACGGGGATTCAAATCTGCAACCTGCCACCTTTTGGTGGATAGCATGATGCACCAACCAACTGAGCCATACTGGCAGGGCTGAAAGAGAGATTTTAAAAGCTGGGTTAGCTGCTCGTACCAGATCTAGCGTCAATGAATCTTGGACCTAATAATAAAGGTTTTTCAACCTTCATTTATTCACTTAATAAGACTTTTTGTTCAAACCATGTACCAGGAACTATATCCGTTCTATGTCAGAAAGATGGATATGACAAGATGCCTCCACTTTCTCCACTTTTAAAACTCAGCTGTGATGATTTTTTAATATGATTGTATTTGATAAAATTGTAATTTTGCAACATTGTCTATCACTCCATCGTTAGTGAGCCACATGAGGGAAGCAGTCGTATCTTTTTATTCACTGCAGTATCCCCATATCCCAAACCCAACATAATAAGTACCCAATGTGGCACTGAATGAACTCCTTTTCATTCTTTAAGTTTCAGCAGAAATGTCACCTCCTCTATAAAGAGTTCTTACTCAGGAAAAATTAGAGGACAATAGGATTCACCCCCGCCGCCCCTCGCCATTGCTGTCTGGTATTGCTTTTACTATTATGTTTTAAAATAATTTGTTTAAAGTCTCACACTTGAATTTACTGAACATTTTTGGGAACATGTAGAGCATACAAATAGGTTTCCATATATTAATAGATGGATGAATGAATAAGGAAACTCACACTCTGATCTGATTATAGAGGCAGGAATAATTAAGATTCCTGATAAAAATTAGACTTTTAGTAAAAAAAAAAATAACCAAGAGAGGTACATATAATAGAACATTCTTGTGTCTAAATGCAGATTGACAAAGCAAGGTGTGCCAGTACTGATACTTGTTGAAGCTCCAGGGCCTAGAGCAAAGTACTTGGACACAATGCCTAATCTTCCATAGATGGGTTAGTTCCATTCTCTGCCCTTTTTAATTTTATGCTTCCAATGAGGCTATTTCAGGGTTACTTTCAGAGATTAATATGTATTTAATCATCTAGCCACTCATTTGTCCAATATTAAGTAACTTCTACCAAGTATTTTCTCAATAATTGGGGTAAACAAATAAAACACAACGTACATCTCCAAGGAGCTCAGAGTCTGTTATTAGAAGTGCTGAACAACAGACACTACTTGGTGACATACCAAAGGTCTGCATGTCAGGAAATTAGGAAAAAATAAAATCTTATACAGGTTCATGATCATCAGTATAACTTCTAAATAGAATTGTGAAGCCTGACTCTCATAGCATGCTGATATGTAATTTTTAGCAGCAGCATAGATATTTTGAAGCAAAAATTATATAGCATTGAATACTAAATATGGAAAAGTCGATAATAATGCATATTATGTAGAACTTTGCCAAAAAGATGTTAGCTAAGAATGACTTAAGTGGAGTAGATGCCAAACTTTGTTTTTCCTGCGTTCGAGCAGAAACGGTTACTTCCACCTTCCCTGAAGACTTAGCACACAAACAAAATGTAGGAGGTTTAAACTAGTAACCTATGTTAGTTAGCTAATGCTGTATAACAAATAATCACAAATTTTCAGTGGCACACAATAATAAACGAAACATTTATCCAAAGCTTGCCATGTGGTCAGATCCTACTTCTGAGCTGGGGAGATGCATAGAAAGGGGAGAGTTGGGTGGGGGTATTAATGTAATCAGCTTACCATCTCCTTATAACATGCCATTTGAAGATTCTGTTGACAATGTCCTGAAATAAATCAGTTTTGATGAAAATAAAGCTAATGATATTCTGGCCAGTGTTCCTCAGTTAATTGGGCATTGTCTTGTACATGGAAAGCTCACTGATTTGATTCCTAGCCAGGTTGCAGGTTCAGTCCCAGGTTTGGGTGTGTATGAGTGGTAACTGATCAGTGTTTCTCACATCAATGTTTCTCTCTCTTTTTTCCTCTTTCTCTAAAATAAAAAAAAACAAAAACATTTTCTGAATAAATAAGCCAGTGGTAAGAACACTGTCTTCCCTAAAGATTTATCACCTTTTTACTATTGAGTAGAAATTCATTATATTTCAGTTTAATATTTAATTAAGAGCCTATTTTGGACCAGCTAGTGTACTAAGGAGTTGGGATATAGTGATGACTAAGACATTTTTATGCCTAATGTAAACTTACTGGGAAATTTCCACATTAGCTCATTCACACATAACTGTGTTCTCAATGTAATTTGAGGAGTGAATGATGAGCTTAGAAACACTGTCAAACAAGCTTCTAAGAAAATATTTTAAAAATATATTCAATACTTTTTAAAAAATATGTGTTTTTATTGATTTCAGAGAGAGCAAGGGAGAGAGAGAGAGGGACAGAAATATTAATGATGAGAGAGAATCATCCATTGGCCACCTCCAGCACCTGCCCCTCAGGATGGGAGCCCCGTGGGGCATCGAGCCTGAAACCTGGGCATGCACCCTGACTGGGAACCAAACTATGACCTCCTGGTTCATAGGTTGATGCTCAACCACTGAGCAACATCAGCCAGGCTTCAATGATTTTTGAAAATTCGCTATTGGAACAAAAACTTGGACTTAGCATTTTTGAATACTATGATATATATATAGCAGGGTCCTAAGGCTTTATGGATGATTCTTGTAGCTTCATTCTCTGGTGACTAGTCAATAGTTTCTTACTTTGGGTGATATAAATTATTATGATAGTCGCTGGACTTCATTTTAATATGTTTTGAAAGGTTGGATAACATCAAATTCTTCAATACTCCCAATAGGAGTCATTTCAAGCACAGCATATACCCCTCGTCCAAGCAGAGTCTGTGCTAATTTTACCAGTTGAATTTACCAATACTCTTGGAGAGTGGATTTCCATCGCTTGCTCTCGCCCAGCTTTTTTGACAGAGCCACGTATCTGTCACCAGAAGATATCTTGGGCAGCTGTAAGCAATATAAGATAAGCAGGCCCTCAACTAAACCTTTTAATGATGCATAGACTACTTTGGGCTAATCCTACCCTAAATCAATATTGTATGGTCCTTTAAGAACTAAAAAGAACTATAGAGGAACATAAATATCCTACATCGTCTTTCTTTTTCCCCACTCATGGCATTCAGGACAATGGCAATGTTCCAGAACAAGAACATCTCTTGCTGCTTTCACTACTTCTACGTTAAGGAGGACAAAATATTATGGGCTGCTTGGAGAACAGAACTTTATGTTCCTTTGGAGAAAAATACATAAACTCTTTAAAAAGCCTGTTTTAGCATGTGTTAATGGCTGCATATCTGGGAATGTCAGTACCAGCTTTAGTAGGATTTCTTTCTATTCCTGTTCTGCCACATGGAAATATGAGCTCTGAAATATTATTTCATTAGCCTGTATGCTTTTATAGACTTATGTGCTGAATAAGCGTTTGCTTAGTCTGTAAGAGGTATGTCTTTTCTGTGGGGGTAAAGGGGATGTCATTAGGAATTTAGTATGCTGGAAACAAGCAGTAAGGTATGCTTTCACAGGATTACTCATTTGGCTATCCCAGAAATGGGATATTCTTCAAGGTGTACATAGACTTTGCACTTTTACTAATGGGAGTTTACTTAGCACAGATAGAATGACTTTCACACTATGCAGAGGCAACAACTTTATTCCCTTGGCAGCCCAGTTGCATTTCATATTTCAGACTAAGTCTCAATGACAAGAGTTAATGGAGAAAGGTAATGAGTATAGGAAGCACACATAGAATATTTTAAATTTCTCATCTGTCAAAAATTTTATATTAGACATCAGTTTAAACATATTGACCTCTACAATGTTATCAAAATTTATTAATGGAATGTGTTTTTTTCCTCTACAATGATTCCATGGTTATTTCAAACAAGAGTTAATGTTCACTAACTTTTTTGACACTTTAAAAAAAATATATTTTATTGATTTTTTTACGGAGAGGAAGGGAGAGAGCTAAAGAGTTAGAAACACCAATGAGAGAGAAACATCGATCAGCTGTTTCCTGTACACCCCCCCACTGGGGATGTGCCTGCACCCAAGGTATGTGCCCTTGACTGGAATCAAACCCGGGACCTTTCAGTCTGCAGTCTGATGCTCTATCCACTGAGCCAAACTGGTTTTGGCTTTTTTGAAATTTTTATTATAAACCAGACACATGTATAAGTGTTTTAAACAGCCACTCATTTCATTCTTATAACGACCATATGAGACAGGTACTGTACTTTGTCAGCGATGAAATTAAGCATAGATAAATAATCTGTGTATAGTCCCATGGCTAGCATGTGATAGGGGAAGCAATCAAAGCTTACATTTTGGATTGCAATGCATTTAACCACATTTAGCCATGCACTTAACTAGGACACAGTACTTTCTCTTTAGAACAGTGTTTTCCAATGGGGCATGCTCATCAGAATCACCAGAGATTCTGAACAAAAGATCCAATTCCCCAGTCACCAAAGATTTATCAAATTTGAGTCTTCGGATATAAGGACTGAGCATTAGTTTTATATTTTTGAGTAGACCCTCTGCATCATCCTTATTCATACTACTATCTACAGGGTGAGGATTTCCCAGAGTCCAGGATTCATGGCCATCCAGAGCTTGTGCCTGCCCTTTCAGAGCACACTCTTTGTACTCATAATTTCTAAATTCCCTGGCCAAATGGTTCTGCAGTGTGGGATGTTGACACATCTTAGTCTGCTCTAGCTTTCATAACAAAAAATACCACAAATTGGTGGCTTACACAACAAATTTATTTTCTCTTAGTTTTGGAGGATAGCAGTATAAGATCCAGGTTCTAATCAATTTGGTTGCTGGTGAGGGCTCTCTTCCTGGCTTGTAGATTGCCATCTTTTCCCTATATCCTGCATGGCTTTTCTTCATTCTGTATGTGCATATGTTTGTGTTGTGGATGGGGGGAGGAATTTCAAGGTAGAGCTATTCTTATAAGGACACTAATCCTAATGTATCAGGGCCCCACCCATATGAGTTTTTTCTCTTAACATTAAATAGTTTCTTACTTCAAATATAGCCACACTGGGGGTTAGAAAGTAGGGGGCATAGAAAGTCTAAGCAACATTACCAAAAACATATAGCTAATGACAAGATAAACGGTTTACTTAATATTCTTCTTTAAATACACTTATGTTTTTTTTGTACATGTATGTGTATTTTGAAGACAAATTCTTTATCACTACCTTATTTGGATAAGCAATATATTATTATAAATTAAAAGCAGCCATAAAAATTAACATCATGAAAACAAGTCATATTAATAAATTTTGGAAGAGATGCTTACCTTTAAGAACTTTAGACTGGTGGTCTCTTCTATCTTTATTAATAGGGAGAATAATAAGTGTTAGAGAAGTGTTAAAAAGACAGTTATTGGTATCCACTGATACTTTCTTTTAGAATAATCAGGAACTAAAAGAACTGAAAAGTAAGTAACTATCTCAGCAAGTAAATCAATAATATTTAGTGCCATGTTTAGATACTTTCTGTACTTGGCTTTGGTGCTGTGGCATCCTGACAGGCTTTTCCCTGATTTAATACTAATCCTACTTCATAGCTGGTATGTAAACATTTATGCCTTTTGCATTGCTTGCTTTCACTGAACCATGTCAGTTTTCTTTAGAAAATGTTTTAGTTTTTGTCTCCATTTTAATTATAGACAATCCTCTTAGAATTCAGGCAAAACTCCTTGTGTTGCAGGTCTTGGGGCAAAGTGAGTTAAGATCCTGGTGAGAGTGATGATAGTATTACTAATGACTGAATCTGATTGTTAAGCATCTACTAGATGCCAAAGTAGTGCAAAGGTACTCATAAACATTCTTGTTTAATCATCACAAGAAATTTAAGAGGTCAATATCATTCCCATTTTACAGCGAGAGCAAAACTGAGCCTCAGAGCATGAAGTGACCTGTTTAAGGTCACACCCTTCCTTCTGATCCACACAGTAGCGTCCCCCCCCCCCAATCCAAGGTTTTGGTTTCTATGGTTTCAGCTACCATCAGTCATCTGCAATCTGAAAATATTAAATTTCCCCAACCTTTGAAATCACCTGCTCCTGACATCCAACAATTGACATCAACATGGCTTGATCAGGATCAGGCTGACCCTATCTCTGGTTTTTCGTTAGAATGTCAGTAGTAGCCTAATGCCATGTCACAGTGCATATGTCTTTCACCTCACTTCATCGCTTCATGTAGGCTTTGTATCATCTCACATCATCACAAGAAGGATAAGTTCATTATAATATGATATTTTGAGGGAGAGATCACATTAACATAACTTTTTAAAAAACTATTTTATTGAGTTTTTACAGAGAGGAAGGGCGAGAGAGAGAGGGATTGAGAATTAGAAACATTAATGAAAGAGACACATTGATCAGCTGCCTCCTGCACACCTCATACTGGGGATGTGCCCGCAACGAAGGTACATGCCCTTGACCAGAATCAAACCTGGAACCTTTTAGTCCATAGGCTGACACTCTATCCACTGAGCCAACCGTTTAGGCCTTATCATAACTTACTATAGCATATTGCAATAGCTGTTCTATTTTATTATTAGTTATTATGTATGGGTCTCCCACTGTCCCTACTTTATAAATTAAGCTTTATCAAAGGTAGATATGTATAGGAAGAAACATAGTATGTACAGGGTTTTGTATTATCTGTGACTTCAGGCATCTACTGGGGGTCTTGGAACGCACCCCCCTCAGATTAAGGAAAATGCAATCCTCTGATTTTGACCTGAATCTGAATTCCAAAAGGAACTCAAGCTAAGAATTTATATTCTACACAAGAGACCAGAATTACTTCTTCACAGATGAAAATTCTTCCATAGATATTTTAATAGTCTCAAGTTCCTAAGGATAGATTTAGATGTCTCTGAAAGTTTCATTTCTTTCTCAGACTTTCTGTTGGTGAATGATTTAGCTATTTTCTACCTCAGTTCTTTACACCTTTCTCCATTTTGTCAATCTTCACAAATGCATTAAAATCGAGAGGCTCGTCGTCTTTATTATCCAGATTTACTGCCAGCTGATTTCAAAAAAGTGTCCTGTTTCATATGGAACGGATTTCCTTTGCATAATGAAAACCCACCAGAAGCATGGTTGGCCTATTTGCAGTTTGCACATACAAAAGACTCATTCTTGTTTATTTTTACTTTTCAGCATTTCCTCCAACTTCTTGTTCCTGTGGCTGTTAGGACGCTCCATTAAATATTAGATTAGGCCTGCTGTTCTGTAGTTGCCAGGCCTAAGGCAGCTGTATTCAACCTCCTGCACAGCTTCACCCCAGTGCAGTGGTCGGCAAACCACTTGCGAGCTGCGGTTTGCTGCTCTGTGAACTACTGAGTTTTGCTGACCACTGCCCCAGTGCATCTGCTTCCTCCCCGTGTTGGACTTCAGCCTGTTTTACTCCACATTTCTCTCTCTTTCCTTGCAATACCTATTTTTCCTTTTCCTTTGTGATATTTCCCTTCCAATATAGGATCTCTCTTGCCTAGGTGTGGCCTAGGAAGTAGCATCTGCCCAGGAAACTTTTCTCTGGGGTGGGATAAATCACTTGTATTTTGTGCATCAGTTGCACTGCTGAAAATCTGTTGATTTCTTTGAAGCCTTTGAAATTCCTGTCCCTCTCCACCCATTCAATTTTAACAGGAAGCTTTTGATCTCGAGGCATTTTAAAGGTAACTTCTGATTTTCTTGGGGATCTCTGGGAACACCACTGACTAGAAAGCTCTTGTGTATACATATAGTGGTCAACAAACTGCGACTCATGAGCTGTGGTTTGCTGCTCTGTTGACTAATGAGTTTGCTGACCACTGGTATAGAACATCCATCAGGCACAGGAGTTGGAAATATTCCTTTTCGAAGGAAACGGGGAAATGACAACTGCCCCAGCCCCAGCCCTAGTCAGGTAAATGGCTCTTTATCCACCAAGTTGTGATAAAAGCGCACAAAAAGTCACAGTGCTGTTGATACACGAGCCTATCTGCGACAGCTTGCTCTGGCTTTTTTGACTGGCGGGTTCTTTGTGCACTTGTAATAGCATTTCAACACTTGTCTGTTCTCTAAACAACATCATCTTTCTAGCTGGAATATAAATGCCTGCTGAACGTTTCCACATATTTTACACAGGCAGGCTCTTGGTCTAGTATTTCCTGATAATAGAAAGTTGGTTGGCAAATAGGAAGTTATCTGAGTTGTTCAAGTAGCTCTCCTGTTTGAGATAAACCCTTATTCAGCAACTTGTTTGTGATTTGTAAAAACCAGCCAGATAAGCCTCTCTTGCTGAGGTTATCTCAGCTCTTTCAGAGGCTTGCAGACTAACCGTGTGCCCGGGCACAGTCTGCAGCCGCGCCTTATGTAACAACAATTTTTTTGGCCTTGCAAAACAAGGCATGAAAATTTAGGCAAATATGCTTGGGAACCTCCAGATTAAAACAGGAAAAGATAACACAGCTAGTTTGTTGAACTAGATAAGATAGGAGCATAAAGCCTCAAGGGATCCTGTTTCAGAAGATTGATGAAGATTCTCAAAGGTTAATGAGCCAAAAATGCAAGAGCTTCTTTGAGAGAGGAAGGAAAGAGTTTTATTTTGTTGCTTCCTCACACAAGCGCTTTTGCCTAGACATGAGGAGCATTACACCTTTGGAATAATCCAACCCAAAGAAAAGGTAGGTCTTGCATGCTTACACACTGTGCCCTCTTGCTTCCTGGAACACTCATCTGTCTGTAACACCCACTTTGGCGTTTAATTACCCCTTCGGTGTCTTATTTTCACATTTTCTATTATTCTCATTTTCCCAAAAACCTAGGAACATTTATTGAGCAATTCTCAATCGGTTTACCGGAGATATTGTCATTCTTGCACACTTGATCTCATTCAGAATTTAGGGCAAATTTGTGAAAAGTATTTTATTATCACCATTGTTCTGGTCTTGGAAAGAAAACAGAGAGATTTAAGTAACTTAGGTGGAGGAGCCTGGACATGAAGCCCCACTTGTCTGACTCCCACACTCTGCTTTCCTAATGATACTGTAAATTCTTTGGAAGCACACATGGATCCCAATTGAATTGAGTTCATTGTTCTTGGAACGTTATTCCACTAAATCAACTCAGGTCTGAGAGAGGTTAAAGCAAATGACTAGGTCACCAGCATTTGTAAAAAATTCTTCACATCTCATTTGATCTTCAAAAGGATCCCCTGAGTAGGAACTATTATTACTAACATTTACAGATGAAAATATGGAGGCTTAGGTTAAGGTTGACCATGTCCACACAGCTAATTAGGGATCAGAGAGAAATTTAAACTTGTATACATTTGATACTAGTTTCTAAAGTTTTATCCATTCTACTTACATATATATTAGTGAAGCATTGAGCTTTTAACCACCCAATCAGATTGCCCCCTTGACACTATGGACCTTCTGCTATGAACTGAATATTTTTGTGGTTCCACCCCTTCCCCCCTTCCAATTCATATGTTGAAATCCTAACCCCTGGATGATAGTAGTAGGAGGTGGGGCCTTTGGAGAGTGATTAGGTCATGAGGGTGGAGCCCTGAAGAGGCCCTAGAGACCCCTCCTCCCTTTCACCTTGTGAAGTTATAAGTCCTCATGAAACATCAAATGTTTTAGTTAGTGCCTTGAGGTTGGACTTCCCAGCCTCCAAAGCTTTGAGAAATAAATTTCTGCTGTTTATAAGCCTATGGCATTTTTGTTATAGCAGACTGACGAGACCGTGATATCTTCTTGCTGAAAACCCCTCCTTTCTCACACTGTGTGATTTTCTATGACCAGGGTTATCCTCATACATTCCTGATCACTTTTTTAAAAATAATTTTCATTATAACAGATCTCCTGTGTA
Source organism: Lasiurus cinereus (assembly GCA_011751065.1). Lineage (NCBI taxonomy): Eukaryota > Metazoa > Chordata > Mammalia > Chiroptera > Vespertilionidae > Lasiurus > Lasiurus cinereus. The sequence goes on from JAAGEH010000297.1 coordinate 5,546,535, forward strand.
TAAAAAACACAAGGAATGCCATTACAGTTATTCATGGTACAGGCAGTGTTTTGATTTCCTGTTTGCTTTGGATTTTTTAAATGAAATGAAATATTATAAACACTAGTTAAAATTACCATTATTCTTTCCTATTTCATTCCCCTCTCTTTCCTGAGGCAACAGTTATCTTGAAGCTGTTGTTTCAATTCAATATAGTTCTCATTAACCTTTACATACTTCCATTATATGGGTGTTAATAATATGCATGTGTATATATAGTGTTAATTTATTTGCTTATTAATAAAAGTATCATTTGGAATGCTTTATTATGAAGCTTTCCAAAATTTTACTTTTGTAATTTGTCCATATTGACACATACCACAATATTTTATTTTCTATAGTGCTAAACTATATAGTACTACAATTTATCCATGTTTTTATTAAAGATAATTTTCCAAATATTTGCAAAATTTTGTAATCGGTGTTACTTGTTGAATAGGAATGCTGTTGACTTTTTAAAATTTTGGCCTTATATTCAGAGCTGTTCAAAAAGCTCTTATTAGATCTAAAATGTTCTCTCTAGATTTTTCCATGAGGATAATTATATTGTCTGCACATAATGAGTTTTTTAAATATTCTAATCATTATACCTTTTTTCTTGCTTTGCCCTTTAGATAGGGCAAATGTTAAATAATAGCAGCAATTGGGTCATTTAAAAACTATACTTTACTTTAAAGGCTATACTTCTAAAGTTTCATCATTTGATTGATGTTTGCTGCAAGTTTTTGGTAGAATACCTAATTAGGTTAGAAAATGTTCCCTTTCATTCTTATGTTCACTAGGCTTTTTTATTTTTTTATTTTGGATTGTTAAGTTTAATCAAACTCTATTGAGCTTTGTTTATTTTTCAGTTTTTATTATCAATTCCTTTTGGAGGCCTCACAATGTAAGGGGACCCAAAGTCCTTGGCGAAGCCTTCCACCTCCATCAGTGATTCATAAACCACTCTGTGTGCATGAGTGAAGAATTAAAAAATCACAGATGTTCAGACTCCATCTCAAGAGTCTGAATCAATTGTTCTAGGTGGGGTTTTGGCTTTGCCTGCTTTTAAAAACTCCTTTAGTATTTTTAATCAGAGTTAGAAGTAGTATCGTAACAGTACTTTTAAAATGATTATGCTAGGAGAGTGATAGATCAAAGGATGTTTTACCAGAATAGCACATATTTTTCTTTAAAAAAAATATTATGTACTCTTAAAAGCTCTCTTCCAGTGACAGTTTTTTTCCATGACTATATACATTTAATTTTTTTATTAAATTATTGGGGTGACATTGGTTAATAAAATTATATAGCTTTCAAGTGTTCAATTGTATAACACATCATCTGTATATTGTGTTGTGTGTTCACCATCCAAAGTCAAGTCCCCTTTCATCACTGTTACCCCTCCTTTACCCTCTTCTATTGGTCCCTACCATCCTCTCCCTCTGGTAGAAACCATACTGTTGTTTATGCCTGTGAGGTTTTTGTTTTTGTTTTTTCTTAATTCCTTGACTGTATCTTATAGGATCTAGGATGGAACTTTTCAAATGAACAAATTATGTCTCGCTAGATGCTTTTAGATTGCCTCAACATGGAAACACCACCATTTTGATTTAATTCTATGCATTTACTATAGATAAAATATTTTATTTCATTTTCTAGGAGAGTTTAAATATAATCCTTTTACTTCCCTGAGGCAAGTGTAAGTAATTTTTTTTTTTTTCAAGAGCCAGACTCCAAGAGAAAATGATCTTCGAAGTTTATAGAGACAAAACAAGAAAGAGGAGCTTGGGAGGAGTATAAGATTTTTGAAAAAGATTGCTAAACAGTAACTATCTCTGTTGATCACAGTAATGGGGAGGAAAAAGGGATCTCCCCTCTACCATGAGGAAGATTAAAGGGTACTTTGTAAGTATGGTCTATAGCAAGGGTGGGGGATGTCTGGCCCGAGGGCCATATAATGCCCTGGAAATCAATTGGTCTGTCTCTGCCAAGGCATTAGGGGTGAGTTATTTAAATGTTTAACTAAATATAGTAGGCTCATTTTTATGTTGATAATTTTGTATGGCTCTCGAATGATATTATAAATATCCAAATGTCCTTGGCAGAAACAAGGTTCCCTACCCCTGGTCTACAGATTATTTGAAATCTTAGACTCCTAACTCAGAGCTAGGGGGTCAGCCGTGCAGTTTAACAAGATTCCTGGTGAACATATGAACACTCCAATTTCAGAAACACTAGTCAACTGAAGCAACATTTCTCAATCTTGGATGCACAACGTTATCATGGGGGCGAAGGAGAGGGACATTAAAAAATGAAATGCTTGGGTCTTCTCTAGAGTTTCTGACTCAATTGGTCTGGAAAGGAGTATACTAGGATCACTAGATGGATGGTACTATCCAAGAAGCTAGTAAAGAAATTGAAGGGAACTCCAGGAATTTTAAAGAATGGGGAAAATGATTGCTGATAATCCTTGCTTTTTCACTGTTGAGATTCCTGCACAAAAGATACCCCCCCCCTTTTTTTTTGCACGAAAGTTACAAATTTAGAATAAAAGAAAGGAAGGAGTCAAGAAACAGGAAACTTTCTCTGCTCTGAGATGACTCAGACTGAGAATCTGAATACAGTAATAAAATGTAAATAAGTTCACTGAGAACATATCATGACCCTGTTAAACTTAATATTTTAGGTTGAATGAAACCTGGATGGAAATCCTTTTCTGTTTCCATACATTATGTATTTAAATATTTATTGAGCACCAACTGTATGCCAGTTGTTCTTCTATATACTAAGCAGTTAACAAAAAACAATTCTTGCCCTCTTAAAACTTTAAAAGAATAGCTTGTATTCAATTGCTTAAGTCCTTACTCTTAATGGTATAGAAATAGGAGCACACACCAATGAGGGAAATTTTAACTGGGACTTTCATGCTATAGGCGAAGCAGTGTCCCTCCACATAGATACTTGTTCCAGATTATTAATCTGAAGTTGCAGTCAGAGCCATAAAGAAGGCATCAGGTGTTTCTTATTTCTCATGTGGATGGTATATCTACACTGCTATCTGTCCTGCATAAACTGCCCCCATATGAGTGTTTTGGACCTATTTGACTATGCCATCCTTATTCTTTCCCTGCCCTAAATGATTCTAGAAGATTACAAAAAAAAAAAAAAGGGATTCTTAGAAACATCCTTTGTCACAAATCTGAGATTCAGTAAAAATAAAATCAAACTTCTGTGTATTTGATTGGATTTTTCTCATTGAACTGTGGTAACTCTTACAATTTCAGTAGCAATTTAGTCAAGAATTTAAATTTTCTAAGTATTTTAAAACACATCCATTACATATGGAAAATACCAGTATCTATAAGTCTGTGAAAGAAAGTTAAATATTCACTTGCCATTCTAAATAGAGATTAAATAGTTTCAGTTATGTTATGTAGCCTTTTTGTCATGGTTCAGGACCCAAATCTTACATAATTGTATTTCTTTTTCAAGTTAAATAATTTAAAAAAATATTTGCTTCTCAGTTTTTAGTTATTCACCTATCTCAGTCATGTGTTTTAAAATGACAAAATTTATTATACTTAGCTCCTGACTCATTTGTTCATTAAAATGCACATCTTTACTACTTTTGTCTCTTTTACATTATTTTTAAGCCCAACATGCATTTAAAATATATTTTCTTTACATTTTATTAAAGAACATCAGTTCTGCCTGCCCAGTGTGGCTCAGTGGTTGAGTGTCCACCTATGAACCAGAAGGTCATGGTTTGATTCCTGGCCATTATTGCCTAATTTAAGATTCTCTTTCATTGATGTTTCTCTCTCTCCCTGCCCCCCACTCCCTTCCTCTCTGAAATCAATAAAAATATATTTTTAAAGATAGTTTAAGGGGAAAAAAAAGGATATCAGTTCTTCTATTGTTTCTTTCCAAGTTGACAAATAGAATTATCTTTTATTCAGTAGAATATCACAACATAGTGTTATTTGTATGTTAGTATGAGAGAAAGAATCTTTCTCACCCATTTTTTAATTATTATTTTGCACATCTGTTCACAATCACATATAAGATTAGTACTGAATCATGTTCTCTGCACACTTATGTCCTCTATTTTTTCTTTTGTACCTCATTTCAAATGTTCTTGAGCCAGCTACCAAGAATTTCTGTTTGTTTCTCATGCATTTCATGAAAATGCTATGCTTCTTCTGCAGGCATCTTTTCCACTTAGAATGACATTCTTAGCCTCTTGATCCTGCTTCATAATCCTTGAAAACATTATTTCATTTTTCTCTCGCTTGTTTTTTTTTTTTTGGGTGTGGCAACTGCCATTTGTCTCTATAACTATCCTTGCCATCCATCTTGATTCGAACTTACTCCCATTATAGTACCAAGAAAATATAACTGATTATATAATTTTGCTTCTGTTATTCACTCTATTGATGAATACACATTCTCCTATTTTATGAAATTTCTAGCTTTTGATTCACATAGTTTTCCTATGTTCCAATTCTGAGTATGTGGTGCCATTCAAGAATACATCGTCTGGATACTTTTATAGAAAAAAATAAAATTAAAAGAAAAAAATGCAGTTATTGCTATATTTAAAAAATTGAATAAGCCTTCATGTTTGGAGTGTAAAGTAATTTTGGAAAGCTAGGGTAGGCATTTTGACTACCCTTTTCTAAGTTGTCCTAGGATATTGTATAACTGTAAATAGTATCTGAACGAGGTATTGAAAATTCCTAATGTGTTTGTCATGAGTACCATTTGTAGTCGACAGCAGATAAAATCTCACTGACAAATCTTTCATATGGTTTTCTTCCTCCTGTTAACAAGAAAAGGCTCATATTCTATGACTAAAAGTTTTCTATATAGTTTACAAACCTAATACCGAGGTATTTAGAATATCCACTCTTACCCTCAAATTACAGGATCCTTAAGAAGCTATTTTCAAAGTTCCTATAAATAAACTTAAAGTAAAAAACACACACAACTTAAATGCATGTTTCTCAGGATATACAGGGTAAAGAGGAGGGGTAGAGAGGCAATATGGAAAAAGTAGAAAGAATAGTGTCATATAAAACTAACCAATCATCTCTCTCTCTCTCTCTCTCTCCCCCTCTCTCTCCCCCCCACCCCCCCTCTCTCTCCTCTATGGATTCTTTAGTTGTATTTTACCCTGAAATAATTTTCAGGATCCTAAAGGGGTATCTCATTTGTTCAAGGATTCATCAATTTTTGTGTCTTCTAGCTTCTGCTATTTCCTCCTTCCAAGTTCCAGATGGTGATGGTGATGACTTCTAACATTGATAATATTTCAAACTAACTCCTGTATCACTGAACACAGTACCTTAGCTTCCAGGGCTCCACAAAGGCAACACCTGCAATTTAGAATTGGCTAGATGCTACTACTAACCTTGGTTTCCTCTAAATCTGGGCCAAGAGTCCCAGTGGTCCAAGTTATCTCCCAAGAGAGGCATTCCTGATCACCTTAGTAAGAATGGCTGTTCGTTTCCTGAATTGAAAACATGAAGTATTTATCTTGTTCAATGCACAAATGCCAGACATAGTACAATATTTGAATGAATGAAGATCACTTAGGCATTTTATTAAGTATATCTATTATTAGGCTTTGTCCTCAGAGATTATGAATCATTGACTGGAGTTGAATCTAGGAAACTGAGTTTTACAAAGTGCTGTCATGTTTTTGCAGGTGATCTATCTAGGGACCATGGGTTAAGTAACACTGCTTTAAGAGCAATAAATATGGGACTTGGCCAAATACTACATATAAATTGGGTTCTTCCTTTGGAAAGAAAAAAAATTATCTCAAAGGAACTCCAGAAGGTAAAAGATACACAAATTTACTTAGTAATTTATTTATATCTATCTGTACCTAATTACATCATTTATTATAGGGATGCCTATTTTAAATCAAGAGCTATTTTTATTAGGCATGAATAACTTAGTGATGAGTGATCAGAGGTAAAGTTCTGGTCCTAGTCCATTTTTAAAAATATATGTTTTTGTTTATTTTAGACAGGAAGAGAGAGGGAGGGAGAGAGAAAGAGATAGAAACATCAATGATGAGAGAGAATCATTGATTGGTTGCTCACTGCACATCCCCAACTGGGAATCAAGCCCACAACTTGAGCATGTGCCCTGAATAGGAGTTGAACCATGACCTCCTGATTCATAAGTTGATGCTCAATCACTGAATCATACCAGCCAGGCCTCTTTTTCCTATATATATGTTGGACTTCCAAATAGAACTTCCTTGGGAAGGAGGGTCTGCCGGAAATAAATAAGTAAATAAATAAATGCAATGATTGACAGAATTCTGGGGTGTGTGTTAGTTGTATTAGTTTCCCTGAGCTGTTCTACAAAGTATGCTCCCCACTTTTGTTTGCTACCAGCATGGCATTACAGCATCTTCCACTGGGCGACTCCTTTGTGTTGACAGAGCTCCAGCAGCTTTCACAGGAAGCTGGGCCTCTGTAAAGTGTCTATGTGAGGAAGCTGTGTGCTCTCAGATCTCCGTGTAGCCACTGAATTAATTTGGTTACTTCTAAAGAGAGGTGGCTCCATGAAATATTAACCAGACCTAGCTTCAGGGATACAGGCTTAATTCCTGCTGTGTCATCAGCCCTTTGGAGCATAAAACTTTTCAAGTGCTGGAAAGTTTCCTTGTGTCAGTACTATTCTTCCTGGCTTTCTCTTCAGTTTGTGTAAGTGAAATTACAATAAAAGTTGCTGAACTACACAGAGGTCAAGTTCATCAGGGGATTTTAAAAAAGATTTATCTTTATTATTGAAAGTATTACAGATGTCACTTTTTTCTCCCCTGTTGACCCCTTCCACCTTGCTCCCACCCTTCCCCAAGACTTCACTGCACTGCATTATTGACTGTCCACGGGTTAGACAATCTATGCATGTAAGTTCTTTGGTTAATCTCTTCCCTCCACCCTACGTCCCTCTGAAGTTCATCAGTCTGTTCTATGCTTCAATGTCTCTGGATCTATTTTGTTCACCAGTGTATTTTGTTCATTAGGTCCCACATATGAGTGAAATCATGTGATACTTGTCTTTCTCTGACTGCTGTGTTTACCTTAGCATAATACTCTCCAGGTCCTTCTATGCTCTATCAAATAGTAAGGGATCCTTCTTTTTACATCTGCAGAGTATTGCATGGTGAAATGTACCACAACCTTTTTATCCACCCATCTACTGATGGGCATTTGGGTTGTTTCCAGATCTTAGCTATTATAAATTGTGCTGCTATGAACGTAGGGGTGCATGCACTCTTTCTGATTGGTGTTTCAGGATTCTTAGGCTATGATCCTATAATTGGGATCACTGGGTCAAATGGGAGTTCCATTTTTAGTTTTTTGAGGAAACTTCATACTGTTTTCCACAGTGATTGTGCCAGTCTGCATTCCCACCAACAGTGTACTATGGTTCCCTTTTCTCCACATCTTCGTCAGCACTGGTCATTTGTTGATTTGTTGATTGTAGCTGTTCTGACAGGTGTGAGTTGATACCTCATTGTCATTTTAATTTGTATCTCTCTGATGATTAGTGACTTTGAGCATTTTTTAAAAATCTCTATTGGCCATCTGTATGTCCTCTTTGCAGAACGGTCTATTTAGGTCCGATGTCCAATTTTAATTTGGATTGTTTTTCTTTTGTTAAGTAGTATGCGTTCTTTATATATTTGGAAATGAATCTCTTATCACCTGTATCACTGGCAAATGTATTCTCCCATACAGTGTGATCTCTTTTCATTTTATTGATGGTTTATTTTGCTGTGCAGAAGCTTATTATTTTGATGTAGTCCCATTGGTTTATTTTTTTCCTTTGTTTTCCTTGCCCCTAGGAGATGTATCAGCAAGCATAGTGCTATGAGATATGTCTGAGATTTTGCTGCCTTTGATTTCTTCTAGGACTTTTATGCTTTCACAACTTGCATTTAAGTCTTTTATCCATTTTGAGTTTATTTTTGTGCCTGGTGTAAGTTGGTGGTCTAGTTTCATTATCCTCTGAAATGTGAACTTCAAATGGTTAGGGAAAGTTTTGTAAATACAATGAATTTTACCTGAGGTTAATTTTTGCTAATTTGATGAAATATTTGTTAAAATTTTTAATACTTTTTACCTGAACTACATTTTCAGGTAACTATTTCCTGAGCATAATTTAGTAGCTTATATGGCTTACAGTTTTCTTTGTCATAATTAGTTTTAAAATTAGAGTCATCTTTTTAGAGTTCCAAAATGGTAGTGGAAAACCTATATTCATCTCACTAACTCCCTTTATGATTTTAAATCTTCTCTCTCTCTCTCTCTCTCTCTCTCTCTCTCTCTCTCCTTTTTCATTGTGGCACAAACAAATAAATTGAGAACATTCTAATAAATTTTTAAGATACATTACAGCATTGCTAACTATAAGCAATGCTATACCGTGAATCTCTAGAACTGTTTCATTTTGTATGACTGATACTTTATTTCTATTTTTCCCTTCCTTCAGCCCCTGGCAATCATCTTTCTGGTTAGTCAGTTTGACTACTTTAAATACCTCGTATGACCAGGATCATGCAGTATTTATTTATCCTTATGTGACTGATTTATTTCACTTATCATAATGTCTTCAAGTTTCATCTATGATAAAGTATGTGATAGGACTTACCTTTATTTTTAATGGCTGGCCTCAAAAGATTCCAAGCCTGGATGGAATAAAATTCTTCATATATTCTGTAATATTCCTGTGTAGGAGAAAAACACAAATCCATTATGTTTAGAGGGCCATCATGGATACATGGCAATTTATTTATTTTTGCTTACCTAATTAATTAATTTAATTTCTTTAGACAAGAGAAGTAGGTTAAGGTTTATCTTTCTCTCTCTCTTTTTTAATAGTATTTCTGCATTCATCTTCATTGATGCTACTTGACTGATGTAATATCCCCATTCATTTCTATGTTAGGCCTAAAGGAATGTTGCAGACAAACTTTCTATTGAGGCAAGGAATACAAACCTACTCAGTGTTGCTCAGGTTAAAAAGGAGTGAGAGTTATTGTAAAGAGGCAGAGGGATAAGGTGTTGAAATACAGAAATAACTAAGTCAAGAGCTAAGATGGATCTTACCTCTCAAGAGTCTCAAGGACTCGCATCTCTCCCCTTTTCTCTTCAAGTCTGCTGTATTGTTCCTTCTCTTCATCAGCTTTCTTTCTGTCTGTATGTCTCATGAGTTTGCATATGGCCCAATCACAACTGTTTGTCGTACATGACTCATGTGATTAACAAATTCAAAATTATAAAACAAGAATGGTTTGGCCCAATCAATCCTTTTTCACCACATTATAGGTCTCAGGCAAGGTGCTGGAGGGGACCCACTGGGACACTTCTGATCAAATCATATGCGGGTCAACGGGCAACTAAAGTTGTGGGTTACATGTGGACACTGCGGGCCTCCTACAGAAACTCTGAACATCAAATGTAAGTAAGACATCGCAATCCTGGTGATCCTAGATGTTTAATATTTTAATGGTACTAAATAAAATCGAATGTATCTTTGAAATTTCATATTAGAAGGGCAAATGGCTGTAATTGTAGCCATAAACTTTCATGATGAGAGTTAAATCTGGTGGAGATTGATACTGATACTGTAGTATGATGCCAACGTGGACATGACCAAGAGTTTTATGATGTATTACTATGCTAATGTTTTCATTATTTGACCCACAGAACAATTTCATGTATGTTAATTTACTTTATTTGACTGTTTTAGATATTAGTATAATTCCTTACCAAAACCTACTGTTTATTTTTTTTATTAGTTAACCACATTTTTTATCAGTTCCTTCTTGTATGCAGAACATATTTCGAATTAGTTTGAGAAACAACAAAAGGAAAGATCCATAATTCTTTCTTTAAGAATCTTTTGTTTTGCTGAGAGAGGATTAAAAACATGCTTGGAAAACTAGAAGGAAGATTGCCTTAGATTACATGAGATTAATATAGATTAAACAAAATATAATTTAGTGTTGTGGGAATATGAGATTATTGCAGTTAGGTTTTTCTTCAAAGTTCAAAAAGAAAGTAAAATGTGAAAAAATAAAAATAAAAACAATGTATGTAGAACTCAGAGAAATGGGGACTGAATTCTATTATTCTCACTGACAAATACACCAAGGTTTTATGCTTTTGTGCTACCTTAGACTTAAGGAGAATTTAATTGGCTAGAATACTTGGAAAAAATTGGAAAAGTGAACAAATGCTTCACTTTGAAAATTTGACTTCTTCAGATCTGAAAAGATTGAATTATGTTCCTCAAACATACGCATAAAGTGTTCCTTCTCTGCTTTTTATGGACATTTCAAATGTCAATTGTAGAGGAGATGATGTATTTTTATCATTATTTTAATATGGGTTTTCCAGTGTTTTGATGTATATATTTAGATTCTATCTGAGAAGTGTAGTGATTAAAGAAAGATATATTAATTATATATTGCCAAGTAACAAACTACCCCCCAACTGAAGATAAACAATAAACCTTTAGTAGCTAAGAGTTTCTGTTGGTAAGTAATTTGGGAGTAACTGAGCTGAGTTTTCTAGCTTAGGGTTTTTTTTTTTTCTGAGATTGTATTTATGATGTTGGCTGGTCTGCAGTCTTCTGAAGGTCCTACTGAGGCTGGTAGATTTATTTCAAAGATGGCTGTTGGCGGGAGGTGTCCATTACTTGCTTGCTGTTGCTAAGGAGTGCTCAGTTTCTTGCTGGGTATTGCCAGGAGGCCTTGGTTCCTTTTTGAATGTTTTTAAAAGGTGTAATTCCTCATCTGTTGGCTTCTTGAGTGTATTCATGACATGGCAACTGGCTTTCTCAGAGTAGATGATCCAAGACTGCCAAGTGGAAATCACAAGGTCTTTTATAACCTAGCTTTAAAAGTTGCATCCTGCAATTTATCCAATACTCGATGGGTTACACAGGTCAGTTGTGTTCAGTGTGGAAGGAGCTACACAAACACCCACATCCTGGGAGGTGGGGTCTCCTGGAAGACTGGCTAGCATAATAGCCCTTGCAAAAACAAAGCCAGCAAACTGCAGACTGAAAATACCCTCTCAGAAAGAAGTCCCGTATAGGATCAAGTCTTGTTTTTTGAGAGGTCTGCCATAAACATACCTCCCTCCACTTTTGAAGACAGAAAACAGCAGTGGGACAGAAAGAATTCTTGTTTACTTTCCCAAGACTATTTTCTACTATAGCAGTGTTATAGTTGTTGGTGGAGACAAATGTTTTCTTTTTTAAAAATATATTTTATTAATTTTTTATAGAAAGGAAGGGAGAGGGATAGAGAGCTAGAAACATCGATGAGAGAGAGACATTGATCAGCTGCCTCCTGCATGCCCCACACTGGAGATGGGCCCACAACCAAGGTACATGCCCTTGACTGGAATTGAACCTGGGACCATTCAGTCCGCAGGCCGACACTCTATCCACTGAGCCAAACCGGTTTCGGTGAGACAAATGTTTTCAAACTTTATTGATTTTTGTACCTCTATAGTGAAAATGTATAGCATATATGTTCTTCATAAATGTATATTTATTTATACATTATATACCTATAACATATACTAAATATTATGGACTCTTTTCTAATTTCTTTTGATAAAAATTAAAATAAAAAGAAGTTTTACTATTTTCTCCCATAACTTAATGAGTACTTTTTACATCACACACCTAGACCATTGTCTACATGATGATTAGGTGAAAGTAATTGTTTCACTTAATGAAAAATGAAGGAAAAGAAGCAGTGTATGATAAAGAATTCAAACAGTAGTGGTCAAAATGTCTACCCCATAGGAAGATAAGCAAGATGTGACTTATTCCAATAGATTTTCTTTTTTACTTACCAATGACAAATCTCTCCATATCTACCTCTCATTTGCACTTTGTGGTTTTAGAACCTGGGTAGCATATTCAACAGCCAGTATTTCTAGAAAATCTATAGATAGTATTAATTTTTCCTTTTGTCTTTCTCATGGTACAAAGGGAGAAATCTCACATGTAAATTAGGTGATGTCTTAAATACCATGAAGATTGTAGAATAATAAGTGTCAATGTCCCAAAGTTATTAGGTTTGATAGCTATTTGGAAATATGGAAATATCCCACTTCTATCCCAGAGTGTATCTATTACTTGACCTGTGGGCATCAAAGGAAGAAGAAAAAAAATAAAAGCAATTTTTTAAATAATTATCTCTTCCTTTGGTCAGCCCAGGATTAAGAACAGAAAAGTAAGAGAGAATCTGTTGAATATAGACTTTGTTTTACAAAGTTATGCTCTTCCTGTGACTAAAAACCCCAGTGGAATGCAGAAATTACTAAATGACTCCAAAGTAAATTTTTTTCATTGTGTTCATTTAAGTGTGCTTTTTATAGATATAGCCCCTTGTGGTAAAAACTCTTCTGCATTTTAGAAATCAGACAACAGCATTAGCCTATGTCTGAATGTTAGCATATCTTCATATGTGGCACACACACAAATTCTATTTCTTTATTGAATAGTCGTGGTTAGTGCATTTTAAATAATCACACGTGTTTGAAAAGAGCCCTAAATGTGTAGATTCACATTCAACCACAATTACTTGGTGTATAATTTAACTTTAACCCCCACCCCAAAATTATGAGACATAATTTAACCAGAATAACAAATTCTCTTGACAAAGTAAAAATATCAGGGAGAGCTTTGTGCCTTATTTTTATTTCCCCCCTCTAAATACAAAAATTCAGGAGGAATACTAGTTTACATCCCTGTTCAGCTTTAGACATCTTTCTCTCCTAATGTCTAAAGATGGTTATTGATTTTAATGTGCAACTTTCTCATTGTACTTTTGTAAACTGGAAAAATATGTTGTGTTGGAAATGGTGATGCCTGTAAAATATAAGCTCCTCTTTATATTTTAAAATGCTATAACTATTAGGAGGAGAACCAGTGGTATAGACTCTTTATAGATTTCACTTTCAAAAGAAAGCTACTATTTTTTTCTGGATAAGGAAAAAAGTTATCTTAGTTTTAGAAATTTAGAGAGGAAATATGCTGAAATGATCATAAGAAAACTTCTTGGAGAAGTGGGTAGATAATATGGTACTTGCTTCCTTAATTTTTTATAATGATCTGATTATTAATTTTATAATGAGGAAAAAAATGTAGAATTGAAAACAAGTACTGAGGTAGTTCATGATGGTGCCTACATAATGTAAAAAGCATCACATATTTTAAAATTGAGATAACTGGATTTTGGAGATCCAACACAGAATTGGAAAACCAAATAAGGCAAGTATTAGTTTAGGCTTTAGGAGTGAATACTTTCTGTCTTTGACAATTGTAGGCAAATTTCAGGATAGATGTTCATACAGGGCCAGACTATAAATGGATTATAGTCACTCCCCTGAGTAGTTTTGTTTTCAGATAAATTTAGAAAAAATCCTCGATTCTTCCTGAATGCACATCAGTAAAGCTGGGAATCATTCCAACAGAGCATAGAGGGATTTATCCAGAGCCTGAACTTCTGTTATACTAGGAATTTCAGATAAGTACTTGGGCTAAGAACATCACTATCAGTGCCTTTACTAGTCTCTGTAGTACATTGTGCATTTTAAGGCTACATGTGAGAACTTTATGACCTCAGGTCAGAGAAGAGGTTGGAATCATCCCCTGCATAGGTAACAAATGATTTGAAAATAACTGGCCTTGCAATTCCTTCTACAATTGGGAGGCCTTAAATATTACAGTCTTCAAAGATAATCAGAAAAGAAAAAAGTAACAGACCAATAATATATAACAAGAATCTAAATACATTTCAATGGCTAAAACGTGAAAAAAAAAAAAGAAGGATATAGTTTGAGTTTTCTACATATTAGTGAATGGTAAAAATAGTAAGACCTTAAATAAGAAGAAAAGAGGGAAGGAAGAAAAAGAAAACAACAATTATGAAAATCAATTTAAAGCTTATAGTTTGGTTCAAAGACACATACTCATATAGTATTATTCTGTATTAATGGGTCCTACTTTTGCACCATATGACAGCATTACTAAAAGAGTTTGGTCATACTAATGAAACTTAACTCAAGACATGGTAAATACAGAAAACAATGTTTTCAAGTCTTAAAGACTTAGTGTAGCTAACTCAAAACTAAAGCCAAAAAAAAAGATCTGATCACTTACCACCACTACTTACACAAAAGCTGAATTTCCTGGGACTGCAGCTTGAGAGATCTTTGTAAAGAGTATTCTGAAAATGTCTGCTGGTGCTTCTACTGTGATGTCCATTTGCTCTAAATTGCTCAAGATGTACTGTGTATATACAAATGATTCTTGTTTTCATCTTATAACTGAGAATATAGTTCAGAAAATGAAATGTATAGTAAATAACATATTTTAGGCTCATGTTGGAGTTATGTCAACTTTAATAATAAAAAGAGCTAGCATTTCTGTAGTAGTTCTTCTGAGCCTGGTACCACCATAAGCTTGTATGTGTGTAAACTCTTAATATACAGTCTAATCCATATAACAACTATGGAGTCAATGCTGTTATTATCCTTATCCTGCAGGTGAGGAAACTAAAGTCACTCAATTTGAATCCTAGCCATCTGATTCCAGAGTCAGTAGAACTATTTCCACTTAGTTCTTTGTGCTCCAGTTTCAGTAGCTGTTTTGGTTTCCTTTTTCTCTCCTCAAATGAGTGACGCTATTTTCCCCCTTAGGGTGTCTATTCTTATTAAATTAATTACTTTTCCTATCTTTACCTAAGCCAGATCTGCTCAGTTTCCGATATGATTTTAAATGATATTTTTTTCAGAGGAGCATTCTTAGTACCCTGGACTTCACCTTCATGCCACTTAACATGATTGTAATAAAATAATCTTGACCTTGGTCATATAACTTCTGTATTGTTGCCTGTAATGTTAACTCTTGAGGGAGCCATTGACTTTGTTCAGCTTAGCGTTTTGAACAAAGTGGCTGTTTAGTAAATAGCTGTTGAATGAATAAATGAATGAATAAATGAAATGGAGGAAGCCTGAATTTCTGTGCTTAATTGAGAGCATAAAATCCAGAATATATACTGTGAACTTTATGCTCTCAATTAAGCATTATATGTGCCTGTGCGTGTGTGTTATGGACTTTGTTTACATTAAATGAAATAGAAGCTGGCACATTTTTAAAGCATAATTATATTTTTGTGGGTTTTTTTTGCATGCTATTTTTGCTCTTCTCTGGTAAACTTAAAAGCTTACCCCTGTCTTTATTCTCTTATGGTTAAAAATTTTTTTTTTTTTTAAATTCAAGCCATAGACCTACTTCATTAATAAGCTTTACATTTAGTATGAATCAAACTGGTTGGAAACTTAGTAATTTTCCATTCATTGGTTAAATTCTCTGTGAATATTTCCTTTCATAATGAAACTATTTCAACTTAATGAAGTGTTAGTTACTGGAACAAAAATTATAGCCTCAAACGAATTAATAGTCCCACCAAATTGTGCCGGCTCTAACCACAGTGCTATTGGTGGTTGAGGGGCCAGGGAGGTTTTAAACAGGCCAAAAACTGGGGGAGGGCCACCTATCATTCCCAGGAGTCCCAGTGCCGTGGAAACAGAAAGTTAAGATAGATTTTAAAGTTGAAACAAAGTAAAACAAAATGATACCTCCCCCACCCCCAAAAAAGAGAGAGAGAGAGAGAGAGAATTTTATTTCACAAGACCTTAAGCTAACTATTTGTACAAAACCAAAAAATCTTGGCAAGTTTATTAGCATTAAATCCTATTTGATCTCAGTACCATAGGATTTCCGATGAAAAATATCTCCATTCAGACTTTGGTAAGCAGACTATCCTTAGGAAAAACATCCAAATCCATAGCATTCCTTTACTTTCTGTTAGAATTGGTTCTTATTAACTTTTTTCTGGTGAAGGGAGTAATAATTGTATTTTTGGATATTGATATGCCAGGGAAATAGCACACATTTTGTTTTCTTACATCAATGAAAAAAAAAAAACTGTGTTCACATCTGTATGAAAAAAATCTCTGATTTTATGTAGGAAATTAAGAGGTCAGTATCTACAATAAAAAAAAATAAAGGAAAAGGAAACCAGCTTTTAGTTGTTAAAATTGAGTTAGAAGATAAAGAGAACCTGAACAGTTTTATAAATATTTTTGTCATAAATTTGAATTTACTTATCATAGAATGAAATATTTGTTTACAGTTTGCTAAATACAGGTGAGATTATGTAAATAAGGATAGTGTGGGAAGTAGAAATAACTTGTGACAGTATCATTTAAATATTTGATTTCTGTTCCAATGATAATAAAAGGAATATTGTCATTTTGCTTTATAAGCCTTTCTAAATAGAGCAAATATTATGAATAGTATGTTAGATTAGAAAATGTTATGTTATTATTAATGACCCAAATGTAATTCAATAAATTTCTTAATGATATATTCATTATATTTCCAGATTTAAAATCAATTATGGTTCTCTTTCTAGTCTAGAATTCTGTATGTACAAAATTTAGACCTTTTATAGAAAAAAGAAATATTGTTGCTGTTTATGAACTTGAACTAGATCTTGATTATGTTCTTAGGACAAATTCTAGCCTATTCTTTATATATATTCCATATATATATATTCTAGCCTATATATATAAAGAACCGGTTCGGCACTAGCCTATTCTTAAAAGTGACATTGAATAAATGTTTTAGGGTATAAATATTTATAATAAATATTTTCCCTCTTTATATAAATTCAGTTCTCTTTTAGTTAATAGGAAACATTTCTTAGACTTACTGATAAAATTTCTGTGTGCTCATATCCTGAAAGTGTATAAAAACTGTTAAACCAGATATGGGATAGTTAATATGGCACCTGTATCTGACAGCTTGGAGATCATGCCATAAAAGGTTTTATCATTACTAATGACTAAATTATCAGATAGATAATGATACTTTTAGGTGGTCATTTCATACTTTTATTTTTAATTTAATCATGTTGACTTGGTCTTAAATGTTTTAAAACTTATCTCTATTTTGTAACTCAATTTTATTTTGAATTGAAAGAGAAATCAAGATACTTCTTTTATTCCAGTTGAACATTTGTCTTTTCTCTACTAGCATACTAATAGTGTATTATCAAATTATAATGGTAGTTCTATCTGCTGTTTGATGCTTTATGTAGAAAGTAGTCTTCTTGTAATTATTTTCACTTTTCTCTATTTTTTTCTGGTATTTTTTAACATTTTTATTAAAAAATAGTTATAGAATTTGGGTCTGTATTTATATCTAAGTGTATAATGCTTATCTGTGAATTTTTTTTGTAGGATGATAGTCCCACTTTATTTTTGTTATTCTCAACATAATTATTAATAACTAGAGGACTGGTGCATGAAATTTGTGCAATGGGCAGGTGGGGAGGTCCCTCAGCCCAGCCTGTGCCCTCTCGCAGTCTGGGACCCCTCAGGGGAAGTGCGTGTGCCGGCTTTGGATGGATGGCCTTCTGCTGCTGCATTGCCTGCTGCTTGAGCTTCAGCAGCTGCTGCACATGCACAGGAGGGCCACCATGGTTTGTCCTGCAAACACCATTGAGTGAGTGGGTCAAGTGCAGAGGCAGGCTCACCCTGAGTTCCCTGCACTTCCCTGAGTCACTGAGTTGTTCAGACTGACTGTCTTCTACAGAGAACAGCATCAGAATCGGGCCTAAGCTGGCAGTTGGACATCACTCTCACATTCCAGGAACCCTCATGGGATGTAGCAGTGTGCCAAGTGGCAGGTGGCCAGGGAGGAGCCCACATCAGGGCTGGGCACCACGCTGCTCAAGTTCACCGTGGCTTGCTTTGTGCTGCCATCGCTCAGTAGTGCTGCCATGGAGTCGGGAGAGGCCCCTGCTGTGGCAGCTGCACTTGCCAGCCATGATCCCGGCTTCTGACCGAGCAGTGCTCCCCCTGTGGGAGCACACTGACCATGAGGGGACAGCTCCTGCATTGAGCATCTGCCACCTGGTGGTCATTACTTGTTATGGCTACTGTCTGGTTGTCCGGTCATAATGGTCCCTTAGCCTTTTATATACATATATAGATTAGAGGCCCAATACACAAATTTGTGCAAGGAGCTCAGCTCTTGCTGCTGTCGCAGCTGCCTCTGCATTAGCCTCTGCCACCGAGGCTTCATCCAGAAGGTCATCTGGTCTAATTAGCATATTATGCTTTTATTATTATAGATGCTCTCTTTTATACTTGAAAGTGCCCCAGCTTGGACAATACATATAATCACCTTAATGTTACCATCTTAAACAAAATATTCAGAATTTTTCAAATAGTTTCACTTGGTTAACATCC
Source organism: Lasiurus cinereus (assembly GCA_011751065.1). Classification (NCBI taxonomy): domain Eukaryota; kingdom Metazoa; phylum Chordata; class Mammalia; order Chiroptera; family Vespertilionidae; genus Lasiurus; species Lasiurus cinereus. The sequence continues at coordinate 5,564,936 of JAAGEH010000297.1, forward strand.
CAATTGAGATTTTAATTTCCCTAACAACTTTTATTCACCACAGAAGCTGATGTTTCAATTTTACTTTCCATGATGTATTTGCCTTATTTTAAAAAGAAAATTATTTTTTAATAATAACAATTCCGTATCTTTGATCTCCACACTTTGAAATGCTCTTTGGGTATTAACTCACAAATTGAATGAATGAATTAAATGGAACAAGACTGAATTTCTGTGCTTAAATGAGAGCATAAGATCCAGGAGATAACATATGTATTTTAAAGAAAACAAAATATATGTTTGCATTCAATTTTAATGAAATAGAAGCGGACACATTTTTAAAACTTAATTATTTTTTTGTATAGCATTTTTGCTCTTCTCTGGTAAATTTGAAGCTTACAAGTATACTCAATTTTTATTCTTTTCTGATTAAGAAATTTGAAAAATTCAAATTAGTTTTCACTGATTAAATCATTTAATTTTATGCCATCAAGCCATGAGAGGGAGTTGAGAGGTTGGGTCTGAGGAAAGGAGGATTACTGAAAAATAGGTTTTTGAAGTCACTATCCTTCCACCTTTGATTCTCAGATTCACTACCTTAAAGAGCTATCATTTACTTTTCATCATTCAGGGAGAGTAGAAACATTAACATCTATTGTCAATTTACTGAAATAAAATATTTTTCTTTGGAGGGAGCCAAATAAATGTAGTATTTATTCTAGGTCAGTCACACTACATAATTACACATTCACCCAGATTTTTTTTTATTAAAAAGAGTGTTCAATTACAGATTTGAGGATGAGGGATAAGGAATAAGTATTGAGGAACTATATGGAGTAGTATCATAAATTATTATTATGGAAGCCCTGCATGAGAATTATCAGGAAGAGAAAATAAAGGCTAGAATAGAGCAATAGATCCAAGATTTGGCCCAGAAGAAATGCCTAAGACAGGGTTACGATGGTGGACCAGTACAACTAGAAGAAATTTATGGTTTGTTTATAGTAGGGTTTTCATGTATCTGGAATTCAATGGGTGCTTTGATAAAAGGAAAAAGAAATAAAATTAGAAATGTAAATTATGAAAATACGGAGACTGAATAATCACAAATGGATTATAATTATAAGGAATGCAATGAGTAAAAGTATGTATTATAGAAATGTGTACTCTACACCTAAATTCTGAGAGGAAGTGGAAGAGACAAAGATCACTTGAGCCAAGTTGGGAATGTGAGTGCAAGGCTTTTGGCTATCTCTGAAGGTGTAAACCACATGAAGCCCTTTAATAAATTCCATTGTAGCAAAAGCTCATAAGGGCATATATTTTCTATCCTTTATATATTGCTGGCTGAACCCGGAAGAAACACTTGGCAAATATAAAGCTTTAATGCGCAAAAATTTTAAAAAGAACAATAAAAACTTTCTTTCAAAGCATTTTCCATCCCCTTGAAGTCCCTCTGCCAAGAAAAAATTCTAGCCTTGGGTGATTTCACCCTGTGTATTAAAGCTTTGGCAAGGATTACTGTCAAAGAGATTGAGTGGGTGTTCTTTTGGAACTGAAATTATAAATGTGTGCTAGATGTCAGAGGTCATCTTTCTGTCTATTCTGAAAATGTTCTAAGATCCTAAATACCAAGAAACATGTAGCAGGCAAAGGGAGAAAAATAAGTAGATAGATGTGGAGAAGGCTTGGGGAATTTAAAGAATACCACTTCTTGTCTCCTCCAGCATGTATGACTTGATAGAAAGTCATAAATACTTGTCAGGAAGGTAAAAATATTGGGATCTAACATGAAGTTCAAACCAAAGTTGCCCTTGCCTATTATTTAAATGTACCTATCTATAAATCACATTCTTTATATCTACATTCTAAATCAAAAAATTTTCTTTTCACATTCTGAACAGAGAACATGTTTTTGGCTTACATATGAGGCTACTTTTTCAGTTTTTGTCTTCCTTATGTTATATTATCTGAGAAGAGATTCAATCTTCTACTTTCAATATAGTTTGACCTAAAAAAATAATTGTTCAGGTAATGGAGATGGGCTAGTCAAGAAGAATAACTATCCCAGGAGGAGAAAATGTCTATGATTAATCTATGGTATAGAACTAAAATATATATGAATATCCTATCTAATAAAAAAGTAATATGCAAATTAACCCCAAACAAGATGACTGTGGCCACGGAGTGAGCAGGAGGGAGGCTTGGGTTTTTTTCAAGCCTCCCCTTAAGGCTACAAGTTTCAATTATAGAAGATAAATACAACAAAAATGGCTACCACCATGGAGCAAGCAGGAGGCTTGGCTCTTCTCCAGGCTACAAAGTTTCAATTGTATAAGATAAATAAATCCCAGATACCAGGGCCTCCACTTGGGTCACTGGGGGTGGGGTGGGGTGGGGGGGCATGGCCAGCCTGCAAACCACTACAGGCCCCTTGCCCAGGCCACCCCATGCCACAAGGAAACCCCCACCTTGACCCAGGACACCCTTCAGGGAAAACCAGCTGGCTCCCACCCATGCATCAGGCCTCTATCCTATCTAATAAAAGAATAATATGCAAATTTGAACATCACTCCAACACACAAGATAGCTGCCCTCATGTGGACACAAGATGGCCACCACAAGATGGCCAGCAGGGGAGGGAAGTTGGGAGGACCAGGCCTGCAAGGGAGGATAGTTGGGGGCAATCAAGCCTGCAGGGGAGGGCAGTTAGGGGTGACCAGGATGGCAGAGGAGGGAAGTTAAGGGTGACGAGGCCTTCAGGGAAGGACAGTTGGGAGTGACCCAGGCCTGTAGAGGAGGGCAGATAGGGGTGACCAGGCCTTTAGGGAAAGGCAGTTAAGGTTGACCAGGCCCACAGGGGAGGGCTATTAGGCATCAATCAGGCTGGCAGAGGGGTGGTTAGTGAGTGATCAGGCTGGCAGGCAGAAATGGTTAGGAGCAATCAGGCAGGCAGGCAGATGAGCAGTTGGGAGGCAGCAGTCCTGGATTGTGAGAGGGATGTCCAACTGCCCTAAATGGGGGTGTTTCAAATTGGAGAGGGTGTGAATTTCATGCACAAGGCCTCTAATGCATGCACCACACACACACACACACACACACACACAGATATACCCTGTATAATAAAAGCCTAATATACTAAGTGTCTGGTCATGTGGTCATCCATTCAGCCAATCAAAGCATAATATGTTAATGATATGCTAAGGTTGCTCAACCACTCGCTACAATGTGCATTGACCACCAGGGGGCAGATGCTGCTGGTTAGCTTGCTGTTGGAGCCACCCAATTGGGATTGAGTGAGAAGGGCCCTGGAGTCCTCCCTCAACTCCCTCCCCAGATGGCCAACCTCCCACATCCCTCCATGACCCTGATCATGCACTGGTGAGGTCCATCAGCCTGATCTGCACCCTCTCGCAATTCAGGTCCCTTAGAGGGATGTTGGAGAGCCAGGTTCCACCTAATTCTGCAGGCTAGACTGAGGGGCCCCATTGGTACACAAATTTGTGTACCAGGCCTCGTGTGTATGTGTGTGTGCGTGTGTGTGTGTGTGTGTGTGTGTACACATATCAGGTAAAAATAATGGCATTCTTGTGTGGTTGTCCGTTCAACAAATCAAAGCATAGTATGTTCAATATTAAGCCTCAGCAGAACATAGTTTAAAAAAAGTAAGGTTACTGGACAAATCATACTACAATTCTTTCAACCTAAAATGCAATAGAGTCATTTAAAAGCAAAATAATTACGAAGTCTTTTGTATGATTATTCAGAGACTAATTATTACCAGGATTTGTCTCTATCATTTTAGTGATGGACAAATGTTAACCTGATTTTACCTTGTCTATGGCTACCCAGAATAGAGACTACATTTCTTAGTCTCCCAAGTGCCTATGTGTGCTTATTTGACTAAGTTTTCCTAATTTGTAACCTCCTAAGTAATATAGAAGTCAAAATAACTTTACACAAAAAATGAAACTATAACAGAAATAAAAAAAGTGCCACTCTAGCAGTAAAAAAATCAACTAATGGCAAAAGATCACTTGAGATGTATTTAAATAATCAGTAGACTAATGAGATAAAGAAGGTGCAGCAGCTCTTGGTCATTGGAGAAAAGAATTTTTGAATAAGAACTTAAGTTCAACTTTGACAATCATTGTTGGCAATTGACCATATGGAATGATAGAAGAGTTTGCATCAAAGCATTTAATATTTTGAGCTTGTGAGACCAAATGAATGGTGGTGTAGAAGAAAGAGTAAAGTTTGAGTTACTCCAGTTTGCTGAGTAAGATTCCAATAAATTCCAATCTTTAAAAAGTGTTTATGCTTAGATTTTATGAGGATAAGCCAAGCAATATCTCAGTTGGAATAGCTCTAATAGGTAAAAAATAATGGCTATTTCTGGTCGTTAGCATAATTATGACTTGCTTGCATTTAGTTAAAAACTGGGTATACTTCTAAGTTGGTACATTTTCCTGTAAAGATTGAATTTTCTTGAGGCACATACCTGCTTTAAGGGATTATCCATTAGGTTTTTATCTAAGGCTGAGTGTTTTATCTTCTATCTCTTCCTAGATGTAGAAACATCCCCCAAAATTGGCATTGAAAGCTACCCAGAGGCAAGAGGAGCTAGCTTTCTGTCTCTTGCTTTTTTTTTTTTGCATTTAAATAAAGATTATACTAAATTTCATAGTATTTCTAGATTTTATTCATGATCTAAACTTTAATCAATTACCTTTATTTACTTTTACAAATATCTGCTACTTTAAAGTATAATTTCATCTGTATATCATAGGTTCTAGATTCTGTAATGACCTAAGGTCAGCTCTGGTAATTTGTCGACTGCCTTAAAGTTTTACCTTTTCTCAGTGAGATGTTAAAAGAAAATATTGGGCAAATTCATTAAAATTGATTCAAAAATTTTTTGAAACTTGTGCTTGAAATGTGGTGCTGGATTATAGTATATTTCTCAATGTGATGGTTCTCTGAAACATGTTGTCTTTAATTCCATACATCCTCTGGCTATAACCACAGTATGTTTGCTCTGTTACTTAGGGACAAAAATGTACACATTCTAAATACAACTTGAAAAGAACTACCTATGCACAAGAATAAAAAGGAAAGGGCCTGGGGCTTGGTTGAGTAAGCTCTGAATGAGTCAGCAATATGATGCTATTATGGAAATAAGCCAGCCTGGTTTAATGTAGACAAAATAACACAACATACAGAAGGTTGTGAGGTAATCTTTCATTTTATTTTTTAATATTCAATAAGATGTGTGAAAGTGGAAACTTATACTTAAAAGAATGCAAGTGATTATACAAAGAATGGCTAATGTGATTGATTTGTGGGCTTAGGGAAGAACAAGGCATGTTTTGATTATGGTCTTCATCTATGCTAATATATTAAATCAAGGAGGTTTTTTGGAACAGTTACTCCCTATAATTCTGGACAACAAAATACAATAAGTTATAATAAAAATAAAGGAAGAAAGATTAGAATTAGGCACAAGGACACATTTTTTTAATGTGAAGGTGATAGAATTCAGAACCAAGGGAAATAGCAGATGTTGAGATTACATTTATTAGTGGCTCAACAAATCTTTCCCTTTTCTCATATCTCTTCCCTTTCTGTGGTCTCCAAGAATCTAGATTTTGTTCTGGTTGATTCAACATACCGAAGGTTGTGAGGTAATCTTTAATTTTATTTTATAATACCACATACAGAAGGTTGTGAGGTAATCTGAAGGATCTAACCAGATGATCTTCTCAAACGTCTACCTCTTCTCTGCCCCTTTCTCTCTAGTCTCTGTGTTTTCATAGAAAGTGGTTGGCTGTTTGGGTGAAAATGAACACAAACTGGAATGATGTGTCCTTGAAGGAAGGGGCTCCGAGAAAGCTTGGAAACGTCTTCAATTGGAATTTATTTATTTATTTATTTATTTATTTAAAAATATATTTTAATTGATTTCAAAGAGGAAGGGGAGAGGAGAGAATGATGGAAACATCAATGATGAGAGAGAATCATTGATTGGCTGCCTTCTGCATACCCCACACTAGGGATCGAGCCTGCAACCCCGACATGTGCCCTGACTAGGAATTGAACTGTGACCTCCTGGTTCCCAGGTTGACGCTCAACCCCTGTGCCAGGCATCTCTTGGACATTTTTAAAGTCTCCAGTAGACTATGACAAACAATTAGAATCAGGGGACCAATGTAGGATATATTAAATTGGAATAGTTAATAAACTTAGCAGCTATAAAACCTCCAAATTAAGATCACTGCATTGTCCTGTCTTGTTGAACCATAAACCTTTTCTAGAGGAAGTCTCAATTCTGAGAGAAAACTTCCTTTACATTTATTTGTTTTATTTAATTTTAGGTATGCATAGCAATCCTTAAAAATACCCTAAATATCCCTTTTTATACAAATGCTGCATAAGATTGAGGGTCTAATCACAGAGGGTCTCTCTGAAACCCTCCCAGACTTCCAAAGATGCTCCTGGAATATCTTATGGTAGACACAGTTATAACATTAATATGCCACTTCACCGAGGAAGGAAAATGCTTTCTAAATGGGAATTTTTGACCATCAGAAAAACTTCAGGGTTTTTGACAATTTTGAGAGACAAGCTGGATATAAAGGAGGCAATAATGAAATCCAGAGGTTTAGGATTAAATCCTGGAATGTTTCTCTTTTCTTAGTGACAGATCTGCTGGCCTCAAGTAAACTGTTTTTGACTATCTGAATTCATTAATCTCTTGAGAATTTAGTTTTTGTTTTGTTTCATTTTGTTTGTTTTTGTTTTTTTTTTACTAGAAGGAAAAAACAGAGGAAGACATTAACAGATTTGGGAGATCGAAAATACTGATTTGTGTTTCCTTCTGTTTCTAAAATGTACATTTTGGGGGAAAATATTAGAACACATAAATGAAATAAAAACACACAGACAGATTTATAGGGGCGTCCAACCTTCAGTTCCAGTCCTTTAGCAGCATGTTTCTCACACGGAGACACGCATATGGCCATGGTAATGTCTGCGGTACAAGGCAAAATAAGATTTGTGAGGTCGTCAGGGAAGATAAAATTTTCTAGTTGTGGTTTCCATGTGACTCTGGGACTCTTTTGTGTATTGCTTTAAAAAGAAAAAAGACAAATGTCACTGTTTAAGTCCTCAGGCGATTTCAGAATTTGAAGTTATTGATTCTCAATTTATTTTCTCCTTGGCTATTGTGCTTTGTGCTGAATAGACTAGACTCTTAACAATCTCGTTCCATTGTGGTTTCTGAAGCTCGGAATCTCTGCCTCATGGAGTTTCTTCTACAGCTCAGGCCTCCTCCACTCTCCTTTCTTTTATTGCTTCTTGCCAAGCTTTGGGCATGAGATAAATTACGATATGTAAAAGACTTGACACTTTGGATCTCTTTTTGGATTTAGCTTGGCGGGCTGTAATGAACACTTACAATGAAAGTTTCCTGTACAGACCTGAGTCCCCACCTGCATTTCTGGAGTCCCTGGAACCTAAAGGATCCGTCTCTAAGCTTCCCTCTTTTGAGCTAGGCTCCTGCTATTCTGCCTTCTTGCCAGGACCATTAAGACACGAAGAGAAGTTTCTATCTGGGGGATGACATTTCCTGAGCTATAACTCTCATAGAAATGTTCTATGTCAGTTTACAATTTAGCATCTAATGTTGCTTTTCCACTGGCAAAGCATGCATATATAAAATTGAAAGCACTTAAAAATATTAAAATTCAAGGTTAAATGACTTATTTCTGGTCCACCTGTCTGCCTTCCTTCTTCTATCATCTGTCTCTCCCTCTCCCCTCCTACCCTCCCTCCTATCCTCCTTCTTTTCCTCCCTCTCCTTCCTTCCTTTTCCTCCATCCCTTCCTCCCTCCTTTCCTTCTTTCCTTCCTTTCTTCCTTCTTTCCTTCCTTCCTTCCTTTCTTCTTCCTTCCTTCCTTCCTTTCTTCCTTCTTAGCAAATTCATTTGTAAAAAAATTAGCATTATCTTACTTTCACTTCATATTTTCTCTACTTAAAAGTGACTACATCACTGTTCAAATATATTTAAAAAAAAGGAATAAAGCACACTGGTGTTTTTAGGCTTTATTAAACGGTACATTAAATGCTTGGATGAATCAGGTGGGGGCAGACAGAAAGTCCCAGAGTTCAGATCTGCCAGTGTAGAAGAGAGATTTGTGAGACTTATGCCTTAGCAATGAGATGCAAAAGAGGAAATTAAATTGATCAGAAGTTTATAAGAAAAAGGGATTTATCAGTACACCTTCATTTCTCCTTACTTATATTTTTCTACTTATATTTCCAGGGTGATAATATAACTCTTGACTTTGTTTTTAAGTACTGATCATAAGGTTGTCACTTGTGTTCAGAGTTCACAAGTGACACCTTATGTTTTCTTACTGGCATAGAAAACCATTCCTTCGGTTTTCTATGCCAGTAAGAAAACAGACTCAGTTTGGTTAAGTAACTTGTCCAATATCGATCATTTAATAACTGAAAGAACTAGGATTCTAACTCAGATACCATGGACGTGGATCCTTATATTACCTTTACGTATTTTCTCCCACTTTTGTTCTTATTCCAGAGCCACAAATAACTAAAAATTTAGATTAAACCTGGCTTAGAAATGAAGGGAAACAAATGTTGATGAGAATGTAAAGGAACACACACACTTTTTGATTGCTAGGGAAACAAAATGGTACAGCCACTTTGGAAGACAGTCTTGGCAGTTTTTACAAAGCTAAACATAGGCTTATTATACAGTGTAGCAGTTGTACTCTTAGCTATTTACCCAACTTGAGTTGAAAATTATTCCACACAAAAACCTGTACATGAATGTTTAAGGTGACTTTATTTATAACTGCCCAGATTGGAAGGAACCAAGATGTTCATCACTTAGGTGAATGGGTAAACAAACTGCAGGAAGTCCAAACAATGGAATATTGTTTTCAGTAATATAAAGAAATGAGCTACCAGGTCATGAAAAGACATGGAACATCTTGAATGCGTGTTGCTAAGTGAAAAATTCCAGTCTGTGAAGACTAAATTTTGTATGACTTAACTGACACTCTGGAAAAGACAAAACTATGGAGACAATACAATTGTCAATGGTTGCCAAGAGTTTAGGTGGGAAGATGGGATGGATGAATAATAAAAGGCACAGAGGATTTTTAGGCCATTGAACTCTTCTGTGTGATACTGTTATGGTGGGTACATGACATTATGCATTTCTCATAATCTATACAACTACACAACATAAAGAATGAAGTCTAATGTAACCTATGGACTTTGTTAGTTAATAACACTGTATCAATAATAGTTCATCAATTGCAATTAATGTACCACACTAATGAATGATGCTCATAATAAGATAAACTGTATATGGGAAGACAGTGTAATCTATATTAATAAAAAATTAATATGCTAAGTAGACTGGATGTCTTCCAGATGTCCTTCCTGTCAAAGCCACAGGCACCTAGGACCTGGGCTGGCTTCGCTCAGGCCTCCCGCAGTCCTGGGCGCCTATGGCTGCAGCTGGCCCAGACACCTGTGGCCAGCCTGGGCAAAGCTGGCCTGGGTCCCAGGTGCCTGCAGCCAGCCAGAGGAGGGAAGCGTGGGTATAGGGTATAGGGGCTGAGACAGAGGAGGTTAAGGGCAATCATGCAGGTAGGGGAGCAGTTAAGGGTGATCAGGCAGGTGGACAGGAGTGGTTCGGGGTGATCAGGCAGGCAGGAGAGTGATTAGGAGCCAGCAGTACCAGATTGTGAGAGCAGGATTGGGCATAAACCATCAGTTGGACATCCCCAAAGGGTCCCAGATTGGAGAGGGTGCAGGCTGGGTTGAGGGAATTCCCTCCCCTCCCCACACTGCATGAATTTTGTGCACTGAGCCTCTAGTCTTTCTATAAAAATAGAATATCTCAAAGTAAAAATAGAATAGAAAAAGGAAATATTTAGCTTATAATAAATAACCTAGAAGCAGCTTGGTCCAAAGCTGATATATATTATCGGCATCCAGATTTTCTCTTTATTTAGCTCTAAATTTCTTAGTTTTGGTTCTATTCCAAAGCAGATTATTTTCTCAACATAAGTGGGATTGCCTTTATTTCCTTGAGTTATATCCTTTTTTATTGGATGTGGAAAAGAAATTCAATTTCCTGATAATTCACATAGAATCCTCAAAACAGATTTTCATTGGCTTTGACAAGCTTGGCATAAGTCACGTGACTACCTCTGAACCAACAACTGTAGCTGGAGGGTGAGACTTTTTTTTTTTTAATAAGAATGAAAACAAGGGTTACCTCATTAGGTGAATATTTCCATGCAAACTACACAATTTCACTAATAAAAGGAGAGGAAAGGAAAATGCATGCTGGGAAGACACCCAGAAAGTGTTTTCTGCAGTAACTAGGTAAGTGATACAGATTTTCTGTACACTAGATTAATGATTAAGCAGTTTTTATACAGATTTTCTTTAAGTGTGAGACTTCCATATCAAAAATGTTTCCTCTATCAGTTGAATGATGTTTGGAATTCATTAATTGCACTTATGTTATTTCTATTTATTCAATCAACACACATGAAGTGACTAGAGCGCTCAACTGTTTGGAATAAAATGACAAATAAGACACAAATTAAGACATAGTTCTTGGCCTCAACTGGCTTAAAGTTTAAGATGAGAGACTTACGCCACAGATATATAAAATGACTGTCCAGGAGATACTGCCAGAGAGGAGCTTATGCTAGAGCTGTTTTGAAGGACCATCTGAATTTCACCAGGTAGGTCAATGGTGGAACTTACTCTAGCCACATAAAAACAAAATAAAACACAAGATGAACAAAAACCTGAACAAAACATGGCAGCATAAAACATTGTGTAGTGTTTGAAAATAGTTTGCAGTTGAGTAAGATGTAATAATGGTATCTGAAGAGATAAGGTCTGAAAGTTTGATAAAAGTGCTCAGTGGGGAACCTTTTGAGGCAGAGGGAGTAAGAAGATTATAATTTTTTAAAAAGGGGCACATGCCCTTGAATCCAACTCAGATGACCAGCGACATCTTCTTTTAAAAAAATTATCTTTTTACTCCCTCTGCCTCAAAAGGTTCCCCACTGATTTGGATTCAAGGGGCAATAGGCTATGGAGAAGGCAAGGTTGTTTCAGAAGCTGTTGTAGGACTCCTGATGAGAACCTGTCTGTCAGAGTGTGAGCTGAGGCAGTAGCAGTAGTCATGGAAGAGGGGACTGACTGATGATTTTTTTGTTCAGTTAAGTACACATTGCCCTGCAGCTATAATGCATGGAAGTCCATTACAGTTCATTGTGAATTTATATTCAGACTCTATGCAGAGTGTAAATTTCCTTGGAGAAAATAAAGGGGGACATAAGGACTTCAGGAGCCTATTGAAGTCTCTATGACCCCCTATATTAGTCCAAAGAGTGCTACATACATTTTGGGGAAATTTTCATAAATAATAATCTAGGCATAGAAAAGGTCAACTTCTTCCATGCCACAGTTTTTCTTTTTTTCTAAAAAAATGTTTTTATTGATTGTTTTAAAGAGAGTGCTCACAACCTGGGCATGTGCTCTGACCAGGAATCGAACTGATGAGCTCTTGGTGCATGGAACAGTGCTCAACCAACTGAGCCACACCGGCTAGTGCCAGTTTTTCTTGCAATGACCCAACATAATTAGATGTCAAGAATGTTATAAGTCTAGGTGTTGTGAAGATAATTAGAGCAAATATCTAATTTGAGTGACATAAAACCAACTGTCAAGCACAGATCACAAAGCCACTATGATTGGGTGAATCTATTTAAAGTATAGTGTATGTTTTTCTAAGTATGTCCCTAAATGTAAATATGATCCCAAATGGAGTTTAAAGGCTGGTACCAATTCATGTCACCAAGATAAACCATAAACCAGATTGTAAATATATATACTGATTATGAATGGTGTAGTCCAATTACAATATTTATTAAAACAAGTTATCACCGAAAACATTTTGAGGAGAATAAAACTATGTCTTTGTTAATGAATTGTACCTGTAAATTGCTGTTGGTTAGTGTTTTCTGATGGAGGCAGCAGACAAATTGTTGCCTATAATTCCAAAAGAATGGTACTGTACTCCTAAACTTTCTAAATCTCCACTTGCAGCTTAGATGAGTAATGCTAACTTTAGAATGGTAAACACTTATTGTATAGAATGTTCATCTAGTAAGACACCAAGATTCTGTACCTTATATTTGGAATATTATGGCAGACTAGGGGAATACAAGTGTTTATTTCTCTTACTGATCATGAATTGGAAAAGAATGGGAACAGTTGGAGAATAGCCCATCTCCAGCCACCATCTGCTTGTTATAGCATAACTGTATGTTGACATTTCTTCCTCTTTTTTTATTACTGTTATTAACACACTATAAAAAATACATTTAAATAGCATTAAGTTTGCAACAGAAACCATCAAAATGGAGTCACTCAGTCTTTAACTTGTTCTGTGAAAATTGTTTTATTCTTCATTTTAAACATGGTTTGGAGTCATGCAGTATCCTGCTGTTCAGTTACAGTAAAAACAGGTGCCCAGGAGAGGTAATTACCAACCTTACTTTTCGTGCTTTATTTTGTTTTGATTCAGAGTCTTTGTTCACTTATTGTGTACTCTAATTGGTATCAGATTAATATATGCAAGGATATCTTAGAGTAGAATTGATCACCTTTATGAGATTCATGCTTTTGTAGAAGGAATGACAATATGACGAACAATATAATGTAATTAAATTAAAAAAGATCGGATAAACATTTATTCTGAGAGAAGCATAGTGGAGTCACCTTATATTACATCACACCTGAGATTTTACTTTCTATTATTGACATTATTTTACATATTATGTCCAAATAATATAATCAAACTAATGAATATAAACTTTTATTAACATATTCATGTGCTCTTAAGATATTCAAACTTTTTTCAAAATAAAAATAGCTTTATAAAATGATGTTTTTAACATAACTATTGTGAGTAAAAACCATTAGTGTTCTCTACCACAAGATAATTGTTAGTGTGATGATCCGTATAGACATCTGTTGTATGTATGTAGACATTTTTACAGAAAAGAGATTATACTAAGATATGCTTCTCTGAGAAAGAGTAAATCTCACTTTATGTCATGAACAGGTTCTTGGAACTGTAGTGAAATGACCTGTAACCAAACCAATTTTACCACAGGCTTATTGATATAGACAGGAGTTACATTCCTATGGCATCTCATTGACATTATAATGAAACAATATTGATCAAATTATCTGAGGACCAATTGTACTTTATAAAGTGTGTGTGTGTGTAGTGGGGGGGCGGCGAGTATAATATACATACACATGGACCAATAATTTAAATATTCTTTTATGGAGGGATGCCTTTGAGTTCCCATGCTCTTGGCAAGCCACAGAAGGTTGAGAGGACTGATTAATAGACAAGTTCATCAGCCAAAGGCCAGTCAAGAAAGCAGAAAACATTGTAAAGTATTTCAGAGGAAATTTAACGTAGGGAATTGATTATACAAGTGTGGAAAGGATGGAGGAAGTGAAAAGGGTTAGTGAGGTAATCCTGAGATAAATAATGGCAGGAAACAGCTTCTTGCCCTAGAGCAGTGGTTGGCAAACTCATTAGTCAACGGAGCCAAATATCAACAGTACAACGATTGAAATTTCTTTTGAGAGCCAAATTTTTTAAACTTAAACTTCTTCTAATGCCACTTCAAAATAGACTAACCCAGGCCATGATATTTTGTGGAAGAGCCACACTTCAGGGGCCAAAGAGCCGTATGTGGCTTGTGAGCTGCGGTTTGCTAACCACGACCCTCGAGAAACAAGAAAGGAGATGGAGTATGAGGGCCCCGGGCAAACAACCTACTCAGAGACTGAGGGGGAAGGACACAGGGAAATTTCTGAGGAATTGATGTGAAGCAGCAAGACAGAAAAGAAAATAGAACAGGGAGAGAAACAAGCCTTCTTCATTCCTCTTGATTATGAACCTGCCAGGCCCTCCTATTAGGACAGGCTGAAGCACAGCCAGCCAGCTGGCAGGGGAGCATGAGATGTGTTTTACAAAATCCTAGCCCCAGCATTACAGAGTGGAGGAGGAAGGAATGGTGTAGAGCTAAGCACAATACTAAACCAGTTCCACAAGTAAAAACAAACCTGGGAAGATTTGGCACAAGATTTCAAGGAGATGACTATGACTAGACCCTAGATAATTTAGTAGGTAGGGGTTCAAAGTCAACTAGAGAGATCTTAAAGGACCTTATTTTGCATCTACAGGCAGAAGAGATCTGACCATCTGGTGTGTGTGTGTGTGTGT
>JAAGEH010000297.1:5579388-5734775 GCA_011751065.1 Lasiurus cinereus
ACAGAGGGAGGGAGAGAGGGAGAGAGGGGGAGAAGAAGAGGGAGAAGGAGAGGGAGAGGAGGGGGAGAAAGGACTAGTGCTTGGCTTATAACAGTGTCTCTAAATAGTAGCCATTATTGTGATTTGAAAGTATTTTTTATTTGAATAGTTGCATGTGTTGTGCGTGTGTGTTTTTTTGTTTTTGTTTTTTGGTAAGTAAAAAAAAAATTCTGTTTTTTCCATCTTCTATTCTTTCTTTCTAAGGAAAAAAAGCTTAATATGTAAATTGCTGCTTAACAGCAATCAATTTCTTATGTAAAACCCCAAAGGCTAAGAGTTAATTCTTTAAGATACGGACTTCAAAGCCTTGGGTGATATTACTATTCACACATCTTTCCCCAGGACCTGGGACACCATGTGTAGGGCCTCAAGACACAAAGGGCATAAGGAATTAGACTTTCCCAGAAAATCTATTTGAGGGGATGGAGCTTAGAAGCAAAGTGTAATAAACAACTGTAAGCAGGGGCAACATGTTAAGTTTAACTATTTTTCTTTTGTTTTCTTCCTTAATTTTGTGCTCTTAATCTCTTGTAGTCAAATATTATAATGAAGGCAATATAATGACTGCTCTGCCTCGTTGGATACACAAATTAAAAATGACAGCAGAGGGCATGGGAACATGATGCCCAGTGCTTTTACTTCTATTTTTATATTTTTGTCTTAAGTGTGTAAGGGGATAGTTTATTTCATTGTCAAAGAAAGAGAAGTCTGAGGAGAAGCCAATACTGGAAGTATTTTGAAAAAAACTGTTCTTTGAAACACTGCAGAATATTTAACTTCCGCAATTCCAATGAAGATCAGTTCATTATACTTGTGCTATGTTTGAGTAATCGTGGCCTTGCTTCTTTATTGAGAACGACTCCTATCCTAAGATCCCCAAAAGAAGGTGAGATAAAAATGGCAGCACCAAAGGCTCTCTTTCTAGATGCAGTTAATTGTCTCCACAGTAGGTGACATTTCATGACCTGTAATGGGACTGAATTACCTGTCCACAGTAGCAGGGAGGGCTCTGCCAAGGTCTTTGTTACTCTTTTTTAAAAACTTGTTATGCCATGTTTCTTTTCCATAGGCATTAAGGATGACTCAAGCTACTTCATAAGGAGCATAACAGGGATCATACAATAAGTCAGGTTCTTGGGAGACCCATTACTCATTTTACTTTGAGAAATTATGTAAAGGGGCTGACAAAGAAATAGTGAAAAGGATGTGAATTGTATCAATGGTAATGATATCAAATGAGTTATGGTTTTGCTGCCAAAATATTCAAGCCTTGATTACTCTTACTGCAAGGTATTTTTAAAACGTATTTTTAAGGTTCTTTTGAATTGTAGTATAACAGCAATATATTTTTAATATAAGATTTAAAACACTTAACTTGCTCTTGCATTCTTCTGTTTGTTAACTCAGTGGGAAGCCTCGGATTCTTGAATGGGCAACTCTTTTTCTCTAGAGGGTATGTTTATTGGGGGCAGAGCTTTTGAGGGGTACCTTACAGGTACCCTACTATAATGCATTTGATCTGGTAACTCAAATTACATCTGTACTTCATTATATGCTATGCCTCTTTTTTATTCTTGTTTGCCTCGTGTTTTTTCTACTTGATTTCTTCCTGAGAGCAATGGTGACAACTAGACTGTGTCTATACTTATGGGTGTGAGTGTAAAGAATTTGGACAATTGTTTCTAGTTTAGAATAAAAGTTTTCTAAATGTATAAAACCTGTTGCATATACTGTGGCAAATTCTCCATTAAAACATGATGGAAGTTCTATACTTTTCATTATATTTAAGGACATTACTTAGATATTAGAACTGTGATTATAAGAATTGACCATGAATTGCATTTTCAATTATGCCTCACTTGTTAGTACATATGTTCAGGTATACTAGAATACCAGGTATTTGGCCAAACAATTAATACATAGTATTCAGACTCCTTCATAAGGAGCATAACAGGGATCACACAGTAAGTCAAATTCAAATAATATGCTAGAGAGACCATACTATTAATTTGATAACTAGAAATTTTAAACCATGGGATTATTTTTATAGCATTAATATTTTAGGGAAAAATAATCAAAGTAGCTACTCTTATCACAGGATTAGTATTTGTCCAGCATTGTGCTAGGTGTTTTACTTATATTATTCTATTTAGTCCTCTCAACAAACCTCAGAGGGAGGTATATAATATCATTTTTAGATAGTTTGAAACAAAACATCCAAGTCTTAAAATAACTTCTAAAATCAAACAAATGACAAGTTTTGGAAGTGGGACTTGAACCCAAGTTTGTCTGACTCCAAAATCCAGGCAAACTCACTACACATTTTAGTTCTTGTGTTATGTTAGGGATCTCCTTTATGCATCAGTTGCTCTTGTTCGTCCTTTAATGTTTTATGTCTTTGACCTCCATGATTCTGTTTTCTTTTGGCTCTCCTCTCTGACCATTCCTTCTTTATTACTGAATTGTTCCTTTTCTCACTCTACACATTTTCATTCACTCACATTCGAATTACAACCAGTTTGCTGGGAACTTCTTCTGCCCATGCCACCATATGCAGTAGGCATTCCACATTTAGCTGAACTGCTCATTTTCCTACTCAGCTGAGCTTCTCTTCCTCTGTTCTCCAATTCAATGGGTGGCCTCACTATCCCCTTTGTTAATCAGCTGCAAAGGCAGTGTCATACTTCTCCCTCACCACACCAGCACATGCCCCAGATCTGATTAATCAACGGGGTCTAAATATCCTTTCTGGAGGTCTATTCTATCTATTCAAATTGTTACTGCCCTTCTTGAGGTTGTTTTTCCCATAATTTATGCCTGAACTACAGCATATTCATCTTGACTGTTCCTTCAGACCTGTCCTCAATGCAGCTGAAAGAGTCCTATAAAATGAAAGCCAGTCTTTGCCACTTCACTGCTTTAAGTCCATCAGTATCTCCTTAGCACTGTTGTAGGACGAACTCCAACATCAGGACATCTACAATGGATCCCTGCAGCCTTTCCCATCTTGTTCCTATCTGCTCCCTACATGCACCTTACATCAACTCCACTCTGCTTGAGCTCACACTGCTTTTCTTTTCTTTCCCTTCCTTTTCTTTCTCTTTCTTTTCTTTCCCTTTCTTTCCTTTTCTTTCCTCTCCTCTCCTCTTTTCTTTCCTTTCCTTTCCTTTCCTTTCCTTTCCTTTCCTTTCCTTTCCTTTCCTTCCCTTCCCTTCCCTTCCCTTCCCTTCCCTTCTCTTCTCTTCTCTTTTCTCCTTTTTCTCTTTTCTCTTCTTTTCTTTTCTTTTCTTTTCTTTTCTTTTCTTTTAAACTGGAATGCCTTTCAACCATCCCATGGAGCTCCACTAACTCCTCTGAACCTCTATTCATCTCAGAAGTCATTTCCCCTAGGATGTGTTCCCAGATGCTATAATACTGACTTCGAGGTATTTACACAGATACCTATTGACATAGGTATACATGTGACTTCTCCAAAGTATTGTGAACTCTTTCAAGACAGAGAATATGTCTTACTCATCTTTGTATTCCAAAGACTCAAAACAGTGCTGGTTGATAGTAGGTGTTTAACAGATGTTGAAGACCCCAATCTCTCCAAGTAAGTTTGTTTTCAAATTTACTTTCATTTCCTGTCCACTTAGTGGAAAAACTGACATTGAAAAATAGTCAAAAAGCTGGTAACAGTAGAAACCAAGATGGCGGCATAGGTGAACACCTAAACTGCTACCTTGCACAATTTCAAAATTACAACTAAAAGACAGAATGGACACCATCCAGAACCACAGGAAAGCTGGCTGAGTGAAAATTTTACAACTAGAAGTAAAGAGAGGGCTCACAGAGACCCAGAGGAGCTATAAAAAGCTGAGGTACAGAGACACATGCATGGAGAGGATGGGCAGCGGAGGGTCTGGCTGGCTTCCTCTAATGGGAGGGAGATGGAAAATCACAACTCACTGAACCCCACTTTTGACTGCACTGAATCCCAGTTCCAGTTGAGACTTATACAGGGGGATTCTGGACTGTTGTGAAAAGGGAGGAGTACACAGAAACTTAGGGGAGCCGTGAAAGGCAAAGGTCTGGAGGCACGTACAAAGAGAACTGACTGCTGATTGTGTTGCTGGCTTTCTCTAGTGGGAGGAAAACAGAACCTCCTAACTGCACTGAAATCCAGGTATGACTGCACTGAAACCCAGTTTTGGGCGAGACCCTAGGGACCCAATTCATATGGTTCCCTAGAGCACACGGAAGCTCAGAGGAGCTGGCAAGGCAGAGGTTTGGAGGTGTGTGGATGTGTGCACAGAGAGGGCTGCAGCAATTACCCAGGGGCACTGAAACCCAGGGCTGCCATGTAGGGCAGGGCTGACAGGAAGCCAAGGCTGTCTGCTCAGCCCTGAGACTCCACCACATCCAAGCCCGTCACAGAGGCTGTTGTAATCTTGCAAGTCTTAAGGCTGAGTCCAGCACAGAAGTTCTCCGGGTGCAGACACAGCTGATCCTCACAACCAATTGGCTTGGAGGTCAATTCCCCCAGTGATACCAACAACAATCAAGAATTAACTATAACAAGACTGTACACACAGTCCACAAAGGGGTGCACCAAGAGTGTCCACCTCAGATCACTGGGGAGGCAGAGCTACTGGGCCATATAGGACACCTAGCACACAAAGCTGCTCTACCAACTCAGGGAAGCAGTGAAAATGCAGAGACAAAGAAACAGATCACAAATGATAGGAATGGAGGAAAACAAACGATCAGATATAGAGTTCAAAACCAAGGTTATAAGGTTTTTAAAGAATTTCCTAGAAAAGATGGATAAATTTAGTGAGACCCAAGAGGAGATGAAAAAGGATCAACTAGAAATTAAACATACACTGACTGAAATAAAAAATATTATACAGAGACTTACAGCAGACTAGAGGAATGCAAGAATCAAGTCAAAGATTTGAAATACAAAGAAGCAGAAACACTCAAATGGGAAAGCAAAAAGAATCCAAAAATTGGAAGATAGTATAAGGAGCTTCTGGGACAACTTCAAATGTACCAACATCCGAATTATGGGGGTGCCAGAAGAAGAGAGAGAGCAAGATACTGAAAACTTCCCCCACCTGGTGAAAGAAAGAGACTTACAGTCCAGAAAGTGCACAGAACCCCAAACAAAAGGAATCCAAAAAGGACCACACCAAGACACTTTATAATTCAAACACCAGGAGCAAAAGACATAGAATATTAAAAGCAGCAAGAGAAAAACAGTTACTTATCTACAAGGGAACACCCATATGATTGTCAGCTGATTTCTCTATAGAAACTATGCAGGCCAGAAAGGAGTGGCAAGAAATATTCAAAGTGATGAATAGCAAGAACCTACAACCAAGATTACCCGGCAAAGCTAATATTCAGAATTGAAGGGCAGATAAAGAGGTTCACAGAAAAGAAAAAGCTAAAAGGGTTCATCAACACCAAACCAGTATTATATGAAATACTGAAAGGTACTCTTTAAGAAGAGGAAGAAGAAAAAAAAGGTAAAGATAAAAATTATGAACACCAAATACATATCTTTCAACAATAAATCTAAAAATCAAGTGAATTGAAAATTGTATGAACAGAATAAACTGGTGAATATAATAGAATTAGGGGCATAGAAAGGGAGTGGACTGATAATTCTCAGGGGGAACGAGGTGAGGGGCAGTGCAGGGAGAAAGTGCATAAAAATCATATACCTATGGATGAGGACAATGGGCGGGGGGAGGAGGTAAGGGCAGATGGTGGGGTGAGAGGTGGAGGAGAGCTAGGGGGACGGGGAAGAGGAACAATTGTAATAATCTGAATAATAAAGATTTATTTAAAAAATGGTAACATGAATATTTATCCTGTTTCTCTTAATAATATATTAATCTCATGCTTAGTTTCTTCTGTCACCCAGCATGTTGCTAGTCTTTTTCTAGAATATGCTCAGGGAAATCACAGTGCTTCTAAGAGAAACTTTAAAAATACAACAAAATAACCAAGCTTTGAAACAGCTGAATGGTCCAAGGTATGTTAGTTACCTTTGAAAACATCCCTAGTTATTATTTTCAAAAGTATGTTAGGCCTCTATTCTCAATAATAGTAAGTCTTTGACAGTTTTCCTTATACCAGTTATATATAATAACTGGTATTACTCGTGCTGGTATACGCACTCTGCACCTAATTTCTTATATAATCCTCACCATACTACAAAAATATTGTCTGATTTTCATATGAGCAAACTAGGATTAGGTCAACTTGCTAAGGGACACACAACTAAGAGTAGGCGGGGCCAACATTTCCACAGAAGCCCTCATCCAGAGTCTGAGATTGTAACCGCAGCATGATTCTGCCAGAAGTTTGCTTTCTATTATGAAAGTATACTCACAGTGATTCAATTAAACCCACTGTGATGCTTTCCTTTAATGCTTTTCTTTGGTTTTATTCTTAGGAGGGTGAGTATTGACTTTATCAAATTATGGATTCTATTTAGAAGTTTTATTTCTCAATAAAGTAAGTATAGTCTTAGATCTAGGCCTCCAGCAATAAAAATGAATGAGAAAGTGTTTTGAGAGACAATGGAAACTCTTGTGGCAAAGATGATTCATCCCCAGGGGAGCAGAGGAAGGGAGACCATAAATTATAGAGAAGATTTCCATCTGCACCCGGGTTGGCTCAGCAGGACAATAGCAAGTAGCTGGCCAGAGAGAACCTCCTTTGCTGCAAATCACACACATTCTGGTTCGAGTCTCTGCACTTAGAATGTAAAGGAAGCATAAACAAGAAGTTCCGCTACCAGATGGGGACCATTCTAATTAGTTAAGTCTGCTCGAATTTTTTGGCCACCAGTTGGCAGATGCAACAGATGCCAAGGGAGCAAACAGAATCTGTTGGCAGTTTTGAATTTTAAACCAGTATATCACAAATAGATTCAATTTAGAAATATTTTCCCCTTTGGTTAAACTCTAACTTAATTTTGTCACATGCCAAGAAGTTAGAGACATATGATGCAGCATTACTTTTCAGACATTTCACATTTTGGCCTATAAATTGATGGCGATGAAAGATATGTATTCAAGCACATGACCTCAGAATTTGTAGAGTACAATAGTAATGCTTGTATAAAAATGATATTTTATCATAAATATGGACTAATGTATTTTGTGATTAGAAAATTCTATAAAATGTAAGCACTGTTTATGGGAAAACATACCTTGAGATGAATATGGCATTAAGAAATTTGGTGACCATAATCACAATCTCTAGTCTTTGTATATAGTTGGGGGTCCATGCCTTATAAACAAGTGGCCATTGTAGGCCAAATGCCAAAACTACATAACTGATAGAAGAAAGGCAATGTCACCTCAACTTGTTTGGGCATAAATGCTTTCCTTTGAAATAATATATCAGTTATAATGTCCTAATTTTTCCATGCCCAGGAATGATCATCAAGTTTCCTTAAATTACTTTCCTACCTGAGAACTACTTTCAGAAGTGGAGAGGATGATTCTGAAGTTATATTTTATTTACTCTCAGTCAAAAATTGTGTCCTTGATTTTATCTACATGTATTCTATACATATTTGTAAGTGCTCAGTATATGCTAGGCATTGTGATTGCTCTAGGTTCGCTGAACTCAATGAAACAGAGTCCCTAATGATTACTCGGAGAGAAGAAATGCCTAACTGCTACAAGGTTTTGTGACAGTTACTGCATGGGATGTAGGTCATGTGTTGTGAGCACTCACAGGAAGAGACCTAGAGAAGAGTCAGTAATTCTGCCCGAGTTGTTATGCTGAGCATTATGCAAATATTTTCTAACTAGGTTTTTAAAAGGAAGTTGGAGTTACTAATAAAGTTAGTGGGGAAGAAGATTCTAGGCAGAGAGAATAGTTTAAAGATGGAGATGTATTTTTGGTGAAGTATAAATAGTTTTGTGGGATGTAACAGTGAATGGATCTTGATAAGAGAAAAAAGGTTGGTGTTCTTAGGGAACAAACAGCTGAGTGTGGGATGGAGAAAAGGTGCTTGAGACGCTTCTTTCTAGTTTTTTTTTCTTTAGAAAACAAAATATATTATGCTGCAATTAATCAAGATAGAAAATACAGAATAGGAGCTAGTTTTATGGAAAGGATGAAGAGCTCCACTTTAAATATTGAATTAATATTGTTAATATTGACATAATATAATTAATATATTATATTGGTAATGCTAATAATGCAGGTGGCATTAACTTTGTGCCATATGTTGTACCAAATGTTTTGCATATACAAACACACTTAGCCCTCATCAGAACCTAATGATATATATACAATTATTATGAGGAGCCAAAAGTACTCTAGATCATACAGCTATCAAGTGGTGGAATCGGGATTCAAGTCCAGGTAGGTTAAGTTCATACTCTTAAACACTACGCACAATTTGGACACAACTTCCATGGGACTCTGGTTAAAATATCAAAAAGCAGATATGCTTCTGGATTTTAAGAATGAGGTCTGAGTTAAGAGTCTTGGATTTAGAAGTCATCTGCTTTAAGGTTGTAGTTAAAACTAGGAAGATAAGGTTTTTGTTTTGTTTTGCATTTATCAGGGCAGTGGTTCCCCAAATGGGAGGATCTTGAATGATTCTGCAGTCACACTGAAATGATAGCTAAATGCTCTTTTGTGTATATTTCTATGGAAGGGAAAGATGCATAGTATTTAAAAGATTCTAAAAAGGGCACATGAATCCACTATTCCTTTAACAGGTTAAGAATCTTTAGTATGGAATAAGAAGAGATCAATGTTCATAAAAATCCCCAGAATTCTTGGTCCTGAAAAAAGCCTCTAGGGCTGCCAATGCTCTATTGGATTTTTGAAGAAAGTGCTAAGTAGGGAAAGCTATCATGATAAAAGCTGTTTGAAAGGGATAAACCTAGTATGTAGAATCTTAGAATTGAATATCTTTGGGGTCTTTCATTCTCACATCTCTGAAACTAACTTTCATCTTGGTCTGCAAGTGTGATGTGGCTTCACTGGGGAGGAAGCCATCTTCTTGGTCTTGGTCTGTTTTTCTTAAACTGGTTCTTTGACTTAGATATAATTTGGTAATCTGTCAACTCTGGTCCTTGATGTATGTAAAGCTTTGATATCAGAACTGATCATTCATTGTACATGTTTAGCTCCTATATCCTTATCTCTGAAAAATGGCCTTGTGTTTTGGGACTAATCAATAGGAGGAAGAAACAGAGGAGAATTAAATAAACAATCTTGTTAGTCTCTTACATTATTATCCCTTTCTTAGTTTTAACTTTGCTCCTTGATGAATTTAGGTTACTTAGAAGAATTTAGCTGAAAAGGTTCCCTTTCCTCTCTTATTTGTCATGTTCTCATCAAAATGGGTAATTTGGTGATATGTAATACTTTTATACTCTTTTTATTTTATGTATAAAAGCATTTTAGGAATCAATTTGACAACTTTAGGAATTACCCAGATAATGCAACTCTGCAATATATCTATTTATCCTTGCTAGCAAAACAGAAACAAAAAGGAAAAGCAAGAACCAAAGGGTAATTTGATTTGATACCTTGAAAATGCCCTGCAGATATGTTTGATTGAGTGAGTTATGGAAGAACTAAGAGTGCTTGAGAAGAGAAGGAAGGAGCCAGATTTCACCCCTGTGTAAATGTGTATAATTTAAATACTGATATAACCTTAGCAAGAGCACAGGATCTCTTTTGCCATAAACATACCATTCTCTGAAAAGGATTAATGGCAAAGTTATCTTCTTGTCAAAACAGTCCTTTTGCCTCGACTAATGCTGGATGAAATGGCATGGAGTATGGAAACTTATGAAAGAAAAATTCTGCAGTCCCTCTAGTTATGTGCTAACATATTGCTTATTGTATACCAAGCCCACATGGCCACACAATGAATGCTTCTTTGTAGACATGTCTATTCTGGTCATATGCAACAAGATAAGCATCTGATATTACAAGGGCATGTCTTCCAGATGTTTTGCTCTTTTTTATACTTGTCTGAATTCACAAGGTCAACTTAACTCTTCTTTCTTCTACAGAAGATAAAATGACCTTGATTTATTTTTAAATCATGGTTTTGGCATCGATCAAAAGACATCTTGAAAACTAAAGTGTTTCTTCCTTGGCAGAATATTTAAAAGACAGTTATTGACTGGTTTAGATTGGGTAAAGGGAAATCTATAAATTCTTAAGCCTTGGTAAAGCTTAGCCAAAATAGCTATTTTGTCTTGAAAGAAATATCATTGAAGGTTTTTTCTGGGGGGTGTGTGTTGGGGGGGAAGGGATAATTTAGTTTACATAATCTGTGAATAATAACTTCAGCAACATTAATTTATAAGTAACCATTTCTAAATTATTGGCATTTCATGGACAACATGAAGGCATCAGTTATAAACCTGATTAAGCCAGGAAGTAAACCAAACCTGGTTAATGTAGTTTCATTAATTAATAATAAAATCAAAGCATTCAATGTTAAGTAAACAAAATATATGTTTTAAGTGAAATTTATTTTTACAATGAAATATAAGTGGAATGCATTTTTTTAAAAAATTGATAGATGAGATGCTAAGAAAAATTTGTATTGAATTAGAAATAGCAACTTTGAAAGTTTGAAAATTTCATGAAACAAAAAGATTGATACAGCCCTGGCTGATTTGGCTTAGTGGATAGAGCATTGGCCTGTGGATCAAAGGGTTCCAGATCTGATTCTCATCAAAGGCATGTACCTTGGTTGCAGGCTCCTCCCTGGCCCCAGTTGGGGCTCATACAGGAGGTAACCAATCCATATATTTCTCTCATGCTGATATTTCTTTCTGTCTTTCCCTTTCTCTTACACTCTCCCTAAAAATCAATGGAAAAATATCCTCAGGAGAGAATTAACAACAACAAAATAAAATAAAAAAAGATTGATACACATTTTCAAGGATGGAGTCTGCATTCAGCATGATTTGCACATCTGAAACATCTTGTTGCATCTTGAAGAAATCAAAAGTGGATATCATATTATTATAGACTAGAGGCCCAGTGCATGAAAATTCATGCACTAAAGGAAGGGGGTCCTTTAGCCCAGACTGCCCCCTCTCACAGTGCAGGAGCCCTCAGGGGCAGGAGGAAGGTGATGCCCCATCATACTTCTGTTGCTGCCACTGCCGGCAGTGCAAGCCTTAGCCAACCCTGGTTTCTTGAGCCTCGAGTAGCCCTGGGTGGCTGGACAGCTGCTATCCAAGGCTTGCCTGCACCTCGGGCGAGGCTGTGCAGCCGCCATCTAAGGCTTGCTTCCACCTTGGTCTATCCCTGGGTGACTGGGTGGCTGAGGGGACTGAGGGACTCTGGAGGAAGGCATCCCAGTGGGGCTAAGGGGACTGGGCGCTGCCATCTTGTGGCTGTGTGTGCCTCCATCTTTGTGAGGGTGTGATGGTCAATTAGCATATTCCCTCTTTATTAGATAGAATGTGTTTTGTGCAGTGGAGCAGGAGCTAAAACTCTGATCAATGGCTTCCTAGTCAAGTACAACACTTCGACACTAACCCAAAGTTTGTAACTGAATCATTTGTCTAAACCAACAGTTTGCTGCTCTGTTTACTAATCAGTTTGCCAACCACTGGTCTAAACTTTAAAACAATTTAACATTCAATGTGTGTATAACATGTAAAAAGTTTTTATGGCCATCATTTAAAAAAATTAATTCAATAATTAGAAGTCCCTAATGAGTTGGTAGAGGGCTTCCTCTAATTTCAGTTTGGAAGATAAAGTATAATTCCAGAAGAAAGAATATTTTCACCTAGGCACTTGCTAGATATCTCATTACTAGTCTTATTTACAAACTCTTCTTCAGCAAGTAAATCAATTATATTGAGCAAATTTTATTGAATTTACATTGCCTTCAAGGTAAAATATAATTTATTGATCATGGCATAGAAACATATTCTCCACCTGGTTTCTTCTACATCCTCAATTTCACCCACCCTCCCACCTTACCTGACTTATCTTTATGGATGAGCAAATCAATGAGCTTGTGAATTTTAAACCCCAATATGTGTCAAGATTGCATGCCTTTGTGCATTCTCTTCCAGAGATCTAAAATGCCTATCCTGTCAACAGCCTATCCTGTTATGTTGAATGCTGATTATTCAATGAAAACTCTGTTCATCTTAAAAAATAAGATCATATTCTTTCATCTGCCATGGCTACACCTAATTTTCACTTTAAATGAGGAAAAATATTTATAAAAGACAACTATTTATTAAAATTGTGTTTGTAATAACTGTTTTAGGATGTTCAAAATGATTAATGCTTCTATAAAAATCATGTTTGCAAGAAGATTTAAAGTTTAATAAAGTACTTCAAGTTCACATTATATAAAGTACCTATTACAGGTGCTGTCAGAAACACAGTATAAGGTATAGCATTAGCCCAACAATATAAGAAAAACTAGATAGAAAATAATAGAAAGAATTATAAATTTTTGTTGTATGCAGCTGTAGGTGGTAATATTAGATTGCCAGGTGTTATTTTATTATGTACTTCCTAATATTTCAACAAATAAAATATTTACTTTGATAATAAATAAATAAAGCTTTAAACCTCAATACTTTGTTCAAAGGTCACCACCTGATCTTTGTTCAATGATCACCTACAAAGATCCTCTGAACCATTAATTACGCTCTCTTCTCTGCAATTTTCTTTGTTATTCATAGGAACACATCTATTGAAATTATTTCTTTACTTTTATGTCTACTAACTATACAGATAATTATTTGAGGAAAGAGGCTGCTTTATAATTTAGGTTACATATTATAGTACATTCTGAAAATGTGTTTCGAACTCACCAATGTAGTATATAACACATTGGCCATCAACAACATTTGCACTAAAATACTTTCTCCAAATACCTGGCCAAGGGAAGAGAGTGATGCAGTTTCTTATCCCTATGCAGTTTCTTATCATTGGGCCCAAGATGTGTAAGCATGTCCTCAAAGCCTTGTCCTTCTTCAAGGCAGTGCTAAATTATTTTTAACATCCTTAGGACCTTAATATTACATAAGAAGACAATGTTTTTCCTGAATTTTCTCTAGAGTTTCTTCAAATACTTTACATGCGTGTTTTAGAAAAAAGTCTAGGAGGATTGCCATATTGTTTATTATTTTAAATGATTAATAATAAGTATCAAAGTTTTATTTTTAACATTAACATTACTCTATAATTATTACTTTACCCTCATTTTGTACTAAAGAATGATGCATCTTCCTTTTTTCTCAGAGTGTATATTTTATTGCATAAAATATTCTCTTATTAGATTTTTAAAATTTTCTTTTTTTTTTAGATTTCATTTTTTTAAAATTAATTTTTATTAATTTTTTATACATATCTCCCCATTGCCCCCCTCCCTCCCAGGCGTACCCCGACCCCCCAGTGTCTGTGATCATTGGTTATGTTTATAAGCATGCATACAAGTCCTTTGATTGATCACTTATTTACCTCACCTAACTTTAATCTTTCTGCTATAATTTCACAGTCTGTTTGATGCTTTATGATTTTTGTCCTCCTGAGAATTATCAGTCTACTCCCTTTCTGTGCTCCTGATTCTATTATATTCACCAGTTTATTCTGTTGATCAGATTTTTAATTCACTTAATTTTTAGATTAACTTGTTGACAGATGTGTATTTGTTGTTCATAATTTTTTGTCTTTTACCTTTTTCTTCTTCCTCTTCTAAAAGGGTACCTTTCAGCATTTCATATAATACTGGTTTGGAGTTGATGAACTCCTTTAGCTTTTTCTTCTCTGTGAAGGTCTTTATCTGTCCTTCAGTTCTGAATGATAGCTTTGCTGGATAGATTATTTTTGGTTGTAGGTTCTTGTTGTTCATCACGTTGAATATTTCTTGCCACTCCCGTCTGGCCTGCATCGTTTCTGTTGAGAAATCAGCTGACAGTCGTATGGGTGCTCCCTTGTAGGTAATAAACTGTTTTTCTCTTGCTGCTTTTAATATTCTCTCTTTCTCTTTTGCTCTTGGCATTTTAATTATGATGTGTCTTGGTGTAGTCCTCTTTGGGTTCCTTTTCTTTGGGGTTCTGTGTGCTTCCTCGACTTGTAAGTCTATTTCTTTTACCAGATGTGGGAAGTTTTCAGTCATTATTTCTTTAAACATGTTTTCAGTATCTTGCTCTCTCTCTTCTTCTGGCACCCCCACAATTCTGATGTTGGTAAGCTTGAAGCTGTCCCAGAGGCTCCTTACATTATCTTCACATTTTTGGATTCTTTTCTCTTCTTGCTTTTCCAGTTGAATGTTTTCTGCTTCTTTATATTTCAAATTTTTGAGTTGATCCTTGCCTTTCTCTAGTCTGCTGTTAGTACTCTGCATAATAGTTTTTATTTCAGTCAGTGTATTTATCATCTCCTCTTGGGTCTCACTAAATTTATCCATCTTTTCTAGCATATTCTTGCAAAACCTTATAAGCGTGGTTTTGAACTCTATATCCAGTCGTTTTTTTTCCTCCATTTCTTTTGCTTGTAATCCCTTCCCTTGTCTCGGCATTTTCACTGTGCTGGGGAAACTTCTGTGCTGGATTCAGCTGCAGAAGCCTCTGTTGAGCTTGGGAGGGGTGGAGTCTCAGGGCTTAAGGGACCGCCTTGCCTTCCAGTCGGCCCCGCCCTCCACGGCCCCTGAGTCTCACCTGACTGGGTAATGGCTGGAGCGGTCCTTGTGTGCGCGCGCGCAACCGCAGCGCCTCTAACTGCTGCCTTTCCGGCTCCCCTGCGAACCAGGACCACACGAGTCTAGGTCCCCAGGGTTTCGCCCAAAACAGGGGCTCAGTGGACTCAGAAGTGGCACAGTTGGGAGGGTCTGTCTCCCGCCCACTCGCGAAAGCCAGCGGCACAATCAGCAATCCATCCTCCACGTGGTGCCGTGCGCGACCAGACCTCCGATCCTTTGCAACTCCCCTAAATTTCCGTGCACTTCTCCCTTTTCACAGTCCAAACTCCCCCCGTATGAGTCTCGGCTGGATCTGGGGTTTAGTGTCGTAAGATAAGGGGTTCAATGCCGTTGGGAGTCTCCGTTTCCCTCCCGCCAGAGAAAGCCAGCCAGGTACTCCGGCACCCGCTCTCTCAGCGCGCGTCTCCGTACCTCAGCTTTTTGCAGCTCCTCTGAGTCTCCGTGAGCCCCTCTCTTTCCCTCTAGCTGTAGAACTTCCACTCAGCCAGCTTTCCTGTGGTTCTGGATGATGTCCGTTCTGTCTTTTAGGTGTAGTTTTGAAATTGTTGTGCGAGGCAGCAGTATAGGTGTTTACCTATGCCGCCATCTTGGATTTCCTCTAAAATTTTCTTATAAGTTCTATTAAAGAAGAGACTAAATTCTTCATTTTTACTTTTTTTAGACTTATGTCCAGGTTGCCTCTTTTCTGAGTTTTTTTTCTTCAGTTTAAATATAAATTGAGAACTCTCTACTAATAATAGAAAAGACTGCCTTTTATATAAAAATTATAATTTATTTCTTATATAAGTAAAAGCTTATCATGGATGATTTGAACCCATGGCTGCGTACCAAGTTAGTGTGGAAATAGAGGACATTAGGAGCTGTGACAAAGAGGTCAGCAATTTTGCTTGAGTGGCCCAGGTAGGAGAAGTGGTTTTATAGTGAAGATGGCCTGGATGCTGAGCAGCAGTGGGCCGAAGGGAGCAAAACATACAGGCATTGCTTTCTAAGATGCCTGGAACCCTGTTATTTCACTGTTAGGTCAAGTGCAGACTCTGTGTGTGTGTGTGTGTGTGTGTGTGTGTGTGTGTGTGTGTGTCTGGTGTGTTCAGTATCATAGCCTCTGTTTTGGGTATAGGCAATTAGTGCTCTGCATTACTGAAAAAGGGATTATGTGCAGAGGGAGGTTCAGATGGGCTGAGCAGATTTGTGAAGGCAGCTGTCCGAGAAACCCTCTCTTAATGACAACAACATGAATGTTGGCTAAAATTCTGGCATTTTCCCAAGCTTTTATACATGCTAGCTTATTTAATTATTACCACAGTCTTTGGGGTTGAGGCTATTACTAGCATTTCCCCATTTTCCACAGAAACTGAGGCACAGAAGAATTAAGCAACTTGCTTAATATTACATAATTAGTAATGAGTGGACTACCCACTTCAAGACTGCCATACTTTTCTAAAGATTTAAAAAAAAATAAAAACCTCTTTAGATGACCCTAAATCTTCATTTCCAAGTTTTATGATGTAATTTTTACCTTTGGTACATCCCTAAGTTCTGTCCAAATTCTTTTCTTTCCCTTTTTATTTTCTAAATTTTCATACTTCTCTTAATAGAATTTAACACCCTTACCTGATTTAAATTATCTTTTTGTGAACACTTACAAATCTATTTATTTAGATCTTTCTTTCCCTCCTTCCCTCCCTCCCTCCTTCTTTCCTTCTCTCCCTCCTTCCCTTCCTTCTTTCCTTCCTTCCTTCCCAAACATGTATCCAATCATCCATCCATGCACCTATTTAACTTATTTCTCTATTCTGAGGTTCAGTATTTTATAGCCAATCAGTTACTGTTCATAAAATTTTGGTTTTCCTACAGGGAACTCAAATCAAATGTCTGAAACTAAAGTTGGTTATTACCCTTTGTAAGCTGCTTTTCTTTCCATTTACTTAGCTTACTAAATGGTACCTCACAATCCAACAAATGAACAAGTTTGGTGGCTTTTATTTTCTAACCATCTCTTAAATTTATGCATTATTTTCTATCTCCATTTAACATGTGTTTTTTTCCTAGTAATGGTAATATTTTGAGTGGATCATTAAAATGTAGTTTACCTGGCAGCTGAGACTCTAGTTTTGTTATACATAAAAATAACGTGCATGTTTGAAAGCACAAATCTGATCCCGTGCCCCTTTACTCCCCATTAAAACCCTCAGTGATTCTATATTGCATACTGAATTCAGTTACACTTCTTAGAGCATTTTGTTGTGGTACATTAGCTCAGGTTGCCATAAAAATATCATAGATTGGTGGCTTAAACAACATAACTTAATTTTCTTACAGCTCTGCTGTCTGGGAAGCCCAAGATCAAGGTGCTTGCAGATTCAGTTCCTGGTGTGAACCCACTTCCTGTTTTGTAGACAGCTGCCTTCTAGCTGTATTCTCATATGGCCTTTCATTGATGTGTGCATATGGAGATGTGGAGAGATCTTTCTGTTTTCCTCTTCATATAAGGGTTCTAATCCCATCACGAGGATTCCACCACCCTGGCATAACCTAGATCTAATTACCTCCCAAAGGGCCCAGCTCCTTTGCAGTTTAGATTGAGGTGGAGGGAACGTTCAGTCCAAAACAAATGGTCTGTGTGTACAGTCTGTACTGAGTTTAGACTTAGGTAGATGTTACTGCCTGACTTATCTAAGGTGACTCCCTCAGGTGTCAAGATCAAGTCACATAGAAGAACTCTCCTTACACCTTTACTTCCCTTTACTAGATTGGCCCATCTTCCTTCCTACTTCTGTTGATTGCCTGACAATCTCCAAGTCCTGCTTCAAATCTCAGCTTACAAAAGTCTTCTTCTGAAAGTTTTCCATGATCCTTTAAAACTTGTTTAGGTGCTTCTGTTGGGTAGTATTTAATCACATATGAAATGTAGTTATTCATTCATTAAGAAACATTTATTAAACAATCTTTATTTAAGATACAAGCAAGGATTAAAATCCTCAGCAATTCCATATTGCACACTGACCCCAGCCCTTAAATTACTTAGCAGGGAGACGTATACTGTATTTTGAGTGTAAAACATGAGCAGAAGGAAATGATGATTGGGATTTATATATAACAGAGTTGGAGAAGAAGGAAAAGCTATGTATGGAACCATAAAGTACAGAGGAAGGGAAGGGAGCTAATTATATCTTTAGATCCAAGGAGAGCTATTCTTAGGAAGTGACGTTGAAGCTAAGAAATGAGAAAGTTGAAATTATGTGATTATGGATCGGATGTAAGGAGTAAGAGGAAGGAGCAAAGGATTATCCCCCAAGTACTAACTTGGGCAAGTATGTCAGTGGAGGTGCTGTGACTAGTCTTGGAAAGCTGATTTTGAGATGCCTGTGAGACATCTTCAGTAGAGATATGGACCATGTATTTGGGGACATGGGTCTAAAGCTCAGAGGAGGTCACTCTGGACCAGAGGTGGGATTTCAATGTTTAGGAAATGAGTAGCAGAGACCTGGGTAAGACAGCTGAAAAAGTGGGTAGAAAAGCAGGGGCATGTGGGCTGCTGACACCGAGTAAAATATGTTGTGTGTTTTTGTTTTTTAAAGGAGAAAGCAGTAGCAAGGTCAAATGCCATTTTCAGGTCAAGCAAGATAAAAACTGAGGAGTCTGTTGGACTTAGAGATATGGATAGAGATCACTGGGTAGCTCAACAAGAGCAGTTTCGGTGGAACAGAAGCCTGCTTTGAATGAGTTAATGTGAAAAAGAGAAGTGAAGAAATGGTGATGTCAATTGTAGATAACTACTCTGAGAATTGTGGCTTTTGAAATGATGAGAAAGATAAGGTTAAAGAGGAGTGTGTAGGGATGAGGGAGAATTTTTTTCTTCTACTTTTTTTTATACAATTTGGGACCCTTGATAAAGTTTACCTACTGAAGGGGAGCTGTAGGAAAGGAATGATTATACATATGAGACCAAGGGTAGGGAGACTGGAAGGGATTTCTTAGACAGACATATCTCTTTGAGAAAGAAGAGCAGATCTTCTATTTAAGTAAGAATGATGTACTAAAATAGATAGGGTCTGGGGTGGGGAGTGACAAAGGTAAATTTACACATTTGGTGATGTGAAGCCAATGAAGTATGTCCTTCACAGAGCACATGGGGCTTCCGTGAGGACATCTGCTGAGAGAGAAGAGCATAGTCAAAATGGTTTACAGTTCGTTACTGTAAAACGTTGGATTAGGAAACCTACCATAATGTCATATTCAAAATGTCTTTAATTTAGAGTTCATTAAACCTGTTTTATTATTCCTCACCTCTGAAACTCTTCCATAAAGAGCAGGTGCACTGAAAGGATAAGAAGAATTATTTTTCACCCCTTGTCTTACTTCTAGCAAGAAGGTTTCTAAATGTTTTGATTCTTGGATACCTATCACTGCTCTTGCTCTCAGCCCCGTGGTAGTCTGCTCTCTGCAATATAGCAGTTCTATAGAGTGGATTGACGCGATCATCACCAATGAGTATTTCTCAGGGGAGACGGAGCTTGTCATGGCAGGTAAACAACCCCTTTGCAGTAAACATGCGATTTTCATGAAATTTCTTTGGCTATTAAGAAAGAAATGAGAAATGGGAAAGCAAAAATTAACCAAAATTAAGGGAATCATGAATTTGGAAGAGAACTTGGGAAGTCATCTGGGCAATAAATACATTTTGCTATACTGATTTGACTTCTTCCGGCATGGGTGATATCAATCTTTGAGTCCTCTATGCCTGGCACATAAGCAACAGAGCCTGTGTGTGTGTGTGTGTGTGTGTGTGTGTGTATTAATGCTACCATGTGTGACAGACTGCTAAATGGTTTACAGGTTAATTCATTTAATTCTCACCTTGGTTTGAAGTAGCCTCTCCTATTGTCCTTGTTTTAGAGATAAGAAAACTGAGGCACGGAGAGATTAAGAGTTTTACCCAGGATCACCAGGTTAGAGTTAGAATTACAATTGAGCCCCACGCAGTGAGAAAGAGGCACTCAGTGCTTGCTGAATTGAGTAATGCATGCTCTCTCGTCTTTGGTCACCTGGTGTAATCTATTATTTCAATCTTACAGCCCAGGTCCAAAGTCCTGTTTAAGATAGACCAAGGTCATCCCTTAAGTGACCAAGCTGGTATTTAAGTTCGGCTATTTTTGACTGCTTGTCTCGTGCATTTTCCACTTTGCGTAATTGCCTGTGTGTCTAATTTCAGGTCTGGTGATTCCCTTTTTGCCCTGAGTTGTGTTTGCACCTCCCGCCTGTGTACCGCCTGCTCAGTAATGATCTAATACTTACTGTGTGGGCTTCAGAGTTTATTTGATTTGGAGCAACCTAAACAGCCTGTTGGCAAGGACTAAATATAAGACTGTGAATACAGGGACAAGGATGCATATTTCTGTTCAGAAGGGATCTCGCAGGCAAATTATTGGCAACAGTTGCTATAACTAAAATGAATTCCCTAATTGTAAATATTTGTGGTATATAATGAAAATTCACATGAAAGGAGGGAATAGAGAATTAAAGCAATGAAGTTTAATACTTCTAGTGCCCTGCATCAGTTTAGAGAAGTGGGATTTATCATTTTGAGAGGCAAATCACTTTTCCGAGAGTCTTGCCTTGACAGTCACTCAGAGGCATTATTTTGCACAAGGGGTGCACCTTGCAGTATTTAGAATGGGCTACTTTTGTTGTTCCCTCCCTTGTCTCCTCACAACATCTTGTGTTGTGACTGGGCAATACATTTTGCTACACTGATTTGACTGAGGGAAGAAACCACAGCACGGTGTGGTTTAAATGACTCATTCAGTCTCATAAAAGTGGTCTGTGTGAGAGCCAGGATTAGGATTTGAATCTTCCATCTTGAATGCCATGCTTTGTGCTAAACCACACGATGTTCCAATATATCATTTGACCTATTTAAACCACATGGATAATTCATTTTTCAACACCCTGGTTATATGTCATCTTAGCTGTCACTTCCATTAGCTGCTTACACACCTGCAGGTAACCCTCACTCCTTCTCTGTCTGTTCTTGAGTCAGGAGTGGTGCTCATTAAGCAGCAGACAAACAATTAAAACAACCACCATCACCACCACCGCCCTTTTTTGTTCTGCCTGATTGTATTTTGCCTCTGGTTTCTGCTCTTCTGGAATTCAGTATCACTTCCATCACATAATGCCCACTACTCCATTTGGTTGCTTGCAAACTTTCAGTCTCTCCCACTAGGAAAATAATGCTTTTGGATTTATGTATGGAGCTTTGGAGATATTAGGAAACTTTTTATACTCCTCTGGGTGAAGGAGCCCACAGGGAGAGTGGGTTGGATACCCAGGTACAATCTCCTCATGACAGATTGTCTAATTTCATCTTAGGTCCACTACTGACATTTTAGGCAGAGGAGGAATAAGGGACATGTGTTCACTGAGGCTCGCTACTCCATATGGTTCCAGTTTAGTGTCTGCCAATAAGAACATTCACTTGAAATTTAAAGAGAGGAGGAAAAATTGAATAGAGGGGAGGTTGACCCTGGTGGGTTCTTACATTGTGCATTCAACAAATATTTATTAAGATTCTATGTGTCACAGGCTTTGTGCTACATTCTGGGCTGTAGATCCTATTTTTAGAGTGTATATTCCTTGATTAGATGTGGAAACCATTAAAATGAACAACTCAAAAAGCAAGTAAATCATAAATATGTATTTCAGACCAGGCACAGCATTATAGGAATATAATAAAAATATGATAGGGCATTTTAAGGAGGAGAGTAAGAATAGAAAATTTTTTAAAAAATTAAACTTTTCAGTTATAGTTTACATATAATATTGTATCAGTTTCAGATATTCAACATAATGATTAGACATTTATATAACTTACAAAGTGATCATTCTGGTAAGTCTAAAACCCATCTGATATCATACATAGTTATTATAATATTTACTGTACTCCCTATGCTGTACTTTACATCACCATGACTGTTTTCTGTAACTGGCAATTTGTACATCTTAATCCCTTCCCCATTTTTGCTCATCTTCCTAAGCCCCCTCCAATCTGGAAACCATCAATTTATTCTCAGTATCTAAGATTATGTTTCTGTTTTATTTGTTTACTTTGTTTTTTATCTTCCACATATAAGTGAAATCATATGGTATTTATCTTTCTCTGTCTGACTTACTTCCCTTAGCATAATACTCTCTAATTCCATATATGTTGTTGCAAATGGCAAGATTTCATTCTTTTTTATGGCTGAGTAATATTCCATTGTATACGTATATGTACCACATCTAGAAGAATTTATGTTTAGACATATTCTGAAGTTCTAAAAGATGTTCTAAAGTTGATATCTTTAGGGAAATTTTAACTTCCTAAATCTTTCTGGAATTTCTTCTGGATTGTTCCAATTTTGTTTTAGTTGGGTTTTGTATGCTCATGTGGTTATCAGTGATTTAACTAACCTGAGTTAATACAGGAACTGCAGTTACTAGACACTAGCTGTTGTGATCAGAGTGACATCTTGATCTGTGGTTTGAGATGCTGCTTGTCTGACTCCTGTAAGTCTGTCTCATTCTCCATTTCCATGAAAACTGCTGAAGCAGGAAAAACCTAAAATTTCAAGGTATCCACTAAAATTTCCCAGTGAGAATTGGGAATGTGTTTTAGATTGCTATAAGTTTTATATGGACTTAATAGTATGCTATTCCCAGATCAACTTGGTCCTATATTTTATAGATTCAGTATAAATGTGGCATAGTAAAATTATATCTGAATATATCTGGAAAACACTCTGATTCAGATAAGAAAGATTTAACCCACTTTCTTTCTTTAGGAAGTGATAAATAAGCATGAGGCCTTTCTTTTACAGACATAAATGAGTATCTGTTTAGAGATGGACTTTGATTTACCATGAAGAGCATATAGTATGCCCTAAGGGCATCAAGCTGTAATTGCTCTCCTTCAAAGTGGACTGCTGTGCCCTTGTCCTTCAAATAAAGGAGAACTGCACAATACCCTGTGTTTATTTGACTTAAGACTTATTTCTTTTTAAAGGGTTATGTTAAAACATCCTTTTCACTGGGGATGGAAATTTAAATAATAAATAGGCTTTGGTCTTAAGAGGCTATTTTTTTTTCTGTTAATTTTGCTTACCTTTGTTATTTTTTATTTAAAAATATTTTAAATGAGTAATAATCTTTAGTTAATGTCTTTTTTTCTATTTCTTAACTTTATGTTTATATTAAAAAGGCACCTTGTGTTTTCTATACCATTTGTTCTTTAGGACTTATAATAAAAACTAGTGGCCTGGTGCACAAAATACGTGCACAGGAAGTGGGGGTTCCCTCAGCCCAGCCTGTCCCCTCTCCAATCTGGGACCCCTTGGGGATGTCCGACTGCCAGACATCCCTTTTGCAATCTGCAACTGCTGGCTCCTGCCTCTGCCTGCCTGATCACTCCTAACCTCTCTGCCTGCCTGCCTTCCTGATTGCCCCTAATTGCCCT
This sequence comes from Lasiurus cinereus, assembly GCA_011751065.1. Classification (NCBI taxonomy): domain Eukaryota; kingdom Metazoa; phylum Chordata; class Mammalia; order Chiroptera; family Vespertilionidae; genus Lasiurus; species Lasiurus cinereus. The sequence goes on from JAAGEH010000297.1 coordinate 5,602,656, forward strand.
CCCCTGCTGGCCTGATCTCGCCTTCAACTGCCCTCTCTGCCTCTGCCCCCACCACCATGGCTTTGTGCAGAAGGAAGTCAGATGTCCAGAAGATGGCTGGTTGACCTGGTATAATTAGCATATTATCCTTTTAATAGTATACATAGATTATATAGGATAGGATTGCCTAAATTGGGGGGAAAGCCTTTTTCAGGAGGAGAAGATGCTCTTGGCAGACAAAAATACATAATCCCTATATCTGTATTGATAGCCAGCCATATGCACTGTACTTCCAAACCATTACAAAATTGAACTGTTTTATTGCAACTTAAACCAAATAGCTGTTGCCCTTAAAATCCCTCCTCAGCCCCCACCTTAGGTTCTGCCTTTGCAATTCACCCAGATTAGGTTCTGATTAGTCAGTTTCTGTGCCAGTCAGCATCAAATGCTCCACCTCCTAGGCAACCATTGGTTCCTCGCACTTCACCCAGATTTGGTTCTGATTGGTCAGTTTCTGTGCCAGTCAGCATCTTCGGGCCTATCTCCAGGCCTGATCAGAGAGGCAAGGCTGATCAGGAGCCCCCTTGGAGGCCTGGAGAGAAACAGAGGTGCAGCAGCTGGCAAAGCCCAGAGAGAAAGAAAGAGGCAACCGCTATTCAACAGCTGCCATGGAGGCTGCAGAATCAGACCCTGTCTCTCTCTCCTCAGGCCTCTCTCCAGGCCTGATCTGCAGCCCCCTTGGCAGTCAGTGCTGGGTCAGTGTGCCCACAGTAGCACAGTCAGCGCTGGGTCACCATGGCAACCCAGCACTGACTGCAGGACTAACTTTTGATCAGTTGAGACTTCTGTCGTTTTGGACATTACAGATCCTGGGTTTTTATATATGATTATTTTTCTACATTTTCCTTCTCTAACCTTTACTACCACTGCCATACCTTCTATGTCTTTCACATCAACTCAGGTTTATGTGCTTAAGTGTGCTGAGAAAATATTCCTTTTCTTTTCCGTTCAGCTTTTAGAAGTAGGAACAAAGTATGTTAGGTTCTAGTGTAGGCTCTGTACTTGATTATTTTGGTACCTGTGGCCAGACACTTACCCCACAAATGGGGATCTGAGTATCACTGCCTTATTGGTGAAACTAGGGCGGTTTATTAGAATAGCAGTGATTAAATATTGTGGTCTCAGGACCACTTTCTACTGCAAAAGTGTGTAGGGGCTTATAGAGCTATGTTTTCAGGTGCTAATCCAAGGTTTGTGCTGGGAGAGCCAATTATTAAATACTCAAAAATTCTCCAACCTTGTAGTTAAAGCAATTGATAGCTTTAAGTCAATATGGAGGAAAAAAATTGCATCGTGGAAATTAATAAAAGCTACTAATCAGGGCTTTTTATTCAGTGAGCTGCTTTACCAGCATAATGATGGTTTGCTAGAAAATAAACTAAAATAGAGAAATTAAAGCACATCTATTTATTAAATAATTTAAAATAAAATAGCCCCAACATGTTCATATAAATAATAAAAATATTTTATAAAAAGTAATTACATTTTTAGAAGAAAAATGAGATGGCTTTTTTCAAATATTTTGTTTACTAGAAAACAGCTAAATTATTATGTTGACTTCTACATTCACTGTTTTGTGATATCACATGTCGGGCAGCCTTTAGAAAATTACACTGACCTCCTATAATAAACTTATCAAAGCCAAACAATTTTTATTGCTATTATTAAAATAGTTTTAAATTCACTGAGCTACTGAAAGAGGCTCTAGGGTATCTCAGGGTCTTTGGACCATATTTTAAAAACCACTGTCAGAATCCCAGTAATTCCATCTGAGAAAAAAATCAGTAATTCTAAATTCCTCTTTTTATTTGGGTAGTCTGATTTAGGTTGGGAGGAAACCCCTTGATAGTTGTTTGGAAGGTTTTGAATAGTGGATTTCCTCACCACACCCAATAAAAATCAATGGGGCATCTCTACCACTGCTCACCATTGTGCTGAACACCAACTGTCTTTGCATGCCTATCTGATTCTTCCTCTTTTCTTTCCATTTCCCAATCTACTGGGCTTTCCTACCTGTTTACAGGCAGTGCCAACAGGAGTTGAGCAACTGTAAGGCATGGATAATGTGCACATATTGCAGTAGAGTTTTTAGTCAATAGAAAATGAGAAAGCAGTTAAAGCAACCTCATCATAATGGTGATGGTACAGTTATAGAAGCAAAACAAAATGAACAGTTCCAGCCTGAGAACGAAAAGATGTTCTGAGAATGTGCAAATGTGAGAGGCAGCTGTTCTTTTCAGGCACACTAAGGGGTACAGCCATCTTGGTTGCCTGTGAAGAGAAAGAACTTTGATCTATGGCCTACAGCAGAGTTGGCAAACTTTTTCTGTAAAGGGCCAGACAGTCTCTGTTCAATTACAACCCAGCTCTATTGTAGCACAAAAGTAGCCATAGACAATATATGTAATTGAATGGGAATGACTGTGGTCTAATGAATCATTATTTGGGGACCTCACCTAGACAAGAAAACAAATCAGTTTTGTCTACTGGTAAACTTCCTCTATTATGTTGACATGTATTGTTTGATAGAATCTCTAAAACTGTACTATTTACACCTTTACGTTGAAGCTTAAATGCCAAATTTTCAAAGATATTGGACTAGCCAAAATAAATCTAATGGGGTGGTTGATTGAAATAAAAACAGTTATAGCAGTTGATATATGCCAGATACTGTTCTAAGCACTTGACATGATTTAATCCTTACAGCTATCCTATATTTAAGCACAATTATTATTATTCTCTCTTTATTTTTGAGGAAATGGATTCATAGAATGATTAAGCAATTTGCCCAAGTATATTCAGCTAATAAATAATAGAGCAAAGGTTTAAGATTAAGACAATATATTTTTGTGATACTGCTTCTTGATATATGCAGGTATTGTTTTATACACCTGTGCACTTATTGGAGGTCAGGTAGATCTGAGGACTAATTATCAGTATCAGTTTCAATTTAAAAGTGGTAACTAATAAATCTACATGGAAAGTTCAATTTTTTTTTCAGACACTTTTATCACACAAAGCTTATACAGAAGACAGAATAGGGAGAAAAAAACACTCTGATAGTATTTAAAATGGAAGAAAAAAATAAGTATCAGTGAATGACCATTAAATGGCACATTTTCAGAAGTGGATAAAACTGAACAAAGAAAAGAATAATAAATTAAAAATGAGAGATACTTGAACAAATATTTCAACTATTAGATGAGTCATTCTTCAAATAATCTGTGGATTTTATATTTCCAATGTAGCATTTTGATAGAAGCTGTGTGTATTTTCTTCAGAGACACACAAAGCCATTTTTGAACAAATTAAATTATCTAGAATTAAGTCTTGAGGCAATATTATCAAGAAAAACAAAAGTATAAGAGTAGAACATAAAGAAAGCAAGGAAGGAAGTCTTTACTCTAGATTCTTCCTTTTGAAGAACTTTCCCAGATTTTGTTTCTTCAACCAGTTGCTCAGCGGAAGTGATGTTTTCCAAAGTGCCATTGCTTAAGAGGAACCATTGTAGGACAGAAAGAATCTATTAGGACTTTTATATCTAAGTTGCAGGATCCAGGGCTAGAATGATAGTGTAATGATGGTAGAAGACTTGAACTCATTCTTTCTTATTGCTCTCCCACTTCACCTCATTCTTTCTTATTGCTTCTCTCATTTGTATGGTCAAGACAGTTCAGTGTCATGTCCATGTCCACCTTGTAGCCATTAAGGAAAGAGAATTTGAGGAAGATAAGGGCACAATCAGGACGTCTCAGATTTCACTTATGTTCACCTCCCATTTGCCAGAATTTATTTTTATGGTCATACTCAGCTACAAGGGAAATAGAAATGTGAGCATGAGCTATATGTCCGTGTGCCCAGCTAAAGTTGGTGACTCTTTTAACTAAAGAACAGGAGAATGGATAATGGTGTCAGCTAGCTGCTATCTCATAATATTTAAGTGAGCTTATAAATTTAAAGTTTGGTTATAAATTTTTCTTCTATAAGAAATGAGCGTGACAAACTTTGTGAACTCTCTCTGATGACTGACAGCTTAGTAGGGTGCTTCACTAACAGTTATGAAAATCTACACATACCTAATATTTCCCTTTAGGGTCATGAAGTGAAATAATTAAAAAAATATATACATATGCCATGAAGAGAGCATGTTGAAAAAAAGATGCTTGAAATTGTATGATTTTGTTGCTAAAGAGCATTCAAGTGAGCACACTTAAAAATTTGTAAATAGAATTAAAATAGTTTTCCAAAGACCTTTCAATAAAATTTAAATCAATTTATTAAAAATAGAAGGATGTGCACATTTGTATTAATTTGGATAAACTAATTTTTCATTATTGTGTAGGAAGAAGGAATTTACCAGCTCTATTAAAAACATGAAACCTGTGACTATTTGTAGATAGGACTAAATGCATTTCTTCCATTGATATATACATGCTCTTATAAGATATCATTTTAAGCTACAACAGACTTTAAAATTAGTTGTAAAATTTATTATTGTTATATTTATTAGGCACCAAATTTTACCATTAACTTTTTATCATTATTTAGAGCATTAATATTGTTATCATTAATGAATACAGCAAAATAAAAGTCTTTACAAATACTGTTGCTCATTTACCATTTACTTCATTTTTCCTTTGATATGTATTTTTGTGCATATTTTGTAATATATCCAGCTAATTGTATGTTTACGTGTCTTTTAATGTAAACAAAACAACAAATATATGAAGAGTGCATTTAAATGAACTTTAGTGACATAATAGACAATCAAAAAGGTTTAGAGAGCAGTGATTTCCAGAAGGCTGTTTTTACTCCATAGGGATGTCTCTCTCTCTTTTTTTTTTAATGTAGAAATAAGTGAAATAGACTGTACTAATATTTAATGTATGGACTGTCACAGGCATACTCACATCCTGTATGAGCCAGAAGGTCCCAAGGGAGTCTCTGGATTAGAAACAGTATTAGATGCTTTCTGAGAGGTTATTTGACTATGTCAGAAGCATCCTGAGGGACTACTGGCACTAGTTTCTTATACCTATGGTCTTAGATCCTACTAAACTATTGTGCATCAACATCCAGTGCTACTTGCTAGGTGGAAACACACCTCATGCTATTTTGTTCCCATCCCTACCTGTTTTCTTATTAGTTTACCTACCCATTGAGACTAAAATTTTGAGTTCCAGGTATCAGGATTAACAAGGTCATGTGAAGACATAGTTTAATTTTAGTCACCTTTGAAGAGCAAAATGAAATATTCCCTAATGTTGTAAATGTGTGTGTAAAGAATTTATAATCTTAGCCGAAACTGGTTTGGCTCAGTGGAAAGAGAGTCTGCCTGCGGACTGAGAGGTCCTGGGTTCGATTCCGGTCAAGAGCATGTACCTTGGTTGCGGGCACATCCCCAGTAGGGGGCATGCAGGAGGCAGCTGATCGGTGTCTCTGATCGATGTTTCCAACTCTATCCTTCTCCCTTCCTTTCTGTATAAAATCAATAAAATATAGTTTTTTTTTTTAAAAATTATAATCAGGAAAATCAGACAACAGTGGAAAACTTAGGCAACTTTTGTGTTTGGAACCCAGAGAAGAATTGTGTGTGTGTGTGTGTGTGTGTGTGTGTACGCATGTGTGCACGCATCTGTGCACACATGTATGTGGCATGTATTTGTTCTTACCATGCATTAATACAATGGTACTTCGCTATGTCTATAGTTATCATTTTCTTGGCCATAGGATGGATGACTTATTCAGCTCTTATAACTTGTTCTTTTGTGCCACATGGAGAAAACATGACTTCCTAAAATAATTTTTCTACATTAGCTTTCAGTTTCAACTTTCCTGCCCTATTTTTGTCTTATGACAGTTCTTTATTTTCCAGCCTGTTTGACTTTAACTGAAAAGAGCACACAATGGCATTTGGAACTTTTCTCATCTGTATCTCGTCTTCTACTTTGTAGGGAACAGTGGAGCTTAGCTTCAGGTTGCTTAAAACTCATGTAAAGCTCCCACTCTTTGAGATTTACCATAAATGCCCAGTAACTTCATCTCATTAAAATTAAAATTCTGTATTTTTTTTTACCCATTGTTCCTGGCCCATTTCTCTAATGTCTCATTCTTTATAACAGGATTTAATCATCACATTTTAGTTTACTCTCCTTTAGGATGGACCATATTCAACTGGTAGCTAATAATCTACTGGCTTGATAGTGTCTAACTCTGATGTTATAGTACTTTGGGCCTCATCCTCAAATCGCCCTTGCTTCTACCTGGAGATCTTCAAAGGAATTTTCAGGTTGGTCAGCAGTGTCATCCATTTCTCTCTACTTAGACTCTGAACTGTCCATATATTTTATCATTGCCCACCCTGGTTTCAAGCCTTACCAAAAATACGATGATGAGTACCATGCCAAGAAGGGGAAGAGGACATCCTCCTCCTCTTTGTGCCATAAGTTATCTTCAGATGCCAGAAGCAGCTCTTGTCACATCATCAAGTTCCCTCAATACTTCCATCAGCCTCTTCCCATTTCTTTATAGTAGATTTATGCCTACTCTAATGGACAGGCAGGATAAAGATTCTATACAATTATTCTATTCCATTCTTCTTCAATTATTTCTTCCTTTTTTCAAACCTTTTGCATTCTTGCTTAAGAAAATAAAGCTTCCATGCATAGTAATAAAGATGCTTTACTATTGGATTTGGGTGAAATTGTGTGGGAAACTTGTTTGACATCAAGGTTAAGAGGTGGAATTTTGACTATACTAGCAGACATTATTAAAAATGCTCTCCTATAATTACTAAAGAGAATTTTCAGCTCATTTGTCATCTCAGTAGCTTCTCTGCATATGCTTCCATTTGTTAATATTTTTCTCAAAATGGGACACTTATAATTGAACCCAATGTTGCAGATGTGACCTGATTAGGTCAGTGCACAATATTATAGTTAATGCCATTCCTCAAAATCAAATTGAATCAAAGTGGTTTCCTGCTTATGAATCTCAGCTGAGGTTCTTGGACTTTGCTAATCATGTTCATTTGATTTTGGTGGCTTCACCCCCACTCATCTCAATTTCCTTTCATACAACTGATGCCAACCTCTCAGAATTCTTCATCATTCCTCAGTCTTTTCTGTGAACACACAATTTGCTCTTCCTACAGTGTTTTTCCCCTCGTCTCTATCTGAAAAAAAATATTCCTTATTCTCCAAACATTTTACTTTTGTCTGGGTTAGATGAGCCTTCCTATTTGGTTCTTTCTCAATCAGAGCAGTTATCGCTTTTTCTAGTAATTATTTTCTAAGTCTATGTTATCTCAAGCACTTTCCAAAGATTGATGGCAAAAACATGTATCATTCACCTCTGTTTCACCATTTTTAATTCTCTACCCACTATATGCAGATGTTCAGATTTTTTCCCCCACTCAGTTAATTAATTATTGTAGCATTCAGTTAAATTAACTATTTAATTATCACTGCTTTATTTTTATTACACTTTAAAATATCAGATGATTTATTCATTTTTAATTAAATTTCTCAGCTTGAGTTAATTAACTAATGAAATAACCAGGTTGATGTTGCTCCTACCTCAACTCATTCCAGCAGGAATGGCTGATGGTTTGTATTTTCCTACTTAAAATCTTTTTAAAATATATTTTATTGATTTTTTTACAAAGAAGAAGGGAGGAGGATAGAGAGTTAGAAACATGGATGATAGAGAAACATAGATCAGCTGCCTCCTGCATACCTCCTACTGGGAATGTGCCTGCAGCCAAGGTACATGCCCTTTACTGGAATAAAACCCTGGACCCTTCAGTCCATAGGCTCACACTCTAGCCACAGATCTAAACTAGCCAGGGCTTAATTTTTTTTTTAAATTTTAATCATCTGTCACTTGATTTGTAATCACTATTATCTTTTATAAAAAAATAAAGGCTTAAAAATGTAAATGATTTCTGGAGTCATCACAGCTAGTTAGTAGGAGAGCTGGTTATTGAAACCCAAGTCTTCTCTATCTTTGCTTCTTCTTTTTAATGGGCATTATTCTACTTTCTACTATTATTTCTAATTTATCTTTCATAGAATGCCTTCTGTTTCTTTTAATTTATTACTACATCTTTCCTTAGTGGCAAGTTGTCTTGTGTTAATAGCACAGTATTGGAACCTAAACCACACATTTTTCAAAATCCTTGCTTTGCATCTTCCTAGTTTAGTGACCTTGGGAATGTAATTTAAGCTTTTGGAGCATCAATTTCCTTATCTACAAAATGGATATAACAGCAGGACCTATATAAGTGACTGGAGATTAAATGCTTTTTATAGATAAGGCACTTTTGTCACTATATATGCAAGCACTACATTTTGTTTGCTTGCTATTATTATGCTAGTTATCCACTACTCCATGTTCTTGCACCTTTCACTATACTGTATGACTCCCTACTGTAGCTTCAGTCACCATATCCAAAATAGTTGGCCAGTATCTTTGTTGTTGTTGTGGTTGTTGTTGTTGTTGTTCTTCTTTTTCTCCTCCTCCTCCTCCTCCTCCTTCTCCTCCTTCCCCCCACCTCACCTGAGGATAGTTTTCCATTGGTTTTTAGAGAAAGTGGAAAAGAGGGGAAAACAGCAAGAAATATCGATGTGAGAGAAACACTTTGACTGGCTGCCTCCCACAGGAGCCTTGACTGGGCCTGAACCAGGAAAGAGCCTGCAACCCAGGTATATTCCCCCCACTGGAATGAAACCCAGGATCCTTCAGTCCGTAAGCCGACTCTCTATACACTGAGCCAAACCAGATAGGGCTCTTTGATTTTTGTCTTGATATTTTTAAGTAAACTTTTTATTTTGGAATAACTTTAGATTTACAGAAAAGTTGCAAACATAGTGCAGTGAGTTACTGTTTACCCTTCATGCAGCTTCCTCTAATGATAACACTTTGTCCATTTGTCAAAACTACGAAGTTAACATGGATACAATATTATTGACTAAATTCTAGATTTCATTGGGATTTCACCAGATTTTCCACTGAATGTCCCTCTTCTGTTCCAGGATCCAGTCTGGATATTGCCTTGTACTTAGTGTACTCTGTCTCTCTTTTCCAATACTCCTTTTAAGATGGACACCCATGATTGGACTTGAGAGTGCTTATATGGGCAATTTTGTCCAGAGGATAGAGGCACCATTACCTCTTTTATGACCAGGCTGCTGTACTTCAAAGACATCTAATCACCCCAATCTCCTGTCAGAGACCAAAGTAAGCAGACAGAGGAGATAATCAGTTTCCCTATTTGAAAGTTCTACTACCAGCAGTTAGGGAATAAATACAGCAGTTAGGGTAGGGGAGGGAGCTGCTGATCAGAAAGACCTGGTAGTCTTATGGGATTTGGTCCAGGTAGATGCTCTCAAGAAAAAAGACTAAATGTGAAAATCTTCCAGTTTCTCCTGATTTGAGAGAATATTTTAGAGGGAGACATTTAATAATCTATTCAAGTATTTATTAAGCACTTACTACGGTTAGACATTATTCTTGGTGCTAGTTGTTATTTAAATCTATAAAAAATTATATTTTTCTCAAATTAATTTCTTCTATCCATGTAAATCAGTAAGGAATTTTTAGTGTTTTTAATTTTATCATATGTTATTTTAAATTCTTTGAAGATGATGACTATTGCTTATTTTTTTCATCATTTGATTCCAAATTATTGACTTATTTAACTTCATACACTGTATCAATAACAGTAGTAAGAGCATACAAATTAAATATTTGTAAAATCTTCGCTTTGTGTCAGGAACTGTTAAATCCATTTATGTTATCAGACTAATACTCAGCACACCCTCCAAAGCAGGGATTTGTCTTCCACTTTTAGAGGTAAATAAACGGAGAGATGGAGGTGAATAAACAAGAGTTGAGTGAAACTTCCTTCTGATTTCAAAACTGTCAGGGGCAGATCTGGGACGTAACACTTCTCTGGAAACTCACCTCTCAGACTGCATGGCCTCATCTATGAAATCAGAATCTGAAGAGACTTTGCAAAGCCTGATAAGTCATGAGAGTGAAAAGTAGAAACTGACTCTTGAGGTCTGAGTTTGAATCTACTCATTTGTAAGGGAAGTGTGAAAAATGAAGTGCAGTGTTATATGGTTCAGAGTGAAATATCATTGAAAGTCTAAGAGAATCTGAGGAGAGGGCTATACAAAACAAGTATAGAGAAGAGAGTGAATTTTCTAAGAAAAAATAAATTGATTGGAAGCCAAGTCAGTATGTATTATGTAATGAAAAACAAAGCACAGCACAAAAACAAAGCCAAGAAACAGAACAGGCTTGTGGAGAGGACTAAAGCCCGGTGGGGCCCTGCTTGGTTGCTCAGTCCTGTGCCTGCCTTCCTGTGTCTGGGGCCCTGCCTGCCTCCCCCTCTAACTCAGCAGTGCCCTGCGGAGGTCAAAGGTGGACATGGGCAAACCATCAGTGGAGCAGCAACTCAAACCACTGCTTAACACTCTGCTGTGTGGGCCAAAGATTTTGTTTTTGTGTTTGATAATAAAAGTGTACAGATTATGACATTATAACCTTATTAGGTTGTACCATTGCTCAGTATCCTATCAGACCTCCAGGGCTCATTTCCAGCATGTTCTCTCAGAACAGAGTCACTGTAGGGTTAACCTGTAAATCAATGACACCTTTGCCTCTGATGGAGTATCATGCCTCCTATTTTCCTCAAAATACCCCCCTCTTTTCCTCTCTCATCCCTGACCTCTTCTCCCCTCCCCTCCTCTCCATTCCCTCCTCCCCTCCCCTCCCGTTCCCTTCCCCCTCCCCTCCCCTCCCATTTTCTCCCCCCTCCCCTCCCTCCTCACTACCCCATGCTCCTCTCTCCTCCCCTCCCCTCTCCTCCCCTCCTCTCGTCCCTCTGTGCCTTTAATATACAGACAATACCTATTTTGAAATAAATTTAGGGAATAATTATTATAATAACCAGTGTCTGTTTCTGTTTGGCATTTTGGGAGTTGGGGTTGGGAGAGCAAGTGACTAGACTAGCATTTGTTCTTCAGAAAAGATTGATGATGCAATTTGAGAGTGAAATGCCAATAGTGGAATAACTCTAGATGCCATTTGGTTGAACTGCCCTTAATTTTGTAGACAAATGGGTTCATGTTTTTCCTAAGGCACAACATTAGCTATTGGCACAGTTTTGACTCAAACCAGATCACATAATATCCAAACCAGTGTTCTTTGTATCATGACACTCAGAAGAGGAAAAAAAAAAATCCACTTACAATTAGAACCTCTATCCCCCGCCCCCTTACCCCCACCCCCCAATAATTTGACTGGAACTAGAGTAAATAATTTGTTAAATCTTTAAAAGAATTTTTAGAGGCCTGTATTGGTTAAACACCAACATTTCTCACTCATCTTGAAAGTATTTTAAAGAGTTGGCTGGTAGAAATGATTGAGTTTTTAAGATTAAGGAAAATTTCTATAAGTAAGTCATATTTTTATGACCGACTCAACCATTCTGCTGAAAAAATATATTATGTAATGGTTATTTTTTTCCCTCAATGACTATGACACTTCAACTCCATAAAGCAAGTAAAGGAAATAAAATAAGCTATAGCCTCATAGGATAAAAAGGTACCAGCACAGAAATATCCGTTTCGGGTTGCTACTTAAGAAGCCCTATAGTAACAGAAGACAAGTATTGTCACAGTAGATGGTAGACCACCACCAATAATGCATTAAGTGCAAGCCTGTTATGAGGAAGATATTGGGCAGAGCCTTGTCTTGTTACCTAATTTGTATCCCAGGCATTCAGCCCTTTCAGAAATACATCTGCCATTATGGTTTTGTTACAAGCTGTGGTAGTTCTTATTACTGAGAAAAGAAATGGGAAGGGATTGTATTCTCACTTGCTGTGATGCTTATTATATCACTTGTTCTTACATAACATGTATGGATGTATATAAAGAGCTATGCTATTTATAGATGAACTATTTTATGCCTAATCACATTTGGGAAGAAGGCAAAGTTTTCTGAAATTGTTTTAGTGGGAGAAGACAGGGCACAGACACATTTAGATGAGTAAGATTTGTTTTCTAAATACTTTGACTTCTATAACATGAGGACATGAGACTAGATTATCATGAAGATCTTTTTTAGTACCCATGCCACAAGATTTACAACATATGTATGTTGCTATTTCCTCTCTTCTCAGTGATGAAATGGATAGATATTGAAAATTTATGAGAGAAAAGAAGAACTACATATATTCACATATTTTCTTCTCTGTCTCCATATCTGTCTCTTTTATACACACACACACCCCATATATTTGCACAAATTCACACAGCCATAGACAGAGTTGAGAATTAAATATCTGACTCCAAAATCTCTGACATATTATTATATTGGAGAATCAATAGAAAGGTACAGAAAATGGATAGGAACAATGAATCCAAGTCATCATGTTTATTCTCAAGTCTCTATTGAATTGCTCCTCTCTATGTATTTATCATTTATTTAGTTCTTTACAGAGGCATTTTAGATGGATAAACACATAAGATGAATTCCATCTATATTTCCAATCATTGTCCTTTGTTCTCTTAAAAGTAGATTTCAGAGAAGTAACACAATAAAGTGGAAAGGACAGAGGTTTTGGTTTATTAGTTTCCTGTGTAATTTGAGAATGATAAGACATATTCTAGGATTATATGAAGATTCAGTTATATAGCACAAATGAAACATTCAGTACAGAAGAACTGGGAGGAGGAGAAACCAAGATGGTGGCATAGGTAAACACCTAAACTGCTGCCTCGCACAACAATTTCAAAACTACAGCTAAAAGACAGAACAGACATCATCCAGAACCAAAGGAAAGCTGGCTGAGTGAAAATTCTACAACTAGAAGGAATGAAAGGGACTCACAGAGACTCAGAGGAGCTTCAAAAAGCTGAGGTACAGAGACAAATGCATGGAGAGGAGGAGCGACAGAGTGCCTGGCTGGCTTCCTCTAGTGGGAGGTAGATGGAAACTCCTGACTGCACTGAACCCCAGTTCTGATTGTACTGAACCCCAGTTCTGAGAAAGACTCATATGGAGGGAGTATGGACTGTTGGGAAAAGGGAGGAGTTCACGGAAACTCAGGGCAGCCGCGAAAGGCAGAGGTCTGGAGGTACACGTGTGAGTGCACTCAGGACTGACTGCTGTATAATTACTCTGGAGCTCTGACCTTTCTTTTATGCCATCAAAAGTAGGAAAATTATGGCCCCAGGCTAGCTTTGGCATTTGTCTTGCTTAAATATATATATCTTTTTATTGTGGACAGTATTACAGGTGTCCCCCTCCCCGTCCCTTTACTCCTGCCACCCAGCCACCCTCTGAACTAAGCAAAAATAATTGTTATGTATTTAATGGTTTATAAAAATTTGCAGTACAGATCAACGGTGACATAGAGCATAAAATATTTACTATCTCACCCTTTACTGAAGTTTGTTAACTCCTGATGTAGATTGTTTTTTCTCCACTAGTCTATTCTAGATATATCCTTTCCCTCATATACCCCAATTTGCAATTATATTGTTATTAATGTCTTCCTGATCACCTACTTCTCCTCCTGCCTCCATGAAGACAGGGTCCATTCTTGTGTGGAGTCCTGAAGAGTAGAACCCAGTGCATCACGCATGTATTGCCACCATGAGTGCTACATATATGCCTCTGACTCACTTTCCAGTTCAGCTTCTCAGATATCTTTTGATGGCCGGTGCTCCCTGCCTATAGTATATACTATATTCCTGAGTTTACCTTCCTTTAGGTAGTCAGGAATAATTGCCATATCAGGAAACCCAGTCCAGTTGTGGGAATAAAGCATACTAACACCAGAATTATGGTGGTGCCAGAAGAAGAGAGAGAACAAGATACCATAAACCTATTTGAAGAAATAATGACTGAAAACTTCCTCCACCTGTTGAAAGAAATAGACTTACAAGTCCAGGAAGTGCATAGAACCCCAAACAAAAGGAATCCAAAGAGAACCACACCAAGATACATCATAATTAAATTGCCAAGAGCAAAAGACAAAGAGAAAATATTAAAAGCAGCAAGAGAAAAACAATTACCTACAAGGGAGCATCCATACACTTGTCACCTGATTTCTCAACAGAAACTATGCAGGTCAGATGGGAGTGGCAAGAAATATTCAAAGTGATGAATAGTAAGAACCTACAAGCAAGATTACTCTACCCAGCAAAGCTATCATTCAGAATTGAAGGTCAGATAAAGAGCTTCACAGATAAGAAAAAGCTAAAGGAGTTCATCTGTACCAAACTAGTATTATTTGGAATGCTGAAAGGTACTCTTTAAGAAGAGGAAGAAGAAGAAAAAGGTAAAGATAAAAATTATGAACAACAAATATATATCTATCAACAAATGAATCTAAAAATCAAGTGAATAAAAAATCTGATGAACAGAATAAACTGGTGAATATAATAGAATTAGGGGCATAGAAAGGGAATAGAATGACAATTCTCAGGGGGAAAGGACTGAGGGGGGTTGGGGGAAGAGATGGACAGAAATCATACACATATGAATGAGGACAATGCAGGAGAGGTAAGGGCAGAGGGTGGGTTGGGTACTGGTTGGAGGGCAGTTATGGAGGGAAAAAGAGGGACAATTGTAATAATCTGAACAATAAAGATTTATTAATTTTTTTTAAAAAAGGACTAGGATATACTACAAAAAGGGAAATATTTCCCCAGTGCTGATGAATTGTAGAATGGGAGCACTGGGAGATGTGGGAAGGGATGCGATTGCTCAGCGTATGTAGACTAAATGTCAGTTTTCCTCTCCAGTAGGTCTTGGTTTTACCGGAGATGAGATTCTCTGAAAGGTGGTGAGGATGTTTAGCATGTTCAGGGTCTTGCTTGAGCCTTCTGAACTCACCTGTCACCTAGCACAGCTATGATTGTAGGGCTCTGTGTCAGGCCAATGCAAATCCAAAGGGCATCACCGACTCTTTTTTCACACATCCTTCACTATCTCCCTGTTAGTAACACATTTTAGTCACTAACAAGTCCCAACTGGCATTAAAAAGCTTCAGGAAAATTGTGAACCTTAAAAAGTAGTGTTTTTGGAGATTCAGATGCCACCAGACATATTCATTTCCTCGTTTTTTCCTACATTGATCTAATCATTTCTTTTCTTTTAAAAAAATATATTTTATTGATTTTTTTTTTTTACAGAGAGGAAGGCATAGGGATAGAGCGTTAGAAACGTCGATGAGAGAGAGACATCAATCAGCTGCCTCTTGCATGTCCCCTACTGGAGATGTGCCCGCAACCGAGATACATGCCCTTGACCAGAAACGAACCTGGGACCTTTCAGTTTGCCGGCCGACACTATCCACTGAGCCAAACCAGTTTCGGCAAATCATTTCTTTTCTTATCCAAAAATTACTGAATATTACAGCGTACCAGCACAATTATATAACAAATAACCATAGTATTAAGGACAACTGACATTGAGTGCTTTCCATATCAGGTATTTTATATTTTGAGCACTTTATATTTATTGATCATTTAGTCTTCACAGAAAGCCCATGGAGTAGATGTCATCACCATCCCACTTTAGAAGTAGAGACACTGGGGTCACATAGCTTATTAGTAATGGAGTGGAGCTTAAGGATGAAAAAGACATCAATTTTTCCCTCATAAAGAATTCATACTCTAGCAGGAAAGATAAGCAGAATAATAAAGTAAAATAGAATTGGAGAATGAACTCTATAATAGTGCTTGCCATTACACCATCATACCACCCCATCCATAGGAGTTACTAACTCTGATTAGACATTAAAACAAGGTATCCTATTTGAATTGCATCTTGAAGGATGATTTTTAAAAAGTCATCTGGTAGACAAAGCAGAAAGGAGCATCCAGACTGAAGTGTTAGCACAGATAGTCCTTGGTATTTCAGAGGCTGTGGCAGAAACAGGAAGATGCAAGTAATTCATAATACAGTAGTTAAATTTTAAGGAGAGACTGAAGCATGCAGGTCTTTAAGGGTTTGGAATGTTGTAGAAGTTCAGATTTGGGAGATTTTAATAAGCAGAGAAGTGACATGATGTAACTTGAAGTGGGTTAGAAGGAAAGAGGCTGAGAATAGGGGAGTCTCTTGGTAGGGGTGCCTTGAATCAATTTTGGTAAGAGATAAGGAGGAACAGATTGGTGGATGTGGAATGCAGAATAGAGAGGAGGGCATACATTCAACTAATACTTAAAAGAGTTAAAATTTCCCAAACTTGGGAGGAAAGATGGAAGCTGAATTGCAGAGAGAAATAAAGTGAAGACTGAAACAAGTTCTGTTGTGTTTTATATTGTAGCCTAAATTCTGGGGCTCACCAGCTTGTGGCTTGGATACATAAATTCACTTTGTATTATAAGTTAGGCTAAATTGGGTTTTTGGCATTTGCAGGAAAACTATATTTTACTAATATACCTAGGAACCACAAATATTTAAGTTTTAGGAAGTAGAGGAGACAATCCAATACAAGATCTGATGTCCTCCTGGATGTCCATCATTGAAGCTGAATATTCAGCTGAACAGATCACTCAACTTTCAAGGCACAACATCATGCCCTTGTTCATCTCCTGGTATCGGATTTTGATTCGTAATCAAAGCTTGTTCTATTGCATAAAAGAGATGCGAAGAACAGAGAGGTCCAGAAGAGGTTTTTTTTTGTTTCCTACTGTATAAATTGAGGTGCTGTGATCGATGCTGTAACGAACCAGATTAAAAAGTGGGCAACCTTTTTGAAATATTGAAGGAATTGAAATCCTTTAACCCAGAGAAAGTAAGGCTAGAGCACGCTGTCTTGAATTATTTGAAATGTTCTGAAATGGAGCTCCATGACAAATGTTTCTTTCTCTCCACTGAGAGAGAGGAAGAGCAAGAGGAAATGGATTCAAGTTGAAGCCGGATCTATTTAGGTGAATTATATTAAAGCGCTTCCTGACCTTGAAGGCCATTTGGCATAGGAATGAATTGCTAAGCCAGGTCAAGGAGTCCCTTTTCTCCTGAGAGGGAATCATAAAGATGAAGAGGATTTGGGAAGTCATTCAGGCAGATGAAAATTGATCTTTTGAAAGACCAAGCCCCCTGAGGAAGAAATGCCATGCCTCCATACCGGTGCCTGACAACCTTCACTCTTGGTTATGTCTAAGTTGACATTGTGGCTTTAAACCATTTCCTATTTTTTTCTCCCCCAGTTGAAGTAGAGAATATTTAGTCAGGATCTTTAAAACTGTTGGCTACTTTAAAGGTCAATATTAAATCACCATTCACATTCTTTTTGCAAGTTAAATAATCCCCTTTCTATAGTTTTTCCCTCATAAACTTTACTTGCTAATCCTTTCATTTTCTTTGTGGCTTTCTTGTGAAAAATCAGGATTTCATATCTGTCTGTGGTTTGGAGGCCCAAATAGGGCACAATAATCTAGTAAGATCTGTAAATTTTGAATATAGCAGGCCCGTTGCTTCTGAGTTATTATTTATACTCTTATTCATGTGATTCAATGCAGTACTCTTTTTTTTAATCTTTCTAAAGCAGTGATTTCTTACACTATTTGTACTTACCTTGAGCATGCTATACTTGTATTGTGCTTTCATCTAATTTGCCCCCCATTATCTAATGGCATATAGTAAAGTATTCAATAATTGGGTAGGTGGAATGAATGAATCAGGGTTCCAATGAGTAAATTTCAGATAGCTATTTGTGGGTTATTGGGAGCATCCAATTAGATAACGTGATATAGTTCTCCATAACCTGAATGCACTATTCTATTTCACTAGAAAATCTTTATGCATGTAATTTGAATCTATTCCTTCAATGTTCTAACCTGTAGTTCTTCATATATTTGAAATTATTTGTTTTTGCAATATGCTCATCCAAGGGCCACATTTCTAGTGTGTTTATTATAGGCTATGAAACATCATGAATGCTCGTGGCAAAGAAGAAAAATACAATTTTATAGAACAATATAAAATGAAAGTAATTATTCCCTTCTTCCCAGCCAGTTATTGCCCAGAAGTAGCTACAGTCAAGAGTTACACAATTGATATCCTAGTGCCTGTACTATTTATCTTCTTCTTTTCTTTTGTACTTCTCCTCATTGTGTATGGTGCCTTTCAATATATGGGGAATCTGACCACTTCTAATCCTCCTGTGCTATCATCCTGTCCCACACCACCATCATCTGTTGTGAATTATTGCAGTCACCTTCTGATTTGTTTCCCTGCTTCCACTTTTACCTGCTGTTCCTCACAGCAGACAGGATGGCCTTTTGAAAACATAAGACAGATCTTGTCATTCACTTGCTGTTAGCCCATCTCACTTTGGATTAAAGCCAAATTCTTAGAGTAAGTAGCCCATGAGGTTCACTGAAGCAAAGATCTCTGCTATGTCTATGTCATTATCTTAATAACATGACCACTATTCCCCACACTCACTCAGTCAGCCCAGGCTCCTTGTTATCCTGAGATAGCCTGGCAAGATTCCCTCAGACTTATGCCCTGCTGTTTCATTTGCCCAGAATGCTCTTCACTCAGACATTCACGGACTGATCTTCTCATTCCCTTCACATCCCTGCTCAGATGTCATCTTATCAGAGAGGACTTGATTAGTAAAACCATAAGCCTGTGTAGACATTAGCCCAGCTCACCGGATTTTGGATTTTCTACACCATTCTGGCACATGGTATGTGTAGAGATTGCATTTCCTTTCCACCTTGGAGTTAGGTGAGCACATGATACTCACCTGGGTCACAGAATATTACATGAAAGTGGAAGCATTGAAGCATCTGTGTGTGATCCTCCATTCTTCCTCTTTCTTGCCTTGACAACCTTCTTGAGACATCCCTTACCCCACATCAGTTTGGATCCCTTAGTGATAATTACATAGAACTACACATCTCCAAATGAAAATGATTAGACTATGAAATAAGCAAGAAGTGATATGTATTATTGATTGCAAGGTTTGATATCACAGCATAGCCTAATTTACCCTGGCTTATACAGTGCCATCTTTATCCCCATTTCCCTTAGCTCTTCATGACTCTCTAAAGCACTTACCAACACCTGAAATATTTGTTTATTGTCTTGTACCCCTCCTAGAAGGCAGGGACTTTGTTTTGTTCACTATATCCCAGGATTAGAAAATGTATATACAGGAGTATAGTAGGTGCTCAATAATTACGAGTATTTGATGACTTGATGAAATATATTAAATCATTCTATATCAGTATGTGTAAGCTCTACCTTATTTGGTTTTTAATATGAATGTGCCATATATTGTGCGGATATATACAGATGATTATGATATTACTAGATTCCTGGTGCACAAAATGTGTGCATGGAGGAGAGGGGTGTCCCTCAGCCCAGCCTGTATGCTCTCCAATCTGGCACCCCTTGAGGAATGTCCGGCTGCCTGGTTAGGCCTGATCCCGGTGGGCCCTGTGGGATCAGGCCTAAATGGGCAGTTGGACATCCCTCTCACAATCCAGGACTGCTGGCTCCCAATCTTGTGTGTTGGAGTGGCAGTCAATTTGTATATCACCTCTTAATTAGATAAGAAGTTACTTTTATTCTTTTGTTTTTCTATTAAAATGTGCTGCAAAATTTTTAACATATTTTTCACCAGTATGCAAAATTTTATTTTTAGCATAAATGCTGAAAACAAATATTCAGGATCAAGTATAAGTCATTTTTAATTTATAATTATATTTTTTATATATTTCCAAATTGCCCTGTAAAAAGACTGTAGCAAACTGGAAATATGAATATTATTATAATATAAATAGAAGATATGAGAACAAGTAGCTCAGAGGAAGAAACCTGTGATGCTTAGTTAGTCAGGGGCACTTGATAATAGAAGTATGGACTGAATTGGAAAAATCTGAAGAAAATTCTGTGTGTGTGTGTGTGTGTGTGTGTGTGTGTAGGTGTTGATCCTATGAATGTGCCTGACAATATGACCATTGTCTTCCTTATTAAAAATATGTGTAGAATCTTTTTTGGTTTGTGATTAGGATCAGTATTTGTCTACTGTTGCTCTTTTAAACACGATTTGCATGGATGCCGATGAGGCCAGGCAAAAGGTCACGCTGAGACAGACTGAGCCTCTCAGTCATTCAGAAAGTGGGTTATTACCCTTGTTGCATAAAATTCCGCAATGAGTATATTCTGTGTCCCTTCTTATTTAGAAGATTGAACTGTTTTACTCATTCTGAGAAAGAAGAACACCCTGATAAGTAACATAGCAAACAGTTAAGTGATTTGCCTAAACCCACACAGGAAGTCACCAGTACACAGGAATGAAATCAAAAGTTCCTGATTCCTTTTCCTTTGCTGATGCCACCAAATAATTTGTCAAAACACTTCAAAGTCTGTCTTTCAAAGTAAATGGAAAACTTTTCATGAAAGTCTGTGCTTCTAAAATTTGCCTTAAAAGAAGAATATTTTAAAAAGTGTTGCTAGAAAACAAAGATTGCAGTTTTCTGTTGCTATTGCTATCTTTGCAAGTGTCAGCTCCTCACCTCTTCTCCCATCCTCTGTATTTTCTGTCCTGCCTTTGGGCGGGGCAGGGAAGGAGCCATTCTAAAGGAGGGACCTGCGTGTCTGTCATGGGCAAGGCTGCATCTGCTTACCTATTCCAGGGCCGGGACGTGGTAGGCACTTAGAAACTCATCATTTAGTATATGAATGAGTAAAATAAAACAGATTCATTTAAAAATAATAGTAGGAGGAGGGGAAAATGGGAAGTGCTGCTGCATGAGTGCAAGATCTCCCTTTGGACTGATGAAAAGGTATGATGTTTTCACAACATTGTGAATATCTTAATGCCACTGAATCATGTACTTTAAAATTATTCTAAACAATACATTTTGGTATGTGTATTTTACCACACTAAAAAAAATGTTTAAAATTTTAAACTTAAAAATGCTTTGCTTGTTATCTCTTAGCTGAGAAATATAATTTTATCCACTGATAGGTATCTTTTTGTTGTGCATCAGCTATTACTTCAGGTGAATTTGCCAAAGAAGACATTTTTAAATAAATCAAAATGCCCCTCATTCCCACTCCTAAGGCTTTACAAATACTTTACCATGGATTAGTGTAGCCTGTTCTGGAACTTTGTATAAATGGACTCATTCAACATGGTCTCTTTTGTATAAGGCTTCTTTCACTCGGCATATTTTTGACATTCAGTTTATACAGTCAGATTTTTTCAAGATTAAAATGAAACTAACAAAAGCGAGCCTTTAATGAAGTCCTCCACTGCTGAAGGAAATTGCATTGCTTTAAATCTGTTGCCTCAGAAAAACTCCAGTCATAAAATCTAGGCCTCAGCAAGGGATTTATAAAATGTTCTTCAAGAAGCTGAGTACTGCCGAGACTGGTTTGGCTCAGTGGATAGAGCATCAGCCTGCGGACTGAAGGGTCCCGGGTTCGATTCCGGACAGGGGCATGTACCTTGCTTGCGGGCACATCTCCAGTGTGGGGTGTGCAGGAAGCAGCTGATCGATGTCTCTCTCATAGATGTTTCTGACTTTCTATTCCCTCTCCCTTCCCCTCTGTGAAAAATCAATAAAATATATTAAAAAAAAAAAAGAAAAGAAGCCAAGCACTTAACAAACATGTGCTTGGGAATATTACATGAATCATACTGACACCAAAACCTACACTACGTATTCCTGTTTAGCTCTTTGCTCTGCAGAACAGAATTGCATATGGGAGTTTGTTCTAGGGTCAGAGTCATAGAGTCAGGATCAGCAAGAGCTCCTGCTTACATCAGACCTGTGAAGGATGGAGCAAAACCAGATCCAGGCAGATCTTCATCCTTGGCCACATTTAAAGACCATGCATCTGCTTCTAATGATAGGTACCCAATTGTCTGCCTGGATATTTTATCTTTTCTTACCTACAGTGTGAAGCATCGCGTACTTTAAAGGCAGCAGGATGCATTTCACAAAATGTTGCAGTCTCTTGTTTTCTAGATGAAATTGCAGTCACAGGCTGAGCTGACAAAACAGAATTCTATTGCTAAGCAGTTGCAGTTCAAGCTTCAAGTACTGCAAGTTTACATTAAATGACCTGATGCAAACATATGATTTAGATCTTTAAGTAAGAACTACAGAAGCTCTGCCAGACTCCATTATTTAGTCTTGAAAGTTCCATTATTTCCAGACATCCCAAAGGCAGAGGTTGCCAAGAAATGGGAGGAACAGAAGGCCCTATCAAGAGGTGTCCTGCCAGGGAGATGACAAGACAGATATCATTTCAACACCATCCTAATTTGCTTTGCTGACCAGAAGGGGAAGAGTCCGGTTTCCTCCATCAACAAAATCCTCCACGACTGAGATCTCTATTTTAAATCCTGTCAGCTGAATCCCTCCTCCCGACTTTCCACGCATGCCTGTGTTTTCCAGGTGCAAAACACTACGTACATTTCAAAAATGTTTTTAATAGATTGGGGGTAAAGTTGCAAGTATGAAAAACAGCAAAGCAGAATGTTTAAGAATAAAGCTAATTTGTTTTTGTTATCTTTAGGGAACTTATTTAGAAATTTATTTATAAAATTAAACTAATACACCCAGTGGGTGTGGCTCAGTGTTTAAGCACTGACCCAGGAACCAGGAGGTCACAGTCTGGTTTCTGGTCAGGGCACATGCCTAGCTCAGTTCCCCAGGAGGGGGGCATGCAGAAGGCAGCCAATCAATGATTCTCTCTCATCTTTGTTCTCTCTCTCTCTCTCTCTCTCTCTCTCTCTCTCTCTTCTCTCTCTCTCTTTAACTCTGAAAAAAGAAATTAATGTAATTAGAGAATTTGAAAAAAGTTTAAAAGTCATCTAGAGGTCTAGGCTGAATATCAAAGTGATTTCTTTTTTTTAAAAAATATATTTTATTGATTTTTCACAGAGAGGAAATGAAAGGGAGAGAAAGCCAGAAACATCGATGAGAGAGAGACATCGATCAGCCGCCTCCTGCACACCCCCTACTGAGGATGTGCCCGCAACCAATGTACATGCCCTTGACCGGAATCGAACCTGGGACCTCTCAGTCCACAGGCTGACGCTCTATCCACTGAGCCAAACCGGTTTCTGCCAAAGTGATTTCTTAAAGATTGTGAGAAATCTCTTCCTGGACAGACTTTAAATTAAATTAAATTTTCAGGTAGATATAGGATGGTATGACTGATGGTAGGATGTGGGATTAGAGTATATTAATATTGATTAAATCTATTAAATAGTATTTTATAATATCTTTAAATAAAATAATTTATCAGTAATAAATGAAAATATTTTATAACACAATTATGTAATACTATAATTCTTAAATTGTAAAATTTCATGCCAATTTTTAAAAATTATTTCTTTTTTTCAGTTGTAGATTTTAAACTATAACTGTAGGTTCACCTATGACTTCTGTTAAATTTAGAGGAAGGGTTAATAATATCAGTACTGGAATTCTATCTTTCTATTTTAAAATGGCTACTTAATTTTGCATTTTGCTCTTTTATCAGCCATTTTTCCTTATGGATATAATTGCTTAATAGTACCCTTAACATTTAAACTGAACTTTGTGCATTTGATCTTTTCTGCTCCCATTTATTCACTTAATGGATTTCTATCTAATTAATGCCTTCCATGGGTCAGATTTTCAAGATAAAACAGATGCTGGACTCCTGGAGATTTCAATTGAGCGGGAAATTTTTTATTATTATTTGAAGATACACAGTGACTGGTTTACTTTAGACAGCAATATTTGAAAATTCTGCAAGAACTAAGTACTTACATACTTTGGTTTTTTTTTTTATTTATCAACTGAGGCAAAAGGAGGACTGATTATGAGCCCCTTCTAACCAAGAAGATGAGAATTATAGATAGTATAGGCTCTTCCTTCCATCCCTCTCCCCACCCCCATCTTCTCAGTGATCATTATTCGACAGAATATTGATCAAGTACTTTGCATTTAACACAGAAAATCAGTTACTGGAAAATTAATTTTCTCTTAATTTATTCAAATGTTTTTCTTCTTTACTCTCACCTCTTAAATAAAACTTCCCTGCCTGTTTCTTTAGCCTAATAGTTTGCCTGGGCTTCCATAACAAAATAATAGAGGGAGTGGCTTAGATAACAAGAATTTATATTCACAGTTCTGGAGCCTGGGAGTCTGAGTTTAAGGTGTCAGGGTTGGTTTTTAGTGAGACCTCCCTCACCTGCACAGAGCCGTCTTCTCTTTGTTCCTCATGTGGCCTTTTTTTACATGTGCATGGGGAAAGGAGATCTCACTGATGTCTTTCTCTTCCCACAATAAGTCTGCAGGTGAAAATGGCTGAAGAAATGATTGATGAATTCTTCTAAACAAATAGGAAAGAAATAACATCTAGTCTAAACTGAATATCTCAAAATATTTAGCTAGAGAAGTAACAGTTCTCAATTTACTCATTGAGGCCAGCATACCAAAACCAAGACAAGCCTTACAATGAGTAAAGAATCTATAGAAACTACAGATCAAAATCTTTTCAAAAAATGAGCAACTCAGGTGGAATATATTAAAACTTGAATCAAGTAGTAGAGTACTACTTTATAATATTAAAAAGTAAAAAGATATAAGGCCTATATTGTTTGTCCTAGAATTAAGTGGTTGTTTTAACATTTCAAAAGTCAGTATTGTTATATAATTTAAAAAATAAATTACTATTTCAATGGTGACATTTAAAATACTTAACAAAAGTAAAAACCTATTCATGATTTAAATTCTCAGCAAACTAGAAAGAGGCAGGAATTCCCTCATCCAAATACAGGTTAACCATAATCATTAACTCCCTGTTAATACTCCTTCTCTTGTTTTTCATGCATACAATATTTTTATATTCATTGCTTTTTAAATTCCATTTATTTCCCATGGTTCAATTATACTTTTCCTCAAATAAGGCCTTAATATTTTTCAGCAAGAGTTTTTTTTTATTGAAAAATTATATCTTTGTTGAGAAATGCCTCTTATTTATTCTCAATTTTTAATTATGGTTTAAATAGTTTTATAATTTTTAGTTCAAAATTAATTTATCCTAATACATTGAATCTATTATGCCTGTGGAGAATTCTGTTTCAGTCTACAGACATATTTTTTATTTCTTTTGAGATTTTTCTCTTATTTTTAGTTTTGAGTTTCATCAAAACTAATGTCTATGTCTAATTGTAGGATTGTTTTCACTTAACAGCTTTCAAACTTGTTTTTCTTGATGTTGATAATGTAAGACTTTTATAATATCTGGACAGTCTTTAGCCATTACCTTTTATTTTAGTACGTTGTTCCCCTCTTTCTTTATTCTCTCTATTGGATATATGTTGAGTCTTCTCATTTTATCCTGCATATATTTTAACTTTTTTTTCATATATGCTGTGTCATTTCGCCTTATTTCACATGTGTATTTTTCTCATTTTTTCTTTCAATTTACTTAACCCATTTTAGCTGGGTCAAATTTGTAGTTTACTATAGCCATTTGCCTTTTAATTTCTCTTTTAAATATTTAAATTTCTACTCAGTATATTTTTTTTAAACTTTGTATATTTTCTGTAGTAATTTAAGCAAATGCATTTCCCTTTTATATTATTCTATAATTTCAAACTACTGAAGTTATTCTGCTCTTTTTATTAATTTTAATTATTGATGGATGTATTGTATATTTTGCAATTTTTTATTGTGAACCCATCTTGAATTGGATTGAGAGAGACAAAAAAGAGCTAGAGGGATAATAGAGAAAGAGAGGAGAAAGAAGAGAAGGGAAGGAGAAGCGGAAGGGGAAGGGGAAAGGGAAGGTAAAGGAAGCAGGATCAGAGAGACAGAGAGAGGGAGAGACAAAAACATATCCTGTGTTCTGGATTGTGTGAAGTTTCTTCCAGTTAGTTTTTTGTGTGCTTCTGGCAGGAGCCTGCTATAAAGGTCTTTCTTAGATTTTAAGTATGCAGTTCCCATATGATGGGAAAATTGTGGCTAAAACTGAGGGCCACATGGGTCAAAAGAATGTTTTTTAAATATTTTCTGGAGACACAATTTTTCAGTTGAGAGCATAGGTAAAGAAAGACTTTATTTTTATTTTCTGCTCAGTGAATATAATTTTTTTAAGTATGTTCTCCAGGGACTTGGCTTTGGTTGTGTGTGTGCATGTATGCATATGTATTAGTTACATATCTCCAGCTTTCAATTTTAATTTCTCAATATGTGTGGCCCCAGGACCTTGTCACTTATATTCAAATAAACATGAAAGCACAAAAGTTACTAGCATTGACAAGTCCTCAGAGCAACTCAATGCTTACCAATTTGGTTTTCTGTATTTTTTTTCTTTGATTACATCACTTATTCTCCTGTGAGCTTAATTATTCTAATAAATGTCATTAAATTTGCATTTACAATAATATTTGCTATGTTTTATTTAACAATTCTGGATGTTTGTAGTAGGAGGGATTTTCTGGACTATCATATTGGCATTTTCAACATGTTTGATTGGTCCAGCTAATTAGTTGCATCGTTATCATTGACTAGAAATATATGGGTAGCAACTGTGCTTCCTAGTGAGACCAAGTTATGTGGGGACTACTATGTGGTTTGGAGGGCATTGCTCTTTGAATTTGTTGTTGAATCTGGTCTTTAATTTCATCTTCTTTACTAGGAAGTTTTGGATTACATCAAGTGCTTTTATTGCCTTAATTAATTTGAACAGATGACTGATCTTCTTTAGCTCAGTAATATGAAGGTTTACATAGATGCTTTTTGATTGTTGAGCCAGCCTTGTATACTTGTAATCAATCCCATGTGGGTGGGGATTATAATATTGTTTGATTTTATTTGCTAATATTTTTTAAGGTTTTTCAATTTGCTGTTGTGAGATACTGGTTTGTATTTTTTATTATCTTGTAATGTCTAACTTTTTTGGAGAGGATATTAGATTAATGATGGCTTCGTAGAATGTCTTAGAAAGTGTTCACTTGTATTTTCTTTTTCTATGAGGAGAATTGGTATTTTTGCCCTTGATTTTTTATAATTCATGAGTAATATAGTCTGAATGTCATATTTTATTTTCTGGAAGGTCACTAATGATTGATTCAGTTTCTTTAATAGACATAGGGTATTCAGGCAATCTATTTCTCCTTGTATGAATTTGATAGTTGTGTCTTTTAACAAATCGATCCATTTCACTTAGTTGTCAAATTTCTGTGCATAGCATTGCTTATAGTATTCTTTTAACATTTGAATTTTCAGCATATCAATATAATGATACCCTTTTACTTCTGATATTAGTAATTTATGTGTTTTCTTTGTTATTTAACCTATCAAGGTGATTTTTCCCAAGTATTTTTCTTTTTAAAAATGAGCTTTTGATACAGTTGACTTTTTAAAATTATTTTTTCCTCAGTTTTATTGATTTCTTTTCTAATTTTTATTATTTCTTTTATTTTACCTCTTTAGACTGAAGTTGCTCTTTTTATATATATATATTTTATTGATTTTTTACAAAGAGGAAGGGAGAGATATAGAGACCTAGAAACACTGACGAGAGAGAAACATCCATCAACTGCAACCAAGGTACATGCCCTTGACCAAAATCGAACCTGGGACCTTTCAGTCCACAGGCCGATGCTATATCCACTGAGCCAAGAGCTGAAGTTGCTCTTTTTCTTCCAGTGTCCTGAAGTGGAAATTTAGGTTATTGAGTTCAGATCTTTCTTTTTTCTAATATATAAATGTATTACTATACTGTAAGTTTCCCTCTAAGTATTGTTTATGTTGCATTTCACATTTAGTTTTGTAAATTGTGTTGTCATTTTCAATAAATTCAAAATATTTTTAAATTTCTGTTGAGAGATCTTTTTTGACACATGACTTATTTATTATTGTGTGGTTCAATTTTCAAATGTTTTGGAACTTTCCAACTATTTTTGATTTCTAGTTTAACATCTGAGAATATACTCTGTATGATTTAAAAAATATTTATGACCCAGAATGTAGTCTATTTTGCTTAATTTGAAAAACAAATTATATTCTGCCTATTTTTAAATGGAATATTCTATACATATCAACAGACTCAAGTTAATTGATAGTGCTATCCTGCTCTTTTACTTGGTTACTCTTTTTTTTCCTGCTTGACCTATTATTACTGTCAGGGTGGTTTTAAAGTCTCTAAATATACCCACAGATTTTTCTATTTCTCGTCAGTTCCGTAAATTTTGGCCTGTATATATTTATATTTTAAATAGATTTTTATTGATTTTTAGACAGAAAGGAAAGAAGAGGGAGAGAAAGAGACTTTGATCAGCTGCTTCCTGCATGCCCACTACTGGGGATCAAGCCAGCAACCTGGGCATGTGCCCTGACCAGGAATGGAACTGGCAACTTTTTGGTGCATGAGTGGCTGCCCAGCCAGCTGAGCCACACCAGCCAGGGCTAAAATTCTGTTTAAAGAAAACAGCAGTCATTTATTTCTTTTTCTGTTCTTTCACCATAGCACAAAGAAATGGGTTCAAATATTTTGATGTTCTGTAATTAGACGTATGCAGGTTGAGAATATTTATGTTTCCCTGGAGAATTTGACCTCTTTATAATATTTTTGTGCTTCTCTTAAGCCTTAAATATTTTTCTTGTGTTGAAGTCTGATTTGTCTGTAATAAATATAGCTACTACAGTTCTTCTTTTATTAGTATAAGTATGCTATATTTTTCTACATCTTTAATTTTAATTCTTTGTCTTTATTTTTAAAGCAGATTTCTGATAGACAACCTATAATTGAGTCTTTAAAAGAAAATCCATTCTGACCATCTAATTATTAATTGTATTTTAATTGGTATATTATAATTCAGTTGTAAATAATTGTTGAAATTGTCATGTTGGTAATTATTTTTTAATTAGTTGCATTTGTTCTCCCCATCTCCATTTTTTGCCTTCTCTGATTTGAATTGAACATTTTGATTCCATTTTATCTCATCTCATAGCATATCAATTACACTACTAAAACATTTTCATGGTTTTCCTTAGGGTTTGAAATAGGGATACTTTATAACAAAGTATGCACAATTTCTCTTGTATTTTGTGATATTGCTGTTGCTCATTTCACTTATACTGGCTATCCCTAACTGATTCATCATTACATTTCAGTTTAAACACAGTTATGTTTTATATATATTAATAAGATAAAAGATTTTATTTTACTTTTGTTTATTTTTTCCCTGATGCTTTTCCTTTCTTTATGTAGATCAAACTTTCTGATATGTTATAATCCTCAGCCTAAAGAACTTCTTTTAACATTGTCTTTTTTTTTTTCATAGAATGTCTGCAATAAGTGAATTCATTCAGTTTTTGTTTACCTAATGTGGTTTTATATTCCCTTTATTATTGAAAGATAAAATTGCTGCATATAGAATTCTAAGTTACTTTAAATAGTTTACTACACTGTCTTCTAACTTCCATGATTTCTGAGAAGGCCACTGGAATTTTTTCCTTGATCCTGTGGAGTTCACTGATAAGCTCACTGAAGGTATTTTTCATTTCTGTTACATTGGTTTTTAATACTCAGAATTTTATTTTTATTTTTTGTTAGAGTTTCCATTTCTTTGGTTATATTACTATTTTTCACATTGTTTGCTTTTCCTATTGGAGTTCTTAGCATATTAATCATAACTATTTAATATCTCTGCCTGATAATTCCAGCATCTCTGTCATAACTGAGTCAACTTCTGATGATTGTATTGTCTCTTCAGACTGTGCTTTTTCTTTTGGCATGCCTTATGGCTTTTTGTTGTTCTTGTTGTTGTTCTTATTGTGGTTGTTGAGTGTCAGACACATTGATTGAATCAGGTAATAGAAACTGAGGTAAGTAGGCCTTTATTGTGAGGGTTATGTTAATGTGTCTAGAAGATTATTCTGCTTTGTTTAATGTTTTAACTAAATAGTTATAGGTGCCATTGGCTTCAAAATACTCTAAGTATGTTTGCTTTTGTGTCCTTTTCTCATGTTGGTCTTTCTTATGTCATTCTTCTTGTGCAAAGTCTATTTCTTTCAGCTGTTTCTGCTATAATCCATGATTATTAGCTTGGAGACTTGTTGATATGTTGATCAGGTGTGAAGAAGAAAGTAGCCCATAATCTTGTGAATAAACCTACAATTTTTTGGTGGGCCTGTGTTTCAGGGCTATAAGCATCACAAATGTTTCTCTGGTAGTATAGATTTCTGTCCCTTTGTGCTCTACTCTTTCTCATAGTAACAGGATTCCAATCTATATCCCTAAACCCTCTGACTAAATTTCCTCCTCTAGGTGAGACACAAATATTTTAGGTGGCTTAATTGAGAGGAGTGCCCTTCCTCCAACTGGGGGATAAGGTCCTGGTAAATTTTCCTCGGGAGCACAGGCCTATGTTATGGCAGAGACTTTGGGTGTATTTTATAATAATCACTCTCCTCTTCCCCCTTTCTGTGCTTTGAGGGCTCTTTTTCAGATCTCCACTATGTGAGCCTGTTGGGATTCCTGTCGGGAAAGTTCCCATGTGGGGCCCCATTAAGACTCGATCCCCAGGCATCTCTCGCTCTCACTAAAAGGCTACACTTAGTCTCATGGAATTCCTCAGTTACCATATTAGTATTCCTACCAAGTTGGGGCTCCTGCAGCTTTTCTTTAGGTAAAACTGATCTTAGTTTTCCCTGTCTCTCTAGATGTGACTATATTTCCAGACTTCGGGGTAATGGCTTGCCCTTTATCCTTGGTTTTCTGATGAATAGAAGAAAAGGTGTAATCTTCAGTTTGTCTAACTCTTTCCTTTTGGCAGGGCAAGAATGACAATCCCAAGCTCTTTACATACCATAGTTGAAATTGGAAGTCTGTGACATTTTGATTTGGCATTTGTTTCTGTGTTTCTAAGTTATTTGTGTGTTGTTGTTTTTTTTAGTTATTTTCCACTGCCACAAATATACAATGAAGGAAAATTCTCTGAAACTTTCAAAAATACAATCACTGTTAGTCTAACTATATTTCAATCAGACAAATCACGTTTTCATTTTTCTGTAGAAAGGAATTATTAGCCTATTCTAACAAAATATTATCTTCAGATTTTGAGCCATGCAAAGTCGCAGATGCCATTAAGATAGCCAACCTATGAAGTGAAACTTGCAGTTTCCCTCGAAGGCCAATTAGAAAGCCACTACCTTGTTCTGAGCCAGAAATTGTAGAGCCATCTGGGATATAGAACAACCAACTTTATTAAGCATTTTGTATAAAATGCATATATTTTGGCTCAGGAGATTGTAGATTAATTAATCTTGAGCCTCAGTGACTATAATATTTTCTAGATTTTGCCAATCATGGTTTGTGGCCTAAAAGAGGGGGCATGTTTGTAATTTTTGCTCTGAAGACAGGAAAAGCCCTGTTATAAGATGTGCACACATTTTTCTATGACAGCATGCTTCAGAAAGCACTTGCACAATCTCTATACAAATATTTTTTAGGTTCAAATAAGACAGTTTGTTTAAAAAAAAAAAGAAAGCACAAAGACAACAAAGTAGACAGCAGGAAATTCTGTGTTCATCAGTAGGACAGATTTTTGAATTGGTTAACGTTTATAACTTGCCAGTATTAGGACTCTGATGAGATAGTATGGCATGGCTTTTGTTCTGATGTAGTGCAACCTCTTTTAAGTTATGACATATGAAAGCATTCTGTTCTCTGAAGTTTCCCTGAGAGGCTAATGGTTTTCCCATGATTCTTTCTGGTCCGATGCTATATTTTTATCTTCATATAAAATCACAAGAAATATTTTCTAATATTCATCAGTTTCACATTGAGTCATTTTGTCTTCCTTTAGGGACATTAACCAAATTGAACCATGATCTAAAAGTTAGTATATATTACATAAATTTGTTCAAAGATGGATAAATAAAGCATTTTATTTTATTCAAACCACAAAAAAGCAAAACTTTAACAAAAAAACAAAATTAAACCATCACACACCTATGATCAAATTTTAATAAGAATAAACCTACATAATTGCCATAAATTTAAGTAAGAACAAAAATACGAATATCCTACCTGATGTAACTAGCAATTCATTTTCTGAATGATTAAAAATAAATGGAATCTAATTTTGGCATTGCTGAAAGTAATATTAAGGTTAAGTACCAAAACATAACATGTGTTTATAATTTTGAATATTGTGTTTGTGGTATCAGTTAATAAAGATCACAAAGAGTTGCTGTAAAGATTAATGTGAATTGTATCTATCCCTCTTGGTTTTTTTTGCACCCACCAAGAGATTCTATACAAGGAAAATAATGGCGATGGTATGTGTTATGGATTAAATTATACCCTTATTAAAAATATGTTGCAGTTCTAATTCTTAGTACCTGTGAATATGATCTTATTTGGAAATGGGGTCTTTACAG
Source organism: Lasiurus cinereus (assembly GCA_011751065.1). Lineage (NCBI taxonomy): Eukaryota > Metazoa > Chordata > Mammalia > Chiroptera > Vespertilionidae > Lasiurus > Lasiurus cinereus. The sequence goes on from JAAGEH010000297.1 coordinate 5,635,148, forward strand.
ATGTCACCAAGTTAAGATGAGATCATGAGGGTGAGCCCTAATCCCATCTAACTGGTGACCTTACCAGAAGAGGAAAATGGCATGTGAAGACAGAGACACATAGGGAGAACAGAATGTGATGACAGAAGCAGAGACTGGAGTGATGCAGCTATAAGCCACGAATACCAAAGCTTGACAGCTGCCAGCAGAGGCTAGGAAAAGGCAAAGATGGTGTCTCCTCAAAGTCCCTGTTGACACCTTGATTTCAGACTTCTGGACTCTGGAACGCTGAGAGACTAAATTTATTTTGTTTTTGGCTTGATGAAAGAATACAATATGAACATTTCTTTTGAAAAGAATACAGAAAGGAAGAAGAGAAGAGGAAGGGAGTAAGGAGAAGGAAAACAGAGTCAATGATATTATAGTAAATTAAAAAATTAGAGTAGGATAGATATTTATTAGATATTTTTCAAGAAAAAATAAAATGTGGGTAGGAAGAAAGTGAGGGAGCTATCAACATGTACTGAACACTGACAATGAGCCAAGCATGGTGTTGAGTGCTTTCCATATGTTACCTGATTTTACGCTCACAATTTCTTGGTGTAGTAGATATAACTGTCATCAGTTTATTGATGAGAAAGAGGAGACTTAGTGAAGTTAAGTAACATGTTTTATTACACAGATATGAAGTGGTAGATGTGCATTATTCCAATTCTGTTTAACTTACAAGTCCACAGTTTTTCCTCTAGACCAAGTGGGAGGACTCTTGTGGCCAGACATAAGGGTCAAATCTGTCCTGTTCCATGTGTTTGAAAATAAAGTTTTATTAAAACACAGCCATGCTCATGACTGCTTTGAACTACAATAGCAGAGTCCAGTTGTCGCCACAGAGACCTTTGGCTTGCAATGCTAAAGATTGTCACTGTCTGGCCCTTTCCGGAAAATATTCTAAACCCTGTTCTCAGCCTATACAAGAAAATCTGTATATAACCTTGACTTTCCTGCCAAATCTGAGTAAGTCATTTACTGTCTGAGGCTGTTTTTCTATCAATGATATGTAGATAATACCTTATAGTGTTTTCCTAAGAATAATTTGATATGGTGAATATTTATGTACTTTGTAAACTGTATAGAAACACACAAAACTAAGTAGTTACTATGTAAAAGCAATAAGAATCTATTAACTAATTTCTCAATACAGTATTGAACTTATTTTATGGCTTTGGATTTGTTAGTTTATGTCATTGGATTTGTCTTATTAACAAAAATTATAGGCATATTTATTTCGCAAACCACATTCCTTGTAGGGGTCCTTCTGTGTGGGGTGGTCCTTCTCTCCTGGGGATCTGTCTGTTCTGCGATCAAAACAGTAAATTTTTTTCTTCAAAAGACAGTATTTAATCTTTGTGGTGGGCCACCATGAGAACATTCCTCAGATTCCAGAAGAAGGAGTTTTCAAACGTAAAGAGTTTGCAATCCCCTGATTAAGTCTAACAAATCTGATTTATCTTTAACATTTATCTTTAGGTGGGGGTCCTAAAAACATAAAGGCTGCATCATTTCATTCAGTGTCTCCTGTTCAGATTCTGAAACTTAATTTTTTCCATCTCTTGTGACAGGACATTCCCTTAGGGTCCACATTAAAGGCAGTTGGATCATAAAAAATGTGAGCTCATTTTATTAGAAGTCCCTTGATTGCTCCTTGTAGGCATACGGGCTTTAGGCTCTTTCTGTATCTATAGCAATGCCTTGACTAAAAACCTGTCCTCTTTAATCCTCTTTCTTCATTGTTTCCAACTGACATCTGTTTGAGCCCAGGGTTGATAGAGCTACCTGTTTTCTTCCAGTACGGCAAGTTGTCAGCATGCAAGACAGCATGAGAGAAATCAGTTAACTGGAAACATTTGTAAAGCTTTTGAGTTTGAATGTAGAAATGAATGTATATACCATCTATTTCTGTTAGCTTTTGTACTTTTTCAAAATTCAAACTCTCCAACAATGAAGTCCCTCAAAATGTTTACTATCCACTTCGCCTTATTCAGTTACATAATAAAAGTAAAGAAGAAAATACTGAAAACTCTCATTTCAGTAGGATTGTGCTTGGGAAGCTGGAGTATGCTGGAGCTCACAAGAGCCAATTGTTACATTATCAGAAGTTTTGGGAGCTGGTTGTTAAATATAGCCTTTAATAACATTTAAATTATATTAGCATACAAGTTAAACAAGGAGTACTAAAAACAAAAGTTGTAAAAACTCAAAACTTATCACTTCCTACTTATTTTCACTATATTTCACTATTATCTCTTGAGAGTATTGCCATACATCAAATCTCAATCTTGGGAATAGTGCTAAGTGGTATGCTTCCTTCCTTTACCTTTCAGTGATGTCACATTGAATGCTAGAAATTAACCATGCTGGGAATATTTACACCATGGAAATTGGCATGTGCTATAAAACAGACCTTTTTCATTGTTGTTTTTTGAAAAAGCAGGATGTTAAATCTTTGTCAGTGCATCATTATTAAAAAAAATATTAAACATTTTCTGGTTATACACAGAGTTCCCTGTATTCACTCATTATTGTATAAATGGAACTTCTTTCTAAGGATAGAAAGAAGCCTCTCTATCCATAGGAGGAATAGCTTCAGTAAAGATTTTAAAAAGAAATTTATCCTTACCACAGACTGTTAGCTACATGAGAGTAGGAACTTTGTCTTGTTTACCACTAAATTGTCGGCATTTTAACATAGTGTGACATCAGAAGTTGTCAAATAATGTGTGTTGAATGCACAGCTGCATAATAATAAGAATAATAACATTATCAATATCAATAAATACTTATAAAGAATTTACTATGTACCAGAGATTGTTCTACATATATTAACTCCATTAACCTTTACAATAATTCTATGGTGTGGAGAGTATTATAATTTCAATTTACAGATGATAAAATTGAGACACAAAGAGACTAAGTAATTTTCTCATAATCAAACATGAAAAACTATGCAGTTATTAGACATAAATACGTTTTCCTAACTTTGTAATGAATAATAACTTTCTTGTAAACAAACTATAGCATATTCTTACAATTTTGCAGTTAAATAAAGATCCTAATTCTTTCAGTATGGGCTTTATTAAAATTATATAAAACCATTATTTTTTATCCCCTCTAAGTAGGCCAACTTAAAAACTCCATTCTTATTGTACTGAAATGTTACTCATTAATATATTTTGCTTTTAAAAGTCTTTTGATATTATGTTTCTTATTATTTGAAACCTTTGATACTTCTTATGACTGATTTTACTTCATTCTAATGACCACTGACATTTGTCACCTTTGAGAATGATTTCTAAGCTAACTAGTCAACATTCTGGTGACTGTCTACTTCTGCAAATTGATTTTGAGACTTAATTTTTTGGTAGGCATCATTGTTGGTATTAAATGTCTCAGTCTTCAACATCTCTAAGCAGATGGAAAAACAGTAAAGGAGTTGCAAGCTGAGGATTTTATGTATGGCTAAAGATTACTGATTAGGTGTTTTTAAAAAAATAAAAAGTAGCTGAAACTGGTTTGGCTCAGTGGATAGAGTGTCGGCCTGCAGATTGAAGGGTCCCAGGTTTGATTCCAGTCTAGGGCATGTACCTTGGTTCCGGGCACATCCTCAGTAGGGGTCGTGCAGGAGGCAGCTGATCGATGTTTCTTTCTCATCGATGTTTCTAACTCTATTCCTCTCCCTTCCTCTCTGTAAAAAAAAAAAGTAAAAAAAAAAAAAGTATTTTAGCCCTAACCAGTTTGGTTCAGTGACTAGTGCATCAGCCCAGGAACTGAACTGAAGGGTCCTGGGTTCGATTGAGGACAAAGGCAGGTAACTCGGTTGCATGTTTGATCCCTGGTCCTGGATGGCGCACGTGTAAGAGACAACTAATCAATGTGTCTCTCTTACATTGAGGTTTCTCTTTCTCTGTTTCACCCCCTCCCTCTCATTCTCTCTAAACAATTAATGAAAAAAATATCTTCGGGTGAGGACTAACACCACCACCAACAACAAAAAAGGATGGAAAGAAAAATTCTAAATGAGAAAATCTGTTCGGGACAACTTTATGGTTGTTAGATTATAACAAATTTCATTATAGGACTGCCACCTATAATCAAGAGCATGGCATTAAGAAAACTGCCTATCACTTCCAAGTAGGTATAGACCTACCTATTTTCTGTATGAATATTGTAGCTCCCCTTTCAGTGAATTGCGGACAGTGACTCACAAGGCTCCACACAAAGGTGAAAAACTAAGTGAAAGACTTTTGGTAAGTTGAAAGCTTAATGCCATGAATTAGATTCAGTGAAAATTTCTTTAAAAGTTTTCAGCAAATGAGCATTTGGTAGACACTATCTCATTTGACAGCTACACTCCCATGAAGTGAGATTTTTACAATATGAGTTGGGTAGATATGCCAGTTTAAGTAGAAACTGGCACAAAAATTTCTGATTATTTTTTTCTTTCCAATGTCAAGAAAGACAGCGAAGGCGGAGGCTTGTAGAACATGGTGGAGCTCAAAGATGGAAATGTTTGCATATAGTTACTAGTTACCAACATTTCCGCTTCCAAATGATCACTTGGAATGATTCTCTGGGTGTGATCCAGGGAGTGAAAAAAGATGAGTGAGGATAGAAGCTTTTTGCTTTTATTTACATACATGTGTGAGAAAACTAAGAGTATACTTACATTCAAATATATTTTTTAAAACTATATTGTTATTTGATTTCAGAAAGGGAGAGGGAAAGAGAGATAGAAACACCAATAATGAGAAAGAATCATTGATCAGCTGCCTCCTGCACGCCTCCAACTGGGGATGAAGCCCACAACCCAGACATTGCCTTGACCGGGAATCAAATCCCGGCCTCCTGGTTCATAGGTTGATGCTCAACCACTGAGCCACGCCAGCTGAACTACATTTAAATATCTTTAAAACTGATTTTGAAACAACAACAGCCACAACACCACTAGGTGCCAAGCAGTCAAAACTGTGCTTGTTTACCTTGTGTATGTCAGTGCCCTTGGTAGTCACCTATCATCTGGTTCTTCTTTTTCAGACAACACATCACCAGACCTAAGCCTATCTAAACATAGTTTTCCTCAAAGCACAGATTTCTCCCAGAGCTAAGCAAATACTTAAAGAGTGATTTTGTGCTTATATTTATGCCTGGAAAAAAAATACATCTAGTTTTTCATTTATTTCCCATGGTATGCTTTTCCTAAATTAATTACTGTAGCTTGTGCTTTTGAAAGCCTTTGCATATGGCATATTTATTTATTAGCATCTATATGTCTTTTGCAGAAGGATATTGATGGAGTGTCATCACTTGCTGAAGTTTAGAATTTCTCTGAAAATACCAACATGCAAACCTTATAATTCTACTTTTCATATATAGCAGTTTTTATGCATCAGAGCTGGGACAAATTGTGCCCTGTGGTGGAGAGCAGATATAGTGAGAGCCTTCATTCCACCTGACGTGCCCTGGCAGGCCCAGCATGGGACACACCTCATCGTGTCTCGCATTCTGGCCACATTTTCTGCAGGCTGATTTTATGTGGTTACCTCACTGGATTCAGTGAAAAAGCCTCTACTGTATTTCTATTTCTATGTCAGTATCAAAACAGCATGGACTAGTGAATTGCTTGATAAACGGTTACAAATAAAGTTGTGGGTCCTTCCTTGGTTTTCTGTCCCAGATGAAGCAGCTCAGAGCCATCCTGCTAAGTCATTATGAAGAGGTTTATCAGAATTCAAAGATAGTTTAGAGGGAGAGAGTACAAATGAGTGTTTAGGGCTTTGTTCTTAAGTGAGATTTAGAAACATAGCACTTAGTAACTAAGGAGGAGTACAGTTGTCTGAAGCAAGTTGTGTTAGGCTAAAATAAAAAACATAAGGTACCATCTGAAATTGTAAAGTCAAGGTGAGGAAGATTCGATGTCAATTATAGGTGACATTGGCTAAGGAGATTATCATATTTCAGACTCAGAGTGTAGAATATTTTAGATCAAGAGAGTTTTCTAGAAGAGAGAACTCAAGTTGTCCAATGTCCAAAAGTCAAGTTAATAGGTACAAGTTAATAGGTAAATTCACATAATTCTATTCAATTTCTCCAAATAGTATGAGAATATTGTATTGCATATACAGATCTATAATTGTACATTAAATATGATGTTATTTTTATGTCCAGGCAAAGTGAAGATTGGGAAATTAAAATAACATTCACATTTTATTAGAGGTCAACAATAACAGGAAAAATCATTGGTATTGATAGGGATGCCCATTTTCTATGAGGAAGCTTTAGTATCCAAGGTCAAATTTCTAAGCAGTTTATCAAATTTCTAGGTTTATTCTATTCTGGCCAATTGTCTGAACTAAAATGTTAATCTGTTTGTTCCCCATTAATGTTTCCCCCATAGTACTCTCTGAAGCCCTTCCCAGGAACATCACTAATTCTAATTTTATTTTTTTTCTATTTTTTATTTAAAGTAACAACTACTAGTTCTGACAAATTTATATAATAGTATAAAACATTTTATTATAATAATGTTAAATAAGTCACTGAAAAGAAGGACATTCTGAAATTCCAGACCCTTGGAGGAAACAAAATCCAGAACAACTCAGTAGCAGAAATACCTAGGCAATCTCTTTAAGGCTCTGCCTTTACCCTAGCCTATTTTCAATCATATTCTGTCCCTACATATTCTCCCACCCCCAAGAATCAAATGTTGGGTAACATTTTGAGGCTTGAGGTCCACATGGAGGTCTGTCCACTAAAGTCACCATGAAGAGATGGGACGAATCACTCCAACAAATTGCAGATCATTAAAAGAGGATTGGGAACATTACTTGATGAATTAAAATTCTGTATGTAATTCATTGTAAATGTAATCTGTAAGCTTAAATTTAGGTTAATAAAATGTGTTGAGTTAAAAAAGATCAGGTATAGTAGGAGGGAATTTAGGGGCTCTTTAGGGTTCTGATTCCTTTATGGAAAATATATATTAAATGCTTGATTGTCTAGGAAATTCATAGAGAAGTTAGTGAATAGATTGTTTAAGGTCCTAGTTAAATGACAGAACAGATATGTTTACAAATTAAGTGCCATGTCAATTTCTAACCACCATAATTTTAGAAGCCTATAACCAAACAGGAGCTATACAAAGTAGAGATTAAATGTACTGACTTTGGAATCACTGGTGTAAATCCCGGCTCTGCTGTTTACTAGTAGGACACTGAGTAAAACTCTCAACCTCTGTGCACTTCCATTATTCATCAGTAAAATAGAGATAAATAATATCTTCTTTGCACTGATTTTTTTTCAGTATCAAATGAGATAATAATGTTTGCAAAGTTCTTGTACTCAATAATTTCTAGATATCTTAATGTCATTATCTTAAGAGGGAACTCAAGTGATAAAACCACTATACTAATATTCTAGGGAGACTTGGAACAAAGTACCAGAAATAGGATGGATTTAACAACAAAAATGTATTATGTCACAGTTCTGTAGACTGGAAGTCCCAAATCAAAGTGTTGGCAGGGTTGGTTCTTTCTGAGGGCTATGAGGGAAAAATCAACTTCAGGACTCTCTTCTTGACTTGTAGATGGCCTTCTTCCTTTGTCTTTTCCCATCGTCTTCCCTCTGTGTGTGTCTGACATGAGTAGTATTGGACTAGAACAGTGGTCCGCAAACTGTGGTTTGCAAGGGGCTTAATCACAAGTAACAATAACAGCCTGTAATTATTGGGATCAAGAGTCTAGGTCAGCGATTGGCAAACTCATTAGTCAACAGAGCCACAGTTTGCCAACCACTGGACTAGAATATGCTAAGGACCTCATTTTAACTGTATTACATTTATCATTGGAAAAACCAAGATGGCGGCATAGGTAAACTCCTAAACTGCTACCTCGCACAACAATATCAAAACTACAACTAAAAGACAAAACGGGCACCATGCAGAACCACAGGAAAGCTGGTTGAGTGGAAATTCTACAACTAGAAGGAAAGAGGAAAGCACATTGAGAATCAGAGGAGCTGCAAAAGGCTGAGGTACGGAGATGCACAAGTGTGCGGAGAGGATGGGTGACTGAGTGCACAGGCAGCCGGTTGGCTTTCTAAAGTGGAAGGAGATAGAAGCTCCTAACTGCGCTGAACTCCAGTTCTGGGTGAGTTTCTGGGAACCCAGATTCATTCGGGGAAAAACTGGACTGTCAGGAAAAGAGCACACTGAGACTCAGGGGAGTTGTGGAGGCAGAGGTTCAGAGGCATGCGCTCGCAGAGAGGATGGGTAGCTGAGTGTGTGGCTGGCTTTCTAAAGCAGGAGGAAAACAGAAGCTCCTGATTTTGTTGAACTCCAGTTCCGGGCAAGTTTTTGAGAACCCAGATTCATTCGGGGAGAAACTGGTCTGTCTGGCAATGGGCGAGAATCAAGGGCAGCTTTCTCTCAGAGCTGCTTATAGTGATTACCAAGAGACACTGAGACCCAGGAGCCTCATAGGACAGGGCTGACGGGAAGCCAAGGCAGTCTGCTCGGGCCTGAGTCTCTGCCTCATGCAAGCCAAGTGTAGAGGCTATTGCAATATTGCAAGTCTTGTCTCATAAGGGCATCTCCAGCACAGAACTTCTCCTGGCATAGGCACAGAACCCCAAACAAAAGGAATCCAAAGAGAACCATACCAAGACACATCATAATTAAAATGCCAAGAGCAAAAGACAAAGAATATTAAAAGCAACAAGAGAAAAATAGTTAATTACCTACAAGGGAGCATCTATATGTTTGTCAGCTGATTTCTCAACAGAAACTATACAGGCCAGATGGGAGTAGCAAGAAATATTCAAAGTGATGAGTAGCAAGAACCTGCAACCAAGATTACTCTACCCAGCAAAACTATCGTTCAGAATTGAAGGTCAGATAAAGAGCTTCACAGATAAGAAAAAGCTAAAGGTGTTCATCAACACCAAACTAGCATTATATGAAATGCTGTAAGGTATTCTTTAAGAAGAAGAAGAAAAAGGTAAACTTAAAAATTATGAACAACATAATTTATGAACAAATTATGAACAATGCATATCTATCAACAAGTGAATCTCAAAATCAAATGAATTAAAAATCTGATGAACAGAATAAATTGGTGACTATAATAGAATCAGGGGCATAGAAAGGGAGTGGACTGACAGTTCTCAGGGGGAACGGAGCATGGGGGGGTGCGGGAAGAGACTAGACAAAAATCATACACTTAAAGATGAGGATAGTGGGGTGGAGGTAAAGGCAGAGGATAGGTTGGGAACCAGGTGGAGGGGAGATATAGGGGGATAAAGAGGAACAATTGTAATAATCTGAACAATAAAGATTTTTTTAAATTTAAAAAAATAAAAAGACACTATCTCAAATAAGGCCACATTTTGAGATAACTGGGAAATTAGTACTTAATGCATGAATGGGAAAGGAATAATCAACACACAAAAACAAGGTTACATTTAGACTGGTTGAGGACCTCTGGCTACTTAGTCTTGAAGAGGAAATGCTGAGGGATAGAGAGGAAGACATTTGATATATGTGTTCTAATGAGATAATGTACAACATTTCAAGAGGTTAATATAATATTCAGTTTATCATAAGCACTCAGTAATGGCTAGCTTTCACTCTGTCTCTATCTCTCTCTCTATCTCCATATCTGACAAATACTTATTGAGTGCCTACTATGAATTAGCTATTAGTCTCTAGGTAATATAAACATGCTGAATGGAGAAACCACATATGCTGGATTAGACTTGTCTCTATGGCCCAGGATTGAAATTGCAACTAATCTGTACTAGTTATGCAGTGATATATTTTTGTCCCACCATAAAAAAGGAAAATTCTAAAAGGCAAAGATGGAATGAGCTGTTTTTGAGGTAGCAAAATTCTCAGTTTTACATGTTGAAGCCCGTTTTGAAGAATGAATTATAAATGTATGGCAATTGTAGAACCAAAAGAGAAGTAATGTAACTCAGGTTTTGTGACTTTCAGAATTTTATACTACTCTAAATGATTTTCAAAGTGAGAAGGATAGCTTAAAAATGTATTATTATTTACAATTATCTGCAATTCCAAGGACTACTGAAATGATAAGAGAATAACTCAGCCAGTATTTTTGTCTAGTCTTCCAGCTCTGAATTTCAAGATGATAATGCTTCTGAATAAATGTGAAGTGTTCTAAGGGACAAAACCTCAGTTTGGTTGTTTAACCAGCCTGAGAGGGTTACATAATAAAGCCATGACTCTGGAAATAGCAAGCTTCTTTCAAGGAGGGAATATGCTGCTGTGACTTATAAATAAAGATAAATGTTCAACTTTTTTTTCTCTCGAAGTCAATATGAAGTAATATTATAACAGATAAACTTAAATGTCAAAATAAAAACAATTCAAATACTTGTAAAATTTAAATTTTAAAATAAAGTTGGGCACAGGTGGTATTATGTATGAAGCTTTAGGACTTTAAGGAAAATTCAAGTAAACTAATATCAAAACTGTTCTTTATAAAACATAGACGTCAGGGAAGCATCGATCAGCCTGTGGACACAGACAACAGGGTAGTGAGGGCATGAATGAAGGTGGGGGCGGGTTTGGGGAGGTAAGGGGGAGATGAGGACAAGTATGTAATACCTCAATCAATAAATAAATTAAAATGAAAAATATAGATTTCAAAGTTTTTAATACTTAAGTTGTAGGATAAGTCTACAGGAAGAAAGTGTCTTATATTTTAAGGTTGCCTTGATTAAATTAGGTTGGTGTAGAAACTGGTGGAGGATTGAGACTTGGCTTTTAATAAATGATCAGACAACATAAGTACACAAATTTAACTGTCTGTAGTAGACTTACATTGGTATCCCTCAAGGTTCATGCCTTCTATTTTGTAAGAGTTAGTCTAGCTCATTCTAATATTGGCAGTGGGGGTTGGCCATGTGACTTGCTTTGGCCAAGTGTGATGCAGTAGAGTCTTGATAAGCTATGTGAAGGTGGGGCCTTGTTTCTTGGAGCCAGATACTGTTCTCTAAAGAAGCTTGGACTGGGCTGCTGAGTGACGGGAGGATGGTGTGAGGAGAGAGAGCCTAGAGGATGAGAGCCATCTTGGATGTTCTGGCTACAGCTGAGCAAACAGTTGGATGCTGCCCCATGAATGACATCAGTTACAAAGGAACCATCCACCTAATTCCAGTCAACTCACAGAGTCAGGAGAAACAATTATTGCTGTTTGAAGATACTCAATTTAGAGATTATCTGTTACTCAACAATAGATGACAAAAAGACTACCATTTAGGTGTTTTTTTTTTTTTATAACTTCTGTTTTCCGTTTCCTTCCTCTTTTAATAACTTCAGAAGAAAAGTACATTTGATAAAACAGTGGTTAAATTGAATATCCACATTTGAGTTACAGTGCCTTCCAAAATCCAAATGGGTAGTTTTTAGACAAGTTATATGAGCACAGTTTAAATAGCTCCCTAAGAAGAAAGGATTTTTATGAAGAACTGTAACATTTTAGAGGCTTCTAGGAAAGCTTTCAGTAGCTTGCAGCAAGTTATTAAATGATGCATTTAGTTATATATTTTAAACGTCTGTAGCAGCTAATTATGTTTCTGCTTATTGTCTATCATGAACAAATTCACTAATGATTTCTTTGGCAATATAGATATGTAATTTCTTTGGGAAAACAAATTAGAGGAGAAAAAAATCACCAAAATTAAATCAAGGCTAATTATTTCACGACAGTTTATTCCCTTTTTAAAAGAACTTGCCTGAGGATTTCTGAATTGTGAGTCCTTCCATTATTTATATTAACTATTGTTGAATGTTTAAAAAGTATATTAAACTTAATAGAAGCCCACCATTACATTATTCACTGTAAAAAACAAGTATGCCTATATTTCCATATTTATCTAAAAAAAATCACACTTTTCTGTATTTTGTAAATTGTGATACAACATAATGGTGCTATAATTGTAATTTCAACAGACAAAGAAGTTATTTTGAGTTACAGTTGTTTATAAATTAAGTAAATAGTTTCTTTACAAACATATGTGCAAATAATAAAATCAATCATATGGCAATAGGTGTAATAAAATGTAAATGGCCTATCTCTATCTTTTATAAGAATTTCAGTAAAATAATATTACTTTCAATTATATAATGCTTAATAATGTGAAAAGTACTACACTGGGAGATGTATTGACTGAGATTTCACAATGTGGGCACTTGTCCCAAATTTTCGGTAATGAAAGGCTGCCTGAAGAGATTTTCAAATTTGAGTCTAGAGATGGGAGCACATGGTGCATATATATTTTAAAAAAGAGCAAGTGATTAAAAAACATTGATGTATGTATAAAACAAAAAAGGACAGAGAAAAATCAGTGGTAAAGGATGAGAGTGAGGATATTAGTATCATCTAGATTCAAATTGGCTTTTTAAACCAAATCTCATCCCAAGAAATTTAGATTCTATCCTAAGGAAATAGGGAAATAAGACACAGAGAGCCACTGAAAGGTCTTTAGAAGGAAGAAGACATAATCGGATTGCATGTAGAAACATTACTGTAACTGCACATAGATAATTCATAGGCAGGGACAAGAATGCTTGCAAGGCCTTCGTGAATTTTGCACAATGGATAGAGCATCAGCCCTCACACAGAAACGTCCCAGGTTGAAGTCCAGTTAAAGGCACATAGCTCGGTTGCAGGCTCTATCCCCCATCCTTGGTTGGAGAGCATGTAGGAGGCAACCAATTGATGTGTCTCTCTCACATTGGTGTTTCTATGTCTTTCTGTCTCTCCCCGTTTCTTTCTATCTGTCTCTAAAATGCAAAATATCACTGGGTGAAGATTAACAAAAAAAATAAGTAAATAAAATAAAAATAATTTAAAAATTAATGCTTGCAAAGAGTCCAGTTAGGAGGCTACTAGGGATCCTACCGGTGAATGATCAGGGCTAGGGAGGGACCATGGGAGGACTCTAGGGTGTGTCCAGCCCATCTCGCCCAGTACTGATCAGGTGGACCCCAGCAGCAAGCTAACCCACTAGTAAGAGCATCTGCTCCCTGGTGGTCAGTGCAGTTATAGCAACTGTTCAAACACTCAGACACTTAGCATATTAGACTTTTATTATATAGGGAATATATTTATATATATACTAATCATAGTGGGAAGAGGACATGTGAAGATTATTTTTCAAGGTTCATAACTTAAACAACCTAAAACAATATGTATACCCTATTGTTCAAACCTGGGAAATAGGAATATAAGAGACAAAGTGAGGTTGGGACAAATTTCTATTGATGGAGATTGATTTCAGATTGTAGTATCTGTAAAGAGTTCTACAGAAAATAACAAGGAAGGAGGTAAATAGACAATAGATTGGTAGATAAGTAGAAACAGGAATATATAGACAACTCTTTTAAAAAATTGCTTCTAAAAGGGGAGGAAGGAAACAAGATGGAAGATGATGTGTGTGTGGCCAAGGAAGAGATTAATTTTAAAGTAATTTTAACAAAATGAGACAAAAATTGAAGATAAGGACACGGAATAATTGGGATGTGAAGTGTCTGAGGACACAAGAGGAACCCAGTTAGAGAGCATATTATCTCACTAAGTCTCTCTCTAAAACACACAGGAATCGTAAGTATGCTATTATTAATTTGTATAAATGGTAATAAAGACGAGGTTATATAACCTAAAAAGTGTCACTGACATGGTATATCAGAGTTAAAACTCAGTCCTCAGTGTCCTGACAGCTGGATCCAGAGCCTATTCCTCTAAATGCAGTGAGGACAAGAACTATTTAATTAGTAACTTTCACAGATTATTGAGCTCTAGCTGACAAGTTAATCAATCCATTAGAGTAATCAGTCACAAGTCATTCTGTAGTTCAATAGTCAAAACTTCATTTTTCTTTTGCATCTAATTCATAATAAGATAATTTTCATATAATCTAGACTGGACTGAGGTTGCCTGACTTGTTTGAAGTAGAAAAGCATTAGAGATATAAGTAGTAATCGTATTTGTGTATTTTGAATCCAACTGTGTACATTTTCCACCGTCTCTGCCATTTAACATTGGTCTAGAATTGCCCATTCATTATCTAGCGCTCAAAGAATAAATACTTTGCCTTATGGTTTTAAAGTATTAGAGCCATTATGGAAATGGAAGATGAGAAAAATATAACAAGCGAGATGGGGAAATTATTTGACCTTATTTTTTGTTTTCTGTATGTAATTAACCCTTTAACTTCTTTTCCCCCCAAGGCTTATATTTTCAAACACTGAAGTTTTATTCCTGTATATACTGTGGATTATTAAATGTTCAGCATTTCTCCTATTTTGGACTCAAGTTGCACAGGACATGCATTATTCATGGGGAGAAAATGTGGTAGTATGCACACTTGCATAAACATCATATGTACGGTAATTTAAATTTAGAAAGAGTATTTGGCCTTATGCTTCAGGAGACATCTACTACATCATATGAGAGCTACAGCTTTTGATAGACATTTATCAATCCACGGTAGGATGCCTGCTGTGACAAGCTGTCTCTAGGAGCTGAGAATTTGTGAAGATAAAGTTACACTGGGTTTACTCTATAAAAGGAAAGTCAAGTGTAAATGTACTTGCATTGTAACTTACCAGTGGAGGTCTTGAATTTTCTGGAACAGTTTTAAGTTTAAATGTCCCAGCTCCTAACAAATGATATATGAAACTATATATCCTGCATTTTCCTTAGGAAAATATAGCCAGCATACTGGGACTATACGATACGTGTTATTGCCAGCTTGTCTCCTTCTAATTCCTCCTGAATTCATTCCAAGCCAAATTCCTCCCTACCTCTGAACTAAAACTGCCCTATCAATCACTGTCATCCATATAATGTAATATTCAGTGGCCATTTCTCAGTCCTCATGTGAATGGACTTATCAGATGTATTTGACACACTTTATCTCTTTCTCCTTTTTCAGGCACGCCTTCTTCATGGCCTCCAGGCCTGCATTTTCTTGGTTCCTATGTACCTCTCTAGGTCTTCTTTCTCAGCTTTATGACTCAGCCTTATAACCTTTGAACATTGGATTTCTCAGAGCTCAGTCCTTGGACCTGTATCACTCCCTATTTGTATTCACTTTGTAAGTGATGTTATTCACACCTAAGGATTTTAACTATGTAAAGCTAATGGCTCTAAAGTTTATATGTCAAGCATGGACTGCTCACTTGCAGTTCAAAATTTTATATTCATCATGACTTGATTATCTAGTTAAGTATCACAAACTAATAGCTTCAAAGCCAAACTCTGAAGTTCTCTTTATCTCCTACCTGCTTCCCCCCAAATTTGCCCCATCTCAGAATGTGGCAGAGCCGTTCTTCAGTTACTCATATCAAAAACCTCACCCACCTCGGATTCCTTCCTTCCTGTCACCTCACATCCACTCTATCACGGTATCTTGTCATTTCACTTTTAGAGATATCCACAGTTAAAGTACTTCTCACCTTCAACCATCCCTTTTCTCATCGAAGTCACTTCATTTCGTGACACAATTATTGTCAGGAAACGTGACACAACTCTTTTTCCTATCTCCATCTTGTTGCTCTACAGACTATTTATGGCATAGCTTCCCGGGTGACTCTTTTAAAACCTAAGATCATATTTGTTCTCCACTAAGAATTCACCAATGGCTACCCATTTCACTTGGATACAAAATTTAAAGATTTGACTGTGATACTCAAGACTCTACGAGATCTGCATCTCTACCTTCTCATTACTATCCCTGAGACCTAATCTATCAATGTTTCCCTCTTCCACACCTTTCTCCAACCCACCTCACTCCATTCCAGCCAAACTCCTATAGGTTATGAATACACCAAGCCTGCTCTCAGGTCAGGTCTCTGGCACTCACTAGTTCTTCTGTCTGGAACCTTTTCTTTATATCAGTCTGGCTCACTCCCTGTCTTCTTTCAAGATCCTGTTAAAATAATACTTTATCTGCCCGGCTGGTGTGGTTCAGTGGCTGAACATTGGCCCAAGCACCAAAAGGTCATAGGTTAAATTCCAAGTGAGGGCACGTGCCCGAGAAGTGGGCTCAATCCCCAGTAGGGGGTGCGTAGGACACAGCCTAACATCAATGTTTTTATCTCTCTATCCTCTCAGTTCCTCTCTCTAAATATATATATTTATTTATATTTATTTATTTATTTATTTATTTATTTATTTATTTATAATATAATATAATCGGGAAAGGGGGAGGGGGTACAGGGAGAGACTGGACAATTATCATACACCTATGGATGAGGACAATGTACGGGGAGGTAAGGTAGAGGGAGTGGGAGGAATGGGTAGAGGGAAGCTATGTGGGGAGAAAAAGAGAAACAAATGTAATAATCTGAACAATAAAAATTTATTAAATTTAAAATATACATATATTTAAAAAGACACTTTATTTGAGGGATATTTTTTTTTACGTCTCCATAGCAAATGGTACCCATCTTACCATACATCCATCTACCTTTGTGTACTTACCACAATTTGAGACAGTATTTTCTAGTTTGTTCATTGCTGATTGCTATTACACAATTATACCTTTAGAATTAGAATTGCATGCTTCTAATTAGACAAGTAGAATAGTTAGCTCCATGAAAGCAGGGACTTCATCTACTTAATACTCAACAATTGTGCCTGGGGCATGGTTAGTTCTCAATAAATACTCAACGAATGAATGATTAGATGTATATTGTTGCTTCCTGAGTTGAACACATTTTTTTTTTATAGATTAGCAATTAGCCAAGGCAAAACTCTCCAACACCTACCAACTATTGCTTTCTCTATGAATCAGCTTCTTAGAACTTGGTAGACAACTCTCAGCAGAGAAGACAGAACTTGCAGGTACTGTCAATGCAGGCTCTAATTTATAGGAATATTAGTATTGAGCTATAAACACAAACAGACTTAACCTTTTGAAACCTGGGTTATGGGTTATAATAACCATACAAATGACAGTAAAGGCATCGATCTCTTGGCAAATTGTGAATGACAACAGGGACATTTGTTCTGTTATTTATAGTACCTTTCTTTCCAGGTGTGAAATATCCATTGCAGTAGTTTGTGTGATATGAGAAAAAACGTACTCCCACATTTACATTTCTTAGCCTACAAGTTGAAGAATTCAGCATTGACAGTGTGGGTTGGAGGAAGAAGCTCTTCCAGGTACTAGTTACATAAATTTGGGCAAATTACATTTCTCAAGTGTAGTTTTCTTGGCTATAAAATGGGAAGAATAGTGGCATCCACTCTATAGGATTAACTGCAGCGATGCATGAAAAGCACTTGGGGGAAAAATTCTTGTAGCTTCTTTTTCTATTGTTACAGTTAGCATTACATTGACTAGTTTCACTGTCCTTGAGTTAAATATCATTTTTTTCAAGTCTTCGTTTTCCAAGAAGTAAGAGGACAGTTACAAATAAAATTGATTGTTTTGAGAGCAGAGTGTGGGTTACAGGGAAACAGATCATCACCTGCATTTGAGAGTGACCTATTTTTTTCAGTTCTTTTTAAGTTCTAAGGAAAAGTTCAATTTTAGTTCTTTATTACCTCAAAGATGTGCCAGGATAGTTTTCCTTTCCATATAACAAATAATTTCAAAAATGATTAAAATGAAAGCCAATTTAAAATGTTTTAAAAGTGGGCTCATAGGTCTTTATATAATAAGATATTTTCCACCTGCAAATTAATGCTACAGAAGTTTGCCTCATGTGTTAGCGAGTATTTCTGTGGGAAGGTGCTAATGTTTCCTAAGTAGCATATGGGCCATTAGATCTGATCCATGAGAATGACTTGTGCAACAGTCTTCCGGGGAATATTCAAGGATTTGTTAGAAGAGAAACAGAATTTCTAGAGACATAGAAATCAAAATACCAGCTTGAATATTATAATGACACTTTGTTGTTATATATCACCTGTCTCAAATGCTTCACACCTATTTTTTCATCTAAATAACATTTCTGTGCATTAGTAAAGTGACAGGTATTAGGCTTCTTTTCAAAATGTGGGGAAATATGTATTAAGGAGTTAACTGCAGTGTTGCAGCTTGTGCCATTTTAATTCTTGATTTCGTTTACTTATTTAATATTTGCATTATTTTCTTGGAAGTGAGAAGATTATCAACTGTAGCATTATCTTCAAATATAAAAAAATGGCAATACCCTGGTTAATCCAATTCCTGTTATATGTGCTAACAATGAGATATTAACACCAAAACATATTATTCTGTTGCTAGAGGCCTGGTGCACGAAATTCATGCATGAGAGGGTTGTCCCTCAGCCCAGCCTGCACCCTCCCACAATTTGGAACCCCTCAGGTAGGGTCCCTAGGCCTGGCTGGCAATTGGAGCCTATCAGGGTTTTTCTTCCCATAGCTGCCACTGCTTGCCATCTGTGCAACGCCTCCCTTCCCCCACCACCAGGCACCTCCTTCTGCAGGTGATAGGCATGGGGTGAGATTGCTTGGCTGGCCTGGGCTTCCCTCTGCAGTGTGATTGTTGCCTGGCCCCTCACATCTGCCATGGCATCTCTGGCCAGTGGTCTGAGCCTTCCTCTTTGGGCTATCGCCCAGCAGAGGAAGGCCCTGCCCACCAACTGGGGCTTTGCAATTGATCTCTGCGCAGAAGGTGGCCTGGGCCTCCCTCTTTGGGGCAATCACGAAGGGTCCCTCTATCCCCAATCAATTGCCCCACTGGCCAGTGGCCTGTGCCTACTTCTTTAGGGTAATTGATCGCGGAGCCCCCCTCCCAATCAATCACACCACAGAGGGTAGCCTGGACTACCTCCCTCTTTAGGGTGATCAATCATGGAGCCTCCCCATCAATCACACCATGAGGGTGGCCTGGGCCTCCCTCTGAGGGGCAATCATGGGGCAATGACAGGACTCCTCAACCAGTCACAACACACCCACTTTGGCTGGCCTGGAGCCAGTGGTGTTATAGTGTGGTCATCCGGAAGGTTGTCTGGACAGTCATTCTGCTGTTTGGTACATTTGCATATTATGCTTTTATTATTATAGATTCTATGTAGACTATATGTGAGAATATTGATAGACTCAGTAACTCTAAATTGAATAAACATTTATTCATCAAGCATTTGCTATGCATTTGGTATGAACCTACCTAATATCAGATACTATAGGTACAGAAGATATAGGTTGGATAATCAAGAAAATTCTGTTTCTTGATTAAAAGTAAATAAATGTGTCTTTAGTAATGCTTTTACTGGCATCATTGAATTTTAAAGGAAAATATCTCATGTAAAGTGAAATGTCTTAACAATATGTGTAAACAGGAGCCAAATAAAATTGTCTGATAATTTGTGTTCTATGATGCTCATACTGGCCGCTATTAGGCTTTTAGCTGCATCTGTAGTCACTGGACTTGGGTGAAATCTCTACCACTGCTCACCTAGTCAGTGTGACCTTTAACCTAGACACATGTAGAATTATGACCCTTCTTCCTAAAATGTGGGTAATGATTGCAATTACCGGCTGTATGAAGAAGTGCCCCAAATATCTCAGGTCTCCCTGCCAGTACCCCAAGGTCTACATCTGGACAAGTTCAGAGGAGGAAGGATGGGATGTAGAGTTCTCTGTGACCTTACATGTCTGCTCTTTCTTAGATTGGGGTAAGTGACCTGACAACGATAATATGAAATGTATCAACAACAAAACAAAAAGAAATGGTCACTTATATAGCCCAAGACTTAGAGGAAAGCCAGAGTTCAAATGGGCCTAGTGAATGCATCATATTTTATGAGTCACAATCCTAGTAGAGAGGATTGTGGGAGGTCTTCAGCTGCTAATGAATGTAAGGAAGTGTGCAGGGTTGATCAATATCTAGAAAAATGGGATTCTGTTTGAAGGAAGAGATGGTGTATAGTAGTTATGCAAATCATAGGTCATGCATAAATATGAAGTATTCTCCTCAAAATGTATATATAATTAATAGCTGATAGCTCAACTGTTTCTTTTCAAATTTAACCCATTGGAATTAATAATTATTCAAAGTGTATATACATTATCAGGGAACACCCTGTAGATATGAATCCTTTTTGAGGCTAGCCTGGATTTCTTGATATTTCCAGACATATCTAAGCCTATCAACAGACATATCTTATTAGTTCTTAACTCTGACAAATTCTATAAAGATTTCTAATATATGGATCTACTTCTAGTTCCTCAAGAAGACTCATTCTCAGATAACTCTATGCCTCAGAACTTCGCCATTATTGATAAGGTTGAAAATAGAAACTGACAAAAGGAATCAATCATTAAAAACAAAAACTGTCTTCTTTATTTTCAGGACCTATTCAAACTTGTTTAGTGGGCAAATACTTCTCTGTACCTTAAGAGAAATTTAGGACATGTCCAATTACTATTTTGATGATTTTCCCATCATAAAATTTCAGTAAGTTCTAGACAAAAACATAATCTCATTTCAATAAATGTCCAGACCCATATAAAACTCAATATCATGAACTGTTCTTAAATTTAATACTTACCCTGCCCAAGCTCTACCTTACATTAGGCAAAACCTGGAGTGGGATAGTTATAGATGATTTCTCAGTATGTCTTTCTTTAGTGTGCATGTATGCTCCTACCTATTTCTCCATTCCCTCTGAAGCTGCCTTCTGGCTCCTCTGAGGCTAAGGTTCAAGGCAAAGAGGGGAAGAGGCAGGGTGTTCTCTGCCAACAGATAATGCTGTGATCTGACATTTGTGTTTCCTAGTGTTGTAGGCTATTAAATGGTGACATTTTCATAGAGAATTTCTGGGATTTCATAAAGGTTTCTTAACTGGGAACATGTAGCTGTATCTCCCCTGGTTTGCTGAAGGTGATTCTTTCTTAACCATGTGGGTAACTGGCAACCTATCTCTATTTCATTGGGATTACAATAAGTTTAAAGTGAACTTCTCAACCAATTCTGTTACTAGCAAGAAGCACTCATAAGCCATTGCTCCCTTGAGCTGTCAAAATGTGGCTGCCAATAACTGCATCTCAGCTTTTTCCTATTCTGGTAGTATAGTTCCATAGTTAGAAACTTGGAACTTTTATTCCTTAGGTGGGAATCCAAGATGAAATCCCACATTGCTCCCTCAAATCTAGGGTGAAAAACAATACTCACTGAATGTGTTGTTTAGCTGCCTCCTCTCACTACATTTGGTGAAAACATGGATGGACAATGTTTTTTTTTTCAGTTGTGGTAGGAGAGAGGAAACATGTAAAACTATGAAATTATAATTAAAGGTAAACACTTTAGAAAGTAACATTAACATTAAAAGTAAATACTTGAGAGACAATATATTTTAAAACCCAATGTCCTTTTAGAAATCAAGTCCAAAATTAACATGAAACTTATTTCCCTCAAATTACTGTATGAAATACATTAGACATGATCAGATAAGATATTAGACAAGGGCTGGCTAGCAATTTAAAGTATTATATGAATTTTGATGATGCAGGAATAGAGGGCATGTCTTATGTGGGCAGCTGATGAATGACAACTAACACTGAAAAATAAAAGAGAGAACTAGAACCTAAAAATTAAAACTATATGGTAAATTGATGTGTAAATTTGAGGTGAGAACTAATTATCTTAGAGAATGTTGACTGGAATGTTGAGGGACTCTGATTATGGATATGAAGGAGGTTCAGCTCAAGCCAAACACATTCCATGAATTCCCAGGGTTGACTTCTTGTCATAGGAAGTTTGGCAGCTGTTCCCTTCTTTCATCCAGACTCCATGAAGTTACCTCCTAAAGCGATGTATTAGATCAGTCCATTTTATCAGATAAAAGAAAAATGTGGGTACAAGCCTGAATCTCCAGGGTAGCTCCTTGGTTGAAGCTTTGAGATGCAGACAAAGTTGGGTTCAGTTCAAAGAACAGGTTTTGTTTATATACTGTGTGCTACCCACTGTACTAGACAATACTGATACACAGATAAAGATATGACCTCTGCCACTGAGGATATTCATCTACTGGTGGGACAGAAAATTCAGTTGTGGAATTCTTCCTAATAGACTTGCAGAAAATATTACAGGAAAGAGCGGTATGATTGGAACCCTAGCAGGGCTATTCTCTGTGAACATGGTCTTCTGGAGTGGTACAATGAGTGACCTTTGGGGTTAGTCAGTTTTCAACAGTAGCTTTAGTATAGGTTTCTAAATATTGGAAGCAAAACTTGTTCTACCATTTCCCCTTTTAGTCATAAAGATATATTCTGGCAAGAATGAGAATGAAGATAATGGTACTGGTGAAAGTCAATTGATGAGTAATTATTTTTATTTTAGTTAAAATTAATAGACTTAAAAGTACTACTTCAAACTTCAGAAGCAATAGTTAATGAACCTTATTTTAAAAAGATGGATAAAAGAATGCTTTCTTGGAAGGAAAAAAGTATAATTCACATGTAATCTTATTTGATAGAATTTTGTCTTAGATTGTTGTTTATGTTTTGTGCTTTGCAAATCAAATGGGTCTTCCATGTAAATTGGCTTAAATATATAGTTAGTAAATACTGACTTTCCCTGATTTCATATAACCACCTGACAACATACATAATTATGACAATATTATTTATTATATTCCCAGTGTTTTACTTTACATTCCCATGACTATTTTGTAACTACCAGTTTGTTCTTTTTTTAAAAAATATATTTTATTGATTTTTTTACAGAGAGAAAGGGAGAGGGACAGAAAGTCAGAAACATCGATGAGAGAGAGACATCGATCAGCTGCCTCCTGCATGACCCCACTGGGGATGTGCCCGCAACCAAGTACATGCCCTTGACCGGAATTGAACCCGGGGCCCCTCAGTCCGCAGGCCGACGCTCTATCCACTGAGCCAAACCGTTTTCGGCTACCAGTTTGTTCTTAATCCTAATCCCCCTTCCCACTGGCAACTATCAATCTATTTTCTGTTTCTATGAGTTTGTTTCCACTTTGTTTTTTTGTTATGTTATTTCTATAGATTTCACATATAGGTAAAATTGTATGGCACTTGTTTTTCTCTGTTTGACTTATTTCACTTAAATGTCTGAAAAGAAAACAATTAAGAAACAATTGAAGAACACTAGCAATGGAATGATAGTATTAGGAAGAATGGAGAATAAACAGAATCAAAAGCTTTTTGGTTGGTAGAATCAGCAAGATCTGACTTTTCCTTAGAAGTCTTTGTTAAGAAGTGGAAAATGACATCAACATTTCTATCTTAAGAAATTCAGTGGCAGAAATTAGTTTGGCTCAGTGGATAGAGTGTTGGCCTGTGGACTGAAGGGTCCCAGGTTCAATTCCAGTCAAGGGAATTGTTGGTTGCGGGCACATCTCCAGTAGGAGGTATGCAGGAGGCGGCTGATCGATGTCTCTCTCTCATCAACATTTCTAACTCTCTATCTCTCTCCCTTCCTCTCTTTAAAAAATCAATAAAATACATTAAAAAAGAAGAAGAAAGACAGTGGATGAAGTTATCATTTACTGAGAGGCGACACTGAAATCAGAGAGAAGAGAATGGGTTTACTTTGAAATATACTGAGTTTTAATTGCTTCTGAGAAGTCTAAGCATATAGAGGGATTAGTTGATGTCTGGATATACAGTTCTAAAGTTTAGGTGAGAAAATGATTAAAAGTAAGTCTTTGAAGTCATAAATATATGTACTTTATTCATTCCATAGCTATGTAGTTTAGTTTTTAAAAACTAGAAATTTATCTTATTGAAATGAATTGCTTTCCTGTCACTGACATGGTTCAAGCAAAAGTTGAATGGGATGATTTTTTTGATCATCATTATAGTAAGTGAACTCATTGGGAAACTTCTGATTCTCCAATTTTCTTTTCCAATTCTTTCCTTATTATGTAAAAATTTGGAAATTTCAAATGATAAATATTAACTTTCCCCTCAAAAATCAATACTTTGTAATTCAGTGAAGGTCTTATTAAAGACCATAAAGGGAGGTCTTATATAATCCATAGAGGTAAGGCTCAGGATATATGCAATGTTTACTTGTTTATAGAAGTGACAAATGAGAAAAACAGAGTCAGTAAAGCAGGAGAAGTAGCTAAATGAAAAATTTATAGGAGGTGAGAGTGACACAGATTTTTGTTTAAATCCTGGTTATGCACTTTATCTATTTAACATAAGACTCCTTATTTAATCGTAAAATTTTCTTATATGTTAAATAAGGAGAATGATATTGCTAGTTATGAGGATACAATGTAATATGCAATATTATCATATTGACTTTCATATATGTGGAAGCAGTTAGTACTATAAAGTGGTTACCTCTACTAGTAGTTTGCATTTCATGACTTAAAATAGTAAATTAAAATAATTTGTACAAAATCAGCATTTTGGATAAAGAGTTTGTCATCAGTGTAGGAGGGGAATTAAAAATTATATATATATATATAATGTATATGTACACATACATATACATAGGTAGATACTTTCAATCGAAAATGAAATATGAACATGTGGAAACAATTTTTTTTTTACTCAAATTTTATGGTTGTCTGATACTGAAGGATTTAAAAAAAACCATTTACTTATTTTTCTTTCTGGCTATGATTTGCATAAGCAATGACAAATTCAGTTTTGGATACCAATTGAAAATAAAAACAACTGGATTGAGTTTATGGTTAAACACAAAACATTTAACTATCTATAATCTTCCAACTAGAATTGGAACTAATATTAAGAGTATAGCACACACTATATGCTAGTTAAGCAAGGACCTAAACCATCTACCATGTCAGGTTTTTTTGTTTTGTTTTGTTTTTAAGGGTGTCCTAATGTCATATCATTGAAAGTCAGGAAAGGTGAGGAATTCAGTGTCCCCTTGTCCAGCCTCCTCAATGGAAAAGTGAAGGGTAAAGCTCTGGGATGACATGACTGATGACTGTAGAGCAAACTCCCAGACCAAAGTCTCCTGACTTTAGGCCCTTCCTTTCTTTCCCAAATCCATGCTTCTTCTATAAATTGCCAATCCACGCCACAGCAAAAACATCACACATCGACACAGAGGCAGAAACCCTTGAGCAAGCATGTTGGGAAAAGCTGTGTTAAATAAAACTGTATTGCTTTCTCCTGGATCTAGACTAATTATTCAGTGAGTACATTATGATCAATGCATTGTGTCAATCCAAATGGATCTACCCAGTTTGCTGGGACTGTGGTTATAATACTATGGTTTGGCTTACCATGATAAGATCTGTTTACTTTGAATTTTCCCAAGTTTGAGGCTTGTTCTTCTTATAAGTCTTCAATAGTAAGTGATACTACTTCTGCACCTGAAATTCATTTAAATTCTCAGCTGCCCATGGGGTACAACTTAGTGTAGGCATTGTTTTGAAATGACCAACTCTAACTCCCAGGACTCCAGGCCATCAAGATAGCTGGTGAGTAGTAGCCGATTATCTCATAGATGTTCTAGCCAGACACTTCCCAGCTTCAGGGCAGGAAATGCTTTTTAAAAATGGAGATCTTACTTCCAGATATACTAACAGATAACTGTATTGTAGAATTCAAGAAAGAACATGATCTAAAAAATAATTTCATGGCAACCATCCACATAAACAATGAAGTAGTCCAATTAACAAACACTCTTTTCCAGTATTTCAAATGCATGTTAAAAACCTATGAAGAACTGCTTCTATTCTTAAGTTGTATTTTGGGGAGAGTGTTAGTCTACTTCTATTTTATTACTCTTTCTCATATAAATGTAGATATTCTCCAATATTGTATATTAATATGTTGTCTCTCTTTAATCTGATTTATTAATTTACATGGATCCTAGCACACTACAGTTAGGATTTTTTTTGAGGGAAGGTTAATTAGCTCCCTCAGAAGATGGTAAAAGCTATGGCAATTATTCCTAGCAAAATGCACAAAATTGCACATACACCTATATCCATATATTTTTTTACATATAATTTTAGGCATTCATTAACTAAAATCTATCCATGGACTTCCTAGAAGCTGAAACCTGAAGACTCAGAAAACAATGAAGAAGCTTTTGCAATAATTTAGGGAAGAAGTGAGAGAGATAAAAAATGGAGGCAGAATAGACAGATGTGTCCGACCCTTGTTCCAGAGCAGACACAAAGAACAGCTGAGGGTCCCACAGGGAGTGTTTGTTGGTGAGTTGAGAGATGGTTATACTCCAGGAGAAGGTGGGGGACTGCTCGATGGGGCTCTCCTGACCAGGCAGATCTTAGTACTGCTGGGTTCCTTTCCAGGAGCTGCCAGCTTGTATGCAGAGATCATACCATCTTGAAGGGGAGGGTGGATGTTATCATAAACCTGAGAATCTACAACTGCGGCACCCACCGAGCAGCTGCAAACCCCAGAACACCGGTCCGCAATTGACACAAACACACAAATTCAGAGGAGCTCTCCACTGCACCACAGAAAGGTCGGATTTCACCTGGAATGAGGAGAGAGAGAACTACATAACTAGACACCCAGAGAAGAGAGACTATGCAGAGACAAAGAAATAGCCCGCATATGAAAGAAAAGGAGGCATCACCAGAAAAGGAAGTAACCAAAATGGAGGCAAGCAACCAGCCAGAGAAAGAATTTAGAGAAATGGTCATAAGGTGGCTGATAAAACAAATTCAAAAATATGAGTAAAAACCCAGAGGAAATGAAGAAGAACCAAGAAGAAATAAAAAAAATGACATTGCTGCTGTAAAGAACTCAGAAAGCATCAAGAGTAGGCTAGAAGAAGCAGAAGACTGCATACATGAGCTAGAAGACAAGGTAGGAAAAAATACCCAAGTACAGCAGCTTCTAGAAAAAAATTAAAAAGGAGGAGAGCCTAAGGGAACTTTGGGACAACACAAAACAAAACAACATCTGCACAATAGGGGTTCCAGAAGGAGAGTAAACTGAGCAAGGAATAGAAAAACTGTTTGAAGAAATAATGACAGAAACCTTCCCTGATATAGGGAAGAAAAAACCCAAACATATCCAAGAAGCTTACAATCCCAAGCAAAATGAACCCCAAAAGACCAATGCCAAGGCACATTATAATTAAACTTGTAAACACCACCAACAAAGTAAGAATCTTAAAAGCAGCCAGAGAGAGACAAAAGGTTACCTACAAAGGAATCCCCATCAGACTAGTGACTGACTTCTCAACAGAAACTCATCAGGCCAGAAGGCAATTGAATGAAATATACAAAGTCATGCAAAGGAAGAGTCTGAATGCAAGAATACTGTACCTAGTAAGGCTATCAATCAAAATTGAAGGTGAAATAAGGAGCTTCACAGACAAAAAAGGACTAAGGGAATTTATTACCATCAAACCACCAATGCAAGAAATGCTAAAGGGACTGTTGTTAAAAAAAGAAATAGGAAGTGAAGAAGGAGCACAGGGGTAAAGAATAAAAATGGCGACTAATAAGTACCTATCAATAATAACTTTAAATGAAAATGGATTAAATGCCCCAATCAAAAGACATAGGGTAATGGATTGGATAAGAAAACATGACCCATATATCTGCTGTCTCTCAGAAAAAACAACTGGGGTAGTAATACTTGTATCTGACAAATTATATCTCAAAGAGAAGGACATAACAAGAGATAAGGAAAGCCACTTTATAATACTAAAGGGAAAAATCCAATAAGAATAAATAACTGGTAAACATATATGTACCCAATACAGGAGCACCCAAATACATAAAAAGCCCCTGGAGGATATCAAGGGAGAGATTGACAGCAATACAATCATAGTAGGAGTCTTTAATACCCCTCTGTCACCACTGGAACAAATCCTCTAAATAAAAAATTGGCAAAGAAACATCAATCCTAAATGACTCACTAAACAAGATGGAATTAATTGACATTTCACCCCAAAGCCACAGAATATACATTCTCCTCAAGTGCAGATGGGTCGTTTTCAAAGATAGACCATATGTTGCATCATAGGCAAAGTCTCTACAAATTCAAAAAGATAGACATCATATCAAGCATCGTCTCAGATCACAGTGGCATAAGCGTAACCAATGAATGCAAGACACTGGAGGGTGAGGGCATATATGGAGTAGGGTGGGGAGGGGACAATGGGAAGGTATGTATACATATATTACATTAATAAAAAAACGAAAAAAGATTAGAGAAGATGTAACAAGAAAAGCTAATGGAGAGACAATTAGGACAGCATTTCGATTTTTTTTTTAAAGAACCATAGGCTTTGTCATCCTCACCTTATTGAAACTCTCTTTTGGTTTTATATACCTTAGTCTCTGTTTACCCTACCCAGTCCCTAGGCCTCTCGGTTATATTTGTTATCTGTTTCTGAAAATCCTTCTTGTTTTATCCAGGTCCTTTATTTTTTTCTCATCTGAACAATTACAACAACTTCATAAGTGGCCATTTTGACTCTAATATGTGTTAAATGTATTCTCCACGTTGATGTGATATGTTTTTTTTTTAAAACAGATATCTAAAAATGTCTCTCCCTTGATTAAAATGTTTTTTGCATTATCTACAGCAGAGCTGTCCAATAAAAAATTAATGAGAATTATATATATAATTAAAAAATTTTAGCAGCAACATTAAAAAAAGCAAAAGAAAATCTGTGAAGTTATTTTGAAGATATAGTTTGTTTAACCCAATATATTGAAACTTATAAATCAACATATAATTACATTGAGGGTATTAAAATTATTAATGTTAAAATTTTTGTATTTAGTATTCAAAATTTGATGTGTATTTAACACTTTACACATCTCAATTCACATGCTAACTTTTAAGAATTTAAAAGGAAATAAATCCTGCCCCCAAGTCATGTTTAGCAACAATAACAAAACCTTACATTTATTCAGTTTTCAAATTTCAATTAAATTGAAATGAAACAAAATAAAAAATTTAATTTCTCAGTCATACTAGTGACTGGTGGCTACCATATCAGAGAGCACAAATGTATAAGGTAAAACCTAAGCTCTGTATTATGGATTATGGAAAATGGCTTTTGATCAATGCTCTTCATATTTCTGTCACCTTTCAAAGATACCTTCTAGCCCTAGCAAACACTTCACCTAATGCATACTGTGTTCTCATGTCTCTATGCCTAAATATTCTTGCCTCATATTTTTCAACTCTGTTCATCCTCAAATATTTGGCTTACCTACTAAAACCCTTATGATAATCTCTTTTATTTTGCTACTGTCCCAGTTAAATTTTAAGAAAGTAATTCTTCCTTTATTCTCCCACAGAAATTCACTTATATTGAATACCTATAGTAAGTGTTAGCCTCTTTCAAATGTGTTTTCAAATGCTCTTCTGTCAGTAGAAGGGGAAACTAAAGATCAGAGAAGTATATTCTCAACATGTTCTCAACACCAAGAGTATGAATCTGTCAATATTTGTAGCCACCTTCTCTCCTATTTCTTCTGTTACATTGGAGGAGATAAATCTCCAAAGTAAAAGGAGGTTTATTTCATTACACGGTAAAATAGTACTCATGACTGTTCTGCATAACACTACTTTTCACATTATGAAGGACTTTGCTTGTTACTAGAGTTTTATATCACCTGAGAAATAAAAGAAACGTTAGCAGTTGCCTATTATCATGATTTCCTTTCCTCTTCCCTCTTTTCTCCTCCTCTGGAATCCAAATAAAATGCTAAATTTATGAAAGCTAAAGGCATAAACTTTTAGAAAAGAATAAAGATTTTTAAAAGTAAAGTATATTGTCTAAGATCATTGAGCATACAGTAACAGAGCAGGTAAAAAAACATGTACCTTTAATTCTTGTTATGGGGTTCTTTCCCTTTTATTGTAGCTTCTTCTTCCAAGGCCTTTACTTCATGAAGAAGCAACATGTTCCCCTTAAAATTCAATAGATAGAAATAGCTTTCTGTGTAGTTTTATCAGAAAATCTAATATAAATTTCAAGATTTTAAAAAACAAGTACTTGGTATTGATATTTTAAAAATGTAGGTATGCCCAACCAGTGTGACTCATTGGTTGAGTGTCAAGCTATAAATCAGGAGGTCACAGTTCCATTCCAAGTCAGGGCACATCCCTGGGTTGTGGGATTGACCCCCAGTGTGGGGCATGCAGGAGGCAGTCAATCAATGATTTTCTCTCATCATTGATTTTTCTATCTCTCTCTACCTCTCCCTCTCTGAAATAAATTTTTAAAATGTAGGTAATTAAAATTTCTGCAACCATAAGAATACAATTCTGTTTTGACCAGAGGCCAAAGGGACGATATTTCTTTTATTATAGTCCATTGGCCTCCAGCGTGTTCTTGTAATTTTTTTTCAACAGTTAAAATTTAAATTTTATTTTTCTCTAATGCCTACTGAATATTTCTCTTTATGTCTCTCCATAATTTGTGTCAGAAAAGAAAATGAAAATTATTAAACATGGTGAGTAAAATACTGTCAGAATATTCACTTGTAAAAGCATGTATTAACTATCTACTTAAAACTGAGCTTTCTAAACAGTGACAAATTAGAAAACATTCATGTGTAAAAATAATTGGCCAGATCTTTTAACCATTTTCTTTTTATCAGAGAGAGTGGGTATTCTGGTTAAAGTCGATGAATAAAAGAAGAATGGGAATCACAACATATTAGCCATAAAGTACTTGCAGAATTTTCTACATTATAAAGGCATATGGACTAATGATAAACAAAAGGGCTGTAGATCACATCTAAGAGGTTATCTCGGTTTTAATATGCAAAACACATAACTTTTTATAAGTTTTATGATAATGAAGTTGGGTAAGTCACCCATGTTCCCTATCCAGGGTATTATCACTTATTCATCTTGAAAACTTTAACCCATTTCTCCATCTAATCTACACCTCTTGCTATTCTCTCTCTTGGCATACTGAATGAATGGGAAAATACTTCCTTGCTTATTTTATCTTTCCTTTACCTCACCCACAGTAGCCTTTTATTAACAAACTCATAGCTAATGTATTTATGGTTACTTGTTTTATGGGCTTGGACCTTGGGTCTATTTTCATTCTATGGCCTGTTTTTGTTTAATGTTGTCTTCATACATATTACATCATTTTACTTCACTAATACTCTATAAAATAGGCACTAGTTTTATTATAATTTCACAAGTAGAAAATGCTTTAGAAGTCATCATGTCCATTATTTGGTACGTAGAATCCTATGGACTGAAAAAATGCTGATGTCTTCTCCTCAATATGATTAATTTTGGGTAGTAGCTTTGAGAAACTGTTATGGAAACTGGAGAGAGAACAAGAATGCAAAAGAAATAGTATGTCAGTCTTGTTTTGATTTCAACATGTCTATTAACATGTTTAGCTATTAACATGTCTAAATATCTTTTTCATCCTTTAAATTAGTTCATCAGTAAAAATGTTGCTGAAATTAAATCAACTACCAAATGAAAATGAAGGGGATTTGGGGCCTAAATAACCTGAATCATTGCTTAAACTATGTGTTTTCCTGGAGTAAGTAAGAGTTAGTTTGAGTTTCAAAATAGATCTTCTCTTAAGATGCACGTAAGAATCATCTGACCTCAAGAATATTAAACACATGTTAGAAAATTCTTCATTAAAGCACAGAAATACACAGTGACAAAAATGAAAAAGGCAACCCTTTGTCCATTTCCTTTTAACTATCCCTTCACCATAGATATTTAGATTATTAAGTAGGGGAGGAAATGTGTTCCAAATATTCTACTCCAATTTTGATTTCTCAATATGATTATAGCAGTAAGGAAATCAGCAGAACAGCTGTGTTGAAATTTTAGATGTTTATCATCTTGGCATTTCTGGTGGGGGGAACCATCTCTGAAACCTAATCATCCTATACCATGAGTTTACACAGAGCCATAAGAAATAGTGGGGCCTCCAGGACTGTGATATCCATTAAAATTGGAATGTTATTGTCATGTTGATTCAATAAGGCAGAAGAGCTTTTTATAAATTTCTCATGTGTAATTTTCTCATTGTCATTTATATGTAAATTATTTTCATATAAATTGTCAGATATTTTAATATGTAGGCCTTTATTTTTGTCTTTTTTTTTAGCACATAGCTAATCTTGCTAGAAATGTTGAAGTAGAAAAATATGTTCAATAATAATTACATAGTCTTGGGAATTTTCAACAATATTTGGACTATAAAACTAGATAATCCTCTTTGGTTTTAGAAATGTTTCAAACAAATGAAACTTAAGAAAGAAGTTTCAAACAAAGTAGAAAATAAGTCAGTGGACCTTGTATAGTAATTTAGTCAACAACTTGCTTTTCAGTCCAAATAGTTAGGCCAGACTATCTTTTGTTGAAGAGTAAAATTTTTAAGTTTTCAAATAGTTTATCATGAGCTAACAACCTGAAAACTAGGTTTAGTCTAACTTCTGTTTAAGTCTTGAAAAAGCATGGATAGCAGTTTCTACAAAAAAAAATATTGTCAAGAAAAGCTTCTTATGTTCATGTGACTATATGGAGAAAATGCCTTTGATATTTGCTAACACAGTCAGATGAGTGTTGCAGTTTTAAAGAATTCTGGCTGAGCTTGTGACTACTTCAGGAGGTGGAACATGGTTGAAGTGACTTATGAGACTTATGTGCCATGTGACTTATGAGACTGGATCATAAAAGTACTGCTGTTCCTCCCTTGTTCAGTTAAATGCTTGCAAGTGAAGAACTGAACTGACCTGTAAAATTCCAAGTACTGAAGGCATCATGAGGGGAGGAACCCAAATCACATGGAGATGACACAGCCCAGGTGCCATGCATGCCTGTGAAGGATTCTTCAGAGGTCTTTAGTTCCCACTTGTATATCATCCCCAACCTCTAAGCTTTTCCAAGAAGGCCCCAGATACTGTGGACCAGAGACAAACCATTTCTGCTGTTTTCTATCTCAGTTTTTGCCCTACAGACTCTGTGAGAATAATAAAATTATTGATTTGAGCCACTCAGCTTTCGGCTACATTTTCAATGCAGTGATAGTAACTAGAATAATTAGTGACTGGGTTTTTGTTTCCTTGTTTGTTTGTTTTTATTGTTGTTGTTTTTTTGTAGTGACCGGTTTTCAGACTATAAACAGACTGCGACACTTTGGCAGTCTTCCACTTGGACATTATGAGCAAAGGACACCAGTTGAGTTTGCAGAAGCAGAGGTGCTAATCCTGCCTTCTCATGGATACAACTATTGACAAGTGAAATGGAGATGAGAGGAAATACTATATAAAATTAAAGGGACATTTTAAATATCATATTGCTAAAATTACCTGGAGATATCAAGAGAAAGTTTTATATAGCTTAAATTACCTTGATATTAGCTTAAATTCTAACTTATTTTGTATGTTTCATCTGATCATGGTATGAACTCTGAGCAAATGTCTGAATGTGCAAATAATAAATGGAAAAGTCCTCATTAATTAATAATTACTAGTCAGCTCACACATAAGGTTTGACATAGGGACTAGAGAAATGTGTGAAAACATTTGGTTCCCAAAGGCTCACTCCACAATAACCAATCTGTCTTCCAGACTCTGTGATGAATGAATGGCCAGATTTACATCAGTTCAGTGGTGTGCACATAAAAATGATATCATTTAATTTGTGTCATTAGGAAGGAAAGTGGTTTCTTTTTTCCCTCATCTTCATGATCTAAAGAGAGGAGGAAGAAAAAATAGGGGTGTTGTTATATTCAGCTTTCTCCTTTATATACGTAGATCTGGTAATTGGCATCACCTTTGTTTCTATAATACAATCAATACATGTCAAAATACTGAACAAATTGCAGCAACATTTTGGCTAAGAGAGGGTAAATATTCAGGAGGGAACTGATTCATAAATCTATTTCCAATTATCTCCTCTTCAAGAGAAGATAGAATAATCACTATAGCAAAAATATATTTAAGAATATATGTATATGTGTATATATATATGTATATATACATTAATATATCTAATTTAAAAATAGAAAAGTCCTTTTCTTTTAATACACAAGGAATTGTTTAGTAAGAATATGATGAGACAGTATCTCCCTGCCAGCTACAAAATTTTATCTCCAAATAAATGAGGCTTTCTTTTTATTCCAACCATAAATCTTTGGAGAAAGAAAGTAAGGCAGATTAACATTTGATTTAATCCTTGTACTTTGCAATTTCTGTTTTGATAATGATGAAATTTGTGTTAAGCCAGGAATGTGCACACACATACATACATACATATGCACAAACATAGACACAAAAGCAAAAATGAGGTGGAGATTTCATAAACTTTGCTTATTTCAGGCTGTGTAGACAGCCAAACTGGACATCACATGGACCCACGTTAAACCCAGATTCATTGTATCAAAGTGGGGGATAAGCATATTCTTAACTCCACTTTGGACAGTGAGGTCCCCTGAGCTCTACTAAATCTGATTCCATGTATCAACCGAGAATA
Source organism: Lasiurus cinereus (assembly GCA_011751065.1). Lineage (NCBI taxonomy): Eukaryota > Metazoa > Chordata > Mammalia > Chiroptera > Vespertilionidae > Lasiurus > Lasiurus cinereus. The sequence goes on from JAAGEH010000297.1 coordinate 5,669,605, forward strand.
TTAGTGCTTATGAGGGTGGTGGAACAGGAAATGGCTGGTCCACAGGGGTCATTAATCATGAAGTAGAGATTTTATTGCTGTGGCACTACAGGACAGAGCCCATCATCAGGTTAAAACTGAGATCAGGACTCCGGTTTAAGTCAGTACAATGCACACTTTTATAAAGGCAATCTGTGCAAACTCACACTTCTTGTGGGTTAATTGAATATTACAGATATTTTGCAAAATGGACCTTTTATTTCAATTAAGCAGAGAAAATGAGTCTTTATTTGACTCTTTCATTTCTGAGTGAAACTCTGCAAGAGGATTTTATTAACAACTGTTTTCCAGCCTGTATATAGTGTATGCATGTGTATATGTATGTTTGTGTAGTGTGTGTATGTGTATAGTGTGTATGTAAGTATGCATAAACACATACATATATAAAACAGAACAATTAAACCAACTTCTATAATTTTCTTCTATATATTTAAGGACATTTTCTGATTCAAAAATAAGGAATTCTTTATATGTGTGTGCGTGTGTATGTGTGTGTGTATTTCTTATTGATTTTAGAGAAGGGAGAAAAAGAGAAATATCAATGATGAGAGAGAATTATTGATCAGCTGCCTTCTGCATGCCTTCTACAGGAATTGAACCCACAACCCAGGCATGTGCCCTTGACTGAAATCAAACCCAGAATCCGTCGGTCTACAGGCCAATGCTCTTATCACTGAGCCAAACCAACTAGGGCAGGAATTCTTAATTGTTCATGAAAAAAATTCTATACAGAGTCCATGAGTTCCATAAGAGTCATAATTAACCTTCATACATTTGTTTTGGGGAAATTGGTGTCCATCATAAATCTTTTTCTCAATAGGTGCTTAACTCAGTTGATTTCAAACATGGCTTGTCAACTCTACTTTTCTTCTCACATTGTTCATTCAACATACAGACCTAATCTGCCTAATCTTTCTTTTACTCAGTGGGCATGTGTGTACATGAGTGTGTGAGAAAGAGAAAGAGAGGATGTTTTCTCAATTGCCCCTCCTGAATATAGCCTATTAATAACTAATCTAATTGAGGGCCAATATGTATTTGACACTGTCCTTTACTCATATGAATCTACTTTAAAAATAAATTCATGGAAAAATGAATTTTTTTACAAGTAACAATAGATCTTAAAATGTATACTTTGATCATTAGCAGAATGGTAGAATAAATTGTGATATATTATTACAAAGAAGTAATATATAGCATTTAGACTGAACAAACTTTGGCTTCCTACAATAACATGGATGGATCTCAGAAAGGTAAATTTTGGCAAAAGATGTCAGAAGACAAAAGAATATATACTATATCTAATATATATATACTATGTACTATGTACTATATACAATATACAATATACTGTGTATTCCATTTGCATGTAGTTGAAAACTAATCTATGTTGTCTGAAGGAAAGATTTGTTGACTCTTGGGGGAGTAGTGTATATAAGGAGCTTGCAGAGAGTTTTTAGAGCTGTGATAATGTTCTTGTTCTTGGACTGAGGTGAGTCACAAATATGTGCTCACTTTGTAAAAATTCAAGCTGTGCACTTATTGAGCATTTTAACAATTATATCTTACAGTTCACAAACCAAATTAAAAAGTTAAAACAAGAAAAACAGTGTAAGCCAAACTATTTCTACATAATTTTGGTCCTATTCTAAAATAGTACTCAAATTCTTGTATTTTATTTTCAACTAGAGGACTGGTGCACAAAATTCATGCATGGAGGATGGGGGGTGTCCCTCAGCCTAGCTTGCACCCTTTCCAATATGGGATTCCTTGAGGGATGTTCTACTGCCCTCTCACAATCCAGGACTGCTGGCTTCCAACTGCTAGCTTGCCTGCCTTCCTGATTGCCCCTAATTGCTTCTTTCTGCCAGCTTGATCACCTCCTAACCACACCTCTGATGCCTGATTGATTCCTAACTTTTCCCCTGCCAGCCTATTTGCCCCTAACTGCCCTCCCCTGCAGGCCTGGTCACCCCTAACTGCTCTCCCCTGCAGACCTGGATCCCCCACAACTGCCCTTTCCTGCAGGCCTGGCCACCCCCAACTTCCTTCCTCTGCTGGCCTGGTCTATCCCAACTGCCCTCCTGTGCTGGCCATCTTGTGGCAGCCATCTTGTGTTCACATAGGGGCAACCATCTTTGACCATATGGGGCAGCCATTTTGTGTGTTGGAGTGATGGTCAAATTGCACATTACTCTTTTATTAGATAGGATACAAGCCTGATCCATGGGTGGGAGCCAGCTGATTTGCCTTGAAGGGTGTCCAGGATCAGGGTGGGGGTTTCCTGGGGGCATAGGGCACCCTGGGCGAGGGACCTGTGATGGTTTGCAGGCCGCCATGCCCCCTCCAACTCCCCTCTGCCCAGTGACTCAAGCAGAGGCCCTGGTATCTGGGATTTATTCATCTTCTACAATTGAGCGGAGGCCAAGACAGGCCAGGGCTGCAGAATCTTGGCTTCCTTCATAGCCAGGGGCAATTTAAGACTCCTGCTCTCTCCAGCTCTGTGGCTGCCCCCATTTTTGTTAGGATTTATTTATCTTTTATAATTGAAACTTTGTAGCCTTAAGTGGAGGCCTGAGCTGGCCAGAGTGTGCAGGAAGCTTGGCTTCTTCCATTGCTGGGGAAACCCAAGCCTCCTCTCTCCGTGGCTGTAGCCATCTTGGCTGGGTTAATTTTCATACTCACTCCTGATTAGCTGGTGGGTGTGGCTTGTAGGTATTGCAGAGGTACAGTCAATTTGTATATTACTCTTTTATTAGAGAGAATACAAATTTTTAAAAGTTTCTTTTCATAAGGTCTACAGCATGTTTACCTGCACCAGTGGTTTCCAGCTGATGTTTGCCTTTCAGATAGATAAATCATGGCTTTAGGGCTTCCACAGTACATTTTTCTAGGATTATTCCATGTATCTGGACCATTCTTGGCAATAAAATATTTGAAGTTAGTTTGCATTAGATTTTTCCTCCTCTTCCTCTGCCTCAACTGTTCCTCTCCCATTTCCTTCCTTTCTTGCTATTTCCTTCCCTCCTTACTCTTGCTATTTTCCTCCATCTCTTCCTCTTCCTCTCTCTTTCCTCCTTTTTTCCCTCCTTTCTCTCCCTCCCTCCTTTCTTTCCCTCTCATCCTCATCCTCATCCTCTCTCTCTCTCTCTCTCTCTCTCTCTCTCTCTCTCTCTCTCTCTCTCATTCTCCTTGAGTTGAGTCCTTACAATATCAGAATTCACAAACTTTCTTCTCTCCTTGATGAAAATATACTTTGTTAAATGGTAGTTCCAAGTCATGACAGGTTTGTCTGCCCATAGAATGTACAACCCCAATAGTGAATCCTAATTTAAACTATTGTCTTTGGCTGATAATACTCTCAGTGTAGGTTCGTCAATTAATTGTAATAAATGTACTACTCTGGTGGGGATGTTAATAAAGGGGGAGATCATGCCTATTGAGGGGAGGCAAGAGAATGTATAGAAAGTCTCTGTATCTTCAGCCTAATTTTGCCATGAAACTAAAACTACTCTAAGAATTAAAATCTACTTTTTCAAAATGTGCTTTGCTAAATGGAAAATTTCTAAAAATGTTGCATATGAATTGATTTATAATCTCCATTTTAAAAGGAATAAAAATCAAATACTTGCTTACTAAATACATGATGTGGGATGATGGAAAGAAGGGTGATCAAGCCAGCTTGAGACGAACTTAGATAAATCATATTAAGGAAAAAATGTAACTTCCCACCCCCTACACCCTACCTCATACCATACACACACACACACACACATGTACAGCAGCTTAGAGGTCAATAGGACATAGAAAGTATTTTGTTTATCTTTGATCCTGAACATTGATCACCTTGACTGGCACACAGTGGGAGCTAAATGAATGTCCGACAAAGGTATGAAAGCATGGATAGATGGCACAACTATTTCACCTACATTAGTACAAAATGGCTCAATCTCTTATTTTTCCAACCACTGTTCCAATGACTATTTCTCTGAGCACCGCATGACCACTTAGAAATTTAAGTACTTACATCAGAAGACCTTTCCTTCGAGCCTCAGTTTTTTTGTTTTTGTTTTTGTTTTTGTCTCAATAGGAGGAGAATTAATCCAAAGGGGGTTAGTTCAGTTTGCAAAAACAGTAAGTAAGGACCAGGCTTAATTAACCTGGGTGATGCCTTCTGTGAGCATTAGAGAAATTTTCCCATCCTCAAGTGAAAAGAAAATTTGTTTTAAGTGGCTGTATCATTGCACAATCGGAACAGCCCAGCCCAGGAGAGCTTTATGGAGCTGCAGAGGCTGTGCACACAGATATAACCACTAGGTAAAACAGACTGTCGCATTCTCAGTGGATGGGAGAATTGGATATCTAGGAACTGAGTGGGGACAGAAGCAACCTCAGGAGAGGGCTGAAGCAAAGAAGCGACTGCTCCAGTGAGCAGAAGAAATTGTGCTACTGTAATTGTATGGGCATGACCATGTGGTTTAGGATGGATTATGTGGGGGTTTTCTGTTCCAGCATTTAGCCAGGAGGTTTGCATTTTACACCATTACTGAAGCAATGAAAGGTACCCCCTTAGATGTTGGTGCCTTGTGAAACACACAACCTTTCGGAATGCCCTTGGTAACAGGAATTTTAACAGCCCATAAATCCTGTTCTTTCTTGCTATCGTATGGTGACACTGTTGAATAACTGTCCTGCAAATTCCAGTGGACCCATCCTGCTGGGGAATGTGTCCTATGTTAGGCACCAGGTTGCAACATGCAATTTCATACATCCATGCTCATTCAATCCCCATGTCATAGTACTGTGTGTATATGAGCTTTAAGCAATATTCATAAACTATGCCAAACCAAATCAACCATCTCCCATCAAACACATCCCTTTTGTTGAGCCTAGGTTACTAGTACAACCTCTTTTTCCTCAATCTGATTTTATTTTAAGAAACTTGTTGCTTTTTCCTAACTTTGGTGACAATCACTCTAATAAAGGTGAATATTGGTTCCTTTGCTTCACAATCCCCTCAGTTTTGTTTGTTTGTTTTTTAATGCAGGTCAATCTATATCCCTGCTAGAAATTCATTTTGAAAAACGGATATCTCAGAGTAGTGGTTTTGAAAATCAGAAAATGTTCTAATAACTCACCCACCACCACCAATCTTTGTCTGTAGGTACTTCTTTTACTTATATTTAAGTAATTTAGAGAGCCCAGGCTAGTGCTTAATTCTCAACAATGATTTATTTAATGATGAATAAAATATCTTCTTTGGCTCCACCTATACAGAGAAGACAACAGTTTGTCTTTCAAATAAAATAGGAAAAAAAATTATTTGCTCTTCAAGGCATTGTATTCAAAAAGGTTGCCACATGAGTTTTTATAAATACAAAGCTATATGTAAGAGGCTTTTTAAAGGTTGATGTCTTGCCTGGCCAGGTGGCTCAGTGTCCAAGCATAGACCCATGTACCAAGAGGTTGCTGGTTGGATTCCTCATCAGGGCACATGCCTGGGTTGCACGGTTGATCCCCAGCAAGAGTGTGCAGCTAATGGAGTTGATGTTTTTTTCTCATTGATGTTTGTATCTCTCTCTCTTTGTCTCTTTTCTTCTTTCTCTAAAAGTCAATTAAAAAAAAACCACATATTTAAAGATTGACATCTTATTAGTTTCATCAAACCAAAGGTCATTTATTTCATTTTGTGAGACCAGCTAAACTAGTTCATCTTAATAAAATAGATGCATTAGAAAGAGTGGATGTATTTTTACTGATAGCCATCATTTGGAATTAAGTTGCTTTTAGTTCACAGTTTACATTACTTTTTCCTCACAATTTAGTTAATATGCTCTAAATGACTTGCTATGAATAAATAATAAAGCCGCCATTTCTGCTGCCAATTACATTTTTTAAACGTGCAAAATGTAGGAGATTAATTGAGCATCTCTCTCCTCTTTTATCCCTCAGCTTGCATATCTGCTCTTATTTTTAGAAACCAAATATAAAATTAGTTGAACATATTTTGATAGGTTTAAATGTCTTTGGTGCAAAGGAAATGTCTGAGGCTTTCTAATTTGAGTAAATTTTAAAGAAAAGCTGGCTGGCATTAGGCAATCTGATAAATTCCTTTCCTGTGGAGAGCGGTAAGAAGGTCAGAGAAACAGAACACTTACAAAAATGTTTCCCTGGGGAGAGGCAGTGGGGGTGGGGGACAGGGACAGAGCTGAGAGTCAGCTTGTTCAAAACGTTTCCATCCACTGGGTGTCACTGCTGATAGGAGACTGAACAAACTGAAAGATACTCCTGTGGCAGCAAGAATTTCTGAGAGACAGGATGTGAAAACCCAGAGGTTTAGATGCTATCCCTTTGACCTGCTATAGCAACTGAAAATTCATTGCATTTATTGTGTCAAGGGTGGTGAGCATTCTGAATAGGATAATGGTACTATTAAAAAAAATTAAAAAATAAAAAAAGAATGGAATATTCAAATTCCTGTTGTGGCAAAGTCCTGGTAATAGTTACATTCTTGAATGGATTAAATCTCTCTAATGATATGTGTCTGTTTTTCTCAGTTTAGCAAAAGAGCATTCAAGGGAACAAAGGTCCACTGAGTTCTTTGGCATTGAGACATACCTGTAGTTGATCCCTGAATTCTCCAAGTTGCAAGTAGTGGACTTAAAAATTCTCTGGGTTGCCGAGGCAGACAAGGATTATGTTAATATTGGAGCTTTATTCTCATTTGGTTAGAGTGGGCAAAGCCCATTGAAAATGGATCTATCTATGACCTAGGCTTCATTTGGAGCATTTTATTATTTTATTTTTTTAAATATATTTTTGTTGATTTCAGAGAGGAAGGGAGAGGGAGAGAGAGAGAGAAACATCAATGATGAAAAGATGGCAACACAGGTAAACATCCATACTTGCTGCCTCTCACAACCATATCAAAATTACAACTAAAATACAGAACAACTATCATCTAGAATCATGGGAAAGCTGGCTAAGGAGAAGTACACCTAGAGAGGTAAAGAAGAAAGTGCATTGAGAATGGTAGGAGGTGCAGAGGTGCGGAGGTGCGGAGGTGCAGAGGTGCAGAGGTGCAGAGGCTCAGAACTGATGGCACCCAGGTGTGCTGCTTTTTAATTATGAGAGAGATACAAGTTCCCCCTTGCTCTGAGCTCCAGTGCTGGGTGATATTTTGGGGGGCCCAGACACAAATGGGGAAAGACTAGACTGTTTGGCATCGGGGCAGGAATGCAGGGGTGGCTTTCTTCCATATGGAGGTGCTGGCAGAGGTCATTGTTCCTGAGCTGAGACCTTCTCACTGCAGGGCTGACTGGCAGCCATTGCTGTTTGCTCTGCCCTGGAGAGTCCCTGAGACTCTGCCCCATCCAATTTACAACCCCACCCAAGCTATGCACAGTAGCTTGTGCAAATGAATGGCTCGTTCTTTCTCAGCCTAAAACCTGTCAAACTGCAGCTGGGTCATGGAGCCCCAAAGCTATCAAAAGAATGCAAAGGTCCATACCGCAGCAGTCTGCCTTGCTTCACAGCTGGGTCTCATCTGGGCACTTCCAAACCCCAAAAAAAGAGGAGGAATCTACAGATCTCTCTGAAGCTCCTGCTGGGTGGCCCCAAGCAGTGGCTGACTTTGTATCTCCTTGGAGATCCAAGAGCCAGTGTACCCAGTGGTTAGTGTGAGACCATACCAGATAACAATTCTTCACATCCATAAGTGATACACTCAATGGGCAGACTCAGTGAGCACCAAAACCCACTGAAACAAGTCCTGACCCATAAGGGTGTCTCCTCCACAGCAGTTCTTCCATTGTATACTCAGCTGGTTCTCACAGCCAGTTGGCCTGGAGGTCAATTCCTTCCAGTGATACCAACAGCAATCAAGGCTCAACTACAAAAAGACTGTGTTCACAGCCCAAAATGGGGTGTACCAAGAGTGTCCACCTCAGGTGATTGGGGAGATTGAGCCATTGAGCCCTATAGGACATTTACTGTACAAGGCCACTCTATCAACTCAAGGAGACTTAGCAGTTACCCAATACATAGAAACAAACACAGGGAAGCAGCCAAATGTGAAGACAAAGAAACATGTCAGAAATGGAAGAAAGCAAACTACTGGATATAGAATTCAAAATCACAGTTATAAGAATCTTCTAGAAACCTTTGAAGAACTTAGTGAGACTGTTAAGGATCTTAGTGAGAATGCAAAAAAATGCAAAAGGACCAGTCATAAATTAAACATATACTGACTAAAATAAAGAATAATATACAGAGATTCAACAAATGAGAGGATCCTAAGAATCAAGTCAAAGATTTGAAATATGAGGAAGCAAAAAACACCCAACTAGAAGAGCAAAAAGAAAAAAAGAATCCAAAAATATAAAGACAGTGTAAGGAGCCTCTGGAACAACTTCAATCGTACCAACATCCAAATTATGGGAGTGCCAGAAGAAGAGAGAGAACAAGATACTGAAACCCTTTTTGAAGAAATAATGACTGAAAACTTACCCTACCTGGTGAAAAAAATAGACTTATAAGTCCAGGAAGTGCAGAGAACCCCAAACAAAAGGATTCCAAAGAGTACCACACCAAGACACATCATAATTAAAATGCCAAGGGCGACAGTGGCTGGTTTGACTCAGTGAGTAGAGCATTAACCTGTGGACTGATGGTCCTGGATTCAATTCCAGCCAGGGGCACAATCCCCAGTGTGGGGTTGCAGGCTCAATCCCCAGTGTGGGGCGTGCAGGAGGCAGCCAATCAATTATTCTCTCTCATCATTTATGTTTCTATCTCTCTATCCCTCTCCCTTCCTCTCTGAAATCAATAAAAATATATTTTAAATAAATAAAATGCCAATGGCAAAAGGCAAAGAATCTGAAAAGCAGCCAGAGAAAAAACACTTAGTTACCTACAAAGGAGTACCCATACGACTATCAGCTGATTTCCCAACTGAAACTATGCAGGCCCAAAGGGAGTGGCAAGAACTATTCAAAGTCATGAATAGCAAGAATCTACAACTAAGATTACCCAGCAAAGCTATCATTTAGAATTGAAGGTCAGATAAAGAGCTTCACAGACAAAAAAAGGTAGAGGAGTTCATCACCAGTATTATATGAAATGCTGAAGGATATTCTTTAAGAAGAGGAACAAGAAGGAAAAAGTAAAGTTAAAAAAATTATGAACAATAGTGACAACAAATACATATCTATCAACAAGTGAATCTAAAAATCAAATGAATAAAAAATCTGATTAACAGAATAAACTGGTGAATGTAATAAAATCAGGAGCATGGAAATGGAGCAGACTGACAATTCTCAAGGGGAAGAGGGTGTGAGGGGGTGTGGGAAAATATAGGACAAAGATCTTATATGCATGTATGCAATACCTATGGCCAGTGGGGTGGCACGGGCCTGTGGTGGGGTGGGAAATGAGTGAAGGGGAGCTATGGGGGGGGCGAGTAGGGACATCTGTAATAATTTGAACAATAAAGGTTAAAAAAAAAGGAAGAAACATCAATGATGAGATAATCATTGATTAGCTGCTTTCCTGCATGCCCCCTACTGGGAATTGAGCCCATAACCCAGGCATGTGCCCTTGATCAGAATTAAACCCAGGACCTTTCAGTCCACAGGCCAAAAGGGCGAGGATAGGAACATTTTTTTAATTGTTTGTTTTTAAAATACATGAAACTTGTTAGAAACAGTTAAAGTAAATAGAAACTGAAACAATTTCTTCATTATGTTCTCATGATGTTCTTTGTCTTGTTTTGAAATATGACTGAATTTCAATGATATAAAATCCTATCTAATAAAAGAGTAATATGCAAATTGACCTTACCTCCACTACACTCACAATCAGAGCAAGTATGCAAATTAACCCAACCAAGATGGCTACGGCCACAGAGAGAGCAGGAGAGAAGCTTGGGTTGGCCCTGGCGATGGAGGAAGCCAAGCTTACTGCACACCCTGGCCCACGCTGGCCTCCAATTAAGGCAACAAAGTTTCAATGGCTATGTGAGCAGAAGGCTTGGCTTCGCTCCAGGCTTCAAAGTTTCAATTATAGAAGATAAATAAATCCTAGATACCAGGGTCTCTACTTGGGTCGCTGGGGGACGTGGCCAGCCTGAGTAAAAAACTAATATTGAAAGGGAACCAAGAGAAGGAAAGAGGAATAAATACTTTTCCACCCTCTTATTTAATGACTTGAAGAGGGTCATTTTTGTGCTATGTTTACTTTGAGAGGGGCAAGCTAGAGGACAGCAAATGGCACAGTCTATGACTTCAGGTAATTCAGAAACTCAAGAGATGAGTTGGTTATTAATCAAAGTAACCAGAGATTCAGGTTGAGGGCTGGCAGAGATAAATGGAAGTCATTTGAGGAAAAAATAATCCATGATCAATTTCAAGGCATGGACTCTATGAAAGTCTAATGACTGAACTTTGGAACTAAGAACACACCACAAAGTCTCTCATGCTGTCTTTACCCCTGCTGGCTTTCTGCATTCCTATTAACAGAACTGCCATAGCAGATTATGGTGGGGCTTATTCCACAGAAAAGCCTTCAGGTAAAAAAAAAATGAATTCTATTTAGAGTTCCATAGTCAATGTTCTGGCTTTTTTCTTTTTAATCCTCACCAGAGGACATTTTCATTGATCTTTTTAGTGAGAGGGGAAGAGAGAGAAAAAGACAGAAACATCCATGTGTAAGGAAAACATTGTCCAGTTGCCTCCCATACATGCCCCATGTGCCCTGAATGAGGATCAAACCTGCAACCTATGTACATGCCCTGATGAGGAATCAAACCTGTGACCTTTCAATGTTTGGGACGATGCTCCAACCAACTGAGCGGCATAGGCCAGGGCTCAGCTTTCTGGCATTTTGAAGTAAGTTAACGGTGTAGGTGACAGCCCTGTGCAGGATATTTGCTTCATATGATAGATACCTGAACTGTGTGTTCATGCCTATGTTCTCAGCACTCAACTCATAATGGCTGTTCAGTCAATTTTTATTGGATTGTTGAATTGACAAGTCTTCCAGAAGCTTGAGTTTGACCTCCAAACATCTAGTTACACCTTGCATCACCCAGCATTTTCCCTTGTCACTGAAATGGACATCCTTGTACACTAATTCAGATTTGTCATTAGCACTGAGACACTTCTAACCTCTTGAGTACTCCCTGGATTATTCAGCTTTGGAGGTCTGCTCTGTTATTTAGATCTCAGCAACACTAGAGCAATTAAAAGGGGAAGTAGAGCATGGTCTCAAATGTGGACTCTGAGAAAGAAGACATCTACTAAAAAAGACTCTCAGTGTCTAACTGGGCTCAAGTTTAAAAACAAATAAAACGTAGCAGCCATTTCTACACAGGGGCCTGCCATGCATACTACACTTCAGGGAGAAGCCTGCACTGAGCTGCCTGCCTCTTGCACTGAACTGCCTACCTGCACTGTGTTTCTGCCATCTCTGCCAGCCCTTATAAAGGAGTTTCGAGAATCCTATTTTAACCGCTAGGCCTGAAGCTTTCCTCATCCAATCACAGCTGGACAGCTATATCCCTATCAGCTCCTTCACTGACCAATCAGAGCGGCTCCATTCTGACCAATCAGGACAGGGCCTTTTGAACTACTCAAACTGTGAGGATTTGGAGTCCTCATTTGGATGAGGACAAACCAATGAGGCCCAGGGGCAGGACTTTGGTCTGCATGTCAGCTCCTCTCTGGGGCTGAGAGCTCACTTTTCCTCTTCCATCAAGACTGCCCTTTCCCTGGCTGAGCTGAAACACAGAGGATGTGTCACCTGAGCAGAGTCAGAGCAGAGTGGAGCAGACCAGTGATGAGCAGAGAAGAGCTGTCTAATCTGAGAAGGGCCTGGCTCCAGGACCACCTGGCCTCAGGGCTGCCTCACAGCCCTACTGTTTTCACAGCCATGCTGTATCACAATTGAGTTACACAGAATAAATTGTCCTTGTTCCATACACCACACATGAGGGTTCCTGTTGGCACTGAGTTGGCACTTGTCACCATCAGTTGACACACGTCACCAAAGATGGTGCTCCAAGTATATTGTTAAAGGCTTACCTTGGTGAGTAGGTGACTCCGCAGACACAGTGCTTTCTTCAAAGTTGGCTCTTCTATTTTGAGAACACTGCTTAATCTGCTGGTTATGCCTACCAGAACATTTTTTTTTTAATTTTCAGACAAATGAACACATTCTTGTGCTCAAAAAAAATTGAAACAAAACTGGTATGGCCAATGGAATTAATGAAGTCCAGTTACTTTTTAATGCATTTTTTGGTGTTGGTAAATGTACTCAAACAGAAGTTGCAGCAAATATAATTGTTTTTATTCTTTTCCTTTAAATTAAGGTATTTAAAATATTTTTTTCTTTCCTTATCACATGTGCAATTATCTTACAAGTATTGGCATTAGAATCAGAGATGACAGGATGCCACTACCTGTTTGTTGAGATTATGATTTTAACTGTACATCTTAAGTGGAAATATTTTAGAAATAATAAATGTTTTTCTGCATATTCTCAACCCTGAATAATGTTGCAAACTTAACTGACATTAAAACTAGCTATGGTTGGCAGTTGAGTAAAACTGACTTTGGTTTTGGTCTCTTCTATGTAGTGTGTGTGTGTGTGTGTGTGTGTGTGTGTGTGTGTGTTGATATGAAATATGAAATATGAAATATATATATATATATATAAATTGCATCAGCAGAATGATAAGAAAACTAGTCACAGATATAGAAAAACTGTAAACAGCAATGAATGAAGCATTATCACCCAGTGCCAGGAAGCTTGGACTAGAGTAGTTAACAAAAACCTTCTTATGATACTAGTAATTGGATTATGAGATAATCTCCCAGTGGTCGGCAAACTGTGGCTTGTGAGCCACATGCAGCTCTTTGGCCCCTTGAGTGTGGCTCTTCCACAAAATACCACATGCAGGCACGCATGTACAGTGTAATTGAAACTTTGTGGACCATGCGCAGAAGTCAGATTTTGGCTCTCAAAAGATATTTCAATCATTGTACTGTTGATATTTGGCTCTGTTGACTAAGGAGTTTGCCTACCACTGTCCTGGGGCAGAAATACAGACTTCATCACTAAAAGCATTTTCAAACTAGAAAACACCCATGGCTGTATTACTGGATTAGTTCTATATTGATGTTGGCATGTACTAAATGTCTTTGTGTTTTCTAGGTTTATATTCAACTTTGCATTATTTTTATATTCTATTTTTCTCCACTTTTTCTTTCTAATTGCTCAAAAGTATTACCAGAGGCTAGTCTTTTATTTTTGTGCTTATTGTGCAATTTTCTGTAAGTACACACACACAGACATCATTATTATGGAGATTAAACGTGTATGATTAAATTAACAAGATCAAAATTTAATGAGAAAAAATTCTAAGATCTTGTTTAATAATGTATGCCTCGATTAATTATTCTTGGTATTTCTCACATAATCTGTGGGACACAATGTGTGTGCATGTGAATGTATGGATTTTCATTGGCAAATAAGTCTACAGTCATGATATAAAATTAAGCAACTCAGGAAAATGAAGACAACAAAAAGCAGGATAATAGTAGAGGGAAGAGAAAAAAACTCATTTTTTTCTATTGCAATATAGTTATTCTGAATACTGAACTTTGCTGCACACAGGGTGCTGACAGAGTATAAATGGATTATTTTTTTTCTGTGAAGCGCTATTGGAACTGTTGAGTTTGTGTCCCTATACAGATGGGAAGAATGAAAGGTTTACTCTAATGTTCCCTTAATGAGACTTACTGTACAGGAAATTGAACCTACCTAACTGGGGTAAAACCAACACATTTTAGGGTGGAATCTATATGCATAAGAGGTTTTATTGATATTTCATGACAATTTAATGCATGCATAGCTTGCACTCTGTAATGTGGTGCTGCCCAACACATAATTTTCATTGACTTAGTAACATTTGAACTAGACACAATTTAAATCTTTTTAAGCAAGTCCACACAAGGGAACAGCCTTATTGCTTCTGAGGGGTTTCATGATGGGGATAAACTTTATTTGCCTCTCTGTGGTAGCTTTGTGGGTTATGTGCAAAGAAAATTATAACCAACAGTAACACAAATAGGCTACCTGTTTAAAAGAGTTTTAATAATTCTGTTCTTTTTTATTTAACTATATTAGATTATTAAATGCTCTGGGCTCTCATATTTATTGGGTAGAGACCTTAAAGAAAACATATCTTAAAGTTAGCATTGAGATATTATATACTCTACTTGTTGCCTCATTTTGACTTTCTCAGTCCATAAAAATAATCATAAATCATAATATCAGTTTGGATTTTTGGTTTTCATCACTCAGTAAGAAGACATTGTCAATGTGGGAGTATGTCATATATTTCTCCTATTTCATTTCATTGAGCCAAGTGTTTCCTTTTGGGTTTTATAAGCTTTGTGGGTTTATTTTATTTTTTTACTCTTTTATGAATATTTTAGCCATGACTTTAAACAATAAAGAAAAAGCTTACCTTATTTCCCAAAAGCAAATGAATGACATAAAATCTCTGAGTCCATTCATTTAATGTTTTCTCTTGTTATTTCTAGGTAAATGCTGATTCATTCTCTGAATTTATCTGAACCATCTTAGATATGATATTATGGAATCAACCTAGAGATATCTGTGTTTTCCAATGGTCTTAGGCGACCCTGCTAGCGGTTCTCAACCTGTGGGTTGCGACCCACAGGTTGAGAACCACTGCTGTAGAGCCTAAGACCACTGGAAAACACAAATATTTACATTACAATTCATAATAGTAGCAAAATTACAGTTATGAAGTAGTAATAAAAATAATTTTATGATTGCAGGTCACCACACATGAGGAACTGTATTAAAGGGTCACAGCATTAAAAGGGTTGAGAACCACTGACACAGACACTTATGATAAGGTCAGAACTAGAATATAAGTGTATTATAACCCACATGGACAGGTGCTATACCTTTCAATATCTAATAAGCTGCCTGCTGTTGGTGAGAACTCAACAGTACCAGTTAAATGAATGGTGCTTCCTGACTTCTAGTCCACAGCTCATTCAATTATACCACATTGCCTCATATTATTTGAAAATAAAACAGATACTCATTGGTCCATAAAAGTAGTTTTCTTTGAGTCAAGATAAATGTCTCCATTAACAAAAAATTTGTAAGATGCCAAATCAAGCCGTTTTATAATAGCAAATTCCAAATATTCGATGTATTATCAAATACATCCATTACAAGATGATCAAAATAATCAAACTACAAAAAAACAATGATATGGAACTTGTTTCTTGGTATTCACTTACCCATGGTGGATGGATTCATTAATGTGTATTGCATGAGCCATGCTAATAATATTCTAGCAGCAATCTGGTTCCTTGCTGTGATTTATATTCTAATGTACAAAACTAGACTATGTATTATCACCTTTTCTTCACACATTTTTCCCCTGGTAATAATATAGAGTTGACAAAAGCAGGAGCTGAAAACCTTTAATTGCAAATGATAAAGAGGAGCAGCTTCTCTTTATCCAAGATTTATCAGTCTGCAAAGAGCAGCAGTATGAGTAAAAATATAGCTATGTTTACATCTTATTAAGCATACTAACTTGCTCAAGCACACTGTTTAGAGTTGTCTTTTAACACTTCTCATCTATATTCTAAGCTTTGTTACCTGCTGTGCTATTCTTATTTTTTTCCCCTCTTCTGGCTCAGAGCTCAATGGAGAGTAATTTGATGAGTGATATTGTATACAGAAGGCTACATCAATTAATTCTCTGGTATGAAATGCAGCTTTTCCCTGGTTCTGTTGATCAAATTGCTTGGGCAAAAGGGGGCAGAATTTGGTGGATAGTTCTGGCACAATGAAGTAGTAAACCTAAATTTGTATGACTGAAAAAGAAATGAACAGATATGTAACAGATAGCAAAAGCAGGCTGATATCCACCATGTGTATATTTTAACACTATAAGTATTAACATAAGTGTTCTTTGGAATAAACTTTAGTGTTTTTGTTACATGCTGATATGTAGCAAAATTACAGGGCCACCTCAAAATTTAGCAGCTTAAAACAATTTAGTATTCTCTCTCATAGTTCTGAGAACTGAGTTCATCTGGGCTCTTCTCACTGAGTTTATCATGAGGCTCTTGTTGAATCATGGCCAAGAAAAGTTACTTGAAGGCTCAGTTAAACTGGACATCTAAGGCAGATGGCTGTTGCCTCAGCTGGGCTGGTTACAATACCTGGAAACTGCTTGGGCAACAAAACGAAAATTCTCCACAAAGCTAGTTGGCTTCCTCACAAAATGGCAGTCTCAAGAGAGTGTGACTCTATATATGGAGGCTGATTCCTCCTCAGAGTGTTTAAAGAAACCCAAGTCAGAAGCTGTAAGATTACTTATGACCCAGCTTCAGAAACTGAAAAGTACCTCCTATATATTCTTTTTTTTTTTTCACAATGTCAGACTAAATTCACTGTGGGAGGGAACTAAAAAGACCATAAATAGCAGGGAATATAATTCATTGGGAAAACTTCTTTAAGAGACTTGCTATCTTAATTTTTTAGATAATCTGTTTTTTTTTCCTGTAGAAATCACTATAGATCAGTAATACTGTATAAGTGGAAGAAAATATAAAAGTATAAATTTCTTATGAATGGATTATTTTTCATTTTACATATTTTATGTGAGTTCCTATTTTAGTATTTATTTAATTTTGATATTTTCTGAGGCACCACATCCAGATGATCTTTTTTTCTTTTTTTTTTAAATATATTTTAATGGTTTTTTTACAGAGAGGAAGGGAGAGGGACAGAAAGTTAGAAACATCAATGAGAGAGAAATATCGATCAGCTTCCTCCTGTACGCCCCGCACTGGGGATGTGCCCGCAACCAAGGTACATACCTTGACCGGAACCGAACCAGGGACTTTTCAGTCCGCAGGCCGACACTCTATCCACTGAGCCAAACCAGTTTCGGCCAGATGATCTTTTTTCTTCCCTAGCAATCTTAGTATATAAGTTTGTCAGTTCCTAGTGGCAATACATTGACAACCAATTCAATAAATACTTTTAAAAATTCTGTCAAGGGATGAAAAGAAAACTCTACAACCTTCAAACATGAAAATAAAGACATGTGAATTTGAAAGCTGCAGGTATTGCCCCTGACTATCATATCTGATTCTCATTTATTGATTTATTGAGCATTTATTAGATATCTATAATGGTCTGGAAAATATGACCATTATACATACATTATGGTTTCTGCCTTGAAATTAATGCTTTTATAAGACTTTATTCTCTATCAGGGATTCTCAAACTTAATGTACAACAGAATCACTGGAAGGCTTGTCAAAACACAGATGGCTGGACCTCACCCCAAGAGTTTCTGATTTATTTGGTCTGGGAAGGGGCTTGAGGATTTGCATGTCAAACAGATTGCCAGGGAATTCCCTTGTTGCTGAGACCGTACACTGAGAACCACTGTGTTAGACAACATTCTCATCATGTCTGTTTCTCATCTGATTCAGGACTAGAGCAAAGTCTGGCAAATCCTGCCAATTTGAAAGACACAACCAAACATAACAAAATGATGCCTGTGGACTGAGGAAAATCCATGGGTTCAGGTTTTCCATGACTAGACCTAGACTGACCCCAGAGGATTTACACTCTTACTGATTCAGAGTCAGGAATGATTGAAAAAAGTCAATTGGTCAAATTCAATTTTTAATAGTAGAAAACCCACCAACTGTTTTATCACAATTGGTTTACACAGAAAAGACCTTAGAGACAACTTAATTTTCAGAAAGACAATAATATAACGGAAAGACCATGGAATTCAAATCAGAAACCAGAATGAGAGTTTTAATTTGACTACTTACTGGCCGTTGTCTTAGAAGTGTTTTCTTTATTTTTGAGAATATTTTTTTCACTTACCTATAAAATAAAAACATAAGATTCACATTATAAACATGTTAAGAAAATCAACTGAGGTAGTGTATCGGAAAGCTTTTCATAAGTTATTATGCAGGTCTTCAAGATATTTGAGTTCATTATTAATTAGTAATTGAGTGAGTGGTGCCTTACTTTACTACTAATTGGAATCTTCAGACCTGTTAGTCTTTACTCCCCATAGTTATTCAGGCAACCTCAGGTGATGAATTAATTCATTCTTTAGCATATCTTTTATCTCTCCTTTACTTTTTAATAATTACATCATTGTTTTTAACTTCATTATTTCAAGTTTGGTTTAAATGCAGTTTTTCTGCCTAAGGCCAATATTCCCCCCAAACACACTGCTATTTTAGACACTTTATTTACACTATCAGTCCTTCTCTCAAGAAGAAAATGAACTATGAGAAGAAAGATAATAAGTTATTATTTACTAAATACTTATAATGTCCTAGTCATTGTGGTAATAAACTATCTATGCATTGAATTTTTTTTAACATTTGCAACACTTTGAGGTATTCTCTATTATTTTTCTAACTAGAGTCCCAGTACACAAAATTGTACATGGGTGGGGTCCCATGGCCTGGCCGCCAATCAGGGATGACTGGGCGGGGGAGGAACTGTGGAAGGTTGGCTGTGGGAGCGCACTGACCACCAGGGGGCAGCTCCTGCATTAAGCATGTGCCCCCTGGTGTTCAGTGCACATTATAGCTACCAGTGGTCATCTAGTCATCTGGTCATCTAGTCATAACAGCCAACTGGATGAGCAGATGACTATATATATATACACACACATAGTACACATACACACACACACACACACACACACACACACACACACACACATATGATTGAGGGAATCGAGGGCTAAATAAATTTCCAAGGTCAAGCAGTAGTAAGGGCTGGAAATCCAGTGCAAAATGCAGGTCTATCCAAGTCCAGAGTCCAGAGTCTAGTTACTTGCAAGTACCCTGTAGTTGACCCTAATTCTTTTCTGGCTTCACAGAGCCCAAGTAATAAAGGGAGCACTTGAAACAAACAAACAAACAAACAAACAAACAAACAAAAAAACTAGCTCTGGGAGAATTCTTCCAAATTTACTTCTCACCATCTCTACTTAGTCTGGGCTTGGTTGCTTATTTTCCATTTATTATAATTAATTTCACACATTCTTGCATTCTTTTTTAAAGATATTTTTGATTTTAGAGAGGAAAAGAGAGGCAGAGAGATATATCAACATCAATAATAAGAGAGAATCATGGTTAGTCTGCCTCCTGTACAATCCCTACTGGGGATCAAGTCCAAAACCCAAGCATAGGCCCT
This sequence comes from Lasiurus cinereus, assembly GCA_011751065.1. Lineage (NCBI taxonomy): Eukaryota > Metazoa > Chordata > Mammalia > Chiroptera > Vespertilionidae > Lasiurus > Lasiurus cinereus. Next base: position 5,688,952 of record JAAGEH010000297.1, read on the forward strand.
GACTGAGAATTGACCCGTGATCTCCTGTTTCATAGGTCGATGCTCAACCACTGAGACACACCAGCTAGGCTTTTCTTGCATTTTTTTATTCACTAACAAATATACATTGTGAGCCAATGATGGCAAGGATGATGATGATGGTGATGGTGTTAATAATAACAATCATTCTTCATCTGTACTGTATACTCAGGATATGCCCAGGATTGTTCTGAGTTCTTTAAATATACTAATTTTATATAACAACATTTATAAGTAAGTACTATTATTATCTCCATTTTGTATATGATTGAACTGAGGAACAGGGATATTGAATATTTTGTCCTAGGTCATGCTAGTAGGTTAAGAAGCTGGAGTTTAAATCTGTCTAATTGACAGCAGAGCCTATGATCTTAATATCTATAATATCTGGGCCCCTATGCCATATACTATCTATTACCTTTCCCTCCACATATATATTCTCCATTTTAAAATTGCCATCCTCCTTTTTCTCAATCCATCAAAATCCAATTTTTTAAATGTCAAAACAAAATTCCCCTTTATAAAGTTTCCTGGGTTAAACCACATCACCCAGCATTTGCACCATTCTGTATTACTCTATCCATAGAAAATCTTTTCTCTCAAACTAAACAAGTTTGAAAAATGGGGGCATTTTCTATTCCTATCCTCCCTGTACCTGAAAAGGTGCTAGAGAACTAACAATAGGAGCACAATATAATTTTCAATTACATGAAGCAAATAAACCTCTATTTTTTTTCTGTCTCACATGACTTTTTCTCTGCCACCATCATGGGAATATAACACTTAAAAAAAAAATCTGGGAGAAACCAAGATGATGACATAGGTGAACACCTAAACTGCTGCCTCGCACAACCATTTTAAAACTACAGCTAAAAGACATAATGGACACCATCCAGAACCAAAGGAAACCTAGTTGAGTAGAAATTCTACAACTAGAAGGAAAGAAAGGGGCTCACGGAGACTCAGAGGAGCTGCAAAAAGCTGAGTTACAGAGACATGCACATGGAGAGGATGGGCAACGGAGTGTCTGGCTGGCTTCCTCTAGTCCAGTGGTTCTCAACCTGTGGGTTGCAACCGCTAGCAGCGTCGCCTAAGACCTTTGGAAAACACAGATATTTACATTACGATTCATTAACAGTAGCTAAATTACAGTTATGAAGTAGCAACAAAAATAATTTTATGGCTGAGGGTCACCACAACATGAGGAACTGTATTAAAGGGCCGTGGCATTAGAAAGGTTGAGAACCACGGTTCTAGTCAGAGGGAGATGGAAACTCCCTACTGCACTGAACCTCAGTTCTGAATGCATTGAACCCCAGTTCTGGGCAAGACTCATATGGGGGCAGTCTGGACAATCAGAAAAAGGGAGAGTGCACAGAAACTCATGGGATCCACAAAAGGCAGAGGTCTGGAGGTGAGCACACGAATGCATGCAGAGAAGACTGACTACTGATTGTGCCACTGGCTTTCTCTAACAGGAGGAAGACAGAACCTCCCGACTGTGCTGAATTCCAGTTCTGACTGCACTGAACCCCAGTTTGCAGTGAGACCCTGGGGACCCAGATGCATATGGGTCCTCGGAGTGCACAGAAACTCAGGGGAGCCATGAAAGGCAGAGGTCTGGAGGCACATGTACATGAGTGCACACAGTGAGGGTTGCAGTGATTACTGAGGGACACTGAGAACCAGGGGCCTCATAGGGCAGGGCTGATGGGAAGCCAAGACTATCTGCTCAGCCCTAAGACTCTGACCCATCCAAGCTGAGCACAGAGGCTCTTGCAATTTTGCAAGTCTTATCTCATAAGGCTGACTCTAGCACAGAAGTTCTACCAGCATAGCCACAGCCAATTCTGACAGCCAATTGGCCTGGAGGTCAATTCACCCCAGTAATACCAACGACAATCAAGACTTAACTACATCAAGGTTATACACACAGTCCACAAAGGGTTTCACCAGGAGTGTCCACCTCAGATAACTAGGGAGGTGGAGCTACTGGGCCATATAGGACAACTAGCACATAAAGTTACTCTACCAACTCAGGGAAGCAGCAAAAATGCAGAGACAAACAGATCACAAACTAAAGAAATGGAGGAAAATAAACTACTGAATATAGAGTTCAAATCCATAGTTATAAGGTTTTTCAAGAATTTCCTAGAAAAGATGGATAAATTTAGTAAGACCCTCAAGGATATGAAAAAGGACCAACTAGAAATTAAACATACACTGAGTGAAATAAAAAATATTATACAGAGACTTAACAGCAGACTAGAGGAACACAAGAATCAAATCAAAGATTTGAAATACAAAGAAGCAGAAAACACTCAACTGGAAAACCAAAAAGAAAAGGAATCCAAAAATTGGAAGATAGTGTATGGAAACTCTGGGACAATTTCTAACGTACCAACATCAGAATTTTGAGGGTGCCAGAAGAAGAGAGAGAGCAAGATACTAAAAACCTATTTGAAGAAATAATGCCTGAAAACTTCTCCCACCTGGTGAAATAAATAGACTTACAAGTCCAAGAAGCACACAGAACCCCAAACAAAAGGAATCCATAGAGGACCACACCAAGACACATCATAATTAAATAACCAAGGGCAAAAGACAAAGAGAGAATATTAAAAGCAGCAAGAGAAAAACAGTTACTTACCTATAAGGGAGCACCCATATGATTGTCACCTGATTTCTCAATAGAAACTATGCAGACAAGAAATATTCAAAGTGATGAATAGCAAGAACCTAAACCAAGATTACCCTCCCCGGCAAAGCTATCACTCAGAATTGAAGGTCAGAAAAAGAGCTTCACAGATAAGAAAAAAACTAGTGTTCATCAACAGCAAACCAGTACTATATGAAATGCTGAAAGGTACTCTTTAAGAAGAGGAGGAAGAAGAAAAAGGTAAAGATAAGATAAAAATTATGAACAACAAATACATATCTATTAAAAAGTGAATCTAATATCAAGTGAATTAAAAATCTGATAAATAGAATAAACTGGTGAATATAATAGAATCAGGGTAAAAAAAGGGACTGGATTGAAAATTCTCAGGGGTAAGGGGTGAAGCAAGTGCGGGAAGAGACTAGACATACACCTAAACAAAATCATACACCTATGGATGAGGACAATGTGGGGGAGGTAAGGGCAGAGGGTGAGTTGGGAACCTAGTGGAGGGGAGCTATGGGGGGGGGGGGGGAAGAGGAACAATTGTAATAATCTGAACAATAGAGATTTATTAAATTAAAAAATAAAGTTAAAATAATAAAAAACAAAAAAATCTGGTCTAAGTTTAGCTCAAGTTTTACTATTTTTCTGACGTTTTTATAGACTTTTTTTGCTAAAGTGAATGCCTACTCTGATTTTTTATCAGTTATTATCACATGTATTTGATCGCACTGTTTAATGCAACATTTTTTTTGTTGTAAATTTGACAGAATACCAATAAATACTGAGCATCCTTAGAAGGCATTGGTTGGAATTGTTTAGTCCTTTTTATGAAATACCTAAAAGATTATTGGCCTTAACTGCTGGTGATACAGTTAAAAGAAAAAAATTTGTACAAAAATTCAATTTCTGGATAGTGTAAATATCAATAAATCTCCTGTTAGAGATTGTACTGCAGGTGTCTAACATTTATCAGTCATAATGTCTTCGAGTTGAGAAGGAGACTTGGTGAGTTTCAATGACACTATCAGTGAAATATTACCTCCCACATTAAATGTAGGTCTTCTTGCTTCTCTCCGTGGTATGTAAGATCTATTTCTGGCTTTTCAGCTCTTTCCCTTTTTGCATTTTTGAAAGTAAATATTGTAGAATAAAAGCCTGAAAGATATATATTCATATTCACGCCAAGAACACAGATAGAAAAATATCTGAATCCATATTTCTTATAATTTTTTAAAATAAAAAACTAATATTGATTAAAGCAAGGTATCTGTAGAGCAGATGTCCTCATTTCTCCACCACCAGCTGTTCAGATGAGGTTTCCATGAAGTGTAAAATCCGAGTACTGCTGTTCTATGTCCTTTATAATCCTTTTATTTACTTTTTCAAAACAGTAAAAGAAAATAAATGGGCTTCAGGAAGAGAGTGAGACAAACTGTTGGAATGATACTGCACAAATTTAGTGCTTTTTCTCCAGTCATATGTGTGCGAAGTCTCTGAGACAGGACTTAGGAGCAAAGAAATTGAATGCATACCAAATATTTCCTTTTCATGTATGAAATATGCAGAACCACTTCCCTTGCTTTATGGTAATTCAATTTTATAGGGTTAGCAAATATTTTTTCCTCCAGACTTTAAGATCAAGAGGACTTTTCAATTTAGAAATAAATATCCTGCCTCTACCAAGGGCTTCGCCTTGAGTAACCTTTCTAACTAACTGGGGAGGTTGCTTGCTATGAATGTGTTTGCATGTGAACTTCAAGCGGGTTTTGTTGACATAAGATGTCAGTCTAACAAGGTCCTAGCATCAAGGGAGGAGAGCAGAGGAGCTATACTAATTGTGGCTATGAAGAGCATGTAAGTGTTTTCATTAACAGTCAGTACTCATGCAGATTTTCAATGCACCATCTGGTGCACTGTGCACTGATATTTGAAATGCAGGAAGCTGATTTAGTTACCAGGTTTCTTCATCAAATTCTCACATATTTATCAACTACTTTTTTTTTAACATTTATGGGTAATATTAGTGAAAGCATAGTAATATGCTCTCCATATTTCATTAAATTTCTTTGGACATATTAAATCCAAATTACAAAATATTGCTGAAATATAGTTTTAGATTACTATTTAGGAAAATTTGACTTGATCATTCTGTTTAAGTAGGAAATTAAGAACCAGTTGGACATGTTGATATTGAATTAAATTTATTTACAAAAGTTTTGGTATTTGTGTATGTGTGTGAGGGGTTATGGATGTGGGGATAGTTCTTAGTTCTCAGATGTATTATGAAAATTATGAGTTTAGCAGGTATATGTTAGAGCTACAATGACTGCCTAGTGTTAAAACTATGTCTTAATTAATAAAAGACTGAGAGATTGGGAAATTTTTAGAAATAATAATTCATTCAATCAACAAGAACATATTGGAGACTTAATATATGCCTGACACTATTCCTAGTGCTGAGAATTCTTGGGGGGATAAAGTAAGAGGGGCTGATAAATAATGAATGTTTGTCCTTCACATGCATTGTCTTATACAATAATCACAACAGATTCATGATGCAAATGCTGTCACTTGCCTTTTACAAATAAGAAAACTGATGCTTAGCGAAGTTAAGTAATCACCTAAGGTTTCACAGGTAGGAATAGCGAGTCTAGGATTTAAAAGTAGGTTTTCCTGGCCTGTCCTTACTGTCCATTTCTGCCCATGCTAACACACATAAAAAGTTGGAATTGTCATTTTATATTCTGCTCTTCAGTAAAATTCAGCCAAATGCTATACTTACAAATTCAATTGCAATAGTGATTGTCATCAGTCGCACTCATCCCATTTCACTGTCCCATGATCATACTTTTCTCTTTGCGTCTTTGTCCTTGCAGTCACATAATTTATTTTAGTTGGATCCTCACTGCTCCTCTACTTACTCCTTAAGTCAATCTTAATCTCTGGATCCCTTTTCAGGTTCAGTTAAGAATCACTTATACCTCCCCTGATTCTTCTGTTTTCTTCAAATTTCACTGAGTTTCCTTTCTTTTTGAATTTCTATAGTACTTACTCTCTGTTGTTTTACTAAATTGACTGCTAAAGTATGTATTATGTTGTCTTGCTTTATTTACTTGATTCCCAATTATACTTTGACCTTTTAAAATAAATTATTAAATCTTGTTAGGTATTTCCACCAAACAAGTAGTCAGACAGACAGACAGGCAGATAATAAATCAGGATGTTAATGCATGGTAGAAGAGAAATTAACCTGCGATTGAGTGGATTAGTATTTAAAAAACAACCTAGTCCAGCAGGTTTAGTGAATAATGTTGTCATACTTGCTTTTCACTGCTGAGAGTAAAATAGGAGTGAAGATATAATTTGTGGAAATGCCACATTTCAAAACAAGAAATGACTGACAACAGATCAGGAAGTCAATAGGAAATCCATGTCAGGGAAAGGGCATCGCAGTGATCACAACTAATCCTATCATCATGCCCAGGAAAGCTCTCAGAAGTCACCCAATCTCCAGCATACATTGGAAATATATTATTGACAAGATTAAGAACTTTCAGAATGTCATCAGAGGCCTCGTCTCCCTACATGCAATCAATTTAAAATAATTTCAAAATGTGAAAATCCCAGCACACAGTGAAAGTATTTTGCAAGGATTAAGTTTGCCACTTCAATGACTCGGGCAAATGTTGTGGGTGGTTATCATATAGTCTGAAATAAGGAAAGTTGGTAAGAATCTGTCAGTATGCCTCCATCCTGGCTTTGATGACACTGTGCCCTGATCGTGGACAAAGTATTCTTGCCTATAATGGAAGATGACTCATTGGGTAACCATGGCATTATGAAAATATTGTGTAATCCACACTTGATTGAGTATAAAGTGATTAAACAGAAAGTCTCCCAGCTACCGTTGCCTTGGGAAGTTTTAATGATGCGATGCAGTATGTGTCACGGTTGTTGCCTGAATGGAGAATCCGTGCTTCTTTCAGTCTCCATGCAGGAACTGACTCTTCTCACCAGAGGGTCTTTAGAAGTCCTTCCACATTTAGGTGGGGAGGAGACATCATTGGAGCAGAAGATTACTTTTTTTTTTCCTGCAGACAGATTAGAAGAAAAATGAACAATTTAGAACAATGCAAGAATTATATATGTATACATAATAGGTATTTGAGGGATTAATAAATAAAGGTTTGGTTTTCAAAATCTCTACACTGAATTTTTATGTAAGCAAAGACCAAGTCTTGGTACTATGGACTCTGAAGCCAGAAATGAAAGTCTCAGAAGAGAAAAATAGGGAACACTAAAGCAAGGTCAGACTTTACCATCAGAAGGAATATTCTGTGAGCCACACTGGTTCATGCTCACCACGAGCTTGTTATTACTAATTAGACACATTGCTATGTTTCAGATACAGCCTAGATAATTTTCATTATCAAGGGAATGTAAACAGAAGTTATTCCTCACTCTCATGGCATTTATGGATTAATAGCAAAGATAGATTAAAATAATCATCCAAATGAAAAATAACTGCAATATATTTTAAATGTTATGAATAAAAACTATAGGAGAGGAAATGATTAGAATGTTTACTAAAAGTGACTTAATAAAGCCTGAGAGGTGGAAGAGTAGGGAATTTTCCTAAGAAAGTGTCATTTAAACTGGGATTTGAAGAATGAATGGGCATTAAGTTGGAAATTAAGTTTTTGGTAGAGAAGAAGATAGAGAGGGGTGAAAAGAGGTGGACTGACCGTGTGCCAAAACTTGGTGTGAGTGGATCAGTAAGCTAGCCAGAGTGGCTGAGACTAAGAGAGAAGGAGAAGGATGAGGTAGAAAGCAGATCCTCCTAGAATTTATGGGTTCTCTGGAGTGTATTGGGCTTGATTTTAATGGAGAGTTACTGAAGCTTTTAAGATAAGAGGATGACATTATTTGTATTTGAAAATATGTTTTTCTATAATATAAACTATAGAATAATGGTGCTGATTAAGGTAGAAAGAAACCAAACCAAAGAAAAACAGCCCTTCCCAATTCCACTCTCAGCTATAGGAAGGGGGAAGAGATACTGTGTTTTTCATGGCACATAGATGTGAGGTTATGTGGTATTCTTCCAGGTACAAGGAAGAGGAGTGAGTTATGAACACAGTGGGAGGTGGAAAGAATCATACTGAAGAAAGGTTTGTAGAGTTTTCCCTGATAGCTGGGAGGGGATGAGAGTTTCCAAATCACAATGTTGGTAGAGGTCTAGCAAAGAACCTCCAGAGAGATGACTAGATCTTGGATCCTAGAGTTCAGAAATGCTGGTCTATGTGGGTCGTTCATGGTCAGTGAGAGCACTGGCCATGGGAACCCTAGATTAGCATGGCAATGAAGTAGTGCCACTGCCCTTTTTTTAAAATATATTTTTATTGGTTTCAGAGAGAAAGGGAGAGGGAGAGGGACATAGAAACATCAATGATGAGAGAGAATCATCGATTGGCTGCTTCCTGCATGCCCCCTACTGGGGATCAAGCCCACAACCCAGGCATGTGCCCTTGATGGGAATTGAATCCAGGACCCTTCAGTCCACAGGTTAATGCTCTATCCACTGAACCAAACCAGCTAGGACCCACTGCATTTCTTAAAAGACCCTCTTGGAATAAGCAAGGAGCATATGCTGGTAAGCAGAGCTCTTTCTTAATTTTGCATGACACAAATTGGAAAATAGATTCTCCAAAATTTGGAGACTGAATTTCTACTAGTTAATTATGGAAATGTTGAGCAAGGCTGTTTTAATCCATAGTTTTTCTATATAGTGATTAATGACCAGAACATCAGAAATCACCCCTTTCCTACACATATGTTAGTATCATCATCTTCCACAATTAATGACAAATAGTGACTTTTCAACTTCCTCCTCCCTTCTCAACTTCCTTTAAGTTTTAAGTCTCCTCCCAACTTAAAGAGTAATATGTATTTATAAGAAATAGCTTTGTGTTTTTACTGAAAATTCTATTGCATTTTTTTCAACAAACTTACTTATTGCTGTGTATCTGTCATGCTAGGTTATAAATCTCACCTTTCTGCTCATGTTTCTTAATAATGTGCTGTTTTGAGACCAGTCATATTTTATATTATAACATATTAGTTTGTTATTTGTATACTAGAGGCCCGGTGCATGAAATTCATGCAGTCTCGGGGGGTTCCCTCAGCTGGCCTGCACCCTCTCACAGTTTGGGAGCCCTTGGGAGATACCACGGGAGTGGGAGATATTCCCGCCATCACCACTGCACTTGCCAGCTGCACTCGCCAGCTGTGAGCCCAATTCAGGGCTTCTAGCTGAGCTGCGCTCCCCCTGTGGGAGCGCACTGACCACTAGGGGGCAGCTCCTACGTTGAGCCTCTCCCCACTAGTGGTCAGTGCACATCATAGTAACCAGCTGTTCCATGGTTTGGTAAATTTGCATATTAGCCTTTTATTATATAGGATAGGTAAGCTTTAATTATGTGTGTTTCACTTATGTTTAGAAAATTGATTGTTTTGTTCACATATATTATAATTACCAATATTAAGTGGAAGATGCATGACTTCGGATTTTCCACTTTCTATAATGGAAGAATCAAGAGAGAAGGGGTTGTACTGTAGAGTTATCACAGATTAGTATGTGTAAATGTGTGGAAGATTTTTGGGGGGATATTAGTTGTCTGGTGTTTTCACACATAGGTAGAGAAGCCAATTAGGCATTTGCTCATTATGAAAAAAACAAACACACACAAAGAAAAACACTGGGGAATGATCAGAAACCATTGGAATTCATTTACAGTGGACCAGTTGTATTTAGGACAGCAAATAAATCATGAGAGGGAACTCTACACATAAGGTCCCAGGATACCACCTCTGAATATACAGATGAACTCGATTGTTTCACAGCAATACTATGTAATATTGACTCATTGGAAGCCAGAAATTGAGGACAGATTGCTGCTGCATATAGCAGTGCTTTACAGAATTTTTTAACTCATATCATAAAACTCCTCTGAGATATGAGTTGTATTTCATGAGGTCAGAGCAATTGACTCAGGCTCTTTTAAATGTCACTATGTATAGGTAAGAAACATAGCCATACATTTCTATGAACATCCCATATATGTACAAGTGAGATGCAAAGAACATATGTTCAGCTATAAATATGTTCATATAAAGCAGTTTAGTCTTCCAGTGAGTAATCACATGCCAAGACATTTGTGGAAATGCAAATAAAGTGCTTAGAAGTGTTTTTAGCACTTTGTAAATGCTCAATAAATGTTAGCTATAAAGGTAATATTATTGTTTTCACCTTATGTTTCTACGCCTCTTCTTCCTCCTCTGTTCTTTCTTCTTCCTTTATTTGTTGCTTCTCTGATAATGCCATATAGCAGTGTTACTGATTCCTAGTTACCCACTTTCAAAACCAAAGTCATGATTAATTCCCTTCCCTACTCTCCTATTTTTCCAATTAATTCCCTTCTAAGTTCAATTTCACTGCCATTTCCTTTAGTTAGTTATGACCTCCATTTCATGCTTACTACTACTGACATATTTATTTATTTATTTACTTATTTATTCTCTGATTAAAAATTATTTTATTTATTGGGATGACATTGGTTAGTAATGTATAGGTGACAAGTGTAATACATCATCTGTATTTGGTACTGGGTGTTCATCACCCAAAGTCAAGTCTCCTTCCATTACCATTTATCCTTCCTTCACCCTCTTTTGTCTCTCTCCATGCCCCCTTTCTTCTGGCAATCACCAAACTGTTGTCTGTGTCCATGAGTTTTTCTTTTTTTCCCCTTTTGGTTAATCCTTTCACCCTTCTCTGCCAGCCCTCAACTCCCTCCCCTCTGACAGCTGTCAGTATCTTCTCTGTATCCATGTGTCTGTCTCCACTTTGGTAGTTTATTGTGTTCATTAAATTCCACATGTAAAGAATATCATATGCTACTTGTCTTTCTCTGACTGTCTTATTTCACTTAATATAATACTCTCTAGTTCCATCCATGCTATCACAAAAGGTAAAATTCCCACCCACACCCCCTTTTTTTTAATGGCTGAGTGTTTTCCATTGTGTAAATGTACCTCAGCTTTTTTATCAACTCATCTACTGTTGGGCACTTGGGCTGCTTCCACATATTGGTTATTGTAAATAACACTGCAATAAACACAGGGGTTTCTTCAGATATATTCCTAGAACTGTAATCTCTGGGTCATAAAACAGTTCCAGTTTTATTTTTGGAGGAAACTCCATACTGCCTTCTGCAAGTGGGTGCACCAGTCTGCCTTTCCACCAATAGTGCATGAGGGTTGAAGGTTCCCCTTTTTCCCCATCCTCGCCAGCACTTGTTACTTGATTTGCTAAATGATAGCCTTTGACAAATGTGAGATGATAGCTCATTGAGGTTTTAATTTGCATTTCTGTGATTATTAGTTATACTGAGCATTTTTTTCATATGTCTATTGACCACCTATATGTCCTCTTTGGAGAAATATCTATTTAGATATTTTGCCCATTTTTAGTTGGATTGTTTTATGTTGTTGAATTTTATAAGTTCCTTATAAATTTTAGATATAAAGCCTTTATCAGATGTAGAGGCGCATATATTCTCCCTTTCAGTGGGTTGTCTTTTCATTTTGTTAATTGTTTTCTTTGCTGTGAAAAAACTTTTTAGTTTGATGTAGTTTCATTTGTTTATTTTTTCTTTTGTTTCCTTTGCCTGAGAAGCTATATCAGAAAAAAATATTGCTAAAAGAAATGTCTGAGATGTTACTACCTATGTTTTCTTCCAGAATTTTAAAGGTTTTGTGTACATTTAAGTCTTTAATACATTTGAGTTTATTCTTTTGTATGTGGAAGAAGGTGTTCTAATTTCATTTTTTGTACCTATCTGTCCAAATTTCCCAACACCACTTACTGAATAGACTGTCTTTACCCCATTGTATGTTGTTGCCTCCTTTGTCAAATACTAATTGACCATGAAGGCATGGGATTATTTCCAGGCTCTCCATTCTGTTCCATGGATCTATATGTCTGTTTTTATGCCAGTACCATGCTGTTTTGATTACTGTAGGCTTGTAGTAGTATACTTTGATATCAGCTCTTTGCAAGGCAATCTGAGCTTCATGATTCATTCACTGGACAATCCTGCTAGTCTCTCAAAAGTTGGTGTTACTTAAGATGTTGTGGAAAGAGAGCATCTTAAGTAACACCAGCTTTTGACTCAAACCTATCTTTCTGGTCCTGTCCCCAATGACTCCCTCATGTTTGCTATGCTTTCTCTTTTCTTTTCCTTCGAATATTTATTTCCTGTGCTATCTTTGTTTAAAAGATTTGCTCATGCTGGAAAATCCTACCATCTTTCTCACCTCAATTCTCCATTCCTACACTTATTCTTGTCTCCTACATCAACTTCATGATTATGTTACAAAATTTTCGGTTTTATGGAGTCTTCCTTTCCATCCACATAACATATTCTGTATTTTGACAGAGAAGTGCAATATTGAAAAAAGTGAAGTGTGATATTTTAAAATTAAAATAGTTCATGAGTGACTTTTAAAAACCAGTGTATTTTAATTCTAAGTAACACAATAGTGTTTTTGTCCAAAAATTCCATTTAATTAATAAAATAATGCAGGGTACCCAAACTGACTTCAAAATGTCAGGAAATGTTTCAGAAACTAAAGTTTTATTGAACCATGTGAATAGGAATAGGGCAAGCCAAGGGATCAGTGTCAAGCTTCTGGGAAAAGTGACTGCAGACTTCTCAGCTACAGTTTCCATACAGCTCTGTGAGTCAGGCAATGAAATGTGAGCTTCTTTAAAGAACTGTCTAAAATTGCATTACCCACAAGTTTGGGATTATGTTAAATAGGAATGATTTTTAAAATTTAAAAAAATATATATTTTATTGATTTTTTACAGAGAGGAAGGGAGAGGGATAGAAAGTTAGAAACAATGATCAGCTGTCCCCTGCACACCCCCCACTGGGGATGAGCTGGCAACCAAGGTATATGCCCTTGACCGGAATCAAACTTGGGACCTTTCAGTCCGCAGGCCGACACTCTATCCACTGAGCCAAACCGGTTTCGGTAAATAGGAATGCTTTTTGATGCAAAATGAAAACCTTAGCAGGACCTGAAAAGCCTCTGAACAAATCAGATCATACCTGGGACAGATATATATATATATACTCAACTTTGAGGAAGTATCAAGGACAATTAGAAAATAGTCCCAATGATGTGAGTAAAGCATAGGGAATTGTCAGTAATATTGTGATAACTATGTATGGTGCCAGGTGGGTACTGGAAATATTGATGAGAACACTATGTTAAGTATATGATATATGATTGTCTTACCACTGAGCTGTACACCTGAAACCAATACAAAATAAAAATGAAAAAAAAAAGATGAAACATTAAAAAAAAAAAAGAGTTAAGGTGAAACTCATGTGGTACTCAATTGCATGCATGAACTGGCCCAGGGTGTATTTCAGAATGGTGTGAAATTGCTTCATGTCTAGGAATATGGTAGGGGTTGCAAAATAATAATCTATATATTTTGGAGAGAACTAAGAAGCAGTTCCATAGTACATCAGAATATACTACTTGTGATTAGTTTCCTTGAATCATTACTATTGGAAAATGTTTCCCAAGTACTTATAATGTCTGAAGAACTGTCCACACACACACAGACAGATGTGGCCTCCACCCAGTGGTTTTGCCATCTAAATAAAACTGGTAACAAAGCAGATGTAAAAGCACCGGAAGATGGATGACTTACATGGAGGTGAAGCAGTTTGCATATGGTTTCATTTTTCTGTTTTTTGGTGTTTTTTTTTCCTTTGAGGCCTCTCCCATTGCTCTATGATTTTAAAAGGATGCCATGTGTGAGGTCACACAATTACATTTTGGTCTTGTTTTCCACCTCATAAAGAGTTTAGTATGAGGCTGATGTTATATCAGTGTATTACAAATCACTTCATTTGGAGGTTCTACTTAATAAGAAAAAAAATATTTCTCTACACACTTTTCCTTTTCCAGCTTCATTTGTACATGGTCAAAATACCATGTCTGCTAGGAACCTATTATGTCACATCAGAAATTTAATGGGAATAATACCTTTGATTATGGCCACCAGAATATCTTTTCAGATAGTTTTTTTTTTGTCATTGTTTTTAAACATTTCATTGTGTAAATACACAGTATGGTTTTTCATGCAAAATAACAAGAGAACAAGAGAACGACAATTGCTGAGAAGCAGATAGCCCTTAAAAAAGCTGACCAAGCATGATTTCCTGGAGGAGCCTCATCTCTGAGGAATGTGTATCTCCTCTTAGACTGATGAATGATATGGGGAGGTCCTTATTGTTGTTCTGAATGGCATCTCCAGCCATTAGGGAGGGGCAGTGGCTTCCTGAAAGTAACTCTTTTCCTACCAGGATAGACTACCAAAAGGAGAGAGAAATATAAATTGGCTCAGACCCCTGGGTTGCTTGGTGACCATTCACTTAATTGTTTATTTATAAATCATATATCAATGAATGAACTCTGCTTAGAAATGAGTGTGGTGCTTTCTTGAAGCACTTAACACAGAATTAAGAATTATTAGTTAAGAATAATATAAGAATATTGTATTTTTAATTATGCTTATATTATTTTCAAAAGGCTCTTTCTGAACCCCAGTCATAAAGAAGACAAAGAGATGGGAAATAAATAAATAAAGCTGACATTTCTGATATTCTATTACATACTGGAAAGGAGTAACATCTGTGCATCAACTAAGATAATGCTTAGTTTTACAGATACCCATTATTTCCCTATGAATAAATGAATACATTTATTTTGATAAAGAGAGATGCTGCCATAGTTGCACATTGATGATTCCTTGGGACAGGGCATCTGCCAATATGTCAGTTGGTCAGTTGAGTGAACCAATTGCCAGCCTTTGTTGAGATGGTTGAGACTATTCCAGGACTTGACTTGAGATAAAAATTTTACCAGGTTTATGCTTCAAAGGATGGGGAGAGAGGTGCTGGGGAGAGATGAGCTACACCCAGAAATTGAAAAGCAGTAGGTCATTCTAAGGAGTGTGGAACTTTAGAGGATTGATGACATTAGTTTTGAATTTCACAAGGCCACAGTGGAAAAAAGAAACAGTGAGGGACACTAGGCTAGGGGTTCTTTGTAACCCAGACAATAAATGTGGAGGAACAGAAATATACAGAAAATAAATAAATCTGGATTAAATACATCAATTAACCACAAAAAAAGTGAATTTTTATTATCAGGTGTTCCATCTCCTGAAAAGGTTTGAGTAACTACTGCCCCATGATTATATTTTATACATATGGAAATTTATCATAAAAATATGGCCACACTCTGATTTTTATATCAGAATACCTGAGACTACTGCTACAACAACTGATGATAGCTATCATTTATTGAGCGAGTACTACATGCAAGAGATTATGCTAAATGCTTTACATGCATTGTATCTTATTGAATACCCCACACAATTCAATGAAGTATTATTGCTATATTTAAATTAAAGATAAGAAAATTTATTTAGAGAAAATAAATAATCTTCCTATATATCATATCCTAATATATAAAAAGCCAAGGGCTGTCATGTTTGAAACAACTGGACGAATGGGGCCATCATGACCAAAACAACCTCACAGGCTGTGTAGGGCAACAAGACTGGCAGGGAGAATAGTGAGGGATGATCAAATGATTGAATAGCAGGTTGTGTGGGACGACCAGGGCAGCAGGGGGTTAGTGAGGGACTACCAAATGACTGAACAGCAGACTGCATGGGGAGACCTGGCTGGCAGGGATCAGGCCTACAACGGCAGTCAGACATCCCCTGGGGAGTCCTGGATTGGAGGGGCTGCTGGCTGGGCTGAGGGGACCCCCCTCCTGTGCATGAATTTTGTGCATCAGGCCTCTAGTCTGTTAAATAACAGTCAGGATGTATCTTTCCACTCTCTGACTCCAGAGTCAGAGTCATTGCTACTGGATTGGTTTCCTATTGCTGCTATAGCAAATCACCATGAACTTTGTGCATAAAACACACACAAATTGATTTTCTTACAGTTATGGAAGTCAGAAGTTCAAAATGAGTTTTATGGGCTAAAACCCAGGTGTCTTTAGGGCTGATCCCTTCTATAAGCTGTGATGGGAGATTATATTGTATTGCCCTTTTCAGCCTTACAAGCCACCTGCATTCCGCAGTACATGACCCCTTCCTCCATCTGAATTCAGAAGTATAACATCTTTCAATTTATGTCTGTCTATGTCTCCATCTCTCATTGACCTCTATTTCCATCAGCACACCTCCTTCCCTGATTCTTAGGTGACTCTCCTGCCTTCCTCCTATAAGAGCCATTGTGATTAGATTGGGCCCAACCAGATAATCCTAGATAATCTCTCATCTCAATTTAATTTAAGCACACTTACAAAGTCCCGTTTTGCCATGTAATGTAATATATTCACAAGTTCAGAGGCATCTTTGTGGGGGAAATTATTTCGTCTACCACAACAATAAAGTGAGTTTCTTAGCAACTAAGTACGAATTTTTCTGTTATTTCTTGTCCTATGTGCTTTTTACATTGATCTACCATGGTGCACAAGACTTTGTTTTGTAGTAATGCAATAAAATCAGGAGTTAGCAAACTTTTTCTGTAAATGGCAAATATTTCCAGCTTTGTGGGCCACATGGTCTCAGCAACAACTATTCAAATATGTCATTGTAGTGTTATGATGGCTATTATAATAAACAAACAAAAGTTAAGTGTTGTGAGCATGTGAAGAACTTGGAAGCCTCACACATTGTTCCTGGGAATTTGAAATGGTACAGCATCTATGGAAAATGATATAAAGGTTCCTCAAAATATTAAAAATAGGACTTAATCCTGGCTGGCATGGCTCAGTGTTTGAATGTTGACCTATGAACCAGGAGGTCCTGGTTCAATTCCCAGTCACAGCACATGCCTGAGTTACAGGCTTGATCCCCAGTGGGAGGCATGTAGGAGGCAGGCAACAATGATTCTCTCTCATCATTGATGTTTCTATCTCTCTCTCCTTCTCATTTCTTCCGTGAAATGAATAGTAAATAATAAAAATTAAAAAAAAACTAGAATTATCATATGATCCAGCAATTCCACTTCTGGGAATATGTCTAAAAAATTGAAATTGGGATCTTGAAAAGATATTTATACTCCTATGTTCCCAGTAGCTTAATCATAATAACCAAGATATGGAAATAACTCAAGTGTCCATTGAAAGATGAATGCATTTTTTTTAGCTTTTTAAAATATAATTTAAAACTATTATGTACCAGTACAATATATTAATTTTACAAATGTAAAATTTTATCACTTGTTAAAGCATTTGCAAAAACCACACATCCTACTTCAGCTTTATTGCACAGTATCTTTAAGAAAATATTAATTTTTAAATTAGAAAACATAAAAATGCTTTAATATAGGAGAAACCATCTGATTTTAAAGACAATACTCTATAAGAATGTCTACCCAGAAAATAACAAACTAGATGAATGGATTTTTTTTTAAGTATATATACACAATGGAATATTATTTAACTTTATAAAAGAAGGAAATCTTGCCATTTGCAACAACATGGCTGAACCTTGGGGACTTTATGCTAAGTGAAAAAGACAGTCATAGAAGGACAAATACTTCATTATTCCACTTACTTGAGGTATCTAAAACAATCAAGCTCATAGAAGTAGAGACTATCATAGTGTTTGCCAGGGACTCAGGGGAGGGGGTGGGGAAGAATGTGTTGCTCCAGAGGTATAAAGTTTCAGTTGTGCCAGATGCATGAGGTCCAGAAATCTGCTGTGCAACATAGTGCCTATGCTTAACAATCTGGTATTGTACACTTCAAAATATATTAAGAAGGTAGATTTAATGTTAAGGGTTCTTAAGACAACCACCACAAAACAAAGGGTAACAAGGAAAGTTTGAGAGATATTGGTGTGTCTGTTATTTTTACTATGATGAAGGCATCATGGATACTATGTTCAAACTCATCAAATTGTTAAATATGAGCAATATTTAAATATAAACACATTAAATATGAGCAATTCTTTATATCCTAATTACCAGTATACCTCAATAAGGCTGTTAAAAAATAGGTAATGGCTCAGATTTTACTCAGGGGCCACAGTTTGTAAACTCCTATTATAAGTCATTAAATAATGTCACATGCTGAAACCGGTTTGGCTCAGTGGATAGAGCGTCGGCCTGAGGACTGAAGGGTCAAGGGCATGTACATTGGTTGCAGGCACATCCCCAGTAGAGGGCGTGCAGAAGGCGACTGATCGATGTCTCTCTCTCATCGATGTTTCTGACTCTCTGTCCCTCTCCCTTCCTCTCTGTGAAAATCAATAAAAATATATTAAAAAAATAATGTCACAAATTTCTTGACATGCATATTTTTGTATGTTTTTTCATTGTCAAATTCCCACATCTAGAATAGGGTTTGGTACATGGAGGTGATTCATAAATACTTTTTAAATGATCTAAGGAATGAAACCACACTATAGCCAAAAAAAGAAATTCAGTAATGCTTAATTTATAACAATAGCTGTATTCATTTTAAGATTTAATATTTTTTCTGTAAGGGGGAGAGACTTAAAGAAAGTTTTACTTAGGGTAGGTCTGAGTTTTAAAAATTGTTTTTTATACTATAAGTACAAGTCAAAGATTGAGAGCTTTTATAATTCCTAATTGTAAAAGGTCATTATTTTTGTTGATAAGTTTTTAGTTTAAGAGCGGTGCTTTAAAAAGTTTGGATATGCCCAAAGTCAATAATCATCCTAAAGATGCAAATCAAAATGACAATGAGGTACTATCTCACACCTGTCAGAATGGCTATCATCAACAAATCAACAAAGGACAAGTGCTGGAGCGGATGCCGAGAAAAAGGAACCCTCGTGCACTGCTGGTGGGAATGCAGACCCGTGCAGCCACTGTGGAGAACCGTATGGAGTTTCTTCAGAAAATTAAAAAATGGAACTCCCATTTGACCCATTAATTCCATTTCTAGGAATATATCCCAAGAAATCAGAAACACCAATCAGAAAGGACACATGTACCTCTATGTTCATAGTAGCACAATTTACAAAAGCTAAGATTTGAAAACAGTTCAAGTGCCCATCAGCAGTTGAGTGGATTAAAAAACTGAAGTACATGTAGACTCTCGATTCCAATAATTACAGGCTTTGTTGCTCCTTGTGATTAAGCCCCTACACAATGGCATACTACACTGCTATAAAAAAGAAAGAACTCTTGCCATTTGCAACAGCATGGATGGACCTGGAGAGCATTATGCTAAGCAAAATAAGCCAATCAGAGAAAAATAAATATCACACAGTCTCAGTCATTGTGGAATATAATGAACATCATAAACTTATGAACAAAAATAGATCCAGAGACATAGAAGCATCAAACAAATCGTCAAACCTCAGAGGAAAATTTGGGGAGGCTCTGTGAGGGAGGGTGAGAGATCAACCAAAGGACTGTATGCATGCATATAAGCATAACCAATGGTCACAGATAGTGTGTGTGTTGGGGGGAGGGGCGGGCCGGGTGGCGAGAGCATGTGCTAGGGCCATGGGTGGGAACTGCTGGGGATAAGTCAATGGGGCAAAAAGGAGACATATGTAATATGTTAAACAATAAAAAAAATTAAATTAGAAAATAATTATGGGTAAATGGCCTCCTACTACCAGGGAGATACAAATGACAAGCAAAGATTGTCTTTCCTCCAGTGCTTTTCCTATCAAGTTCTGCCCATGTGTAATTATCCTATAAATTATTTCTCTTCACCAATCTTTTTCTTAAAAACAAAGAATGATAAGAAAATTGACCCCAAAATGATTTCCTAGGGTTTAATTTTTTGCTGCTCAGCCCCAACAAAAAAGTAAACGATTTTAATTGATTTTTTTAGGGGTGGGGAGAGAGAGAGAGACATTGATTTGAGAGAGAAATACTGATTAATTGCCTGCCTCCTGTGAGCATGTGACCAGGACCAATCTGGGCATGCGCCTTAGCAGGTAATCAAAATGCCTTTTGTGCAGGGATGGTCAACCAACTGAGCCACACTGGCCAGGGAAAATATAAACTATTTTAAAACCTGAAACCTAAATACATATTTAAATGAAATTGTAGTAAGTTTTCTTAATGAATCACATTATTTCACTAAGTGGTAATTTTAGTATTTCTATTCACCTCCTTCCTCTACCCAAAAGGGGGAAAAATACTTTCCTCAAAGCAAAGAACATTTAAGAAAGAGACATGAAATAAATTTTTGTTTATCTGAAAGTTTTTAAGTATAATTTTTTATTAATATAAATGGATTATAACATAGTTTACATTTATAACCATCTGAGGTTTTGCCTTCTCAGCTCCAAGTCACATGTACTAGAAAAAAAGTTGAGTCTTAGCTTATTCTATTGTTTATTGTGAAGTGGTTTAATGGTATTACTTATGTAATAGGTAGCTCTACACACTGTTACAGTTAGCTGCATTATTAAAACCCTATCAAGCCAAGGTCATGTCTTGGAATCCTGGCCTTACCAGCTGGCCATAAATGTGGGTTTAGAAAAGGGCTAATTAAATTACACCATTCAAATAATAATACTGATGAAATAGATATTTACACAGCGCTTGTCCAAAAGAGTCTGCCATGGTTGGTTTCCAGGGAAAAGAAAGATCTAATCAAGTATGTATATTTTTCAAAGTATATATATGTTAATTTGAAAGCTGAGTAAGTTGCAGAAGTGTTTCAGGATCAATGACTAAAAAGAGAGTACAAAAAGCGTGGTCCTTGGCAAAGTAGACTTGGGAATCATTAATCATTTTAAAGTAAATGTTTCTCTACCCGAATCTCTGCCAAAAACCTTGACAGAATGCAGAATCCCAGAAGATCCAAACCTGCTGATGACAACAATGTTTGCTATAGTGTGCAATATTACAAAAGATCCTTTCAGTGCTTGAGATCTTGAAAAGATGCCTTAGCTATGATCTCTGATAAAGCTTGCAACTGGTATGAGAGAGACTCAGATTTTAATATATAAAACCTATTACCTGCACCCGTTTCATCCTTCATGCTGTATTGGAAGGGAAGACTCATTCAAACCAACTAGAGCCAAGTCTAGAAGCTGTCTTGCCAATGATGACGTGGCTTCCTTTCCAGTGCCTCCAGTGGATTCTCATGTCATCTGATTTATAGAGAAGCCGAAAATTATGGGAGGCTCAGATAATTTTTAAACCACACCTTGCTTTTTTAATCAGTAGAACTTGATAGAAGTAAATGCTGCGAACTACTTTGTGCTCATATTGCCTCATTTATAATGTGCTGTCACATACAATTTTCTGCTCACACTTTACCAGTAAGAATCTTTGCCTGCTCCTTCATCCATCAGGAGAAAGCCACTCCAAGTAGAAATTTCTTGGCTGCTTTACAGGTCACTACCTATTTTGATCAAGAAAGTGGAGACAGAGCCTTTCAAGTAATGAAGGTTTCCATAAAAAGCCATTTAACTTGACATGTTATGATTAAGCTTTTAATATTAAAAGCTTATAAAGGTCAAACATTTAGATAACAGATTCTAAAAAAAAATAGAGATGAACAGAAAGAAATGTGTATATTACATAATAATTACTTATATAATTTCCAAAGTACAGATATTTCTGCTGGAGACTCAATTCATATGCTCCTACCCATAGAAAATACACATACACACACATGCACACACACCCCACAAATAACCAACACACACACATATATATTCTATCTCTATATCTTACTTTTGCTAGAAATAAGCCTGTTTCAGTAATATTCTGGCAAAATTACAGCTCTCTAGGTTCAGACATCTCTCGACAATGGTGCACTCTTTGACTTTGGATGTTACATGGAGTCCAACAGAATAGGAGAAAATGACTAAACTAAATGATAGTAAGAGAGTTACTAAAAGTTAACTAAAGTAGAATTGTTAAAAAAAGTTAAACTCATGTGAAACATAGAGTGCAGTTGTTATGTTTTATCCTCATCATGAAATTGGTAAAAACCTTTAGTTATGAGACTTGAAGGATCTCTGGTAGGTCTGATTTTAGTGTCTCCAGTTTCTCCTCTTTGATGATTAGCAGTGTTTTGATATTCTTCAGTTCATCCCATTCCATTCTTGTACCAACCACAGTTTAGCTGAGTTATTGCATCTTTGAATAAGACCCTTGATTATTATTTGGTTCTCTACCTTTACTTGCAAAAAATTCTCTTCAAGTACAGAGGTGATTTTTTAAAATTCAGTTTTCAGTTGTACTTTGATTCCCTGAAAAGCACACTGCAAAATTCTTGCCAGTATATACTTATTACAGAATAATAGTATCACTATTTCTGAGACCCTGGGGTAGGTTCATGAATTTAATTTTTGGTCAGGTTTGTTTTCACAAAGTGTCCTGTTCCACTTTGAATCAGACTTGGATTCAAACTCAATTTAAGCATTTTGTTGAGAATACGTTGCACGTCTTGTTCTGTTTCCAGGGACAGAGCAGGTTAGGTTATACAGACCAATCCTCCCATTGAAACCAGCAACAGATGCTGGATAAAATATTTTACAACTACCTTTCAAAAACCATAAAGAAGCTGACAAGGTAGTAAGGCATTCCCAAGCCAAAATCTAAGGAAAACCTGGAACCCAAGAGGTAAGGGAGTACTGGAGCTGATTTTGTCCTGAAGGTAATTACTAACCAAGGCTAATTTACACTTTAGTTTTCATGGCTTAAACATGAGGGAATAGAAGTTAAAGCCTACAGTCTACCAACCACCCAAGGCATGAAATCTGAGAAGAGATTTTTCTTACATTAAGCTGGGACTTCACAGAGCTACAGCATTAGAGGAATGGCAAATCAGACAGATTTACCTTTGAAGGTGGATGCCAGAGGGGAAGGGGTTGGGGAATTGGATAAAAAAGGTGAAGGGATTAAGAAGTACAAATTGAAGTTACTGAATAGTTATAGGGATGTCAAGTACAGCATAGGGAATGTAGTCAATAATAATGTGATGACTATATATGGGGCCAGGTTGATACTTGGAATATCAGGGGGACCACTCTGTAAAGTATGTTTGTTTAACCACTATGCTTTACACCTGAAACTAATGTAAACTGTAATTGGAAAAAAAAATAATGCTAAAATTAAAGAAAAATTGTGTACTAAATCTGTCCTCCATCCCTTGAATATCCGGGAAAGTTTCTTCAGAGTTGTGTAGAGCAAAGGTGTGAGGAAGCCCTAAGAATTTGTAATCATAGCCAACTTGACTAACAAAGTTGTAGCCCAAATTAATATTGTGTGGTAGTTGTAAAATAATGAATGTATTTCAAAGTGAATATAGACTGGAAGTCCCCCCTGTAAGAAACCAATCCTTAGAGGAAGGATCCCATTTTTAATCTTTAAAATATCCATCTAGGTAATTTTTCAGACCACAAATAGCACACTTAATCAGCAGAAATAATAGATAACAGAAACATCCACAAATATTATAGATATTAGATTTTTAGAAAGAGTATAAAATGTGTTTCCTTTTGTGTTTAAAAAATAAGAAGATAAACTTTAAAATAATGTATGTGGAAAAATACAAATAAGGCCAAAAGATTTCTTTTTGAAAAACAGAGAACTTCTAAAAAAATTTAATAAAAATATGACCTTAGTGGATAATTTTAAAAGAAGATTAAACATAGTTGAAGAGAGAAGAGGAACCAAGAGATTAGTTAAAAGAAATGATAAGTTAGCAAAGAAACATTTAAATATGAAAAACATGTAAGACAGGTTAAGAGACAAGGACATTTAAATGATAAGTTCTCAGGTATGATTAGTTGGCATTTTGGGAGAAGGTGGAAAGAATAGGGAAGAAGCAATACATAAAAATAATTCATACAATATTTATCATACTGTCTGAACTGAGAAACAGATTTAAGATTCCTAGTGTAGCCCCCAAAGGATTAGACATAACAATATTTCAATCTGACACACATTAGAATGAAATTTCAGCATACTAACAACAAAGTAAATAGTCTTAAAAGTTAACCTGAGCAAAAAATACAGATCACTTTCAGAGTAATGTGTGGATTAATACTCCACTTCTTAAGGAATACATAGCATGTAGGATGTGTAGTTTCATTTGCCTATGTCACTAGAGCAATATTTAGCATTATTGATTACTGCTTGCTCTCATTAACAAACCCCAACATCCTGTAGTTCACACTAACTTCTTTTATAATCAGAAATTGGAAAATAGTTATACCTAAAATGATAAATAACACACTTGATTTTTTAAAATCTATAGTAATAAAAGGGTAATATGCTAATTAGATTGGACGTCATTGTGGATGTTCTTCCTGATGAAGCTGGGACCCAGGTGCTTGTGGGTGACCCGAGGGAAGCCACCTTGGGTCCCGGGTGCCTGCAGGGAGCCTGGGAGGGAAGCCTAGGTTCCAGGTTGCTGAGAAAAGCCGGTGCTGGCAGCCAAGGGAAGAAGGGCCAATTCTTTCATGAATTTTCATGCAACGGGCCTCTAGTTTATTATAATTTTCTAAATATATCCAGGCACAAATATTTGGTATGTATTATCATTTATGTAGACACATTCTCAATTACTAAGATATGGTTTATATATATAATGAAGACACTAGGTGTGTATGTGTGTTACAATGTATTCCAGAACAGAAGGAAGGAAGACATTTGAAATAGCAGATTTTTCATGCTTTCTGAATTAGGCGGTTGCCCAATATGTATGTGTAGAAATAAAAAGAATCAGGAGAGAAACCAAGATGGTAAACACCTAAACTGCTGTCTCGCACAACAATTTCAAAACTATAACTGAAAGACAAAATGGATATCTTCTAGAACCACAAGAAGGCTGGAAATTCTACAAATACAAAGAAAAAGAAAAGCACACTGAGACTCAGAGGAGCTGCAGGAGGCAGAGGAACTGAGACACACACGCAGAGAGGACTGGCAACTGAGTGCGCAGCCAGTTTTCTCAAGCATAGGAAGACAAAAGCTCCTGACTGTGCTGAACTCCAGTTTTGGGTGAGACTCTGGGAACCCAGACTCATATGGGTGAAACTGGACTGTCAGGAAAGAGAAAAGCACACTGAGACTCAGAGGAACTGCAGAAGACAGAGGTATTTTGGAACACATGCGTATGCGTGGAGAGGGCTGGCTACTGAGTACGTGGCTGGGTTTCTCAAGCAGGAGGGAGACAAAAGCTCTTGACTGTGCTAAACTCCAGTTCCAGGCAAGACTCTGGGGGCCCAGACTCATTCGGGAAGAAACTGGAGTGTCTGGCAGTGGTTGGAAATCGAGGGTGGCTTTCTCTTAGAGGTGCTTGCAATGATTACCACAGAACACTGAAACATAGGGGCATATTAGGGGAGGGCTGACAGGAAACCAATGCTGTCTACTCTGCCCTGAGACTCCACCCATCTAAGCTGAGCACAGAGGCTTTTGCAAGTCTTATCTCATAAGAGTATCTCCAGCACAGAAGTTCTCCCAGCTAATCCTCACAGCCAATTGGCCTGGAGATCAGTTCCTCTCAATGATACCAACAACTATCAAGGCTTAACTACAAAAAGATTGTGCACACAGCCCACAAAGGGATGCACCAAGCGTGTCCACCTCAGAACTGGGGAGCCTGAGACACTAGGCCCTATAGGACACCTAGCACACAAAGCCACTCTAGCAACTCAGGGAAGCAGCCAAAATGTGGAGACAAAGAAACAGGTCACAAATGAAAGAAATGGAAGAAAGTAAATGACTGGATATATAGAGTTCAAAATCATGGTTATAAGGTTTTTCAAGAATTTTCTAGAAAAAGCAGATACATTTAGCAAGACCCTTAAGGATATTAAAAAGGACCAACTAGAAATTAAGCATACACTGACTGAAATAAAAAAATATTATACAGAGATCTAACAGCAGACTAGAGGATTGCAAAGATTTGAAATACAAAGAAGCAAAAAACACTCAACCGGAAAAGAAAAAAGAATCTAGCTCTAACCAATTTGGCTCAATGGATAGAGTGTTGGCCTGCAGACTCAGGGGTCTCAGGTTCAATTCCAGTCAAGGGCATGTGCCTTGGTTGCAGGTGCATCCTCAGTGGTGGTGTGCTGGGGGCAGCTGATTGATGTTTCTTTCTCATTGATGTTTCTGACTCTCTCCCTCTCCCTTCTTCTCTGTAAAATAATCAATAAAATATATATTTTTAAAAAGAATCCAAAAGTATGAAGATAGTTTAAGAAGCCTCTGGGACAACTTCAGGTGTACCAACATCAGAATTATGGGTGTGCCAGAAGAAAAGGAGAGAGTAAGATACTGAAAACCTATTTGAAGAAATAATGACTGAAAACTTTCCCCACTTGGTGAAAGAAATAGACTTACAAGTCCAGGAAGCACACAGAACCCCAAACAAAAGGAACCCAAAGAGGACCACACCAAGTCACATCATAATTAAAATGCCAAGAGCAAAAGACAAAGAGAGAATGTTAAAAGCAGCAAGAAAAAAACAGTTAATTACCTATATGACTGTCAGCTGATTTCTCAACAGAAACTATGCTGGCCAGAGGGGAGTGTCAAGAAATATTCAAAGTGATGAATAACAAGAACCTACAACCAAGATTACTCTACTCAGCAAAGCTATCATTTAGAATTAAAGGGCAGATAAAGAGCTTCACAGATAAGAAAAAGCTAAAGGAGCTCATCAACACCAAACCAATATTATATGAAATGCTGAAAGATATTCTTTAAGAAGAGGAGGAAGAAGAAAAAGGTAAAGATAAAAATTATGAACAACACATACATACCTATCAACAAGTGAATCAAAAAATCAAGTGAATAATAAAATCTGATGAACAGAATAAAGTAGTGAATATAATAGAATCAGGGGCATAGAAAGGGAGTGGACTGACAATTCTCAGGTGGAAAGGGGTATGAAGGGTGTGAGAAGAGACTGGACAAAAGTTGTACATTTATGGATGAGAACAGTGGGGGGGTGGGTGTAAGGGCAGATGGTAGGGTGGGAACCAGGAATAGGAGAGCTATGGGGGAAAAAAAGAGGAAAAATTGTAATCTGAATAATAAAGATTTATTAAATTTAAAAAAGAAAATATTTAGCACTGATAATCATCATCTCTGCCACTTTGAAAAGATGCAGCAAAAGGTGAGGTGTAGGGGAACTGAGGGAGGAGGAGAGAGAAAGGTATCTGAAATACAGTAAAATGAGAACAATTGCTGAATTGTGGATATTCATAGGGTACTCTTGCAATTTTTCTGTAAGTTTAAAATTTTTCAAAATTAAAAAAAAACTATTGGGGGGAGAAATAAAAAGAATGTTTATATTGTGCATTATACAGAAATGCTTCATATTAAACTCATTTCATCTTTACATTTTTTAAGATTATCAAGGATATTATTGTAAGTTCTGTTTTGGACAAGCAAATAGATATTCAGAGAGACTGTGTGATTTCCCCAAATTAATACTGCTCCAAATGAAGTGCTCATTTTGAGATGGCTGTGTAGAGACTGGTTACATAGATATTGGGGAAAGAACAATTGGTTCTATCAAAAGATTATAGTCAATGTTTGGGACTTTCTACATGCCAAGCCTCATAGTCCCTGGAGGTACTGAGATAAGTATGTTTTTCTCAGTCATGTAGGGGCCTCAAGGCCAGTCAGCAGTAGAGATAGCACAGTGAAGCTCTGCTAGCCATTAGAACAGGGAATTAAGTAGAAGTTGTTGTACACCTATTGGAATGGCTAACATACAAACACCATACCAAAGGCTGATGCAAATGTAAAGCACTGGAAACTCTCATTCACTGATGGAGGTTCAGCCATTTTGAAAGAAAGTTTGGAGGTTTTTAACAAGGCTAAATGTAGTCTTACCACATAATCCAGCAATTATGCCCCTAGGTATTTACCCAAATGAATTGAAAACTTATATCCATCCAAAAACCTGCACAGTGAAGATGTGGAGAAAAGGGAACCCTTGTACACTGTTGGTGGGAATGCAGACTAATGCAGCCACTATGGAAAACGGTATGGAGTTCTCTTAAGAAATTAACAATGGAACTGCCATTTGACCCAGTAATCACACTTATTGGAATATATCCCAAGAAACCCAAAATACCAATGAGAAAGAATATATGCACCCCCTATATTCAGAGCAGCATTATTTAAAACTAGAGGCCCAGTGCACAAAATTTGTGCAAAGGTAGGGTACCTAAGCCTGGCTGGCGACCAGGGCCAATCAGGTTCCCTGTCTCCCTGCCTCCTCCTTCTCTTGCCGCCCTCACCACCACCCGCCACCACGTGGTTTCTCTCCTCCCTGCCTCCCCACCTCATTCTTCCGTCACTCCCTTAGAGCCCTGCCGCCACCACTAATTGCCCGCCATGTTCCATGCCACCTCCTGGTGGTCAGCACACATCATAGCAAGTAACTGAACTGTTCTTCTGGTTGAACTTCCAAGGGGACCCTGCATATTAGCCTTTTATAGATATAGATAGCTAAGATCTGGAAACAGCCCAAGTGGCCATCATAGATGAGTGGATGAAAAAAGATGTGGTATATTCACACAATGGAATACTATGCAGCTTTAAAAAATCTCTTAGTAGCATGGATGGACCTGGAAAAGTGTTATGCTAAGCGAAATAAGCCAGTCAGAGAAAGATAAGTATCACATGCTCTCACTTATAATGTGGAATCTAATAAATAAAATAAACTGACAAACAAAATAGATTCAGAATCATGGAAGCATGGAACAGACTAACAAATCTCAAAGGGATAGGAGGGGTGGAGGGGGCGGGAAGAGATTAACCAAACAACTTGTATAAATATATGTATAACCCATGGACATAGACAATAGTGCAGTGAAGGTCTGGTGGGGGATGGGGAGGAAGGATTCATTGGGGGAAGAGGAGGGGACATCTGAAATACTTTCAACAATAAAGATAATGTTTAAAAAAAATAACTTGCACAAGAATGTTTATAGCAGCTTTAGTCATAAGTGCCCCAAATTGGAAGCAATCCAATGAACTCCAGTGGGTGAATGGATAGGAAAACTGTGGTACATCCATGCAATGTAATATATTTATTCAGTGATAAAAAGAAAGTGAGCATCAAGCCACAAAAAGACATAGAAGAACATTAAATGTAAATTGCTTAATGAAAGGAGGCAGTTAGCAAAACCTAATTGTATGATTCCAGTTATATGACACTCTGGAAAAGGCAAACTATAGAGATAGTAAGCCAATCAGTGGTAGAGGGGATGAGTGGAACACAGGAGATTTTTAGGGCAGTGAAACTGTTTTGTATGATACCGTAATGGGGCATACATAACATTATGTGTTGGTCAAAATCCATAGAAAGAATGAACCCTAATGTAAACTATGGATGTTAGTTAATAACACTGAATTGATATTGATCATCGATCATAACAAATGTGTGACAGTAATAAAATATGTCAATAATGAGGAAAGCTATGAGCAGACTACAGTAGATGGGGTATACAAAAATTCTCTGTACATTGTCCTATTTTCCTGTAAATCTAAAACTGCTCTGAGAAGTAATATCTCTTAATAATTTTTAAAAAGGTCATAGGCAAGTTCACAGGCAAACAGGAGAGAGTGGTAGGGGGTCAGAATTAAGGGTGGGATTTCATCATTAGGAGTTCTGTGGATATTTAAGAGTACCTTTTTTAAAAAAATATATTTTATTGATTTTTTACTGAGAAGAAGGGAGAGGGATAGGGAGTTAGAAACATAGATGAGAGAGAAACATCAAACAGCTGCTTTCTGCATACCTCCTACTGGGGATGTGCACGCAACCAAGGTACATGCCCTTGACCAGAATCAAACCTGGGACCTTTCAGTCCGCAGGCCGATGCTCTATTCACTGAGCCAAACCAGTTAGGGCCTCTTTTGTCTCGCCAGAGTTTTCAGTGCAATCACCCATAAGTAAAATGATCTGTTCTACACACTTTAGGGACACTGGTGAATCTCTGGCATTAAGACATTCAGGTCAGAACTAAATTTTTATCATCTGACTTCACATCCAGAACCCAGGCCTCTACTGCAAGTTGCTGATATTATTACCACAAATTTCAAGGTAAATGTAAAAAAAGGAGGAAAGTTCCGGAAAAATAGTAAAAGGCAAAATTATTCTAGAGGAGATACTCAAAAAATGAATATGGTATTCAGAACAAGCTTCGCTTTTTTGGGCCTGCCCATTGCTCCTTTTAAGAAAGGATCTTTTTTTTTTAAAGAAAAGATTCTGCAAACAAATTTATATTGTTGGCTGTCAGACTCTTGGCTCCTTGAGGATTTTATCCTGGGAAACAATGGGGGACCGAAAATTCTCTGGAATGCGATTTTCCTAGCTGAGTGCTAACTAGATCAGTGTTTTGAGTCAACTCCAGTAGATGGAGTGAGAGAGTAGCGAGCGGCATCCTTTTGCAGGGTGCGTTTGGATATAAAGCAGCCGTATTTTCAACAGCTCCGAGTCTTTGTGATTTCTGGCAAGACACTTAGCAGAGGAGGAGAGCAGACAGTTTTATAGCCTCTGTCACTCTTCTTGGCAGGCCAACGGACCCTCTGGTCTATTGGACTTGAGGATTCCTTTCCTCTAGAAATATTTTATGGTAGCCAAGTGATTGCAAGTTCCAAGACCCTTAAAAACGACTCCTCTGCATCACTCGGATGGTCCTGTGTACTGGGGGCCTTTCCAGCTCCGTGACTGATGGCAGGCGGTTATACTAAAATCTGTAGCGCTCTTGTGCTTTGGCCAGAGGAAGAAGCTACTAGAGCTTTTTGGTTTTTTTGTAAAGGCTACCAAAACAAACAAAAAAAACCATGACTCACATTGAGACAGTGGAACAATATTTTTATTCATAACTATAAGTGCAACATTTACTGACGGCGCATTTTAGAGTTTATTTTACTTTTTTTTTTTTTTAATTAACCACTTTCTGAATTGAGCCAGAACAACATAGAGGAGAATTGTGTAATTAGAATTTAAGAAAACGTCTAAGTGAATAGGTTATAGATCGAGACCAGTCACCTATACAGTGATGGGATTACAATGCACAGGGAAAACTGTCCCACCCCCATCCCCAAGTACATTATACAAGAAAAATTCAACAGCTTCACTGAATTTTCTCTGGGAGCCAAAAATCATAGAATTGCAAAAAATAAACATCGAGTTTGCAATATGGTATCATGCATATATGTATGTAGTCAATTTTTTGTGGATATCTGAGGTTATAGTGTCAAGACAGATAACTGATTTCTCATTAAGTTATTCATGTTTCCCTATCTGCCAAGTCATATTTCTTGTTTATAAGGCAGCTTCTTGCTCTGCCTTTCCTCTTATTGTAGCTTCCAGCTTATAAGGGCAACTTCTGATTAATAAGATATGCATTATTTTAGTTTCTTTCTCTGACCTGTGAATAAAATTATTGCCCCACAGTCATTTGGTCAGCAAATAGTATGAAGAAAATAAGTATATGAGTGGATAAGTGAATAAGTACTGAGTGCCTATCACATACCTGACATGGAGGGCTATTTAGTGAAAAAAACAAGGTCTTAATCTAGAGACTCCTGATCAATAAGATAAACCCATGTGAATGAATTAGACTCATATAAACATTGCTATAATCAAGGTGTGAATGAGGCATCATGGGAGCAGAGGAAAAAACACTTATCTGTGTTTGAGGATATAAAAAAATGTATTTCATTGAAAGTGATATTTGGGCTGAGTGTTAAAAGATTAGCCAAAGAGCACAAGGCCAAAGTGCACAAGGCCAAAATCAAGGTATGAGCCAGACTACATTCTCACTGGGGGTCAGGGTCCCCTTCCCAGGTTGTTTAGATTGTTGGCAGAATTTTATTCCTTGTAGTTGTAGGACTAAGTCTCTCAACCCTAGAGGGACCTGCAGTTTCCTGCCACATGGCTCTCTCCATAACATGGTGGCTTGCTTCTTTCAAGCCAACAGAACAGGGTAGTGTCTGCTATTGTTTTGAGTATTTGATTTCTTTTAAGAGCTAATCTGATTAAATTGGGCCAATTTAAGATAATCTCCCTTTTGGTTAACTGGGGGTCAACAGATTCAGGACTTAATTAAATTGTAAAATTTTTTTAACTTTAAAATGTAACATGATCATGAGTATGATATCCCATCATAGTCACAGATCTCAGACTGAAGAGAAAGGGGTCATAAAGGAAATGTGCACCAGGAGGCGGGAATCTAGGGAATCCTAGAATCCTGCCTACCACACATGGCCATGCCACTCTACTCACATAGATATTATCTTACTTTATTTCCCCTCATGTGACTACATACATTTGCATATCTGTCCTTTCTGTAAAGACAAGGGCAATATTATAGTAATCTTTCAACAAGATCAACAACAGAGTTTTACAGAAGGAAGAAAGGTTCTGTCTGTCTCTCTCATTTTTATATAATTAGTACAATCCCTTGCATTTACTAGTAATGACTCTCAAGAAATGGTAGTTCTTTAATCCTGTTTTCCCTTATATGAAGCCTTTAAAGTATCTATATATTACTGTTATATATAGATATTAAATCCCACTGCAATCAAATAGATAGTAAAGACAATTTTGTTGTGAAAACAAGACAAAAATTGGATTCTGAAGTCAATTGGGAGTTCCTGATATATAAGGGAAACCATGTATTGTGATAAGGCTGATGGATTGCAAGATGAAAGTATGAAATGAACTACTGACATGTAGAAAAAGGAGAATGTAAATTTGTATAAAATAAAGATGAATCACCTCAAAGAATATGCATTTTATAGCTGGATTTGGACTTTTGAAGAACAATAACTTCCACAGGCTTCATCTGAGCCTTGTGTTTTCCTCTTTGTTGATTTGTACTAGAACATAAAAACTTATTTTATGAAAAAAAAATCTAGAAAATGTTGAATTATCATCCAGTGATTTTTTTTAAGATATAATTTTATTGATCTCATAGAGAAAGGGCCAGGGAGAGAGAGATAGGAACATCAATGATGAGAGAGAATCATTGATTGGCTGCCTCCTGCATGCCCCACACTGGGGATCAAACCCGCAACCTGTGCATGTGCCTTGCCTAGGAATTGAACAGTGACCTCCTGGTTCATAGGTTGATGCTCAAGTATGAGGCCCATGCTGGCCAGACCCAGTTATTTTTATTTTTTAGTCTCCAAATGATACAAAATATTCACTTATGATGTTAGTCTTCTTTCACCTGAAGCACCTCTCATGGACTTCTCTGCCGTGGTTGCCTTAAAAAACACTACTGATTCTCTCCTTATGACCTGCCTTCACCTCCTGTCTTTGTTACTAGATCTACACCTAGACTCAAGACCCAGCAGACTGCAAAGAATGAGAAACAAAGGATGAACTGCCAGAAAGTGCAGCACACTACACACTAAGCTGCATAACTGGATATTTTCCCCCCAATTTATATAGAAAGAAACCTGAGACTATGTGTGAAAATGGATCTTAAGGGAGTGGGATAATGGGGGAAGGAATATAAAGTTGAATCTGACCAAATGTATTAATATGGGAATATGGGCTCTATTAGCCAGTGTTCTCCAGAGAAACGAACTATAAGATCTATCTATCTATCTATCTATCTATCTATCTATCATCTATCTATCTATCAATTATATATCTATCATCTATGTATGCATCCATTCATCCATTCACCCATCTATCCACCCATACCGGGTCTTGGTAGATACTGAATGCTTAATTATGGGCCATGGAATTATCATGTGAAATGAGTTTCCCATTATGTACTGGGTGTTGTTTGACATGCAAAGCCATAATGTTAGGCATGCACAGCAGCATTCCATTATGAAATGAAGGTGGTGTGTATATGTGAGATCATGCTTGAGAGGGCCCTAAAGGAATAAGTAAGTTGTATGAGGTACTAGCCCAAATATTCAAGGCCTATTCTCCTGCTACATTGCATTCTGTCTCTCAGCTAGCACCTATGACATAGTGACTGAGGAAGATAAAACTTAGACCTGGTTTATAGACAATTCTGCATGATATGCAGGCACTGCCCAAAAGCCATCAGTTCTGTCACTGCAGCTCCTTTCTATGATATCCCTGAAGGGCAGTAAAGAAGGTAAATCTTCCCAATGGGCAGCACTTCAGACAATGCATCTGGTTTATTTTGCTTGAGAAAAGAATTTGTCCCAATTATAAATCTATCTTTTTTTGAGGACCCTGACCAATGATTTGGCTGGATGGCCAGGGATTTGGAATAAATATGGTTGGAAAATTCATGACAGGGAAGATTAGGAATGATATCTGAATAGATGAAGATGGTAAAGTCATTTGCGTCCCTTGTTAACGCTCATCAAAGGGTGACCTCAGCACAGGAGGATTTTAATGATAGGAAGACCCATTTTGTAGAAAGTCAGCGTCTTTCGCCAGCTGCTCTTGTCATTGCTCAATGAGCTAATGAACAAAGTGACCATGATGAATGGAGATTATGCACACGCACAACAATATGGACTCCACTCACTAAGGCTGACCTATCGTCACTGCTGAGTTCCCAACAGGGATCTACACTGAGATTGCAATATGGTACCATTTCTGAAGGATGACCAGCTAGCTAGCTGATGGCAGGTGGATTACACCAAACTACTTCCATTATGGAAGGGGAAATATAACAGACACTCTGGATGTGAATTTGCCTTCCATGAACACAATGCTTCTGCCAAAACTACCATCTGTGGATTTACAGAATGTCGTATTCCCCATCACCATATTTCACACAACATTGCTTCTGATCAAGGAACTTGCTTCACAGCTAAGGAAGTGTGGCAATGGGCCCTTGCTCATGGAATTCACTGGTCTCAACATCTTCTCCTCCTTTCGTCCATCCTGAAGCTGGCTTATGGGGCAGTGCCCTTTAGATCTTGTATTTGCTCTAAATCATTGTCCAATATATGGGGCTGTTTTTCCCTTTGCCAAGATCCACTGGTCCACGAGTGAAAGAATAAAAATGGTAATGACTCTATTCGCTATTGCTATTAGTGTTCCACCTAGCAAAAATCTTTGCTTCCTGAACCTACAGCCTTAGGCTCTGCTGGTTTGGAAAACTTAGTTCCATTGAGAGAAATGCTTCCACCAGGAAACAAAACAATTATTGCATTGGCCTGGAAATTGAGACTGCCACTCAGCCACTTTGTAATCTTTATACCTTTGAGTCACCAGGCACAGAAGCGAGTTACAGTACTGGCTGGGATGATTGATATCATTTGCCAAGGAAAAAATTGCTACTACAAAATGGAAGTATGAACGATTATGTCTGGAACACAAGAGATCCCTTAGGATATATTTCAGTTGTACCATGGCCTGTGATTAAAGCCAATGGAAAACTAAAACAACCCAATTTAGGCTGAAGGGCTAATGGCACAGAACCTTTATAAATGAAGGTTTGGGGTCACCTTGCCATGCAAAAAACCATCACCAACTGAGGTGGTTGCTGAATGCAAAGGGAATAAGGTTGTAAATACCGACCATGAACAAGTGACTAGTTGTAGAAACAAGAACTGCAATAGTTATGAGTATTTGTAGCTTATTTTGCTATATGTTTCTAGATATATTAACTATATATTTTTAAACATCTTCCCTCTCTTACCTCTTTATATTCCAACATAGGATATATTAAGAAAAGTTGATTATGTGTCACAATATTTATGTTATAGAGAATAACAAAAGAGAAAAGTGAACACCAGGAAAGAACTTTGAATATGCTTTTGGAATTATGTATTAATGTATTTTTAATTGTATGGAGGATAAGTATCTTGTTAGGTGGAAATATGATTTTATTATTATCTTAATTTGCTTTAATAAGATATGTATGGGTGCCAAGTTCACAAGGGGCCGTGACCAGTTATTCAATAAAGCACTAATGTTGATCTGAAGGTATTTTTAGAAGCACTGAACGTCCATAATCAGTTGAGGAAATTATTCCAAATAACCTTGGTTGGCCAATTCAATAGGTTTAAAGGTCTTAAAAGCAGGGCTTTAAAACCTGAAACTTCCCTGAGAGGAGAAGAAATTCTGCCTGTGGATAATACAATAGCTTTAATCAATGCAGAAGTATTCCAGCCTGCCCTTCCAGAGCTCTGACCTGTGAATTTGCCTAGCTTTCCTCATACTGTAATTGTGTAAGCTACTTTCTTCAATAAATGTATATATATTACTACTGCTGTCACTACTCTGGTTGAACTTTTCCTGCTACAATAGGCATTAAAAAAATTGGATAGAACTGTTTTTCTCTTGCTGCTTTTAATATTCTCTCTTTGTCTTTTGCTCTTGGTATTTTAATTATGATGTGTCTTGGTGTGGTCCTCTTTGGATTCCTTTTATATGGGGTTCTGTGTGCTGCCTGGACGTGTAAGTCTATTTCTTTCACCAGACGTGGGAAGTTTTCAGTCATTATTTCTTTAAATAGGTTTTCAGTATCTTGCTCTCTCTCTTCTGGCACTCCCACAATTCTGATGTTGGCACGTTTGAAGCTGTCCCAGAGTCTCCTTACATTATCTTCACATTTTTGGATTCTTTTCTCTTCTTGCTTTTCCAGTTGAGTGTTTTCTGCTTCTTTATATTTCAAATTTTTGACTTGATTCTTGCCTTTCTCTAGTCTGCTGTTAGGACTCTGTATAATATTTTTTATTTCAGTCAGTGTATGTTTAATTTCTAGTTGGTCCTTTTTCATCTCCTCTTGGGACTTAATAAATTTATCCATCTTTTCTAGCATATTCTTGAAAAACTTTATAAGCGTGGTTTTGAACTCTATATCCAGTCTTTTTTTCCCTCCATTTCTTTTGTTTGTGATCCCTTCCCTTGTCTCAGCATTTTCACTATGCCGGGGGAAAACTTCTGTGTTGAATTCAGCTTTGTGATACCAGACGATTACCTACAAGGGAGCACCTATACGACTGTCAGCTGATTTCTCAACAGAAACGATGCAGGCCAGGCGGGAGTGGCAAGAAATATTCAACGTGATGAATAGCAAGAACCTACAACCAAGAATAATCTATCCAGCAAAGCTAACATTCAGAATTGAAGGGCAGATAAAGAGCTTCACAGATAAGAAAAAGCTAAAAGAGTTCATCAACTCCAAACCAGTATTATATGAAATGCTGAAAGGTACTCTTTAGAAGAGGAAGAAGAAAAAGATTAAAGGCAAAAAATTATGAACAACAAATACGTATCTATCAACAAGTGAATCTAAAAATTAAGTGAATTAAAAATTTGATCAACAGAATAAACTGGTGAATATATAGAATCAGGAGCATTGAAAGGGAGTGGACTGATAATTCTCAGGGGGAAAGGGGTGAGGGATATACAGGGAGAGACTGGACAAAAATCATACACCTATGGATGAGGTCAAGGGGAGGGAGGGAAGGGTGAGAGCTGGGTATTATGGAGGGGAAAAAAGAAAAACAAATGTAATAATCTGAATAATAAAGATTTAATTTAAAAAAATTGGATAGATAGTGGAAAACAGAATGGTTAAGATAGGAAAGAATTAGATGTTATTTATTAGATGTACAATACAGCTGATCTACACACAGAAACAATTTTTGAGCTATAAATATTACTATTAGCTTGAGATAAGACTGATAAAAGAGGCTAAGAATAAGAGGATGAGAATGATTTTTTATATGGAAAAGACCAAGATGAACTTAAATGAGAGTAGTGGACTGATTGATATTAGAACAAATTTAGTTCTCTTGGTATGGCTCTCCTTCTTTCCACACAAAGGTACTTTCTCTCATTTCCTCTTCATCAAAATGACTAATTGATACTGAAGTTTTTGTGTTTCCACCAGAACTAATAAGTCAGGATGGACAATTCCTAGGAGGTCTGAAATAAATATGCATGATGCATAATGGTTTTTTTTTTTGAAAACATTTTTGTTGAAAATTTAACTCTGAGGTTTTGGGAGTTTCATATAATCAATATGTAAACATATTTTTTTCTCTTTCTGAGCTTACCTTGTGAAAGGTAATGATGGTAATTTCACCTCAACTAAAATTTCTCAATCTTTTTATTATGACTTCCTATTGGCTAGATTATTGCCTGCGTTAATGCTGTTTTATTTTTATTTTTTGTCCCCAGTCCATGTTTCATTAACTCAATCAAGGGTATGCCCAGATTCATCCTTCACATTTCTTAGTAAATTTGTCTTACAAGTAACATTAGTTCCTCCCATATACTAGCAATTGATAGCTCTGTTTTAATTTTCCAAGTCATTGTGATATTTCTATTCTATTGAAGAGTCTTGTCATTGGTCAGTTGTGTCAAGTTGGAGACATTCTTAGGAACTACCCTGTTTCCATTTTGAGAACAATAGGAATCCATTTGACTGCTTACTTTTATTGGATTTCCCTATTCTTTCTCTTCTAAACTTTGCTTCTGGGGCTGTTTGAATGAGGGTTTTTTGTCCATTTTATCCCTATTCCCTGCCCAGCTTAAGTGTTATATCTTTTGGGAATTTTTAACTTACTATTTCAACTAGAAGTAGTGTGTGTGTGAATCCCTAGAGTAGTGGTAGCAGGTATGTTACTGTTATAGACATCATGGTGTTTATCTCCCAAGCTGGGCTATAGCCTCAGAATCTTTACTAGCATAGCATCTGTGAAGCCAGTACAATTTCATGGGTTAGCATTGGAAATAAAATATTAATTGAAATACTATCATATTTCTTAGACATGAATTAAACTGTGAATTTCTTGAAGACAAGGCACCAAGTCACCTTTATTTTTATATTTTTATATTTTTATATTAAACAGCAAAATGATTTGAATGTTTTAAATATCTAATTTAATATAACTATCTCCCACTTATTAATAATAATCTGTTTATCAAAATCAGGCAATGGGGATGAAAATGCTAACCAAAAATTTGTTTCATTTTTTTGTTTGTTTCTCATTATGTTAAATGGGAAATATATAGTGAGTTGTCAGTCCTGCCAATTTCTAAAAAAAAACAATAACATTTTAATATATGAGTGTCTTTTAAATATTTTTTAAATTTTCCAGATTATAACATGTAATTGATATACTTATTAAAAAATAGTTTGTTTGCAGTAACATGGCCTTTCTTAGTGCCAGCAACATCTAAGATGAATACCCCCTTTGTTGAGCTTTGGCCTGCTTCTCAAAATGTCTATGTGATTCGGACATTCTATCATTTCTATTTGGAAAATTACTTTTCCCCATGCAATTTGCTAAAAAATGTCATGTTGACTTTTAGAGACATAAATGTAATTTTTTTTACATAAACATTGGCTGTGTTAAGAGGCAAATGTTTCTATAAAATTGTGGCATTAAAAATGAGACAGCCTTCTACCAGAAAAAATTCTAACTGTGTAGATATTCTATGTGGCTTTGCTTTGTTTGTGTATTAATTTATTTTTTCAACAGAGATTTATCGATCAGCTATTACATGTAAAATCTCATGTAAGCATTCAGCATACAAAATAAAAATATCAATTCCTAAAAAATAACTAATAGTCTAATAAATGGTGAGCATATATAGGGAAATAATTGCAATAAAAGTTAACACAATTTCTAGTAGATTTGCGAATTCCTAGTTAGAGAAGTTACTAATATTTTCCATAGTGATTATAATAGAAGAGGTGCTTTAGGATTTAGCTTAAAGACATAACAGGAGTAGACTGATATGAACAATTGTGTTGAGTTATAGTTTTAAAATGTGATCTTTGAGGAACTTTAAGAAATATTTAATGTCCACACACAAAATGTATATAGGTGAAGGGAGAGAGATGTGACTTACAAATTAGTTGAGGCTAGAATGAAAAATATATCAAATACTCTGGGCGTTCGGATTTATTTCTCGGACATGAGGACAAAATGAAGTAGGTGATGTTGGGCCTCACTTCCAAAAGAGAGCTGACAACATTGCTGATTATGGGTCATAGTAGGAAGATATTATAGACAACTGTTTTTAAACCTACTAAGCTCCACGTGTGAGTTACAAAATATCAACGGCTGGTAGTTCTAAAAAATGTCCTCCCAAATGTATTTCCATATAATGAAAACTTTCTGAAAGAATGGGACTTATACACAGCCATAAACAGGAGAATATTAATATTTTATGAGATGTTGAGGCCCTATGGTTATGCCTTAATGTCCCATGAAAATCTTTCATGTTCTGCTCAGACAAGGATCTTTAGAGATGGCATCTGGAGCAATTGGAGACACACCTCAGGCTCTTCTCTGGATCTTTTTTCTCCAGGCACCTCTTCTTCCACTGAGAGTCTCCTTCAAATTCTTCAGGGGAACTGACCTTCTGCCCTTGTTCTTTAGTCATGCCTGGATAGTTCTTTACTCCAGTAGTGGTCAAAGATAGGTCAACTGGTACCCCCACCAGATTTTTACATGTGATATCATTGAAGTCTAATTGAAAAGACTTAGAAAGCCAGCCTTGTGCATCCCTTTTCTTGAATTTCTATGAGTGACAAACTTCAGTTGAATAGTGCTCTGTAGGAACACTTTTGACCCCAAAGGAGTTTCATTTAACTCTAAAGCCTCATGCTTCAAAGTGTCAAGTTAAAACTACGAGGGCTTTCTCAGAGCAAAACCAACTCTGAATGTGTACTGACATGAGAAGTGTAAGAGGTTATCCAATCCAGAGAAAATTAGGTAGCAAATAAACAAAATAATTCTTCACAACCATATTTAAATGTTCAAGAAGTTCTTTTCTCTTTGCTTTAAAATGTAACCCTATGTTTTCTGGACAAATACAACAATAATCATATCTCAAAAGCATTTGGGGTGTTTTACAACCACATAACTCTTTTGAATATAAAAATTTCATACTAAGGAATAATATAGCAAAAATATACATACTTATTAAATTTACTCTTACGAATTGATTAGTTTTTAAATGTTAGATATGATTTTGTTTAAAGGAAAATGTTGTTGAGCAAGTGTCTTTTAAGCATTGTAGTTTTGGAATTTTTCAAATAATAAAGTTGAGAGTAGTGTTTTCATGAATAGGTCCACAAATTTATTTAACAAAATATTAAAAAAACACTAGTAATTAAGTGAGGAAAAATTTTGCTGAAGATTTGTTTTTCATCTCTAAGGTGTACTTTATTTGAAAAACTAAAGTCCTTTTTTTTTCTTTAGATAAAAGACATTAAATATTGAAAAAGTAAGTAAATTGAAAAAATAGAATTAAATATTTGGTGCAGATTGAATGATCTCAAATTAATTACTAGTGTTTTATACCACTTTAAAATATAAATTATTAACTGCATAGTTTTCTAATGATTGTGCTGTTTCCATTCTTATTGAAATTATTTATTTTTGATAATGAAATTTGGAGAGAATTGTTGTATTAAAATAACTTCATTTTATGAAAAATTATGTCAGTTTATTCACTTAAAGACAATTCAGAGTTGAAGATTATATTTGGTTTTATTAAGAGGAAACATGCAAACCTTTCAATGGAAATTCATGTTTGTATACTTTTTTAAAATTTTGCAGTGGTAAGGAAAAAGTCTTCGATTTATTAACTTTCAAAATGGCAATAAATGAGTTCTAAGCCCTTATGGTATGGGGAAATAGATTCTTTCTTACCTTAAATGGGAGCATAAATTGATATAACAATTTAAATACAGCTTTGTTTATCTAACTACAAATGTAAATGCATTACCTCTGTCCCAGCAATTTAATTTATAGGAATTTATCTTACAGATATACTTTCACATGCAGAAAATAACACATGTATAAGAATAGTTACTGAAGCCCTGAAAAATGTATGTCAGTGGGGACTATTTAAATAAATTATTATAAACTCATCCAATGAAATGTCATGCAGCTATTAAAAAGAATAAGAAAGGTTCATATGCACTGAAATTGTAAAAGCTCTATTTTTATTAAGTGAAAAATGTAAGATATAGAAAAGGTTTAGTATCATGCTAATATTTATGTGTTAAGAAAGAAATTTATGTATGCACACTGATATGTGTGTAGGATACCTGTGGAAAGATATTCAAGGAGCTAGCTAACTATCTTAGGGGAGAAAAGCTGGGTAGGAATGGAAAATCAAATTACTTTTAATTATATACACTTTAATATTATAAATTCAAAAAATTTTAATTAACTACAAAAATAAAAACAATAGCTATGGTAGCTATTTGGTTATTTTGTTAACTTAGAAGAATCTTCTTAAAATATTTGTTGGTGTTTTGAGGGAAGCTATTAAAGGAAATCTTAATATTGTCAACAATATCGAGCAATATAGAGTAAGTTCTTTTTTCTCCATTATGTAGTTTTAATTCAGGCTGCTGTTTCTCCTGTGAATAGAAATGTCAGGTTTAGCTTATTTATTTTAGTGACCTTGGTAACTAATGGAGACCACCTCACAATTATTTTAGTCACAGTCATAGTGTAAAGATGTTTAAATGTATAGTGTAAATGTGTCATGCAGTGATCCTGGGACTTTGACTGTGGTTTTTGTGGGGTTTGCACATGGAGAGGTATAAGCATAGCTTCACAACTGGTGAGAAGCCATTTGGTTTCCTTACAGATTCTTCTGTAACTGTGAAACTTTATTTCAAAATAATGTTCAACATTAAAAGAAAATCTCTATCTATACAGTATAACTATAGAATAGTAGTTTTCAAATTATACTCTATTTTGAATGAGCTGTTACCAGAAAAATGAGGTTCTACAATAAGTATAGTTATTGCAAGTATTTTTTTGAAATATTCAGGAAAGACGGTATTTTTTCAAGACTTGGAAATTGAAACATGTTGGCAGACTATTTAAACATATTTCTAGAGGATTGAAAATTCTCCACATACAATTATGATCTGTTAGCTATTGGCATTATTTCTTGAATAACCATTTTATTTAGTTTACATTTCTTATCAGAATATATTTGATTCAAGACAACAATTTGTCAAACATTTGGAACAGAGAAATAGATGTCCCTTTTTATTGTCTATCTTTTTTCTTTTTTCAGTCATTTTCTTCCCATAGAATTCTAATAATTTTACACTTGGCACATAACACAGAGATATAATATTCTTTTTGATTCTTTACTGCTCTTACATACTTAGAGGAAAGGCTAAGTAATTTTTAGGGTATCTATAGTAAGTCTTAAGTCCAATAACTTGTGATGTTAACAGAATAAAGATTTTCCTATCTGTGACTGAGAAAGACAATAGTACCTGAATATAAACTTTAATTAGCCCTAGTATATGAAAATATATCTAGTATTTTACTATAGACAATATTGAGTTAATGGATTATGCTACATAATTAGTCTACATAATTCAATTTTCTGTGTGATCTCTTATTTATTTTTAAAATAAATCTTTATTGTTCAGATTATTACAATTTTTCCTTTTTTCCCTCCATAGCTCCTATCCACTCAGGTCCCACTCCACCTTCTGCCCTTACCTCCCCCTTCACTGTCCTCATCCATAGGTGTACGATTTTTGTCCAGACTCTTCCCACACTAACCACACCTTTCTCCCCTCACTCGCCCCCCCACCTCCCTGCCCCGAGAATTGTCAGTCCACTCCCTTTCTATGGCCATGATTCTATTACATTCACCAGTTTATTCTGTTCATTAATTTTTTTATTCACTTTACTTTTAGATTCACTTGTTGATAGATATATATGTGTTCATAATTTTTATCTTTACCTTTTTCTTCTTCCTCCTCTTCTTAAAGAATATCTTTCAGCATTTCATATAATACTGGTTTGGTGTTGAGGAACTCCTTTAGCTTTTTCTTATCTGTGAAGTTCTTTATCTGACCTTCAATTTTTAATGATAGCTTTGCTGGGTAGAGTAATCTTGGTTGTAGGTTCTTGCTATTCATCACTTTGAATATTTCTTGCCACTCCCCTCTGGCTACATAGTTTCTGTTAAGAAATCAGGTGACAATTGAATGGGTGCTCCCTTGTAGGTAACTATTTTTCTCTTGCTGCTTTTAATATTCTCTCTTTGTCTTTTGCTCTT
The DNA here is from genome assembly GCA_011751065.1 of Lasiurus cinereus. Classification (NCBI taxonomy): domain Eukaryota; kingdom Metazoa; phylum Chordata; class Mammalia; order Chiroptera; family Vespertilionidae; genus Lasiurus; species Lasiurus cinereus. The sequence continues at coordinate 5,732,768 of JAAGEH010000297.1, forward strand.
GGCATTTTAATTATGATGTGTCTTGGTGTGGTCCTCTTTGGATTCCTTTTGTTTGGGGTTCTGTGTGCTTCCTGGACTTGTAAGTCTATTTCTTTCACCAGGTGGAGAAAGTTTTCAGTCATTATTTCTTCAAATGGATTTTCAGTATCTTGCTCTCTCTCTTCTTTTGGCATCCCCATAATTCTGATGTTGGTACTCTTGAAGTTGTCCCAGGGACTCCTGACACTATCTTCATTATTTTGGATTCTTTTTGCTTTTTGCTTTTCTGGTTGAGTGTTTTTCACTTCTTTGTATTGCAAATCTTTTACTTGGTTCTTGTGTTCCTCTAGTCTGCTGTTGGATATCTGTATATTATTCTTTATTTCAGTCAGCATATGCTTAATTTCTAGTTGGTCCTTTTTCCTATCCTGGAGGATCTCGCTAAATTTATAGACCTTTTCTAGAAAATTCTTGAAAAACCTTATAACCATAGTTTTGAACTCTGTATCCAGTCATTTGCTTTCCTCCATTTCTGTCATTTTTTATCTGTTTCTTTGTCTCCACATTTTGGCCGCTTACCTGAGTTGATAGAGTGGCTTTGTGTGTTAGGTGTCCTATAGGGCCCAGTGGCTCAGCCTCCCCTAGTACCTGAGGTGGACACTCTTGGTGCACCCCTTTGTGGGCTGTGTGCACAGTCTTGTTGTAGTTAAGCCTTGATTGTTGTTGGTAACACTGGGAGGAATAGACCCCCAGGCCAACTGGCTGTGAGGATTAGCTATGTCTACACTGGGAGAGGGAGAACTTCTGTGTTGGAAAAAACCTTATGAGGTAAGACTTGCTTCAGTGGTGCATTGGTTCTCATTGAGTCTGCCCCCTGAGTGTGTTCCTTATGGATCTGCAGAGTTGTAATCTGGATGGTCCTACTCTGACCCTTAGGTACACTGGCTCTTGAATCTCCAAGGAGGTGCTAATTTAGTCTCTGTCTGAGGCCACCTAGCAGAAGCTACAGAGAGATCTTCAGATTCCTCTTCTTTGTTTGGGGTTTGGAGGTGCCCAGATGAGGCCCAGCTGTGAAGCAATGCAAGTTGCTGTAGGGCCTTGGGCCTTCCTTTGGATATTTTGTTTCTCAATGACTCAGTTGCAGTTTGCTAGGTAAGTTTAGAATTCAAAGTACCAGGGCATTCATATGTAAAATCTTCTGCGCTCAGCTTGGATGGGGCAGAGTCTAAAGGTGGAGCAAACAGCAATGGCTTCTTGTCATTCTTGCCCTGAGGGACCCCCAAGTATCAGTGTCCTGTGGTAATCACTGCAAGCACCTTTGGGAGAAAGCCACCCTTGAGTTTTGCCCATTGCCAGCCAGTCCAGCTTCTCCCCGTATGAGGCTGAGTCCACAGAGTTCAGAGCAATTGGGAGCCACTGTGTTCGTCTTGCTTGAAAAAGCCAGCCGTGTAATCAGTTGCCAGCCCTCTTTATGTGCGTGCCTCTGTACCTCTGCCCTTACTTCTGCAGCTCCTGCGAGTATCAGAGTGCTTTTCTCTTTCTTTCTAGTTGTAGAATTTCCACTCAGCCAGCCTTCCTGTGGTTCTGGATGATGTCTGTTTTGTCTTTTAGTTGTAGTTTTGAAATTGTTGTGCAAGGCAGCAGTTTAGGTGTTTACCTGTGCCACCATCTTGGTTTCTGTCCGTGATCTTTTATTTTAAATATATCAATAAAACTTTAGGTAGTTAAGGAAGACTTGTATAAAATTTGACTATCTCTTCATGTTTCTTCATATTTCATGCTGTAAGTTGCAATATTTCCTTTGTAATATTTTGTTTCCCTTCAACAGCTTGGGCTCCAGAAGGTCACATATTTTTATATTCACAATAAAGAACAAACTTACATGTCACTATTGTATGAAAGTTTTTTTTTTGATTGCTTGTTTGTTTTCATGGAGGCCATAAGAAAATTGTGAGAGGTTTTTTCCTTAAATGTTCCTTGTAAAGGAAGGAAGGAAGGAAGGAAGGAAGGAAGGAAGGAAGGAAGGAAG
>JAAGEH010000297.1:5734785-5860472 GCA_011751065.1 Lasiurus cinereus
AAGGAAGGAAGGAAGGAAGGAAGGAAGGAAGGAAGGAAGGAAGGAAGGATGGAAGGAAGGAAAGAAGGAAAGAAGAGAGAGAGAGAAAGATGGAGGGAGTGAGGGAGTGAGGGTGGGAGGCAGGGAGAAATGAAAGGAGGAAGGGGAAATTCAAAGTGCTAATTTTCTGTTCTAGCTACATAGCTACTGAAAATAGATAGTTCCATACATTCTGTTGTCCTTCTGATCTACTGCCTCAGTGATAGGCACACTGCTCTATAGAAAATTGTGGTCTCTACCACTACAAGTGACAGCAGCTAGCTTTAAATGACTCATCCTCTTAATAATAATAATAATAACAATAATATTAACTATAAATTAACATTCAGTGTTCTAGATACTCTGATGCACATTTAAAAAATATATTTTTTATTGATTTCAGAGAAGAAGGGAGGGGGAGAGAGAGATAGAAACGTCAATGATGAGAATCATTTATTGGCTGCCTCTTTCCCAGCCCCTTACTGGGAACTGATCCCAGAACCCTGGCATGTGCCATGATGGAGAATTGAATTGTGATCTCTGGTTTCACAGATCAATATTCAACCACCAAGCCAAATGGGCTAGGCCCGTGGTTGGCAAACTGCGGCTCGAGAGCCACCTGCAGCTCTTTGGCCCCTTGAGTGTGGCTCTTCCACAAAATACCATGGCCTGGGCGAGTCTATTTTGAAGAAGTGGCGTTAGAAGAAGTTTAAGTTGAAAGAATTTGGCTCTCAAAAGAAATTTCAATCCTTATACTGTTGATATTTGGCTCTGTTGACTGATGAGTTTGTTGATCACTGGGCTAGGAACACATTTTTACTAGATTAGATATTATTTTAGTCATAATTCAATTGTGTGCTTACTAGTATATGAGTTAATTTTGTCTTCATTTTTTAAGTGAACTTAATTTGTTTCTGGAAGTCCCATTTTCAGAGATTGTGTAACATGCTTAATCTATAAACTTCTAGATAAATAAGTCACTTCTGATTTATAAATATAATTTTCTCCCTGAGTCTGACATACCTGCTATTGTTTGGTTATCCCTCTGCTGTGGTAGTTCTTGCTCTGTCTGATTTTGTGACTTTGAGATTGACATCACCACTAACTTCTCTAGTCCCTTGTGGTCTCTGGCCCTGTAGTCGATCATCCTGCCTGCCTCAACTTCTGGCCAAAGTCTGTTCAGTCTAAAGAAGATTTTGAATGTGCTTCTTCCTTGCCTTGACCCTTGGGAGTTGTTTCCTCTCATTTGCTCTTTCTCCCACTCTTAGTCCTGTTGGACTTTGTAAGGTGTGTTCTTAAGCTTCATTTTAGGAAACAACTCTCTCAGCCATTTCTAATCTCTCTTCAGGTGTGTCTTAAATTCTGGCACCTCTCTGAATGAAAAATTTAGAGGAGCTTGAAATTTTCCTTGGATATTTCATGTAAAATAAGATGGGTATTTATATCTTACTAGAGGCCCGGTGGACAACATTCATGCACTGGGGGAGTGTGGTCCTGCAGCCTGTGCCCTCTCACAGTCCAGGACCCCTCAGGGGATGTCTGCTTGCTGGCCTCGACCTGCAGTCCATAGAGCTGCCTTAGAGTCTGAGAGGCTCCTGCCACCACCACTGTGCTCGCCAACTGTGAGCCCCGCTTCTGGCTGAGAAGTACTCTCCCCTGTGGGACGCCCTGACCACCAGGGGGCAGCTCCTGCATTGAGTGTCTGCCCTCTGGTGGTCAGTGCGCATCATAGCGAACAGTCATTCATTCTGTGGTTCAGTTGATTTGCATATTACCCTTTCATTATATAGGATAGGATTGTCTTTTCGTCTCCAAGCAAATAGGTTAAGACTCAAAAATGTGGGGTTCTGGCTCTCTTCCTAGGGACCCACAGAACATTTAAAACTTCAATTCTTTCCTTCAAACATTCTCCAAGCTCTTTCCTTGTCCAGATGTGTGTATCCACATGTGTGTGTTTAATACTACTTCCCTCTATAGCAGGAAAGTTGCTGCTTAGTTACATCCTCAATCTGCTTTCTCTCTTTTTGTTTCATAGACTTCATTTAGCCCTCCATGCTCTTCTTCCTTCCCTTCCAAGACAAGTCTTTTTGTAATTCAAAACCACAAATTGAAAACTGTCCTCAATAAGTGCCTGGGGTCTTACATATGAATAACTCTGGCTTTTAGACAATTGTGTTTGCTATGCATTTCAAATCCATTTAGCTTCTCAATTGAGTTCTTTGTTATAAGCTGTATTTCAACATCCTACTCAAGACAAGGCTGATAGTTCTAGCACTTTAGTAGTGGGGAGAAGGATGAGGGTGATAGGAATGGGGCTGAGGGAGAGTTTCATTGTCAAACAGCCATCCTATACACATTCATGCATCTCATTTATTTGTAGAGTCACACAATAATACATTTTTCAAGGATGCATGAATAGTCTAGTGACCTCACTCATCTTACAGACTAAGGGGTAGAGTCTAAAACATTATTTTTCCCTAAGATCATTCAGCTGGCAAAAACAAGATAGAACCTAGGTCTTTTGATTTCTTGTAATATGGTATACTATTTCTCACTCTTTACTATGTAATCTATTTGATTTTTATTTTATCTGCCCTATGCCCTCAAGAATAGACTTTTATAAACTATTTGCATGAAAGGTCTGTATTTTTTTGTTTTGGTGGAAAGGCACAGAATGACAAAGTGGGTAAAATAGAAATGTTTAAGGTTTCAGTTTTATGCACAGCAAACCTAATATTAATTTTTATGTTTTATATTTTTTTTGACTATGAGATTGCTCCTCTCTCCTTCTAAGGCATCTGAAATCTACAACAACAATATAAGTTATTAGATTTATATGTGTTTACATTTAACAAAGCAGAAGCCTAACAAATTAACAAATATTAAACTTCAGTATTTCATGCTCATATTATAGTCACTCTAGGTTGCATACAAATGGACAATAGAGAAATAGCTAGATGCTACATCCGTATTGTGAACTCTTGTAGGAACTGAATTTTATTCCAAGTCTAGTGAGAAGCTTCTGGAAATTCTATGTTAGAGAATGAAGTGGTCTGATTATCATTTAAAAAATATTTTTAGCTGAAACCAGTTTGGCTCAGTGGAGAGAGTGTCGGCCTGCGTACTGAAAGGTCCCAGGTTCGATTCCGGTCAAGGGCATGTATCCTGGTTGTGGGCACATCCCCTGTAGGGGGTGTGCAGCAGGCAGCTGATTGATGTCTCTCTCATCAATGTTTCTAACTCTCTATCCCTCTCCCTTCCTCTCTGTAAAAAAATCAATAAAATATATTTACAAAAATATTTTATTGACTTTTAGAGAGAGGAAGGAATAGAAAGGTAGAAATATAATTGAGAGAGAAACACTGATTGGCTGCTTCCTGCATAGCCCCTATTGGAGATGGAGCCTGCAACCCAGTCATATGCCCTGACCAAGATTTAAACCAGCGACCTCTCAGTTTATGGGTCACTGCTCAACCACTGAGCTACACAGGCCAGGCTGGTTACCACTTATTTTTTTTTCTTTTAACTATTTTTATTGACTATTAGAGAGAGAAAGAGAAGAAAAGAGAGAAATATCTATGCAAGAGCAAAGCATCAACTAGCTGCCTCCTGCATGTCACCCACTGCTCATGGAACCCTGACTGCTAATCAAACCAGAAGCCTTGAGATGCACAGGAAGATACCCAACCAAGCTACACAGGCCAGGACTGATTACTATTTCTTAAACGATAAGTCTAGCTGCTGAACAGAGACCAAATTGAGAAATTATAATGGTGGAGTGCAGCAATGGTGACAAAAGAGCAGAGGCAGAAGAAAGTAGAAGAGAGGAGACTGTTACAGCGGCCCAGGGACAGATCCCTCTAGTCTGAACTGCACTAGAGCAGTGGTGAAGGAGATAAAGAGAAGTAACCAAGACTAGATATGTTTTGGAGAGAGTTGATGAGATTTCCTGTGATCCTTGCCTGGACTCAGACTACAGAGGGATAAGAGTCATTACCTAACTATAATTCTTTAGTGTGACTCAACACATTTAACTTAGCTTCTTCACTAACTTAATATGAAATTGAAACAGGAATTTTAGGGAAATATAGGCAGGTTTAGGGAATTCTTAGAATTGGGGTCCATGGAAAAACACAGGGCTACAGAGTGAGACAAGGTACATTTCCATAACACAAGGAAGCCAGGCACAGTTACATTTCCATAAGACAAGGGAACTGGAAGTAGCCAAGAAAGGTCTATATTTACAAAATAAAGAAGGAGGAAGAAAGCCCAGAGGGAATAGGAGGACTATGGGGGAGCGGGGCCTCAGAAATTACTATAGTAACCAATTCGAAAGGGAATATTGACCAGAGGGGATATCAGGGCACAGGAACTGCAGTCTTTATAACCATGGAAACAGGAAGTTAGTGGGACTATTTCCCCCTCTCCATGTGGGAGTCTGTACTTGTTCTTCAATAAATTTCCACCTTTGCTACACCACCTTCTGTCCGTGGATTCATTCTTTGACTCCAGCAGAAAAAGAATCTGGGTTCTAGTCCAAAAATTCCTTATCAAAATCAGAGGAAGCTGTAGCCGGTTTGGCTCAGTGGGTAGAGTGTATGCCTGCAAACTGAAGGGTCCCAGGTTCAATTCTGGTCGAGGGCATATTCCTTGGTTGTGGGCACATCCCCAGTAGGAGGTGTGCAGGACACAGCTGACCGATTTTTCTAACTCTATCCCTCTCCCTCTCTGTAAAAAATAAATAAAATATATATTTTTAAAAAATCAGGAGGAAATATAAAGGTCAGTGAATGATAAATAGAAAATTATTAGTATCACATACTTCAATGTTCTTGGTTTTTCAGTATCATTTCAAAAGACAATGTTTAGAAAAATCTTTCAATTAAATTTTGGCACTGAACAGTTAATAGTTTAACTAAAATAGTTCATTTATTATTATCATCATCAAAATTATATTTTTTGAGGCCATTGGAATTGGGCTTTCCTTTTGTTTCTAGTCCAAGAAGGGTTTATTTTTGTTGATCTTCTTGGCCTGGTGTAAAATCTATCTTTTGAGATTGGCATTCCCCAGTGACTAAGTGGTGAATTATGCTGTCTGGAAAGTTATTGTGAGTTCCACTGTGGTTTTGGTTCAGTAGGTTTTTATGTATTTTTACAAATTTTGTACATACACCCAGAGGCTTTTTGGCAATGGCTACATTTTGACATTCAAGAAAATAAATATGAGCCATTTAATGGTCTCCAATTCTAGATTTAACATTTTAAATATATTGAAATATGTATATGAGGAATTTTCTGAAACTTGGAACAGAGACTAATTTGGCAAAGATTTTTTACTAATGTTACAAAAAAGGTCTTTCTTTGCAGCTCATTGATTATATGTTCTTTAGGTCATGAGCAGTATATTTTGAATCTGAACTCTAGATCTTAGAGGAAGTGTATTTAACATTCTGAATATTTATTTTGTATTTCTAGTGTCTGGATAAGTCCAATGCTAATTGATTTAATCTGTTCCTGGGAAAACTCTCAAGCTTCTAGTCAACATGACTTATAGTCAACATTATAGTAAAATAGTAAAACACAAGGAGGTTTACTTGAGAATGAAGAAAATTTAATTTTTAACGAAAGCATAGCTATTTCACAGACATAAGAGATGTATTTGCTAATCTTTTCCCTCCTATTTTATCAAATTTAAATAATCCACTTGCAAAATAAAGCCAAATGGCATATTATAACTGAAAATTCAATTTATGGTGAAATAAAATCCTATAATTCTCAAATGTATAATTAGCCCTCCAAAATGACTGTTAATCACAAGTAAATTAATATTAACCAAAAGAATCTTATGATTACTAATGATAAAAATTTACCAAATATTCAGGATTATGTAATATACATCTTGAGAATTGCCCCTGACCTTGAAAATGTGAACCTCCTTCAGTAAGTTATAACACACACTGGCACATTGGTCATGGCAGTATTTTAATAAAGGGGCACTATTTTGTTCATAATTTACAGTGAGACTATATCATGATAGGCATACAAATTTTGAAGGCAGTGGTAGTACCTTGAGACATGGGATTCTAGGTCCTATTGTTATTTTTTTCTGCCTCATGGTACCTTCCTTTTGACCATTATTTTCTCATAAGCCAAAGGATGTCAGCTACTCTCATCTGTTCCTACCTTGAAATGTCAGGGATTTCATATTTTGCTTGGTAATCCCTTGAGATCTTTGGATGAAAAGAACCATAAAAATCCAAACTGTTTTTCTAGGTGGGGGTTTTCAAAATGGGTCCCTTTGAGGGAGCCACCCACTTGGATATTGAATACCCTTCCTGTGTAATGTGGAAAAAGCGGTTGGTGAAAATTTGCCCTTTTAGCATCACCAAAAAAACAGACGTCTTTATTGTTTAGAAAGTGAAACACACCCATTGGGGATCACTTCATCATTTTTTTTAAGTGAATGAAAACATCACAAGTTGAACTGATGAAATGCAGGATAAGTGCAAACAGACTACACCCTTCCTCTTTCGGTCACAAGGAGCGGTGGTCTGCCAATTCTCCCCATCGCACCCTCCCTGTCTAGTAAAGGGCCCTAGTTGGCTCCCAAACCATGTCGGTATCTGAGCTACGACTAATCATGCCACTGTTGAGTCATCAACAGAGAATCCCACAGACTGCTTGCTTTCCTCTTTGTGGTATAGGGCAGTGATTTGAAAGACAATCTTTTCCCTATCATTTTTTCTCTTTTCATCTGTCATTTCTTCCCCCTTTTTCTTACTCCTTTCTTCTTTTTCTTCCAGTTTTATTTATTGTCCCTCTCTTTAATCCTTTTTTTAATCTCAAGGGCTATTTTAAAAGCATGCTTTTTCATCAGATGAAACTCTCTACGGGCTTATTTGGGGAAAAAAAACACAGTGTTTTCTGTCCCTTCAGCTGCCAAAAGTCATTATGAGTCATGTTTTTGACTCAATTGATAGAAACACTTAATATAAATAGTTGGCCTTTCCCAGAGTTGTTTCTTAATTGCCATTCCATCTTGCTGATTTCAGTAGACTGATAGGATGCAGCATTTGATCAGAGCAGCTTCCCTGGTCATATGTCCGTTGTATTTTTTTCTGTCTCTATTAAACTTTGATAAATCAATCAGATCAAGTAGATGATAAATAGAATAAGTGATTGTCAGTGAGCTCTAGAGACTATCTTCTTTGAAACATTCTTGCAAGATTACTCTCCATAATTGAACAGGCTTCTATATGCTAAGTGAGGAATTAGGTAACCTACTTTCAGAACAGTTATATCTTATAAAAGGCTAATATGCAAATTATCCCTTCAACAGGAAGTTCTACCAAAAGTTGGACCAGGTGGTGGGTCTGGTGGTGGCAGCAGACGGCGGAGAGAAGGGAGGTGCCCTGGCCGGTAGCTGGCAGTTGCTAGGGACTCTACCCGTGCACCACTGGGCCTCTAGTTTCTAAATAATATTATTATTTAAGACCATTCTTTAATAATGTCACTATTCCAACTCATTGTTAGTCATATGGGAACCATGGAGAAAAATTTTTTTCTAATAGACAAAATATCTGATTTCTTACTCTGTTATGTTTAGTGGAGCCCGAAGGAGCCATTGCTGATGTTCGCTATGTAGTCAAGGAAAAGTGTTTCTATAGTTGAAAAATGTAACTTTTATAAAAATTTAGAATAAACATGGCAAAGCTTTCTTTAACTCATTAATGAGATTTGTCAGTCAGGATTCCACCGGGTGGTCTGACTTACTATGTAGGAAGGTGTTAAAAAGTGTTTAAGACTTTCCTCTGGACAACCTCAGGCCCTGTTGGGTTCCAGACTGGTTCTGATCATCATTTCCCAACCACCTGTGTAGAATAAGGTATATGAATATACCCTCTCCCAAAAAGATATATTTATTTTCTTGCTTGCTTATTTATTTATTCATTCATTTATTTATTTCAAGGAATTGGCTTACACACTGTGGAGACTGGTTAAGTAAATCTAAAATCCCATAGGCCAGAAAGTCAAGAAGGGAAGACCACAAACAGGCTGGAACACACAGGAATGGGCCAAATCTTTCTATGCACAGGTAGTTGGAACACAATGCATGAGTAGGAGCAGCCTGGAATCTCACAGGGTCTAACATGTGTGCTCAGGAAAGGGTTAAACACTTGTTAAGGCCTTCCTAACAGAGTAAATCAGGCCCACCCTAGTGTTCTCCCTAATTTAACATGGATTGAATAGGTTCGCTTTAAAAATCTGCAAAATTGCTTCACAGCCAAACCTGGGTTGGTTAGTGTTTGAATGGATAATTGGGAGAACACGGGTTCATGCTGCGAAATGCCTGCTGCTTCCTTTCTGTTCTCTAGCTTTCATGAAGCATCTCCCTTGCACTCCACCTCATCTGGAAAGATTCTAGAAGGGCGATGCTGGAAAAATGTAGCTTATCCTACCCGAGTTGACTCACCACAAAGCTATATATGAGTACAGATTGTCCTCTGGTCTATATCCTCCCAAAATTTACACATGGAATCTTAACTCCTAAAGGTGATGATATTAGAAGGTAGGAACTTTGGGGGATGATTAGGTCATGAGGGTGGAACCTTCATGAATGGGATCAGTGTCTCAAGAAGAGTCTCCAGAGATATTCCCAGCCCCTTCTGCCAAAGCTATTTCGACTAAAAGAATAAAAGAATGGCTAAAAATACTAGTATGCTATGAGTGACAATGATTAAAATCTTCTTATCTTTGGAAGGGTATATTAATGACACAATGAATTTAAGTTACAAACATTTGACAGTTTAATCAAGCATGTCGTTTGTACCAGAATATAAATGTTTTCAATTGTTCCTGTAGTTTTTTTTGAATGTCACTTAAATAGTGAGTAGATATGAAGCCAGGGTTGGAACCCATGCAGTGTGCCTCTAAAATACATGCTTGACCCATGCTTGACCACATACAGTATTACTGCATCTGCCCATCATTCAATTATGAGCTGAATGAGGCGAATGAACCTAGAACTATGGGAACTAGATATTAGGAGAAGTCAGTCTATTTTTTCAAGATAATACACTTTATAAGTCTAATAATTCCCAATTGATAAATTTTATACACTTTTGGGGTGCATACTGCCCTCCCAAGTGATTTTTCAGTAAGCGGGGGGAATATGATAACTATTTTCTTATCTAACAGAGTCATTGAATTCTAGCTTTCTACATTTGTTTTAGCAATCACTAATCAATTTACTTAAGTAGATATTTTTCAATATTTTAGGGCAGAATAAATGAAATTAATGTATTTAAAGAGTACAATGTGATGGCTTGATATTGGGAAAGGATTCCCCATGAAGGAGTCAACACAACCATTACCAACACACGTGCTCCTTGTTTATTTTCTGGTGAGAACATTTAATTTCTACTTTCTTAGTAAATTTTAGTGATACAACACAGTGTTAACCATAGTCCCATGTTATTCACCAAACCCTCAGATCTTATTCATCTGATAACAGAGTTTGTATCCTTTAATCAAACTCTCCCTATTTCCCCCGACCTTCTTCTACCTCAACCCCTGTGGCAATCATCTCTCTGTTCTCTGCTTCTGTGAGTTCAACTTTTTTTTCTTTGTTTTACTAGCCTATCTAATAAAGGAGTAATATGCAAATTGACTGTACCTTCACTATACTCACAAGCCATACCCACCAGCCAATCATAGTGAGTATGCAAATCAACCCAACCAAGATGGCTATGGCCACAGAGAGAGCAGGAGGGAGGTTTGGTTGCCCCTGGTGATGGAGAAAGCCAAGCTTTCCACACACCCTAGCCTGCCCAGGCCTCTGCTTAAGTAACAAAGTTTCAATGGCTGTGCAAGCAGAAGGTTTGGCTCTGCTCCAGGCTACAAAGTTTTAATTGTAGAAGATAAATAAATCCCAGATACTAGGGCCTCCACTTGGGTTGCCGGGGGGCATGGCCAGTCTGCAAACCAACATAGGCCCCTTGCCCAGGCCACCCCACACCCCAAGGGAACACCCACCCCGATCTGGGGACACCCTTTAGGGCAAACCAGCTGGTTTCCACCCATGCACCAGGCCTCTATCCTACTAATAAAAGAGTAATATACAGTTTCACCATCACTCCAATACACAAGATGACTGCCCCCATGTGGTCAAAAGATCCTGCCCCATGTGAACACAACATGGCCACCACAAAATGGCCACCAGGAGAGGGCAGTTGGCAAGGACCAGGCCTGCAAGGGAGGACAGTTTTGGGTGATCAGGGCAGCAGGGGAGGGCAATTGGGGATGATCAAGCCTACAAAGGAGGGTAGTTTTGAGTGACCAGGTCTGCAGGGGAGGGCAGTTAGGGCCAACCAGGCCCACAGGGTAGGGCAGTTAGGGGCAAAAAGGCTGGCATGGGAACAGTTAGGCATCAATCAGGCTGGCAGGGGAGTGGTTAGGGGTTGATCAGTCTGGCAGGCAGAAGCAGTTAGGGGTAACCAGGAAGGCAAGCAGGTGAGCATTTGGAAGCCAGCAGTCCTGAATTGTGAGAGTGATGTCCAACTGCCCGTTTAGGATTGGGCCTCAAGGGGTCCCAGATTGAAGAGGGAGCAGGCTGGGCTGAAGGACATCCCCTCCCCCATGCATGAATTTCATGCATCGGGCCTCTAATATATATATGTGTGTGTGTGTGTGTGTGTGTGTGTGGATATATATATATATATATATATATATATATATATATATAATACCATGCAGTATTTGTCTTTTTGTGTCTGGCTTATTTCACTTAGCTTAATAACCTCCAGTTTTATCCATGTTGTTGCAAATGACAGGATTTCCTCTTTTAAGGCTGAAATATATTTTATTTTATATGTCTTGATTTATTATTTTGCTGATGGATACTTGGGTTTCCCCCATCTCTTGGCTATTGTGAATAAAGCTGTATGGGAGCACAGAAATTTCCTTTGGATATACACCCAGATTGCTGTATCATTTTTAATAGTTACATTTTTAAATTTGCAAAACATCCATATTGTTTTCTATAGTGACTTTACCAGTTTACATTTACAAAATCAATTATTTAAAAAAAAACACAACAACATTGTGAGAGTTACAGTAAAAATTGTTAAGAAATGTTGAGTCTGCCCTGGCTGGTTTGGGTCAATGGGTAGAGCTTCAGCCTATGGACTGAAGGGTCCCAGGTTCGATTCCAGTCAAGGGCATGTGCATGGGTTGCGGGCATGCAAAAGGCAGCCAATTAATAGTTCTCTCCATCATTGATGTTTCTCTCTCCCTCTCCCTTCCACTCTGAAATCAATCAAAATATATTTTTTAAAAAAAGAAATATGGATTATTTTAGTTATTAGTAAATGGACTCTTAACAACAATAAGAATATCACAAAATAGCTGATCTACATTCTTCAGTTTTTGTTTCTTTAGCTAATTGTGGCTTCAGCAACACATTGATTTTATGGAGATGATAATGTGCTTATCAATAGTTAAGGTATTTCTTGAACACCTATTTTATCTACAGGTAAATGCAGGCATCTTCTGGACATCAATGATAAATTACAGAGCTATGCTGATAATATATGCTCGCCTAATTTTTCTTTTTTCTTTCCGTTTTTCAGGATCGTTTTCTGTCTAACCACTTAGAGAACTTGGGAATTGTTCAAAAGATGAATTACAATAAAATCAAACAAAAATATTGTCTTTGGATCAAGTTATTTTTATATACATCGAAACGGTTTGCAGTAAAATGTTTACAATACTTTTTAAAAAAATATACTCACTCTTTGTTGAGTTTTAATAACCCTAGTGTGAGATTTAAAATATTTTAAGCACAACCCAGAGGAGCTTTATATGCTTTACATGCTATAAGCCAATGATGTCAGAAAAACAACTGTGGCCTTTTATTAGCAATTATGATTTGTAGCAATCTTTATGGCCAATTTTCACAACTCTCCTTCCTTTTTATTTTTTTATTTTTATTTTCTTTTTTCCCCTGCATTCAAGTTTTGAACTAGAGCTTTTGGCCCCTGGGATTAAGCTCCACCAGATAACATGAAGCCAAACTTTCCTCCTGGTTCTGTTCTTTAGCTGTTCCTGGCTAGAATTCAATTACTGTATATAGAAGACACAGGGCTGTTTCAAATCAATAGAATTGAAAACACAACAAAACAAAAAAGGTCTGCTTCTGAGGAAACTTGTTGATTTCTAATCGGTATTTGAGGCTAGAAACATTTGGAATTTAGAAGAGCCCTCTTGATACCATCTCTTTTTCATATGTAATCGAATTTTTGAGGAATCTGAATAATAGCTGAGGGTGTATACACATAGAGACCTTGGCAAACACCTTTGAATATTTTAGAACCATGACATAATATGAATTTTTAAAAAACCGGATTCAGTTCAAGGAGAGCTGCTTGCTCTTTTGTAATTTTCATGGGCAAAATGAATTCTATCACACTTCAACTCATTTTACACTTTGGAGTTTGTTTTAGCAGCTAGCAGTGCTTTTACTAATTCATGCATGCATTTTAGCTAGGCTTTTCAAATTTAGCAAATAAAAATAAAGGTTATCAACTTAAAATTAAATTTCAAACAAGTAAAGAGTCATATTTAAATATGTATTTCCCTTACAATATTTAGGACATGCTTAGATTAAAATTACTTGTCTAACTGAACGAATTTAACAGCATCCTGTATTTTGTCAACCCTGATTCTTACACTAAAAAGTGGATGCATATGGGATTCCCAGTGTTTCCCTCTCTTGCCATTCCACTTTCTGTGGCTGCTGTATTTGAAATCGAATTTTCAAAAATGTGTTGAAGAGAGCCAGGTTTTAGACTTTCCATTCACAGATGCCTTGAAACTCCAAGGGGATAAATGTCGGTCTCTTCCAAAAACTCTCCACTCAAGTGTGCTCTATCACCCTGGCTCCAGTTTCTCCAGCTCAGCAAACACCGAGAAATGTTATGTGAGCCTTGCCTTCAGAAGGCTCCCCAGTCTTCATGTGTGATTCTCTTGGAGCCCAGTTAGTTTTGCTTGGAACAGAGAGCCTTGCCATGTTTCTTAATAATTATGTAACTGAACACTCAGATTAATTCTTTCCTCTGATGAATTTGAGCCTTTGTCTTATTTGGTCTAGAAGGGGTAGTGGGAGTGAAAGAAGCAGAAGTTCTGGTCAAATTTTAGTAAGTCCTATGACAGTGTTTAGAAGCTCCTCTTCAGAATTTGAAGCTTATGAGTTATTATTCTTTTTGAATCTTCTGCAGGAATTCTGAGCCAACTGGGAAAGTTTCATTCTATCATGTAATTCCATTCAATCCCATATCTTTAGATGATCAAAAAAAAAAAAATGGGAGCCCATCTGGCATAGCTCAGTGATTGAGCATTGACCTATGAACTAGGAGGTCATGGTTTGAGTCCTGGTCAGGGCACATGCAGGGTTGCAAGCTTGATTTCCAGTGTGGGACATGCAGGAGGCAGCCAGTCAATGATTCTCTGTTATCATTATGTTTCTATTTCTCTCTCTCCCTTCTTTCCTCTCTAAAATATATAAAAAATATATTTTTTAAAAATATATATTTTTAAAAAGTGCAACACTTATTTACAAACTATTAATTTCACTTCAAAAAGAGCCTTAGTCAATCAAAAGTAAATTAACTGTTTCTTTTGGTCACCATAATTCTGATTTTTTTTTTAAGAGAGGAAGGGAGAGAGAGAGCTAGAAACATCGATGAGAGAGAGACATCGATCAGCTGTCTCTTGCACGCCCCCTACTGGGGATGTGCCCACAACCAAGATATATGCCCTTGACTGGAATCGAACCAGGGACCTTCCAGTCCGCAGACTGACACTCTATCCATTGAGCCAAACTGGTTTCGGCTGGTCACCATAATTCTGTATCCTTGAAGTCACATCTTCAATAAACTAAGATTATTGATTGGCTTATGAATTACCAAACTTTTTGGCAACCCATGTACTATGTTGTTTGTGCTTTAGTTATTGTGCTTTGTATTATTCTCTTTTGTCTTATTATAATAGGACTAGAGACCCGGTACACGAAATTCGTGCATGGGGCTAGGGAGAGTGTCCTTCAGCCCAGCCTGCTCCTCTAAAATCTGGGACCCCTTGAGGGATGTCCAACTGCTGGTTTAGGTTCCCAACTGCTCACCTGCTTGCCTTCCTGATTGCCCCTAACTGCTTCTGCCTGCCAGCTAATTACCCCCTAACCACTCCCCTGACAGCCTAATTGGTGCCTAACCACTCCACTGCCAGACTGTTTTCCCCTAACTGCCCTACCCTGTGGGCCTGGTCACCCCTAACTTCCATCCTCTGCTGGTCTGGTCACCCCTAACTGCCCTCCTCTGCAAGCTTGATCACCCCCAACTGCCCTCCCTTGCAGGCCTGGTCCCTCCCAACTACCCTCCTCTGCTGGCTATATTGTGGTGGCCATCTTGTGTCCACATAGGAGCAGGATCTTTTGACCACATGGGGACAGTCATCTTGTGTGTTGGGGTGATGGTCAATCTGCATATTACTCATTTATTAGGATAGAGGCCTGGTGCATGGTGGGGCCAGCTGGTTTGCCTGAAGGGTGTCCCAGATCAGGGTGGAGGTTCCCTTGGGGCATGGAGTAGCCTGAGTGAGGGGCCTGTAGTGGTTTGCAGGCCAGCCACACCCCAGCAACCCACACATAGGCCCTGGTATCTGGGATTTATTTATCTTCTACAATTGAAACTTTGTAACCTGGAGCGGAGCCAAGCCTTCTGCTAGCACAGCCATTGAAACTTTGTTGCCTTAAGCGGAAGCCTGCCTGCCAGGTTTTGTGGAAAGCTTGGCTTCCTCCATCGCCAGAGGCAATCCAAGCCTCCCTCCTGCTCTCTCTGAAGCACTAGCCATCTTGGTTGGATTAATTTGCATACTTGTTCTGATTGGCTGGTGGGTGTGGCTGGTGGGTGTACCAGAGGTATGTTCAATTTGCATATTACTCTTTTATTAGATAGGATATTTGGCAAAAATGTAGTAATAAAAATTAAACTGGACTTTTGTTTCTTCACTTATTTTAAATACTTTTACCTATACTTCCCTTAAAATTTGATTTTTTAGAAAGATGTTGTATTTCTTCAGTAAGGCAGTACAATTTAATTTACTGAAACCCGGTATTTCATATAATAGTACTCTCAGGATTCAAAAGAAATAATGCCCCTGAAATATGAGAGCAACACATATTTTCAAATCATTTTTAACAACATGAAGTATTATTTAAAAAATACATATGTATACTATGTGAAACATAAATTGAAGCTCTATCAAAATTGATTAAAAGGTGGACAAACTTAGGTCAGACACAACATTTATACTATTATTTTTAATTTGGGGCATCTGCTTCTAAATCCAGGAGGCAGAGGATGAAAATAGAAAAAGAAAGGGACTCAAATCATATAATTATATTATATGTTATTTATATTGTACTGTATTCTGTTTTCTCAATCTAATTTGCTGTAGTTAGTATCAGAAATATTTGGTTTAATAAAACAATACAGTTTATTAGGGGGTAGATGCAAAAAGCAAAAACAGAAGGTACAGTGATCTAATATCTGTTTAGTAAAAAAGGAAGGAAGCCAATTCAATGGAATCAAATTTGATATTTTGTATTACGTGTTTCATTCAATATTAAGAAAATATTGAAAACATCTGCAAAGAAAAGGTAAACAAAACAAAATGTATGTAGCCTTATTCTTAACTCTACATAGGTAATATTAGTCTAGAACAAGAGTTGGCAAACATTTTCTATAAAGGTTCAGATAGTAAATATTTTAGGCTTTGCGGGCCATAAAGTCTTTATAGCAACTACTCAACTCTGCTGTTGTAGTGAGAGCAATCAAAGATACTGCATAAATGAAAAGGTAGGAGTGTGTTTCAGTAAAACTATTTATAACTATAGATTGTTGGTTAGATTTGGCCCAAGGGCTAGAGTTTGTTCTAGAATAAGTATATTTTATGTTACTGTCTCTCTCAAGCACAAAGACTGTCTTCTAATGCTGATTAACTTCTCAGTTTACAAAAAAAAATTCCAGTTTTGGTTCACGACAAACTTAACTTTCCACTAAGCCTTGCCTGCCTTTGGAAACTCATGATTGGTATATTAAAAGGACTATTAATTTCTTCATAGCTGGAGATTTGAAAGAAAATAGATTCTAAATAAGTTCTAATCATTTGCCAAGCTGTTTGTGGTTTCAAACTGATGAAAATGTTGATACAAGACAGTCTTTTTAAAATCAAAATGATTCTTTCCAGAATGGATGAACTGCTCCATGTATTGTGACTTTAAAAAAAATCCTTTTGATGGCTATGTGTATCTGTCTTCACACCTGAATCCCAAATATGTATAATTCATTTTCACTTAGTCGTAAAATCTACATATTTGGAGAGACCTAGTATGCACGAATGCCATGCTTGATGTTAAGCATTACATAAGTTTTGGCTACTTGTAAAGGCAGGGTTGAATTGTTACTTATGAAATCAGTGAAAATAAATAAACATTCTAATTAAAAATCAGAATAAATGTATTCTTATGTTTCAGGGAACTATTTCTAGCTTCGTTATCATAAACTATCCCGGAAAAGATAATGATGAATCCAATGGGAACTGAGTGGCCTTTTGAAGATTTCTACTAAACTTTGTTAAAGTGGAAAACTTTGGACTAGTTTTCAAAGTTATTTAAAGATTTCGATGGCTCAGCTTCTATTTTCTCTTCCTTTGGTTCCCCTAGAGACAAATCCTTGCTTCATTTTATCCTCTGTCTCTGAGCCACTTTTGGTTTGGTTTCTTTTATTAACTGCAATGAGAGAAACATTTTGGCCAAAACTGGGTGGTCTTCAGTACTGTCATTGTGTAGGTTTGTCAGATGCTCAATAACTTTCTGTCTCCCTATCCCCTTCCATTGTACAGCCAATTCTCTTATTCAGTGTTCTATAAAGTTGCCATGAACCTGGAATTAATGCATAGTAATATTAGCTCTTAGGAGAAATACAGGATAGAATTCCTAAGAGTCTCTGGTCACATTTTGGTAAACCAATGTGCATAACCTTGTCTTATGTGTTTTTGTTTGTTTATAAACACCTTATTTATTACATGTTGCTGATTTCTTAACCTTGGACTCATGGCCAACAGCATTATGACTTATGCCTGAATAAAACTTTTCTAACACTTGTGTTTGCTCCATAAAGACATCATTCTTATGCTTGGGAAAAATGCCTGGAAGAACATTTTAAACAGAAAATACACCAATAAAAAGTACACACACAAAAAAAACAAATAATGTGGTACTCAATAAACTGCAAAAAGAGGATACGTGTTTACAAAACAAGACCAGAAGTAAGAAGACAGAGAATCATTTTTTTTTTTACTTCAGTTAGGAACTGCTCTAAAGCTGACTCAAATTTTCAACACTCTATTCATGTCTATGAATGACCACAAAACCACTTCAAGTATTGATTTTAGGGTCACAGATTTATTTTGGCAAGGAGGTTAATTTGAAAATATGGACTCCATAATGGTAAAAATGGACTGTACTTTTGTTTTATTTTCTTTGTCATGTTATCTACTTAGTTTTGTTCAAGTTTATAGCGAGATGGAAGGGAAATAGTTTACTTCTTATTACATAAGTTATCTCTTTTTCACTTAATTTAATAATCTACACACAATAAAATTATTATTTTATTGATATTTGGTACTTATTATTTGTTGCAAGGGTTTACTTTGCTCATTGTTAAAAGAATAGAAAAGTTGACTAATAGGCCGAAACCAGTCTGGCTTAGTCGATAGAGCGTCAGCCTGTGGACTGAAAGGTCGCAGGTTCAATTCCAGTAAAGGGCACATCTCCAGTGGGGGGCGTGCAGGAGGCGGCTGATCGATGTTGCTCTCTCATCGATGTTTCTAACTCTCTAGTCCTCTCCCTTCCTCTCTGTAAAAAATCAATAAAATATTAAAAAAAAAATATATATATATATAAAGAAAAGTTGACTAATAGATTTAGTAGCCAATCACATACAATTTAGATCAAGGTACACCTCTCATAAGGCAGTATTAAAAAATGAAATAAAATATACTCTTGGATTGCCTTATTAACATTTCACGTTCTGCTTAAATGATGCAAATCTATGCAAAATTAACTCCAATCTTAATAATATCTAAAGTAATATATTTTCAAAGTCCAAATTCTATACTGCAAAAAAAGTAATTATTTCCACACCTGATTAAGTTCTATTTGCATGCTAGAAAAAATTATGATTGCAAAGTTTGAGTTTATTAATAGTAAAGAACATGGCACCATATCATCTTTTTTATTCCTAAAGAAATGTTAGAATACTAGTACCTTTATTTATTCCTATCATTCTGATTTAAATATACATTTACAAGTAATCTCATAGAATAATTACTAATCATATTTCACTATAAATAAATGAACTAAAAAATAACCACATGCTATTGTTTTGGTTTTCTTTGGCAATTCAAATTTCATAATCAATTTACTGACACTTAACTATTTGGTTTATGTGTGTCTCTATACTTTCTCATTAACTTTACATTCTGCTTTAGCTGTAAGAAAAATTGAAATCATTACAAATAGGTATATGTCAATTTTTTAAAAGATTAGATTACTAGAAAATTCATAAGCACTTAAAAATTTAAAAATATATTTCTACAATAATGGCTAGGTAAAAAAAAGAATTAAAATAAAAAGAAGAAAATTACTTTGAACTGACTGATGACAAAACACTATATACCAAAACTTTGGAGTGCAGCTAAAGCTATGGTTAAAAAAAATTATATAGCCTTAAAGCAGAAAAGGTGAATGGCTGAAAATCAATGAATAAGCATTTCTTTAAGTAATTTGGAATAATTGCAACAAATGACATGTAAAGACAATAGAAGAAAATAAATTATAAATATAATAACTAAAACTATTGAGTTAAAAAATAAAGATCTATCAAAATGAGGAGTTGATTCTTTCAAAGGACTAAAACACTGGTAAGTGTACCTGGATAAATTGAATAATAATAATAATAATAATAATAATAAAAAGGAAAATGAACAACTAATGAGGAATGGGAAAGGAACAATTAGTACCAATTCTTACAATAACTTCAATAACCACAATAATTTCAGAAAATTAACAAAAAAACATGAGAATAAATTTCAATTAAATGTGTAAGATCATAACAAAAAACATATATATAAAAGCCTAAGCGACTGTTATGACCAGATGAACAGCTGGTAGCTATGTTGTGCACTGACCACCAGGGGGCAGACGCTTAATGCAGGAGCTGCCCCCTGGTGGTCTGTGTGCTTCCATAGCCAACCTTCCATGTCCAGCCAACATCCTGCAGTCCCTCCCCCTGGCTGACCAACCCTGATCGGCCCTGATCAGAACTGGGTGAGATGGCCCCAACCGGCCCTGGTTTCCAGCACAAACTCTAGTATAAACTATAGTTGAGGTAAATGTAAAAAACCCTTACTAATAGTGAGATAAAACTTTTCAAGGATTGGAAGATTCAATATTGTGAAAGGTCAGTTCTCAAATGAATCTGTAGATTCATTGCAATCAACCAAATCCCAATGATTATTTTTTTCATTACTTAAAAAGCTTATTCTAAAATCTGTGTAATATTATGAAGACACAAGATTAATCATAAAATTCTGAAGTAGAAGAAAAAGGTAAGATAATTTGTTTATTAGATATTGAGACCTTTTACAAAAACTAGTGTGGTTAAGACAATTGTTAGCATAGGGGTAGATAGAGAAATGAAGCAGAATTAGAACCCAAAAATAGACAAACATGACACAATATATCTCAAAAGTGAATTTTCAGTGGGAAAATGATAGAACACTAATGAATGTTGTTAAATTACTGGATATGCACATGAAAAAATGATAAAATAAATTTGACCTCTACTTCACATGCTATTGTATTTCCCTAATAGCTAGTGACGTTGAGTAACTTTTCATATACCTATTGGCCATTTGTATATCATCTTGGGGGAAGTGTCTGTTCATTCCTATGCCCATTTTTTATAAAATTGTTTGTTTTTTTGAGTTGTATGAGTTCTTTATATATTTTGGATATAACACTATATTGGAGGTATTGTTTACAAATAGAGACAGACAATGATATGGTGATTCTCAGAGGTAAACAAGGGTTGGGGTGGTGTTGGTAATAAAGGGTAAAGGAGGTTCAAATATACAGTGATGGAAGGAGATTTGACTTTGGGTGGCAAATACAATGCAATACCTGGATGATATATTATAGAATTGCACACTTGAAACCCATATAATTTTATTTAAAAAGTTTAAAAACATAATAAATGTGAAAGAAAAAACTAGTAAGTCCAATATAAAGTAATGTAGTAAAGTATTCTCTTTAGGGAAAATTAAACTAACCATAAAGGAAAATATCCATAAGCTAGAGTGCATTGAAATGAAGAAATTCTATTTATTCACACACACAAATAAGATAGTAAAAAGGCAATCATAAAATAGGAGAAGATATTTGCAATGCATATAATAAAGATGCTTGTTTTCTGAAACTACAAAGAATTTATATAAGTCAGTAAGAAAAAATATACAAGTCTGAAAGAAAAGAATATAAGAAATGAACATACACTTCAAAAAGAGAGCTTATGAAAATATCCAATAAACATTTAAATGATGCTTAATTCTATTAATAACTAGTCAGTAATAATTAGAAAAATGTAAGTTAATTAAGAAAATGATGTGATTATATAACTTCCAGAATAAAAATAAAATATTAACAATGCCATATGTTTACATATGGAACACTGAGCTCCATACACTATTGTAAATTATAGCTATGTTTGGAAACTGGATGATATCATCAACAGACACTCTATGACCTTTGCAAATCAACAATAAAGAACTACCAAGCAAAACAGAGACAAACTCAGAGAAAGCAGATAGATAGCTCTGGTGATGGTGGTGGGAAGTGTTGGGGGAGGTGAAAGCGGGGAGAGGCGGGGGGAGAGAGAGAGAGAACTCCGGAACATAAACAACAGTGCGGTGATTGCCAGGAGTGGGGGTGGGGAAAGAAATGGGTGGAGGTGGAAGAGGGCATAGAAGGAATAAATGGTGAGGGAAAAAATTAAATTAAATTGAAAACAATAAAGAGCTGTCGGCTGGAGAAAAACAGTTTCCCATAGGTAAATGGAACTTGGTATGTTTGTTACTGGGATATCAGTAAAAAAAGGTCTCAGTACCAGACAAAAATTGGAACTGAAAGGAGAAATTTTCTGGTCTTGTTTAATAGATGTAAGACACTTCTAAGCAAGAAAGGCTGGTGTGAATGATTCATGCATAATGTAGAACTACCATTAAGGCACCAGATGTCAATTGACAGAACATTCCTGCTGACTTTCAACAGAAGTTGCATAGCCTTCAGCAACCTGTGACTCAGTTGATGAAAAAATGAAACCATAAGTTTAGACACACAGGAAATACTAACAAAACATTCCCGTTCTCTGACATAACACAAAATGATTCTGTTACTGCCCAAGGTGATTGGGTCACCTATCATCTGTACCTTAATGAGTCTAAAATATTACCTGCGATAAATGTAATGAAAATTGTGCACTGAGAAAGCATTTTGTCAAATTTAATACTCAACTTTTTTCCCTTTTAGTATTTCATTAAATAATGCTGCATATTATTATCTTTACCATTTTGGATTTGATGATATTCCATATGCTATGGATTCTGCATGCTAATTCTTATACAAATTCATTGAACAAAAAAGGCAAAAATATATACAGCAAAATATTAAAAGTTTTTATATTTAAGAGTTTTCATCCTATTTTAGCTTATGAGATTTTTCTGTATTTACTTCAAAAATTTTAATATTGGGCAAGCATTAAGGAGTCTAAAATCTGATCAGTGGAAAGAGGCTTGCTTATAAAGGGACCTGTGATCACTTTAATGTCTGGAACAGCCGAAACTGGTTTGGCTCAGTGGATAGAGCATTGGCTTGTAGACTGAAGGGTCCCAGGTTTGATTCCGGTCAAGGGCATGTGGCTTGGTTGCTGGTGCATCCCCAGTGGGAAGGTGTACATTAGGCAGCTGCTTGATGTTTCTGGCTCTCTATCCCTATCCCTTCCTCTCTGTAAAAGGTCAATAAAATATATATATATATATATTTTAAAAATGTCTGGAACCACCGCTCTCCAAACATATTAATTCAAAAATGACTAGGGCATCAAGGTTTAGAGACCCAACCTCAGAATTTATGTTTCTGTATCTCAGTTAGAATTCTGAAATTGGTTTTTAACCAGCTCCACAGGTGGTACTGATGCAAAATAAGGTTGAAGAACGCACCCATAGCTCATTAAAAGATTTTCCATAACATGCATTGTACTCATGTCAAAATCAGAGGTTATTACCCACAATAACCACTATTTATTAAACATCCCCAGACAGTGGCAGCTGTTAGTCTCATTTAATTCACAAAGATAATAAAGTAGATATTAAAACTCTGTTTTTATTGGTATGTACACTTACACTACAATTTCTCTGTTAATGCCTATCAATTTCTTAGCAGTTAGAGACCATATGCTGCTCTATTAACTATGAACTTTATGTTGTACACAAAATAGGTCACATATTTTATTTCGTTCTTCTGGTTTTCTGTACTTGGGTTAAGTCTGACTTTACAAAACAAAAATTAAAACAAGAGGGATTATCAATTCCCTCATGCATCTTGCTTATTAAGTAATGGGAAACATCATGCAGGTTACTCAGAAAATTTTGGATACAGGGAAGGACATTTCATTTTTTTTATTGTAACATACAACAGTATAGTATAAACTATTGAGCAAAAATTTAAAATTTAAAAAAATCATTCTCTGGTGATTCTTTTGCTACCACAAGGTTTTTAAAAACATTTTAAAAATTACCCTATATTTTCTACAGCAATGGCACAGAAAATGTGGATATTAAGCCTACTTTTAAAGCCACATAAACGACAAAAATTCAATGTAGAATATATACTCTGTGCTTGTTTTTAAGGAGATTATGAATAGAGTCAAAGATATCTTCTTGTGTTTTCATCAATGTAAACATTAAGAGCAGTGTTCTCAAACAAGATAAACACACAAAGAAAAACACAAACAAAACACTGAAAGTGAATCATATTTTGTTACCCTTATTGAGTAGCTTTAATGGAAATTGTCATTGCATAATATGAGAAATTTACTTGACCAAAAGAAGTCAGAAGGTTCCAAAAGCATTCCTGTGCTTTTATATGGTAACAAAGATGCAATACATTCTCAGGTGTTCTATTTATTCTTACTTCATTTGGCCAGTGAGGAAGGACTACATCAACTTCTTACCATTAGAAAAATCTCATTAATTTTCATCATTACAAATATGTGAATATTTATTATTTAATCTAAGATACACTAGATATAATTTTATTGTCTATAAAGAATAGTTTTGATTATATAATTAATAAAGTCCCAAAGGCTCATTTCAACCTTGTCCAGACAACAAACTATTTTTAAAAGTAAATTAATTTTAACTTATTAATGGAAGAGGCTACTAATTACAAATTAATCTCATGTATTTATTTCAAAAGGACCAGCAGGGCTTTTCCTTATAAATAGGTATGATTAGTTGAGAGGAAGAGAAAGAAAGAGAAAGAGAAAAAGAAAGAGAAAGAGAAAGAGAGAGGGGGAGAGGGAGAGGGAGAAGAGGTGAAGAGGCAGAGAGAAAGGACTGGTTGAGAAATGTGATATGGAAGCTTGGGGTGGACTGAGGTGCCACTTCATTATTTCTTACTGATGCTTTCTTTGCTTCTCCTCGCTCAGGAGCAATATGTTCTTTGACAATAATTCAAGTGTGGCTGAGGACAACTTTGAAATAACAGTTATTTGCATTCCAATTCTAACATGTTTCTGATTTCAGCATTTCTGACAAACCCATCCAATATATAGCATTTCCAGTATCACACTGGATATTTAGTAAAATATAGCACAGTGCTCTGAATCCTGCAGAGAGAGGGTGTGTAGTGCTTTAGTCAAGGGGGCTTCACCAACAAAAGTCATTGGAATGGTTCACTTGTTTGGTAACCCAGTTGTTTTAAAGCCCCAGGGCAATTTGCCATAGAAGGATTTGAGTTGGATGAGAATTTTCACTTACTTTGTTAACTAAAAGGTGGCCAGTTGCTATAGAGGAGGTGGGAAAAGAGCTGCTTGCTGCCTTGACGGGAAACTGATATTCTTAAATCACCCAGGCCATGCCCTTGGAAAGACTTTGTGTATACTAAGAATCCAAATTTTAAAATCACTTACTTGGAAACTTCATTAATTTGCAAAAGACCGTACAGTTGAACTTGTATTTAAGTTCAGACTACCTGACTTCTGAAACTTGTGTTTAAGCTCTTTACCACTGTACTGCAGTCCATTCATTTTTTAAAAGATAAATTCTACATAGAAAGAAATTAGTCTTTAGTATTTGCAAGTATAAATTCACTGCCTTATTTATATCTCTCACTTACAATGATGTCTTTTTAATTGCCTTGATATGAGCTTTGCCTTTTTACTGATATATATTTTTTTAATGCACATAGTTCTATGTTCTGGAAATTGAATTTTAGCTTCAGGAAATAGTGTATCAATTAGAAATATCAAATAAACTTTCTACATTTCAACCTAGGTAATTTTATAGTAGTGAAGTAATAATGTTTAAAAAACAATTTTTTTATATGTGTGTTCAGATTTATGGTTTGGCTGTTCTATGCTTCTCTAGGTTTTTTGTTCTACTTTATACTAATACAATGCTACAACATTATTATAAGATAAACATTTCAGCTTCATTCATTAGGAGAACCTCACAAATTTTATTCTAAAAAGATTAATCATGGTAATTACACTAAATTAATTCTATACATTCAAAATAATCTATGAGTCTCTGCCAGCTAAAATCTATTTCTCACTAGGGAATGGCCTATAACCACTGTACAAAGACCATGATGGTGTTCCCCTCGCAGAGTATTTTAACTGCTTTGCACTGTTGACCATAGAAGTTATAATATTATCCTTGTATTTTCTCAAAATGTTGTGGTTTACCATGGATACATTGTTTTGAGGTATAGAAAATATTGCACTTGCCTTTGAAATCCAGAAAAGAAGGGAGAGAGTGAGGGAAGGTAAAAGTAAGAAATGGAAGAAAGAAGGAGGAAGAGAGGAAGGGAAGAGAAGGAAAGGAGACAAATGGGTAGTTTGGAAAAACATTTAGTGTGAAAAGAAGCTTATGTATCAACCAGGTTAATTTTTTTTCTAAACTGCATATCATCATCTAGTAAAAATTTGGGACTACAACCAACGTATTCTATTGAACATTAAAGAAACAACAAATTAATTTTCCTTGCAATGAAATGGTCTGAAGTTTTGATGGCTACCTAGTCCTTTTATATTTTGTTTTGACTTCCTCCTCTCAGATTAATGAATGCCACAACTGTTTTGAAATAGAAAAACAAAAAAAATCTGTAACCTGTTTGGGTCATAGTGGCTCCAGTGGGTATGTAAGGATGTCACAAAGGAAAGATATGTGCCCTGGTTTCTGCCCAACAGGATGACCCATTTTAGCTCAGAACCTGGAAATTATTTTTTCCTATTCCAAAGTGATAATAAAAATCCACCAATGATAAAGTTTATCCCTGCAAAACACCACCTCACTTTTTCTGTCTCCCTAAAAACTATGAAAATGGAAAGTTGTAGGTAGCAATCATTACTGTAGGTTTTTGTGGGGGAAAATTCCCCCATTGTAGAGTGGCACATAACTTATTTATAATCAAATATTATACATTTTTTCAAGTGTCATCACTGCTAGACATTTCTCACTAGTTTAGACATTCCTCCTTACTGTAAAATAATAATTTCATTGGCCAGAATTTATATAGTTAGGAAAAACTTTATTCAAGACTATCCTATACAATAAAAGGGTAATATGCAAATATAACAAACAGCAGAACAACTGGACAACCAAACAAAGCATAATATGCTAATTATATGCTAATGCTGCTTAACTGCTCACTATGATGTGCACTGACCACCAGAAGGCAGATGCTTGAATCAGTAGGTTAGCTTGCTGCTGGGGTCTGGCCCATCAGGACTGAGAGAGATGAGCCGAACATGCCCTGGATCCCTCCCACAATCTCTCCCCAGCCTGATTGTACACCAGTGGGATCCCTCAGCCTGGCCTGTGCCCTCTCGCAATCCAGGACTCTTCAGGGGGGATGTTGGAGAGCTGGTTTCAGCCCAATCCCGCAGGTTACTCCTCTTGGGGGAGCGCCAGAGGCAGTGCTCATGGCTGGCAATCACTGCTCCAGCAGCGTGAGCCTCTCCAGATCAGGGACTGATTGGGTGCGAGCCTGAGGCAGGCACAGTGGGGCCTGGATGAGCACGAGTGGCAGGTAGGAGCTGCAGGAAGCATTGGACTGTGGGTTTTGACCCTGTCCCTGCAGGCCACCCAGAGGGACCACACCCATAATGAATTCATACACTGGACCTCTAGTTTATTGCAATAAGAGATTGAATTCAACTGATATATAAGATGGGAGATTTTGTGTGTGTGTGTGTGTGTGTGTGTGTGTGTGTGTGTGTGTTTCTTTTAATCTTTATTGTTGAAAGTACTACATAGGTCCTCCTTTTCCCCCATTAACCTCTTCCAGCCCATTTTCATCTTCCCCCCAAAACAGGCCCTCAGCAACCGGTTGTCTGTGTTCACAGGTGATGCTTATATGCATACAAGTTCATTGATTGATGTCTTCCCATCTCACCCTCCCCTACCTTCCCTCTGAGGTTCAACAGTCTGCTCATGCTTCTATGATTCTGGATCTTTTTGATCATCAGTTTATTTGGTTCATTAGGTTCCATAGATGAGTGAGATCATGTGATACTTACCTTTCTCTGACGGACTTATTTTGCTCAGCATAATACTTTCCAGGTCCACCCATGTTATTGCAAATGGTAAAGAGTTCTTTCCTTTCTATTGCTGCATAGTATTCCATTTGGTAAATGTACCATAGTTTTTTATCCACTCATCTGCTGATGGGCACTTAGGCTGTTTCCAAGTGGAAGCTATTATAAATTGCACAGCTATGAACATAAGAGTGCATATATTCTTTCTGATGAGTGTTTCACCTTTCTTAGGCTATATTCCTAGAAGTGGGATAACTAGGTCAATTGAGAGTTCCATTTTTAATTTCTTGAGGGAATGCCATACTGTTTTCCACCGTGGTTGCTCCAGTCTGCATTCAAAGTGAGGACTTTTTAAGTACCAGAGGGAAGCAGTGGCAAAGTACTGGAGGACTTCTTTCTTTCTTCCTTCCTTCCTTTCTTCCTTCCTTCCTTCCTTCCTTCCTTCCTTCCTTCCTTCCTTCCTTCCTTCATTCCTTCCTTCCTTCTTTCCTCCCTCCCTCCCTTCTTTCCTTCCCTTGTTTATCTATCTATCTTTATTGTTGAAAGCATTACAGTTGTCCCCATTCCCCACCCCCCATTTACCTGCTCCTCCCCACTTCCATCATCTCCTCCCCAGTCCTTCACCCCACTAATATCTGTGCATGTGGATTATGCATATATGAATATAAGTTCTTTGGTTGACTTTTTCCCTCTCCGTTACCCTCCACCACCTTCCCTCTGATACTCCTTAGTCTGTTGCATGCTTCCACGTCTCTGGATCTATTGAGAGTGATGTTGGTCAATGTGATTTGGCCACCCTATTTGCTAATTGGATAATTTGTGTTTATCAAAGTTAAGCCCTTACCCCCTCTTAAAGACTGGAAGATAGGGGCTCTCATCTTTCTTGATGAATCTATTTCATCAAGTTCTTGAGAAAGACATTCTGGATTATAACATTGGCAAAAGGCTAGGAAGTGATTTACAACAAATGGGCAGAGAAAGAATTTATAATTGTAAGTTTTCTAACACAAATGCTCTGAGGAAAAAGTGGTCAAGGGCCAGCAGTCAGAAAGAAGCCTGTTTAGAGTTTAGTTAAAGGTCTGGCCAGCAGTTCAGTTGGTTAGAGTGTTGTCCCCTAGACCATGGTGTGGGTTTGATCTCCAGTCAGGGCACATACAAGAATCAACAAATGAATGCATAAACGAGTGGAAAAGAAAATCGATGTCTCCATGCCTCTCTCTTTCTCTCTCTCTCCAATAATTTTTTCTTTTAAAGCAAGTTTAGTTAGGCTGAGGAGAATGTTAAAGCCATTATTTTGGTAATCAGTATCCTAGCCTCAAGCTTGTTGGTAGGCCAAGTTCTCTTTCCACAATTTTCACACAGTCCTCCTTTTTCCCTCTTGTATTCATTACTCCCTCTATTCTTGAGTGTGCTCAGAAATTTCAAGTTCCACTTCAATTAGTTTTCAGGGGGAAAAAAACAAAAACACCAGTTCTGTTTTTAACTTGTGTTTCAGAAATATGTTTTAGCATATTTGGGATGAAACATATTTGGGAGGAAATTTTCACCTGTTATACCTCTGGGCCCTTTTCCTGAGCAAGTTTGTCATTCATTCTGAAGCGAGTTCTTTTTATACGAAGTCTGCCTCAGTCGTTTCTTTATTCAAACAATATATTTCCCTCATCACAATAAAACAGTCAAGATTCTAATGCAACCAACACGAGACCATAGAATAACACAGTTCAGATATGCTCCCAAATGTGCCAACAGGGCAAGTGAGTTTGGTTGAATTCTGTCTGTGCCTTCAATGAGTGTAGAGGAGCTAGTTGGAAAAGGCAGATTACTCACCTATCTTTGCTTTTGGTTAAGTTCTTCCTTGTTCGTGTCATGTGGGTTTTATAGGAATCCCTCGGGGATATATGAGTTTGTGTGCAGTCCCTTTATTTACTAAGCATTCATTAAACAGATGACCAAGGGCATGTATTTTAGTATTTCAAGTCTGAGACTTATTATTTTTTCCAACTCTGCATTGCTATTTTTATGAAGCCACAAAAGCATACCCCTCTCAAAGGAGAGTTAATGGACTAGTGTTGCCTGGTTTCTAGTTAGAAGGCTATTTCCCATGGGGGAAAGTCATAGTTTCATTAACCATTGCTGGGGCACTTTCCTGCTTTAAAATGCTGCCTTGGGCTTTTAGTGGGTGTCTGTGAAGAAAAGTGACAGAGGATTTGATGCCATGGGTCTGACCTACACTTCGTGGATATAGCTGCTGCTCATTATAGAATACCTTGCACACTAGGTTGAGGAATTTTTTCTTCTCCCTCGGGGCTCTCATGTAGGGGTAATAAGGGCTTGATTTTTTTTTTTACCGCTTTTATTAAACTAGCAGTTTGATATCTAGAAGGAGAGTTTGGCAAGCTAATGAATGATGTGCTATAATTATGTTGAAACCCCTGGTCCCGTTACCTTTTCATTAGTCACCCTGTTAGCACAGAACTTGTCAAAGTTGAGACGCAGATGATATGGAATAGACTGGTTCAGAGTCTGGGTTAGTCAAACGTTTTATCAGCCGCTGGAAGAATGCATTTGGAATGGCAATTTTTTGTTTGTTTGTTTGTTTGAAGAGAAGATCCATGTATCGAGGTATGATATCCACACAATTAGTTGCCATTACTATCTCCTGAAACTTTTAGGTTGATTATTTAAATGTTGTGTTCTGGTTCCTTTCCTTGTTGAGCTTCTATATATGCTTGCCTATTTTGGATTAACTCTTCTTAACCAATGAACAATTCTGTAAAACTTGTTTTAGACAACATATAAATTGATTCTTGCTGATTTGAGATTTTGTGTCAACTTTTTCAAGAGCCAACCCACTTATCTATGTATTGTCTGATGGGTAATGTTTTTTGTAAGCATCAGATTGTTGAAATGAATTAATGCATTCTGAATATATTTACCCATTCATGCAGTTATTTTATCAAAGAATATTTCATAATTTGTGCTTGACATGACCAATGTCAGAAGTAGTTGGAAAGGCTGATTATTGTGTGTATACATGTATCTTAAATTAAGATAGAAATTTAGTACAGTCCTACAATATCCCTTAAGTATTTTGATAAATTTTATATGACTATCCCGAAGTACATGGAAACAAAATGATTGGGAAAGCAGTGTTATCGATTTTAAAGAAAGGATAATGATGGGAGACATGGAATTCCAGACACTAAATAATTATCTTAAAGCACATAATTAATACACTCTATTAAAAGGAGGAAGAGTCAATAAATTATTGGGAAAAATAAATACAGACACAAGTATATATAAGAATTTAGAATATAATATTCATAGTTAAAGGAGTAAGTAGGAGAAATTATGTGATAAATCAAGTTAGAATCACACCTTACCTTATTCAGTAAAATACATGCTAGAAGAGAAAGCAAGATAAATTTATTAAATAAAATTATACATGAAAAACAGAAAAAATATTTGTAAAAATATTTGTAAACCTTGGTGAATAATTCCTAAAGAATATATATATATTCAACAAAATCACAACAGATATTAAAACACCTGTGATACATACAGGGAAATATTTGCTATAATTATAATGAAGGCTTAACATATGTAATAATCAAAGTACTTATAAATAGATACAAATAAAACTCAAACTTAATGATCAGGGCATAGGTAATGAGCATGGAGAGTAATTCAGGGAAAAAATACTAATATCTAAAGGATATGCAGAAAAAATGATTTACATAAATAATTAAGGCAACAAAAGTTTATCTGCTAGTGAGATTTAAAAATGATATAATTTGGAAAATATTTGAAATTACATTAACATATGTTTTTGCCAAATTACAATAAATTGGTTCTCAATTTTGTCAGCCTAAATAATTATTTTTATAATAAATAACTGCAATATCATTTGATAATTTTATAATAAAATTTATATATTAATAAATTACAAAATGAATGGTTTCTAAACAAAAGTGAAGTACAATACCCCATTTGGGATATAAAGAAGAAAAAGGAATTGCTCAGATTTACTAATAATGCTCATGAGCAAATAACTGATTTATTAAGATTCTTGGTGACTGAGTATTTTGGATATTTGGAAGAATGCAATGAATTGATAAAACTGGATAGCCTTTTTCAAAGTTAGCTATAAAGTCATTTGACTGAACAACTATTCCTATTGCTCACATTCCATTTACTGTACAGTGATGACATTGGAAAGGGATTTCTTTCAATAAAATAACTTTTTAGGTTTTTAAATAGAGGCAAAAATTTAAAATCAATTTTAAATAATTTTATGCAAGCAGGAATGCATTATGATTGCCCAGGAAATTTCTCGTACTTGAATTTAAAATTTGCTTGGCTGCAGTAACTGCTACACAGCTAATTTTCAAATATATTTTTCTGTTTCGTCAATATCTCTCAAAAAAGTACCACTGCTGAATGAAATAGAAGAGATTATTTTATTTGAATTTCTTTCTAACAATGGCAGCTGCTAAGATGAAATATTTTATAAGATTTCACAGACAACCATGATTTGTTTTATGTGTGGTACTGGTGTGTAAGGAATGAAACTTTTATTATACTTCAATACAGAAGGGATTTTAACATTTTTTTGTTTTTGTTTTTTAGAACCATTGCTGTGACAGTATTATAACTTTTAAACTTTCCTTTAAATCTTGCATATGTCTTTGTCAATTTTATAAGCTTATTGCTTTGTAAGATTTTCCATTGCTCCATTAGAGAGGAATGTGTTGGCAGGATATTTTAAATGTGGGCTAATTTACAATGAATGTGACTTCAAAAAATATAGATTAATACACATAAGATGATTTTACTAAACTATTTTGAGTTACATCTTTGTTTAGTAGTTTCTTTTCTAAGTTTTTAAATTGTTATTATGGCTGAAATCTCATAAATTTTATTAATCCTCTTAAAAGGAATCAATTTTTATTTGAGTCAATTTTCTGTATTGTTTTTCTGTTTTCAATTGAATTAATTTATGTTCTTTATTATTCTCTTCTTTCTGCTTTGAGTTTTTGTATTTTTTGTCTAGTTTCTTTATATACAAACTTAGATGGTTAATTTGATAATTTTTATAGAATAAGCATAAAGTGCTATCCTTTTCTCACTGTATATTGCTTATCTGCATCACACCAATTTTTTTTTTCATAATTTACCTTTTTTTTAAAAGTTTAAAGTACTTCCAGTTTCCTGTGAGGCTTTTTCATTGACCCATGGATTATTTAAAAGTATGTTTAATTTCCAAGTTTCAATGATCTTTTTAATCTCTTTGTTCTATAATCTTTTAATTTATTTGTTCATAGAATGTACTTCATAGTTTTCATTTATTTTATGTTTATTAAATTTGTTTTATGACTCAGGATATGATTTATTTTATTGTAGTTTCATATGCACTAATGAAAATGCATATTTTCTATTACTTTAGGAGTATTTATGAATGTCATTTGATCAAATAAGTTGATGATGTTATTTAGTTCAGTACTATATTTTTGATGATTTTTGTCTACTTGTTCTCTTGATTTTTGAGACAGTGTTGAAGTGTCCAACTGTAATTGTGAAATTTTCCATCTCTCTTCAGTTTTGCTTCACCTATTTTGAAGCTCTTAAGTGCATACACATTAAGACTGTTAGATATTCTTGGTGAAATGGTCATTTTTTGTTATTATGTAATGCTTCCCTTTACCCATGGTTATTTTCTTAGCTCTGAAATCTATTTTGATATTAACAAAGCCATTCCAATTCTTTTTTCCTTTGGAATTTTATAATATGTCAATTTCTATTCTTTCAACACATCTCTATCCTCATAGTTAAGTGTTTTTTTTTAAAACAGTATATAAATGATTTTTTAAAAAAATCCAACCAGATTATTTCTACTTTAAAATTGATATATTTAAATCATTTACACTTTTTATACATTTTGGTGTTTTGTTTATAACCAACATTATAATATTTTTTAGCTTGCTACACTTACTTTCATTTTTGTTCTTCTATTTCTCTATTCCAACTTTTTTTTTGTATGAACTACTTTTTTTTTATTTTTCACTTTCGTTTACATTTACGTTTCTTAGCTTTGCTGTGCACTTTCTGTTAACTATAGTGTGAGGACAGAGAAAGAAAAAAGCCACAGGAATTTGCCTAATGTTCTCTGAACCACCATCTCTCTGGCCAGAGAGAGCTTCTCTCTCCCTTAGTGTTAGATAATTCCCCATGATCACTGCTTTGTGCTCTCACGGCTGCCATAGTACTGCCAGGGTGTTGGGGTGGTAGGGATAGGTAAGAAAAATAAAGGGGAATTTTTATTTTATTTTATTTTATTTTTGTCTCTCCAACTCACAGAGAAACCTTTCCTGGTGCTTGGACCAGAATAGAGCTTTTCTTGGAACTTCTTTTATTGGTGCCCAGTGCACGTCTGGGTTTCTAGCCACCTTTGGGGAGGAAAAAAGGAAAGAAAAGGAAGCTCACTTTTATTTCAAGGAAACTTAAAAATTCTTATCTCCACTTCTCTTTCTAGTGCTGCCACTTTCTTTTCAGAGTTCTCCATGCATTCTACCTGGGCTTTATGGTTTCATTCAATGAGAAAATCAGCTTGAGATGTGTGTATTTCATTTTCTCAGAACCCGAATTTGTTAAAAACATTTTTGATGATGTTTCAGCAAGTGTCTTAAGAACATACTACATGTAAAAAATGCCACTTTTTCAAGAATAAATAAATTAGGATTTGGCGGGAAAGTATTATCATACCTCAAAAACCATACATAATTACTTGAAGCTGAAAGTTGCCTAGGATTTTTTTAAGATGGGCAGATTAATGTAATAGCTGATTATGTATAGTGTAAAATACTTCATAATACTAATAGAGACTTTATTAGTAGTTTATGTATTTATTATACTATACTTTTAATTGTTAGAATGTACTTCTTATACTTATTTTTGCTGTAAAATAGCATGCTGTATTGCACCAGCAGTAGCCTGATACACATTGAGCTCATTGCTTCTCTTGGAGGGGAGTAGTTGATCGTCACTGATTCTGTATACAACCACTTTGTGCCTTAGTTTCTATATGTGTAAAATTGGATACTTATAATACCTACATCTTAGCATTGTTATAATATATACAATGGAAATTACATGTAAAAGACACAGCGGTAATTAGCAGATAGTAAGCACTGTAGAACTGATAGCAGCTATTACTGTCATTATACAGTGCATATTACAATCATGAAAATAAATGAAGAATATTCTCAAATAGAGAGAAAACTATAATCTAAAATCCAAAATTCTAGGTGTGATAGTATAGAGTCAGCAATTCCCTACAGATTTGAACATTAGGAGAAGAGTAAATTGCTCAATTTAAAACACAAAATGGAAGAAAGATTATGTAAGGTTCTATTTAATATGATTTTGGAGTAAATTGTGATAAAATGTGTCATTAAAAGCTGTATTTTATATTTGTAAAATTTTTGATGAATTGATTTCTTCCACTGCTTAAATGTGCTTACATGATAAAATTTGTACCTGTTTGAAATCGTTTCATGCAAAATAATTACCACAAATTGCAATCACAACAAACCCTTATATATGGTCATTACATCTGTCGGCATGGTTGAAATATCTTCTTTCTTTTGTTTCTTCCATTAAAGAGATGCACATTTATTGATAATCTACTTTATGCTAAGCTAAGTTCTATGCGAGACTCTGATTGAATAATTAAATTTTGCACAAAAGCTTTACTCAAAATTCAACTCATTGAAGGTGTTTGGTCTATCGATAATTTCATGCACTAACATTATGTAACACCTTTCCTGCTTTTTTTTTTTCTTAGCATTTACCTCTACCTTATCAGACATACTGTGCATTTTACTTATTTATTATCTTAATATCTGCTTTCCCCACTTGGATATAAACTACATGAGGAAAGGGAATACTATCTCACTAATTTACCACCAGTACCTTAATAAGTACCTACCACATATGAGGAACTTAATTTTTTTTTTGAAATAAGTGCTTTAATGAATTTACATAATTTTGCTTCACAATAATTATGAAAGATAAGTAGATATATGTAAATCTAATAATAACTAGCATTCAGAATGTAAAGAACAATATGGTCGTGCACCACATAACATTTCAGGCCACGGTAGACCTCATACACCATGGGAGCCCCATAAGATTATAATGAAGCTGCAAAAAACCTATTGCCCAGTGATGTTGCAGCCATCCTCTATAATAAAAGCTTAATATGCAAATTGACTGAACAGCAAAATGACTGGCACACTGACCACCAGGGGGCAGATGCTCAATGCAGGAGCTGCCTCCACCCCTCAGGCCCTAGGCTAGCCAAGGCAGGTGACAGCAGGAGTGAGGGGGTTGCAGCGTGGGGGGAGGGCCCGATTGCCCTGCTGGTCACCCCACAGATCGGCCCTGATGACTAGCCAGGCCTAGGGACTCTACCCATGCATGAATTTCATGCACCAGGCCTCTGGTCCTAACATCATAGTGCAGCACATTTCTCATATGTCTATGGTGATGCTGGTGTAAACCAACCTACTGAACTTCCATATATAGAAAAATATACATTATCCAATCGTGTATAGTGTATACTACTTCATAATGCTAATAGAGACTTTATTACTAGTTTATGTATTTATTACACTATACTTTTAATTGTTAGAGTGTACTCTTTATACTTATTTTTGCTGTAAAATAGCATGCTGTATTGCACCAGCAGTAGCCTGATACACATTGAGCGCATTGCTTCTCTCGATTGCATAAATGTATCTAGTGCTTGATTTAATCTCATGTTGAGATTAGACGCAATAGGCTGTACCATATAGCTTAGTATCCTATCTGAGTTCATGTACATACACTCTATGATCGCACAATGATGAAATCGCCTAATGAGGAATTTCTCAGAACATGCCCCACTGCTAAGGGGCATGATTGTATTCATGGAGGGGCAGTATGACAGAGTAAGAGCAGGTCTGAGTTTGCAGCCTTGCTCCAATACTCATTAGTTATATAACCTTGAGAAACTTATTTCATCTCTCTCAGTTTCCTAACCTGAATAATTAGTAATCTTAAAAAAACAGTAACTAGTTTTAAGGATTAAATAGTGAAGGCATTCAAAGCTTCTTAAGAGAGCCTGGCATAGGAGACTCTGAACAATGGTTAGTGTTATACAATATATCTTTAGTTGCTCAAAATTCTCTGCATAATAAATATAACAGGCACTTACTTTTTATTATTATTTATTATGTAGCACTTTTTTCAGATGAGGAAAATTTTATTTCTTTTTAATAGTTTACTTGTATTGATTTTTAGAGAGAGCATAAGGGAGAGAGAAGAGAGAGAAAAATATCAATGTGAGAGCCTAACATTGATCAGCTGCCTCCTGCACGCCCCCTACTGATAATTGAGCCTACAACCCAGGCTTGTGCCCTGACAGAGAATCGAACCAGCAACCTTTGGGTGCACAGGACAAGGCCCAACCAACTGAGTCACACAGGCCAGGGCACGGAAAGAGATTTAAATAACTGAGCTGAAAATTGAACAAACTGGACCTTATAATTATGTTTTTCTAAATTTATAGCTATGTAAGTTATTTTATATTGCATCATCTCCAAATTTTAAGTTCTATCCTGGAACTTGAGGACCCAGTATCTTAAAGTCAAGACACCCCCTGTGTTTTAATTTAAAAATAAAATATTTAGGTTGACATGCTGATAAGTCCAATTATCTGTACAGAGACCTTGGTCAGTCTTCTATTTCTATTCTTAGGGAAGAACTAACAGAAAATAAACTTTAAATAATTCATGTGTCTCATTTAGAAGAAAAAAAAATCAAAGTTACGGGGATAAAACTTAGATAAGCTAATGCCTGGCTGCAAGAGTAGTTGCCTCAGGTCACGTTACATGCTCAGCTTTCTAGAAACTCAGTGTTGTCAAAGATCCTAGCAAAAGCACTGGTGTATGGAGAGAGAGAGAGAAGATACGTGGAGGAAACTTCAGCTTATCTGAACCAAAACCCCAGCCAGTATAAACTAGTATTTTTTAGATGAAATCCAAACATCCTATCCTTATGATACATCTCCAGCTGGAAGGTTAACATTGACCCTGTGTATTTCTTATGTCTGGAGATGAAATTTGTAAGATTCCTTTTAGAGGCATTTGAGATTTTGCTGCTTTGTTGAAAAGTTTATAAATTTGCAATAGTGGAAATCTTGAGCATTTTCTTTTTCTTTTCTAGAGTTTCATTGAACCCTCGAACTTTTTGTTTTCTCTCAAAGTCTCAAATGTCTCCAAATGGTAGTGCTGCATTTGCTTCTGCAGCTAGCTGACTAAGGACAACTGCTTGTGAGCAAGTGTTTTTAGTGCACAGTGCTATTTCCACTGCTGGACAACAGTGTGCCCTGACTGAGAATCGAACCAGCAATCTTTGGGTGCACAGAACAAGGCCCAACCAATTGAGTCACACAGGCCAGGGCAAGGAAAGCGATTTAAATGACTGAGCAGAAAATTGAACAAACTGGACCTTATAATCAATTCCATTGTTATGGAATCTCTTAGGTCAATCCTGCCACCTTAGGTAAGGATTCTTCTTCAATTCCTCCCCCCTCTTCCCTCCCCCCCACACCCCCCGCAGCAGAATTATTTTTAGCAGAACCTTTGCCTGAAGCTATATTTATTGCTTCTGGAAACCTAGTGAGGATGGAAACTTCTGCCCAAACCCTGTATCTCATCATGTATTTTTTTTAAATATATTTTATTGATTTTTTTACAGAGAGGAAGGGAGAGGGACAGAGAGTTAGAAACATCGATGAGAGAGACATAGATCAGCCACCTCCTGCATACCCCCCACTGGGGATGTGCCCACAACCAAGACACATGCCCCTGACCAGAATCAAACACAGGACCCTTCAGTCCGCAGGCTGACACTCCATCCACTGAGCCAAACTGGTTTTGGCACATCATGAATTTTTTATAAGCATGTGCAGTCCACACAGAGGAAGTAGGGATTATGTTCTACTTCCTAGAAGGGGGAATACCTAAATATGTATTTTATTTGAAATTCTTTTGTAAGGAAGATTTTTATCCCTCTTCCCTACTTATCTATTTATTCAGTCACTTAATTGTATTATGATGAATGCACATATATTTATGTTATATTTTATGTTATTTGTTAAACTCCAGCTTTGACCAATGGGAGCTCTTTTGGGTTGGCTTCTATAGCTCTTGGAAATGTCCCATCGTTATTTTTATTTTTGTGGTATCATACTTTCAGATACTGCAAAATGCTCCAGGCTCATCTTGGGTTATATCTGCTACATTTTTTTTTTTAAACAGACCATTTTCTCAAGGAATCCTGGATTCTTCTATTGGACCATGATATTTAGAAACCAAGA
The DNA here is from genome assembly GCA_011751065.1 of Lasiurus cinereus. NCBI lineage: Eukaryota > Metazoa > Chordata > Mammalia > Chiroptera > Vespertilionidae > Lasiurus > Lasiurus cinereus. The sequence continues at coordinate 5,773,225 of JAAGEH010000297.1, forward strand.
TATGTTGCTACTGGGAATATCATTACTCCTAATCTTCTAAAATAGACCTAAGTAATAAACGCCTCTGTGCTAATCCATCAAACCATGACTATTTCTGTATGTATTCATCTATATATGTCTATTAAGTGAAACATACATTCATTCTAATGTCTCTGATTCCAACTCAATACCTTGGGGTTCATTCTAGTCTTCTTTCTTGCTTGTCTTTATCTTCCCTCTGTGACAGTTGGAAACCTAGCTCCCAGTCTTCAATATCCACTCACTCATTTGTTTAACTGCAGTATCCACATAGGGGCAGTTTCAGAATTGTTTATGTGTATGATGTTAAGAAGAATTTTGCTGACTACAGTATTGGCATATACTTTCTTTGTCTCTAGTCTTACAGTTTTCAGTGAAAACATTATTTTCCAAAAGTTACTGAGTTCAGTTCCTTTTATATTCTCATTTCCTTCAGCACAGTTATGTCTTATATTCATAATATAATTAAATTCATTTGCCATGGTCTGCATTCCACCCTGGAGTCCCTAACATTCTGGTTGATTTTTTTTTTAAGTTTAAATACATTAAAGTTCACTCTGTGATATACAGTTCTAGGCTTTTCTATTATCTAAAAGAACTTTTAAAAATGATTGTGGCAAGAATACTTAACATGAGATCTATCTTCTTAATAGATTTTAAAGTGTGCAACACAGTATTGTTATCTCTAAGCACAATGTTGTACAGCAGAACTCTAGAACCTATTCATTTTGCATAACCCTCCCACTAGCTCCTAGAATCTACAATTCTTTTCTTTGCTTCCATGAATTTTACTAATTTGCATATGCCATATAAGTTGAATCATGCAGCATTTGTCATTCTCTGGTGCTTATTTCACTCAGTATAATGTCCTCCACCAATGTTGTTGCTCATTGCAAGATTCCCCATCCTTTTTTGAAAGGATGAATAATATTCCAAATGCATATTTCTAGCCTTCAGAATTGTGAGAAATAAATGTTCAAGCCACCTGGTTTATGGTATTTTTGTTATCACAGCCTGAACAAACTAAGACAGGAAGGACTGTGTTTACCGTATTCCAAACTTGCCTATCAAATAAGTCACATCTCATTTGGTGAGAAGTTTAGAGAGGTGATGGAGAATAGTCAGTAATTTAGGAAATGTCTTTCCAAATGAAAACAATGGGGAGTAAATATTTTACCTAACAGTGCTGTTTATTTGCTTTCTACATTTAGGATGGAAAGTAGACAAAATACAGAATACTTAAAATACAATTAGTAAAGAGAACGTAAATATTATCCATAAATTATGACAATTTAAAGGCACAGCAAAAAATATGCCAAATGGAATGAACAAGATAAGTGAAATATATCAAAAGAGTGAGGCCATATTATTTTTATAATCAAATATAGAGTTCCACTAAACAAACAATTAGATCTGATGGAGCAAGAACTGGAATTTAAAATGCCAACTTTGAGGAAGGAGAAGAGATTGTATGGGTTATATCATTTTCTCAAAAAAAATTAAATGACAAAGTGATAAATAAAAATTTATGTTGGTTATTAAAGTTAAGAAGCTAACTACCAAAAGACATACAAAACAGAAACAGTTGAAAGTATTGCCTACAGGGAAACAAGCCTTGTGTTTGTGAGGTTCAAGACGTATTATAAACCCTTCTGTAAAGTTTTATTTCTACCATGTGCATTTATTACTTGGATAAAAACTAGAAATGGAATAAGCAATTGGTTCAAACTGTGTAACATGTGATTCCAATATTGTAAAAATGTCTTATTTCTAATTTTATGACCATACATGGAAAGGAAATTTTTTATAAAAATATCATAAAATAATAGGCAGAGTGGGATTCTAACATTTGATAGTAAATTGTAAATTACCGACATCTTAAAAAAATAACATTTATTAAGTGCCAGAAGTTGTTTTTGCTTACCCTGAATCTCATTTTTTTTCTTAAGTAATATTGTTTATTTTTCTGTGAGTTTGTTTAACAATATTTTTCTTTATTGTATTTTAAAGTTAAATATTGGGAAAAAACGTTTTGTTCAAATCTAACACTATGTGTCACTATTTTTCTTCCTATTAGTTAAAAAAATGTTTTTTTGGAGGTTTAAGGAATACATATATTCAGTTTTAGTTTTACTATTGTGGATAAGGCTTCAATTTAGAGTTTTACTGGAAAAAGTCTGGGCTTTCCTGGAAGTCCTCTTCACTTTGCTATTTCAGTGATTCAGAAGAACAAAAAGTACTTTAGTGACTTCTTATTTTATTAGCCTAATTGTTAGAGTAGTCTAACAGACTGCCTGGAGCTCATTTCTCTTTTGAAAAACAGAACACTTGACAAAGTAGTAGTGTTCTCAGTCTAAAGTGGACTGTTACATTTTCCTGTTTCTGAAGGTAGGACTGCTCTCTCTTTCTAGCATTTCTGAACCTTCTGAGTAAAAACCTCTTAAATATATTGTCCCAGCATCAGCTATTGCAAGCTGGGTAAGACATAACTGCTGATTCTGCTCTTATTGTTGCTGTTTTTATTTTTTTATGTATTTTGTTACATTTATTGGGGTTCATTGTTAATAGGGTCATATAGGTTTCAAGGGTACACTTCTATGATACATGTTCTGTATATTGCATGGTGTGCCCACTTACCCAAAGTCAGATTATCTTTAGTCACCATATATTTGGCCCCCTTTATCCTTCCCTTCCCTCTGGTAATCACCATACTGTTGTCTGTGTCTATAAGTTTCCTAACCAAGCAGCTGCTCAAAACCCAAGGTTACTGACCATTACATAGTTGACCATTAAATAGTTGAGCATGAAAATCAAGTTGTTAAGAGGATATAGTTAAGCTCCCCTAATTTATTATTAATATGGCAGTTATCTAATTGAGAATAAATGTGACTAACCTTCTCTCAGCACACCAAAGATAAGGATTTCCTATTGGCCTTGGAAGGTAAGTGATGGTGTACTAAATTCACCACAGGTTTGGGGCTCCAAAGCTATAATTACCTGAGGGTTTGCCCCTTCCCCCCATATAGTTTTTATTTTATTTATTTTTTTTGTAACAGAAGAAATAGAGTTTGTCAGATCTGACATTTTTCTGGATACTTTTTATGATGTGACTCCAGTTGGGTATCCTAACATGTGTAGATTGTATATATTAACTGCATTGCATATTCTTCATTGTCTGTATTTTACGAGCCTAATCATTCTGAATAAGTGGTATCTTTTTAGAGGATATATGACTCTTCCCCTCAAAGGGCAGTTAAATATCTTAAGTATTCCACATTAGATGAGAGATGTAAATGGACACAATGGTTTCAACATTAAGTGAAATGTACCAGCAGAGAAACACTGACTTACCAGAAATAAATGCAACTATGTCTCTAAACACTTAGTCCCCTTACATATCTAACTAATAGCAATTATATTATGGAATATTCCTCTTCACATTGGTTATTTTAAAAATGTTCACTATCTTAATTCAAAAAATTTAAATTAAGCATACCCATATGACACTATAAAGTGATGGAGATACACCTTGACCTGTGTAAATTTTAGAAGAGCATTACCTTATCTAATGAGTGCATCAAGGTGTATCAGATTAGTTTTCAGCTGTAAAACTGATTTATGTATGTTATATCAGTATGCCAAAAAATTACACTGTTCAAACAATTTGATTTCTAAGCTTTCCTTTAAAATAGGAAAACACTGATGTTTAGATTTGCCTTTTCCAGCTGCATCGACATGCTCCAATAAAATTAGTTTAAAAGATTCTATTACATATATATTCTACTAATTTGGGTTTTGGAACAGGTGGATGTATAGATTCTAAAGTGATTTTTTTTTCCCAATTAAAGCACTGAATTATCTTTTCATCCATGTCTACCCCTGGCTTTTATGTTCTCCTAGCAAAAATTGCAAACGTTTGCCATCTACCCTCACTAAAAATTAGTAATATTTTACTCCAATTCTACTTTCAGAGTTATTGTTATCTCCCATTTTATAGGTGGGTAAGGACATCACTTATTTTTGGCCCCTCAAAAATTTTGAACACCTTCTTTACATTGTGATAGTTCCAAGAATACACTTTGGGCCTTCAGATGAACAAAAATACAGAGAGACAAATTGAGACCTCTGTTTCCTAGCTTGCCCTCTTAGGGAGCAGATGGGTAATCATGTCATTTAGGTTCTCCCACTCAGATACAACCAGAGATACTGGATCGCAGAAAAATTACACCACTTTAAAGAAAGACCAGACAAGGAGTCTTTATTTTACTGGCTCTGGGAACTGACAGAGCAGTGCCTCTATGGACTCAGTAGCAGTGGCAACTATTTTATGACTGTGTCAGCCCACCCCCACTCCCAAAAAAATTATTTCTGAAAGTTCAGCATAGAGTGTTTTCTAGCCCTTCCAAGAGTCTATAATCCATTTAGTGCTGAATAAATCCCTTCCTGCTTACTAGCAAGGTGGAGTCTACTTTCTGACCTCAAGGTTAGAGAGGAGCCAGAAGGTTGATTGTGAAGATATTAGTTCTTTATCAGTGTAGGTTACTAATTTCATTTCGTCTTAACTCCCCAAATCGTGGTGCTCTCCATGCTTGTTTAGCTTCGTAAGAAACTGCCAGTTGTCTTAAGTGGCTGAACTTCTTGCATTCTCACCAGCAAAGACGAAGAGTTTCTGTTGATCTTCATTCTCACTGGCTATTTATGTTGTCACCTGATTTTTTAAATTGCCATTTATAAGAAGTATATAGTGGCATTACATTGTTTTAATTGATATTTCTCTAATGAAAAAAAGATGTTGAGTATTGATTTTAAAGTGAATTCACCATTTGTATGTATATCTTCAAAAGTGAGATGTATGCTCTAATATTTTAAGTTCCTAAATTTAGGGATTGTTTCTTAAGATTCTGTTTTAAATGTTCCTTGTATATTTTTTATCTTTTTCCTTAACTTTATTGAGGTAAAATGTAATCTTTACAATGCAGAAGTTGGATAAAGGAAGCATGCCAAGAAATGTGCACACATATACATACACACATACATATTCCTTATGATTTACTTCCTCACATACACTTATCACATCTGATGTCCCAAGGAGAATTAGAAACTACCTTATATTCTGCATATTCTTTGCTGGTGACATCTAGCTTGTCACTTAGCTTCAAGTCAGGCCACATCTCCATAGTCTGTATAATTGGCATGACTTTCACTTATATCTTTCTACATTCAGTAGAAAGTTTATGGCATATATTGTTATTTTAAAAAGGAATATATCTAAGTGTTGCATGTGTCCCTAATAACAATTATTCAGTAAAATGCTGAAAAATAATTAGTGGGTTAGGAGGAATGGGGGTGAGTCAAGAATTTAGGTGTAATTGACAAAATGTGTATATATTTAAGATATTTAATGTGATTTAAAATATTTGTATCTATTTCAGAGAGGAAGGGAAGGGTAGAGAGAGATAGAAACATCAATGTTGAGAGAGAATCATTGATCAGCTGTATCCTGCACACCCCCCCAGAGGGGATGGAACCTGCAACCCATTCATGTGCGTGCCTGACCAGGAATTAAACCATGACCTCCTGGTTCATAGATTGACGCTCAACCACTGAGATGCACAGGCCAGGCTATAATGTGATGTTTTGATATACATTTGGAAGCAAGTTAGTAAGGCGCTTAGGAGTGACATTCATGAAAGAGTACAGACGATGGAATTCCCACCTGAGAGGAGAGAGATTCAGTACTCATGTTAACTGAGGTGTGATCAGCTGTGAGATATGAGGTCCCTAAATCAGAGTTTTCTGAAAAGGTGACCCTTTAACTTCTAATTTCACTTATTCTGAAGAAGAATATTCTACACTTAAGTGATTTGATGAGTACTTTGTCAATACACACTCATGGTGAAAGAGAAGACCTGTCAGCGTCAGCAATATTCAAGATTCTCAGAAATTTCCTACACAGAGGCCACCGTGTTATTTGTGTTCCCAGAATTTTACAATCCCCCCTCCACAATGGCATGTTCCTAGTTTATGTCATGAAATTTGGAGAATGTTCTTGTATTTCCCTACTTTTTTTTTCCATTCTCATTATTTTTCTTTTCCATTTTCCATCAGAAGCTTAGACAGAAATGTCTTTTGCATTTTTATCAACAGTGTCCCAAAAGGCATTCAAAATTTGTCCCTTTTTTCATTCTCTTTCTTGGACAGCAGTGTTACATCATGAATTGTGTAACACTTAATCATAATCGTGCCAGAGGCTGTGCGAAACATGTGCACTAAAAGGCCAAAATGTTTTTCTTAGGAGTGTGCCAAATCAGGCTGAGTTTCATGTTCTTTTTTTTTTTTTTTTTTTTGGCTAGAATTTCCTGATATATTAAAATTCACAATATTGTTTTTCAACATTAAACTTCCAATAGTTACTTTTTATTATAACAAAAATATGCATTCATACAAAATTTAGGCAATTTATCATTCTATATTTTAGTACTTAGACTTTGAATTATATTAAAGAAAAAACTAAATGGATGGTTATTATTACTTCAATTACATGGGTTTTCTCCATGAACAAATTTGCTTTATATTCATTGAGTTGTCTGTTAGGTATTAGCCTCAGGTTTTTTCACAATCTTAGCCTTATTTGTTTCAACCAGGCTTTAAAAAGAGAATTTAAAGGGAATGATATCAATGCAGACTTTTAGCATATTGGGATCAGTTTTATCTTTAATGTTAGTCATTTTCTAACAACACTTAGATCTTATGGTGTAGACTAATGGTCATCTCCAATATCTTGTTTCCCTTTTCTTTCATTGCCAGAATTTTAACTGGAAATACAGATATATATATATAATAGAATGAAGACTGTACTTTACAGCCCTTCTTGTGTCTAGATGTGGTTGTATGACTAAATTCAAGCCAAAAAGAATGTCAGTAGAAGCTCTTACCTATTAGCCGCCAAAAGTCTTCCTTTCCCCTCTTCCTTCCTCCTTCCTTTAATGTCTGGAGCGATCTGCCTCTTTCTTTGGCTTTTAATTCAGTGGGCTGAGTGTAATTTCTCATTGCTCTTTATTGAATTTAAATCCTTCTAAACCACTTTTGACTGCAACTAAGAGAAACTGCACACATAGTCTCTGTGACAAGTACTTATCACCTTGTACAATTGAATTGTCATTTCAATAAACTACAGAGAACCTCAGGCTCACTTTGTTCTAATCATTGTTCCCTTTAGGACTGCAGTGGATTTTACACTGAAATTTGCATTCCCAGTTATTGTGACCCGGAGACACAGTAGAGTATATATTCTTTTTAATTGTCATTTATAAAATGAAAACAAAGTTATTTTTATGTACTAGGTTATAAAATGCATTTTAGATTAAAGACCATATAGCAATTAGCAGTTCACAAGGTGTTCTTTATTGCAAATATTTAAAACACACACACACACACACACACACACAGGTACACACCCACACACACTCGTTCATACACAGAGAAGAGTGCTAAACACTTTTCGTGAATGATAAATTGATTCTGGTCTCTTCAGTATCACTTTCATCAGAATAAGGCCAGTCAACAATTATCTAATATGATGCAGCCAGCCTAAGAATTTCCTTGAGGTCAGCTTATTTTATTGTGATTTCCTGCCATCATAGGTATTGATTATATTGATCACATAGGCCCTTTTGAATATCAGAGTTTAATTTTGGCAGCAACAATATAACTGATTCAAGCCAAAATTTGCTTGAATTATAGGTCCAGGTTTACTTCACCATGGAAGAATCCAAGTTGTCCTCAACCTTGGAGTCACCCTTACTCATTTGGAATTTTTAGAGAAGAGGGAGTGTGTATGAAGAGACCAGTAATTCAGTGATGGCCCTGGTGATTGACAGCATAGTTTCTCACCATCGGTACAATTGACATTTTGAACTAAAAGTTCTCTGTTATGGAATCCATTAATTTTAAGATGTTTAGGAACATCTTTGGCTTCTACACAGTAGCCAGTAGCAACCTTTTCTCCCAAGTTTTGACAACCAAAAATATCTCCAGACATTGCCAGATGTTCCCTAAGCGGCATAGTTGCCCCCAATTGAAAACTGTTGATCTTATCTTTAGCTATCATGTATGGAATTCCTGGAACAACAATATGTTTTTGTTTTTTTGGAAAGGTAATATATTTTCCTGGTTTCAGAAACAAGTGATTGTAATTGTGTTTTCTTGTAGCATACTCATTAAGAGAAAATGCTATTTGATATTGACTGGGAAGAGAAAAAAAATGTAGTCCCCATTAATTTAGTCTACACGAGGCAGCTTTATAGGATACTGTTAGTACCCTATCAATATAAAAGATTTCACCTGGTAATTGGAAGTACAAAATGTAACTCATAACATGGACTTCAGGACTATGTAATTTAGCTTGTTTCTCTGTTTAAATTCTCATCATACCCCACTTGTTCAACTGAAAAGGCCTACTTTCAGTTTCTCTAATGCACTTTCATCCATAAATCTCCCTCCAGTAGGAATGAATCCTCTTCCATATCCCCCCACCACAGCCATGTTTGGCATGCTCCCTCCAGCCTCTAAATTAATGCCAGCTAATATCAGCTTAAAGATCTCAGCTTAACTATCATTACTCAGAGAAAATGTAACCTAAAGTTTGCCTTATTATTATTATATTTTTAGATAAGACTTTGTTTTTCTATATTGTGACATATGAAAATTTTACAATAATACTCAGTAAAATTTAAACTTAATATATCTATGTTTATCACTATATGACCTACGGACTATATTTGGAAATCTTGTGAATATTCACAAATGTGTTAGAGAAATATGTAGGGAATGATCATGATCCTTGATTCTCTTATCTCCTCAGTTTTAGTACCTATAAAATTTGTGACTTATATATACTTCTAGTTTAGGAAGTCTGTGAAAAAATTTTTTCTCGTGTCTGAATCATTGGGTATAAAAATAAAATTGTAATATTATTTGTCAGAGGCTGTATATGATATCTTCTCTGTAAAAAGTCCAAGATTATCTTGGCTAAAGATAAAATATTAAGTGAGAGTTTGATGCTTAAGCCCTATTAATTAGTTTACTAAATTTAGGAGGTTCAGAGTGCATGGTGTGGGTAGCATGGCTGAATGATTACTAAACATATAGGAAGGACAAACTACTTATTATAAATAGTAAATATGAGAACTGGTCCTGATAATCTAGATTAAAGGCTCTCACTTCTTATGTTGAGACTATGCAAATTGGGTGTATAAAAATTTTAGCAAACCATTTCAAATATAGCATCATTATGGACATTTCATTGTCTCATAATTTGGCTCTTCTGCCTATGAGCTCTGAAAGACACTGGCATTTATTTTTTTCATGGGTGGGATAGAGGAGTTTCTTTCACATTTTTCAAACTAAGAATCTGTCATAGGTTATGTCCATCTGTCTTCTGTACTAAGGTTCATCAGTGTGAGTAGAGAGACGCAAAGCCTAATCATGGATCTTGGCTTGTTCCTAAGTTTATCTGGATAAAATCGTTAGCTGCAGAGGAAAATGAAGAATCAGCATCTTATATTCAAACCCAAGACACTGATACTTACACACACAATTATGTGCTTCTTGGATGAATAAAAGAAGGGAGGAAAGAAAGAAGGAAGGAATTAGTGAGGAAGAGAATGAGAAAGGAAAAGATTAATAATAATAACTAAATATTGTTTTTAATAGATCATCCCTTAGGGAATATTTTGTTACTAATGCATTCAGCTTATTTATCTTTTAGAAAGAATATTAGACTTAGTATGAATGCATGATGAAAAGAAAATAATTATATTTGGTTTTCACAGATTTTTAAAAAATTTCTTATTAATTTAAACTTGTATAATCTTATTTAAAACTTTAATAAAAGGTTTGAAGGGAGGTAAATATCACCTAGTGATGCACATCATCCTCATGAGAATTGTCACTGAGTGGTTAACTACATTCCTAAATGTTTTGCTTTAGAGAGAGGTAGGGTGGGATAGAGATTCTCACTAGTCTTTCAATTCACTGCTTGTACATTTATTCATTTGGTTTTAATTTCTCTTCTTTTCCTCTCTGTTGTTTGCTTGAGGTATCATTAAAACTTTACCTTCAAGTTTTGAAGTTTTGGAATAATTCCCTCAACTTTCTTTCCGTATGGATCATTCTGTTCATTTATTTTCTCTAAATTAGCTGATATTTTTGTGAATTGTGTTCAGTAGAGGTTTTGAAGAGAGGTGTTTTTGTTTGTTGTTTTTTTAATTGGAGGGATGGAAAGGAGAGATACTTTTTTTTGTAGCAGCTGTAACACGTTAGGAGGGAGCAAGATCTCAAAGAGTATATTACCCTGACTTTGCTGACAGGGATGGTTTTAGAGTGCACTGCATGCAGAGAAAGCATTTGTTTCACAAAATTATTTATTATAGGAATCAATCAGATCACCAGCTCTCTGTTACCATGGGCCATCTGCTGGAGATGGAACAGCTTTGTCACACACAACCCTTATTTGTATCAGCATTCCTGGTAGGGAATTTTAACTGTAATTATCTCTCAACAGGATTCTTAGGTCATCAGTAGGTTAGTTGTTGTCTAGAGAATACTAGAAATACTAGAGGAAGAAAGGATACTCAAATAAAATTATTACCTAAACCATAGCCTTTTTTTTTCTGAACTCAATTGACTCAATTTAACTGCAGAGGGCATTTGACTAGTTAAAATCCTGGGTTTTAACTCTCAGGAGTCACCAAGGTTTTCCAGCTCATTGCCTAACCTGCTATTTCTTTATCATTTCTGCGCACAAGAACAGTGGCACACAGGGATGCTGTACTAATTCACACTCCATGCCTGCGGTAGGCATTGAAAGTTGGTGTAATCAGATTGGTAACAGAAATTAACATAGAAACCCAACAAGCTAGAGTTTGTTTTGAGGTGACAGTGACCCTTTCTCTGTATTTTAAAATGACCACCACTGACACACTTTGTTTACTGAACCAATTTTAAGAAAGTTCTAATAGGGCTTTGATGAAACAAAAACTCCGGTACAGAAGGAGGTATATTTGTTTTGGGAGTAGTGTGGTAAAAAGAAGCCTGCGTTGTCAGGAGACTTGATTTGATCTTTGCACTGTCACTTAGATTATGTGATCTCAAAGAAGTCATTTCATCATTTGGTTTTAAATATCCTCATGTATACAACAAGACTAGAGATGCCTGCACTATCCATCTGATAAGCTTGCTATAATGCTAGTTTAAGTTATAAACATTTTATAAAGTAAAGCAGTGCCATTCTATGTTAACTTGAAACACACTTAAGTATGAAAAGCACTTGTTTCTGTGGCTGTGATCTAAAGTTTCCCCTGATTTATGTAAAGTTCTGGATGCACTGAGCTGAAAGCTAGACATAGTGAATTCATTATTAAGGTTCATTGTCAGACATATTAAAGAATGTTCAATTATATGCTAGCAAAAGAACATAAAAGATGGAGTATATAATAGAGGTTATGGTCTAATGGAGGATAATGTTTATCCCACACACAACCACAAGGTAACATTTTGAATTTATGGTTTTGAATGTATTTTCTAGAATGTCTCTAGCATATTTAAATTTTTGCAACATGATTTTATGCCAAGAAAATTAAAAAGTATTGTTTGTTTTCATACCACTTGACAATATTAAGCCGATTGTTACACTCCATTGTGGAGAAGTTGAAAATGACATTATGCTATGAAATTTTGAAGATGTTATTGTTGAATATGGAATGGATTTCAGTGGTTGAACAAACATTTGAAATTTTATATTTAGTCAAAGGAATTTCTTTTATGACTGAAATATATCAACATAAATACCTTTATGTATTTTTCTCCAATTTGATAAAGGTAGAAAGATGAGAAAAATCTAATTCTAATTTATAATTATTTAATGAGATTCAAGAAATCTTTACAGTAACATTTCTAGAGTATGACAATATCTTATTTTATTTATAATTTTTGAATGTGCCAATATTTTCTTTTTTTATATTTTTATTGTTTAAAATATTACATATATTAATACATATATCTCCCCCCACATTGACCATCCCCCAGCCTCCCCTAACCCCTGTCACATGCCCTCATCCCACCTACTGGGACCAGAGACCTCATCTTATCCCAGGTGAAATCTGACTTTCTGTGGAGTATAGAGCTCTTCTGAATCTGTGTGTTTGTGCCCATTGGGGACCAGTGCTCTGGGGTCCACAGTTGTTCAGTGGGTACCATAGTCATAGATTTTCAGGCTTCTGATAATATCCACTTTCCCCTTCAAGATGGCATGGTCTCCACATCGGAGCTGGTCACTCTGGGAGGGAAGCCAGCAGCAGTGGGGGCTGCCCGGTCAGGGGAGCCCCATCCAGCAGTCCCCCACCGTCTCCTGGAGTATAGCTGTCCCTTAACTCACCAACAAACACTCCCTGAGTGACATTCAGCTGTTCTTTCTATCTGCTCTGGGACAAGGCTCCGGACACGTCTGTCTATTACGCTGCCATTTTTTCCTCCAAATGTGCCAATATTTTCATCATCTATGTCCTTGTTAAGAGGCATTTGTCTGGAAATTGAAATATATAAACATTGATGTCCTTTCAGCTTTTATTTGCTTGTGAAGAGAAAACATTTTTATGTGACCAAATGATGTGTTGCATGTGCAATAGCCATAAGATAGAGTAAAAATCACAGAATAAAGTGTGGTACGTTATATGTAACAGAAAAATTATTTTCTACCCACATTTTTAAAATATGTTTATTTGTTTTGCATATACATAATGAATCATAACTGTAAGTGTCAATGGTAGGCCTAAAGATTCATTTATCCATTGCAAAATATTTTCCCCATGAGTTTGGAGGTAGCCTATTTCCAAAACCAAGAGCAACTTAAGCAGGAATGATATATGTCCCCTCCCCACTTCAAGGTAGTCAGGCTTTGACTACCACACAAATTAGTAGATAATATGTCCAATCTCAATGGGCAATAAGGCAAACTAACAGGATAATGCATTTTAGGTACTATGTATCACTATAGTAATTTTCTTTAATGATTGTCATTAAGTATCCTGAAATTGTATTTTTATATTAATATGGAAAAAATATCTATAATATTCAAAGATCTTTCTCTTAATTTATTTGTTATCAAAAGGGCCATAGAAATTCTCTAACTGGTAGGTGACCTTCTTTGAAATCTTTTAATTTCTACTATAAAATTTAGCCCTTCTGTTCTCCTCTTCCTCCTGCCCCACTTTTTCACCCACAGTCTTTCTCTCCCTTCCCTCCCCCCCCCTCCCTTCTTCCCCTCTCTCTTGGATTTCTCATCCATTTCTGTCTGTTCACAGGTTGTAGCCTTTATTACCCCAAGTCTCAGTGTTCTCATTGCACTATAAACCTATAACATTCTCACTACATAGGTTTGTTATAAGAATTAAATGTTGTGTCAAGCACTCAAAATGCTTAGCATTAGTGCATAAACACTTGATAAATAGTGACTATTTTACTACCTCCCTGAGCAATACCACTGATGCTAGTGATCTTTGAACTCCTGTACTTAGTGTCTGGTTCTCAATAAATGATGATTACCTGGAACTATTTCAAATATCATGTCAAATCAATTTTCTGAACACCAGACCCTGATAGTGATTAATTGTTTCACTGCGAAGGCTGGTGTTTTGGTTTTTCTTACACACCACTGCCAAGTTCTGGGAACAAACAAACAACAACAACAACAAATACCTAGAAACTGCCTGTCTAGACTTAGCCTTACCTGCCACCAATTTTTTTAGGTGTCCTTTGTTTCCTTTATTTTTATTTATTCATTATCTCCCTACCTATTTATCTATATCTATCATCAGTCTGTTTGTCTCTATCTAATCAAGCAATATTTTTTCTTTTGCTCTTTATCTTGCAAATCAGAAAAAATCTTTGAAGACAAAACTTAAATATTGTTTTCAGATTTTATATTATTATTTTTTGCTAACTGTCCCCCACTTCAGCCTGAGGCATAGTTGTTACCTTCTCCTTGTGGTCATTCCATTTTGTACATACTTTTATTTAAGCATTTATCTTATACATACCAAGTTAGGGTTATCCTCTGTTATCTTCCTTTAGACACTGAGCACTTCCGTTTTAAATAATTCCCCAGTAACAATGATAACTGTACCTAACAGACAAATGTTGGTTTGATAATTTCCTGGTAAAGGCATCCCCATGGCTCTTTAGAGAAATGAATTATTTTCAGTCTTGGACAAGAGAGGTGTAAGGTAAGATACTTTTATGCAAGAATGTTTTTAAAAAGTGCTCAGAAATTGGTGAAGACAAGCTAAAAATTTATAGGAACCAGATTAAAAGGCTCTCACTGGCCACATTATAGACAATTTGAGCATCAAAAAGAATCAAAACACTTTTATATATAACACAATATATAAAAGAATCTATAATTCAATAGCAGTACTAAAAATAGTGTTGAGAGCAGGCAGAAAGTTATCCCTTTTACAAAATATAAATAATAAATTAAAAAGAATGATGGAAATAGGAAATCACCATATTACAATTCTCACTGAAATAATTGATTCAGATAAGGATTTTCAGTAGATACTAAAATTACTGAATAAAAAATTATTAAGGAGAAAATTATTTTCATAACCTCAAAGTATTATAAGAGGACAAGATTAAAGTTCCATATAAACAGATGAACAAAATAGATCCAGAGACGTAGAAGCATGAAATAGTCTGATGAATCTCAGAGGGAAGATAGTGGTGAGTGCGTGGGGAGAGATTAACCAAAGAACTTACATGCATATATTCATAACCCATGGACACAGACAATAGTATGGTGAAGACCTGAGAGAGGACAAATGTGGGTGGAGGTGGTTAATGAGGGAAAAAGGGACATCTGTAATATTTTCAACAATAAATTTAAGAATAACAAGTTCCATAGACTCACCAAATTATTGACCTTACCATCACCAATACTGTATTGTGTCAAAACGACATCATGTTCCCAATAAAAAGTGCTGAGAAGGCACAGTGTCACATATGTAACAATGTCACCAGCAACAATAAAGAAACAAGCAGTTTATAGTCAAGGAACATTTTGTAAAACCAGTAGCCTATGTTAAAAACAAACAAACAAACAAACAAAAACAACACATCAATATTGTGAAGAAAATAAATACATAAAATGATGTGTACTGGGAATTATACTTTAAAGAAGCATGACAGTTAAACTCAATTTTATAATCTTCAGTTGAACCTGGTATCCAGAAAGAGAAAAGCAATTATAAAATAATTAGGGGACAATTAAATTTATATTACACTAGAGCACTGGTGCACAAAATTTGTGCAGGGCGGGTGTCCCTCAGACAAGCCTGCCCCCTCTCCAATCTGGGACTCCTTGAGGGATGTCCAACTACCTGTTTAGGCCCAATCCCTGGGTTCCCAAGTGCTTGCCTGCCTGCCTTCCTGATTGCTCCTAACTGCTTCTGTCTGCCAGCCTGTTTGCCCCTAACTGCCCTCTTCTGCCATCCTGGTCTGCCTAACTGCCCTCCCCTGCAGGCCTGGTCACCCCTAATTGCCCTTCCATGCAGGCTTGATCACCTCCAACTGCCCTCCTTTGCAGGCCTGGTCCCTCCCAACTGCCCTCCCCTGCTGGCCATTTTGTGCTGGCCATCTTATGTCCACATGGGGGCAGGATTTTTGGCCACATTGGGGCAGCCATCTTTTGTGTTGGAGTGATGGTCAATCTACATATTACTTTTTTATTAGGTAGGATAGAGGCCTGGTACACAGGTGGGGCCAGCTGGTTTGCCCTGAGGGTGTCCTGGATCAGGGGTTCCCTTGGGGCATGGGTAGCCTGGGCGAGGGTCCTGTGGTGGTTTGCAGGCTGGCCATGCCTCCTGGCAACCCAAGTGTAGGCCCTGGTATCTGGGATTTATTTATCTTCTACAATTGAAACTTTGTAGCCTAGAGCGGAGCCAAGCCTCCCACTTGCCCCCTAGTGGCAGCTATTTCTGTTGGGATTTATTTATCTTCTGTAATTGAAACTTTGTACCCTTAAGTGGAGGCCAAGACAGGCCAGGGCTGCAGAAGCTTGGCTTCCTCCATCACCAGGGATAACCCTAGCCTCAGGCTCTCTCCAGCTCCATGGCTGCTGCCATTTTTGTTGGGATTTATTTATCTTCTATAATTGAAATTTTGTAGCCTTGAGTGGAAGCCTGGGCCTGCCAGGATGTGTGGTTTCCTCCATGCCAGGGAAACCCAAGCCTCCCTCCTGCTCACTCTGTAGCTGCAGCCATTTTGGTTGGGATTAATTTGCACACTCACTCCTGATTGGCTTGTGGGCGTGGCTTGTGAGCATGGCTTATGGGTATAGCGGAGTGATGTTTAGTTTGCATATTACTCTTTTATTAGATAGGAAATTGAGTTGTACAAAATTAAATTTCTTGAGAGTATAATGTTTATGTGTTTTGGTTACATAGAGAATGACCTTGTTATCAAGATATACAAATTAAATATTTTAATATACATATACTAGAGCCCCAGTACATTAAATTCATGCACTGGGGGAAGGGGGCGGCGTGGGGTCCCTCTACCAGGCCTGTGCCCTCTTGCAGTCTGGGTCCCCTCAGGGGATGTCCGCCTACAGAGAGTAGGCCTAAGCTGGCAGTTGGACATCCCTCTCACAGTCCCAGACCCCTTGCTCCTTCCTGCCTGCCTGCTTCTTACCACTCAGCTCACTGCTCCTTAGCGCTGCAGTGGAGATGGGAGAAGCTCCTGCCACTGCTGCTGCTCTCCCCAGCCATGAGCCCAGCTTATGGCTGAGTGGTTCTCCCCCTGTGGAAATGAATTGACCACCAGGGGGAAGTTCCTATGTTGAGCATCTTCCCCCTGGTGGTCAGTGTACATCATAGCAACCGGTCATTCATCATTCCACCTCAAAGGTTGCTTAGGCTTTTATTATATAAATTAAATAAAGCAGTGTTGTGTTTATAGCAGATTTATTTAAAATTGCCAAAGCTTGATACTAATCAAAATGTTCTTCAGTCGGTGAATGGGTAAATAGACTAGTTATCTACACAATAGAATATTACTTCATGCTAAAAAGAAATGAACTATCTATCAAGCCATGAAAAAAACAGGGAAGAACCTTAAATGAATTTTACTAAGTAAGAGATGCCAATCTAAAAAGGTTACATTCTGTTTAATTCCAACTGTTTGATATTCTAGAAAAGGCAAAATGATGGAGACAGTAAAAAAAATAAATTGTTGACAGGAGTTAGGGGGTATGTAAGGCTGAATAGGCAGAGTACTGAGGATTTTTAGGGTAGTGAAACTATTGTGTTTGATACCTGTAGCATATACAGAGTGAACCCTAATATAAGGGATAATGATATATCAGTACCAACAAAAGTACAAGGTTGGTTCAGGCCATAGTTGAGGAGACTGTGCATGTTAGGGGAAGGGATTAATAGAAACTGTGTACTTACTTTGCAGTAAACCTAAGCCTGCTCTAAAAATAGGTTTGCCATTTGTATTGCTTCACTTGTGAACTGCAGATTTTTCTCTTTTGTTCCTTTTTATTTCAAATGGGTATACCATATATTGAATAAACTTTTCCCATTAATTTAAAATGTCTTGTCAAATTTTGTATTAAGTGACCTTTCTTGGACTAAAAAAAAATTCATATATATATATATTTTATACTGCTCAAATTTAAAATTCCTTTCAGTGGTTTTTCCATTATATGGTGTTTTATTTTTTGATTTTTTCTGCCAAGTATCTTTGCAAAATTTTTCAATATGAAAAGTTTCAATAGGAAATAGCTGTATTTATTATTTAAATTGATATTTTCCACAAGCCTGTTATAATTATATAGCATCACTGTCATAATGATAAGCATAAATATGTATTGAACACTTTTACTATGCCCAAAACTTGATTAAGCCATTTGTAGACCTGATCTCATTTGATCCTCACTATAGTCTGCTCTGTACCTACAAAAATATGTGAAGCTTTGAGGATTTTAATAACTTACCCAAAGCTGTACCAATAATAAAGATGAGTTAGGACTTCCACACAATAACCCTCCATAGCTCAAAATCCCTTTTCTTAGCAATCGTATAATACTAAGCCCTTTTGCTCTGTAGATCTTGTTTCAGTCAATGGTTTTATTTTCATTACATTTGAACGTTCTATTTGATTTGTCTTATTCTCTCCTTCAGTTCAGAGGCATCCATCACTTACATATTGGATTCTTTTGATCTTTGATTCTTCTCTTTGACTTCGGTATCTTTGTTTTGTTCCCCTCATCATTTTTTTTTTAACCTTTGTTTTTCTTATTGTCATGAATTCAGTTTTTCAGGCTGGTCTATTTATAAATTTACTTTGAACTTCTGACATGATGTTAACTTATAACATGACATGTGTTCGAACAATGAAGATTTAAATATTATCACAACTGATTTATCAATAGCCGAATACATCTTAGATGATATAATACAGCTGGAACATAGATTAACGCAATAGGAGATGATATTCACAAATGGGTTGTAAGTATTTAAACACAATTAAAATAAAACTAATATAACTAGACAAGTAAATACTGAATTTAATAGTAGAGAAATGATTGGGTCATTTTTAAATAATTGTGTGACTAATTAAAAATTGCATACCTGTAATCTTGAAAATCAGAGACACAAAATTGAAAGGGCATTGCAACTTGAATCAGATTTTAAATAAAAGTTCTTAAGTACTGTGTAACTTGAATAAGTATTTTAGCCTTTTTCAATGTTTCATATCTCTTAAATGTTAAAATTAATATCTTCTCCATAATAGTGTTTTTAAAATAAATCAATATTGCTTAAAGGAAATTTTAGGCCATGAAATATGTTAGAACTATTATTATTTTGATATAAAAATTGTCTTTAGTTGTCAACTCTTAGGAAAACTACAATTTTTTGCCTAGTTATTTAAATTTGTCATTGTTGTAAGAGACCAAGAATGTAATGTGTCGTAACTCTATAAAAGGAGCTACAACCAATATTTTCCCTTTGAAATGTGCATGCCTTTCAAATCGTAGGAACATTAACAAATTCTATTTCAAATATGCAAGTGCTCAAGAGCATGCTTCTAAATAGATACTGTCCTGCTTTAAAGATAAATAAAAGGAAATATGAATGTAGGAGCTGGGATTTCAGCCAATGAGATCTGCCATTTCTGCAGCATGTAGCGTACACTAAGCTTGGTGGCAGTTAGCAGTAGCAGCTCATGAATGTGGACTGATTTATGCAGGGCGACCTTCAGGACTCAATGTGGGGAGCTTTGTGATTTCCGCAGGGGTTACTGAAGGGACATTCCATTGACATCCACAATGAGTGTCTATCTCCCTGGCATTTTTAGAGCACATCTTTATGCATCAGAAAACCTCAGCCTTGCACAGGGCTTCTTTCTAAAGAGCCACACTCGTGGATGAATCTTGTAAAGGATCAAGTTCATCTGCATACTTATCAATTAGCTAGCCACAAACTCAGGAGCTTTTTTTTTTTATTTCCAGAATTTTGCTCCTTCACTGCCAAGATACACTCCAAACTTGTGTTTCTGTGGTAGAAATTATTAAATCTATGTTGGAGTCAAAGTGGCAGGATCTGTGATGGCTGTTTGCAGGTTGTTTTTTTTTGTTTGTTTGTTTGTTTTGGAATGATGTTTGATCTTGGCATCAAAGGGCATTCATGAGATGCGGTGATGACAAAGCATAATCAGATCATTTCGTTTCCTTTAAGGAAAGTGTTACTGTTCAGGTAGATAGGTGAGGTGCAAAGGCATATTGCATCTAGACTTCACCGGGACATTTATTGAACCCAATATTAATGCCATTTTGGAAAAGTGGGAGTAATGCCAGTGCCCTCAAAGCAAACTAACAATTGAATTGATTTCAGTCTCAGAGCAGGTATCCCACGATGTACACCGAGACTTACCCGGTTTTTGTCTTACTCCTACCGATTTATGGGGATATATTACAAAAATATTGTTCATAAATTTGCAGAAGAGAAAAATATGCAATTATAACCATGTCCCAAAAATATTTCTGAAAACTAAAGCAGTGATCTAAAGCTAGCATGATATTTAACAGAAAAAAAAAAATGTGCCTGATTGTGAGTGAAATCGGGATATTTGCTTGGAAAGGAAGACTCATTGAGAAGTAGAGGAAGGCACATTAAAAAACATTCAGTGGTCTGTACCGTAGAAGAGATCCCAGAAATACAAGAGACTGAAATGGAATCCATGATGTAGCATAGAGAGAGACTAATTTGGACTCAATATAAAGAAATTCAAATAGAATTTCCAAAGAAAGAGGAAAGTGCCTCCAGGACTAGTGATATCCCCACTGAATTTGGAGGACACTGGATTCTCTATGTGTGAGGAATGAAAAAGGACAGCCTTTAAATTATGCCTTTAGCCCTGAGCATCTACGCTTTCATAGCTGTTGGGCTCAGTTGACTTTGAATTCGTTAAAAGCAGTACACGTTTAAATCCTTCCCTTTAAAAAAAAAGTCCAATGTGAAAAATTCAAAACATGTTTAATTTTAGAAATAGTAGGGGATCACTGTGTTTGACAGTGTTATTAGTTCTGTTCACCTAGCACAGAGATATCTCGTACAAGATTTCACAGTTTTCAAAATAAAAAACACGGTGGATTGTTTCCATATGCTCGTCCCTCCTTACTATTGAAACTAATGTAGAATAAAAAACAGTTCCAAGGAGAAACTAAGGTCATTTTCAATATAATTCCCCTGACTTCAATTGCCATGATCATTTATTCAAATATGTTTCATTGTTATATGCTATAACTTACCAAACTTTATTATTGAAAATATCTCTCCTTGATATTTTTGACCAATGTCTGTATTCCTTCTTTTTTTCTAATGTTTTTATTGATTTCAGAGAAGGAGAGATAGATAGAAACATCAATGATAAGAGATCAACATCATTGATTGGCTGCCTCCTGCAGGCCCCACACTGGGGATGGAGCCCACAACTCAGGCATGTGCCCTGACTGGGAATTGAACAGTGACCTTTTTCAGAGGTTGACACTCAACCACTGAACCACACTGGCTGGGGTCTCTTCCCTCTTAAAAGCCATCTGTTTTGATAAAGTGTCTGTAGCTCTTGGAACAGTAACTTTCCTTTTATTTATTTTTTATTTTTTTTGTTAAATGAATATGTTTTAGATAATCTTTTGCATCTGAATTTTGTTTCTCCCATCTCTTTGACCCCATTACCTAGCATGTGTACAGTAGATATTGAATTGAGAGTAAATGTTATATTTGCCTGCAGCATTCAAAATATTCACCAAATGCTTTGAAAGCATGTCTTTAAGTCATAAGGATTCCTTAATCCCTGAAACTATTTTAATGACATGGACTGTGTTTTACTTTATTGATCTTTCATTTTCATGAATTCTTTTAAACAGTTTTAAAATATTTTTTAAATGTGTGCATTCGCCTAGCTAGTGTGGCCCAATGGTTGAGAGTTGACCTATGGACCAGAGGTCATAGTTTAATTCCTGACAGTGGGGTGGGGGCGAGGGGATAAGCCTGAGTTGCAGGCTCAATCCCCAGTGAGGGGCATGCAGGAGGCAGCTGATCAATGATTTTCTCTCATCATTGTTTCTATCTCTCTTCCTTTCTCTTCCTCTTAGAAATCAATAATTAAAAAAAAAAAGCGTGCATTGCTTCTTTGATCTAAACTCTTTGTACCTGGTAGAACATTCTGATTGCATTTAACATGTGATAGAATATATTTTGCAGGATTTCCACATAAATCACTTTATTGATCTGATATTTGTCATACTTTTAAATTCAGTTTCTTTTTTGATACTTCTATGTTTTAAGCCTTTAGAGAAAATGAGTTCATTTGTTTTCATCACTTCAAAATAAGTAATATGTTTGGCTCAATATTTTTAATGATTTCCACAGAAAGTTATTCATATTTCAAATATTTTCTACATATTTATGATCATTCAATCCATTGCATTTTTTATACATTGAATTTGAAATAGCTCTTAGTAGAAGAATTCTAAGATGAACGTCAAGGTTTCCTGTTTCCTATATAATCACCACATGCCCTGTATAATCTCCACAATTCTTATGTGTCCTGGAAGAAAGAAAATATTCATGCTACGAATTATCTGGACACATGGTAAAAAAAAAAAAAAACTGCAGGTAGCATCTAGTTGCTGAGAGCTGACCCCAGCCAATAGCTAGCAGGATACTGGGGACCTCAGCCTAAAGTTACAAGGAAATGAGGCCTGCCAACAATCGGTGAACTTGAAAGAGAATCGTGAGCCAAGAGATCTGCAACTCCACTCGCCATCTTGATTTCAGCCCATGAGACTCTGAACAGAGAATCCAGCCACATTGTGTCCAGTTTTTTGACCTATTAAACCTCTGAGATAATTCATTTGTGTTGACTTAATCCACTCCATTTATGACATTTAGGTACACAGCAATAGAAAACATGAAAGTCAGTAAATTTGTCATATGAAGCTTAACACAATTGAGTGTCAAAGAAAAACTTCCCAAAGTTTATCTTGAAGGAGACATCAGAAATGTACAAATTTCAGGTTCAGTAGAGATCATGTAATCTAATCCAGTTAAGGAAGCTGACAAATTAAATGCCCTTTTCTAAATCATTCATAAACATGATCAAGACTGGACCAAGATCCCATGACTCTAAATCAATGCTTTTTCCACAGTAAACAGCTAACACATTTATTCATGATTAGAAATGGGAAGGTAAATGATGCCATTGGGAATTGTTGGATATGTCATTTTATTTTTAATAGTTAATATTCCTAAAATATCTTGTAGCTATCTTCCTTCCTTTCTTTCTCCCTCCATCCATCTACCTTCCTCCCCCTCCCTGCCCCCTGCCTCTCTCTCTCTTTTTCTCTGTCCCTTTCCTTCCTATATTCCTTATTTTTTTCTTCTTTTCTTCATTTTTATTTTCCAGGACCCAATCAAGTTTAACATATTGCATTTGAATGTGATATGTCCGAATTACCTTTTAATTCAGATGAGCCCCCTCCTTTGTTTCCTACCCTGTATATTTTTTGAAGCCCATCTGCTAGTCATCTTACACTCTGGCACCATATGACTTCCCTATTACTCAACAACATTTCATTCAAAGCTTTTATCATTCATTGCTGAACCTTGCTCAATCAACTATTATAGAGCAATTATATTTGCTATCATTATCATAACAAATTATCACTTAAAATAACACAAATTTATTATTTTACAGTTCTGAAAGTCAGAAATATGACATTGGTAGGACACTGCTAAAATCTTTCCTTTCTGGGGGCTCTAAGGGTGGATCTGTTTTTTTGTTTTGTTTTGTTTTTCCCAAATTCTACAGGCAACCCTAATTTTTTAGCTCATGGCCCCCTTGCTCCATCTTCAAACCCAGAAAGGAGTTGGGTCCTGTTAACATTCTATCACACTGACCCCCTCCCATAGTCACACCTCCCAGTGGCCACAAGTGTTGGAGGTTCTCTGACCTGAAGAATCCATATGAATTGATTGGGCTCATCCAGATAATTTAGGAAAGTGATCCCATCTCTTTAATTTAATTGTATTGGTAAAGTCCCTTTCTTCACATAAGGTAACATATTTTGAATTTTTCAAAAGAACTGCAAAATGGAGATTTAAAAATAAATTCTATCATGACTTCCACTTATGTTACCTGGTATTTTTATGTAAAGAAAGCCTGGCTCCTCATCTTATTTCTATGAATAAGGAGATTTTTTAAGATTCAAAATATTATAATCTATTTTTTAAATGTTCCTTTTTGATGCTCAAATTGACTCAGATTGATGATATTTATTTAAATACTAGAGGCCCAGTGCACGGGATTCATGCACTGATGGGAAGTGTGGCCTGCAGGGATCCGCCTGCTGTGGGAGCAGCCACCCATCCCAGTCGGCTGAGCAGCACTCCCACTGTGGGAGCACACTGACCACCAGAGGGCGGCTCCTGCATTGATCATCTGCCCCCTGGTGGTCAGTGCACATAATAGCAACTGGTTGACTAGTCGTCTGGTTGTTCCACTCTTCAGTCACTGGATTTTTATTATATAATCTATTAGATGTTATAGAATGATTGTAATTGTCATAAATATGATAATAGCATTATGGTTATGTGGTAAGGTATGCTGAATTATTTAGGATAATGTCACCATAAGTGCTACTTCCTAAGAACATAGCAGAATGACCCACTGTTTATTTTAAAAGGACGATATATAGATTCCACTTTATTATTCCTTCAAATTGTATGTATGTTTGACATGTTTCAAAAAAAATGAGGCTATACTATATCAAAGGTACATTGCTGTAATGTCAAAAAAGACATCATAACATGAAGAAAGTTAATCTGTTTTTCATATTTGATTTCCAGTTAACATAGATCTTGAAGAGATTTTAAGAAAGCAAAGTAAAACATGCTGTCTGACTCCCCATATGGAAGGAAGGAGCAAGTCTGGTTCTGCCACCAAGATTACTTCTGTCTTTATCTGATTTCAGAACAGATGTTAGAATTCTCAAAAGCATTGGGATAGTCTACTAGGTTAAATATTCACCATTATTATTTTTTTTCTGAAATAAGAAGATTATTTTCTTTAAGTTAAATTTATTGGGGTGACATTGGTTAATAAAATTATATTGGTTACAAGTGTATATTCCCATAATACATCATCTGTATATTGCATTGTTATTTCCTATCACACAAATCTTCTGTCACCATATATTTGAAACCCTTTACCCTTTTCTATCCCCTCAATCCCCTTCTCTCTGGTAACCACCATATTGTTGTCTGGGTCTCTTTTTCCCAGCCCAGGTGATTTAAGCTTTGTATTCTCTGATTAGGCAGGAAAGGTATAAACCATTTGCTCTCAAGTGTTCTTGGTTAGGGAAGATAAGGTCTTGCAATTCACCTGCTGGCTGTAAGTACTCCAGATTGGTTAGCTTGTTTAATTTTCTTGTCTTAGTTTTCCTATTCCACTTGCCCAGGACTTTCCCTATCTTCTTACTATCCTGCCAGAGGATCATTAGCCAAATTAAAAATAAAGTGCTGTACCCTAGCCAGTTTTGCTCAGTGGACTGAAGAGTTCTTGGTTTGATTCTGGTCAAGGACACATGACTGGGTTGTAGTCTCGATCCTCAGTAGGGGCATTGCAAGAGGCATCAGATTCTCTCTCATCATTGATGTTTCTATTTCTCTCTCCCTCTTCTTTCCTCTCTGAAATCAATAAAAATATATTTTTAAAAAATAAAGTGCTGCTTGATAAATTTGGGAAATCATTTGTTAAAATACAGGGTTTTGATAAACTCTTGATAAAGGCTGCTTTGTCTATTGATGCTGGTTGAAGTCTTTCCAGTCTTTTTCCTTGAATGGGAAAAATCAAGTTGACATGAAGAAGGTCTTATTACAGAGAGACTGGCAGGTCTGCCTTGCATGTATTGCCTCCATACAGAAGGCAGAAGGGGAAGCTACGTGGAAAATGTGCCTGAGCTCAGAATGCAAAAGAAACATAACAAAAAGGCTGTCTTTGGAATAAGTAATTAAACCCATTAGGAAAAGAGAGCTTATTGTGGGCAACTCTCTTACCCATCAGATCAGCCATAACATCTTTTATGGTGGCAACATTAGGGAGGTACAAATAGGTTCTCTAACATTCCCTATAACATTGTACTGGCCAGGGAGGATATAGTTTACTCTTTCTAAATGTTGAAACAGAGAGGGGAGGGAAGGAGTAAATACTCATTTTATACTCATATGATTTAGATACATTGGAAAATATTAGAATCTGAATTCCCTGTTTTTCCTTTGGGGATATATAATTTTCTAAAAGTGTTACCTATGCCACTGTTCCCGTTTCCTATTTCATGTTTGTCTTAGAGAAGTTGAAGTTTGACATTGCTTTTTACATCTAAAATTATTTTTTAATTAACGTGGCTCCAATTTCATGTTGTTCTTTTTCCCCCCTTTTGTATCATGAAGTAGTGTTCAATAATGCAATGCATAAAGAAATGTATTGATCACCTATTACATAACTTCTCCAAAGTTTCTCTGTAATTGTGTTTGCCATTTACATGTTTTGTTTTTTCTTCCTCCACAATTTCTTCTGACAGCTCTTTTTGTGTGCATATTTTTTTTTAACATATGCAGTGGTACATGCTGGTTGGTTTATCCTTTTATTTAGCTTAAGTAGGGAAACCATCACTAATGAGTGGAGTTTATATTATTATTATTATTATTATTATTATTATTATTCCCCAGTTTTCCTTCTTTGCTCCCTTACCTCAGAGGTATCATTTAATCCTTTAGGAATTAAATTTTAGGGTTAGAAAGTACTGGTTTGTGTAGCTTTCCAGTCATTCATTTGGTTGAAGAGTATAGAAAAAAGCTGCAATACTAGAGGCCCAGGACATGACATTTGTGCACTGGTTGGGGGTGTCCCTCAGCCTGGCCTTTACCTTTTAGCAGTCGGGGAGCCCTCAGGGGATATCTGACTGGCGGCTTAGGCCTGCTCTACCAGTTGGACATCCTTAGTGCTGCTGAGGAACTTCTCCCACCACTGCCACTGTGCTTGCCAGCCATCAGCCTAGCTTGTGTTGAGTGGTGCTCCCCTTGTGGGAGCGCACTGACCACCAGGGGGCAGCTCCTGTATGGTCAGTGCACGTAATAGCGACCAGTCATTCTCCCGTTTAGTCAATTTGTATATTACCCTTTTATTACATAGGATTCTGTATGGGGAGGCTTCTCTGTTTTCTTACTCCTTAGCTTCGTAGGAGATTGGACTCCGAAATAAAAAGTCTACATCTGAATAGGCATATAACTAATTCTCCTTGCTCATATTTTTTCAGTCAGTACAATTTCCCATCTACCCAGGTTTTTCCCTAGGGGGAGAAAACCAGCTCAAACAGAATAATGTGACTTGCCTAGGAAGTCTATAAATTAAACATCTCCCTGCCCCCTGCCATTTCTTTGTGATAGAATGAGTCCCTCGGGATGCTCTTCTCCTTCTTCCAATGACCTATTCACTCCCCAGTCTCATTTCCAACTAGGAGTTGCTAGTAGGCCCTCTTCACAACTTCTTGTCTTATTTCTTACACCTATAGATAGAGTTTTCCCAACTGGGGAGATGTCTATGCTAGTCCGAGTCCCTCAGCTTGGTCCAATTTTTTTTTTTTTTTTTTTGGTAACTAACAGATGATAATTCCCAGCATAGTGCTAGTTTTTATTTCTAATTTTTATTCATCTTAGTAAGTTTTGGGCAGATAAGCTCTGAAAATAAGAATTCTGCCATTTTTCGTGGCACTCTCTGCATTAAATTTTTATTTCTGTAAAGCATTAGAGAAATGTGCTCACACTGAGTAAGTTGGCTATGACAGCAAAGTGCTCTTGATCTTGGCTAGATGCCGAGGGTGAGCATATTCATGTCTTCTCTCGCTGAAGGCAGTGGCAGCTTGGAGCTGCACCAGCAAATTCTATGCCTCCACCTGCTTTGCAGCACAGTCACTTCTGCCCCGATGGCTAAATGCAGTTGGCTTAGAAAAGGCTTTCCTTGAAGTGCGTTTTGTAATGTTAAAACTCCATTCTTTATAGTTGAAGGGAAGTTTGAGCACTGTAAGTGCACACTTTAAATGCACAGGCTCCCAGAAATCACAGGTGCAAATCCAGAGGGGGTTAACTCACAAAGCAGATAAGCTGTCATGGGAGTCCTAGGAACCAAAGTGAAGTCATTGCTGTGTTGACCTTTCAGATCCAAGATCAATTTTTGTAATAAAGGGCAGACGTTTGTACAATCTCTGAAGTCACTGGAAACCCTTATCAACTGAGACACCAGATTACATGCCCCAGTCACTTCGTGAGGAATAAAGTTTATTAGTTGATGTGAAAAAACACCAACAGCAATATTTGTTTCCTTCCCAGTGGCAGCAACCTTCAGAAGGTTTTAAGCACTTCACACATCACCACACACGGGAAACTTAAGGAAAAAGAATAGATGGAATTATCATCCCCTCATTACTGAGGGGGTAACTTAGATTAAAAAGAAATAAATGAAGGCAGGAGGTGGGGAGAGATCAACAAATGAACTCATATGCATATATGCATAACCCCTGGACACAGACAATAGGATGCTGACGGCCTGGGGTGGGGGCCGGGCGGGCTAGAGATATCAATGGGGGAAGAAGGGGACATAGGTAATATTTTCAACAATAAATTTTTTTAAAAAGAGGAAAAATAAATAAATGAATGCCTTGCTCAGGTTTACTCAACTGGTGGGTGAGTGATTCAAAATGTAAATGCTAAAATTCTAATTCTAGAGATGTACCATAACTGCTATTCCATACCATTTCTCCTGTGTATGTGTATTAAAAAACAATTAAAAATGGTTTGAAGTACTTAGTTTAGGCATAATATGCCAGTGTTACATTAACTTTATAAAACTTTTTTATTGGTGCTATTAGTACCTCACCGTGCCTTTTGTTTTATTTTGAAAGTGAAAAAATATACAGTAAAATGTTCATATATTTACACAAATACTTCTGTAAAAAGAAAAGAATATTACAAATATCAAATCACAATCAGGCATGATGTGTGCCTATTTAGTTTTCCTACTTAAGTCATATTGATATAGTTTAGGGATGTCACTTAGAAGTGTTTGAGGCAAAGATGACTTATACTTCATAAATATGTGTCTCTACTAGAAGTTTGCATACTTAGCAGATTAATAGGAAAGAAAGTGTATGCAATTTATATATATATTTAGATTTAGATTATTTTATAAGGTGAAAAATGTTAGTATTTCAACCAGCAGAATCATTCTAAATAGATTTCTCTGTGTTCCTGAATATACTTATATATAATGTTTTTTTTTAAATATCAAAGCATATTTTTAAATATATATATATTTCTTTATTGATTTCAGAGAAGAAGAGAAAGGGAGAGAGAGATAGAAACATAAATGATGAGAATCATCAATCGGCTGCCTTTTGCACACCCCCTACTGAGAATCAAGCCCACAACCTGGGCATGTGCCCTTGGCTGGAATTGAACCTGGGACTCTTCAGTCTGCAGGCTGATGCTCTATCCACTGAGCCAAACCAGCTAGGGCCAAAGAATGTTTTGAAGTTAAAATTATCCCCTGATTCCATCATCGCCCTCCCACTTCTCAGTATTATAATTACGTAATGCAAGACCTGTTTGTGCGTGGTTACATGCAGCTCTGGAGGTGGTTCATGTACTGGGGCTAGTTCCGGGCAATGGGACCTGTCATTGATCCTCATCTGTTGCTTCTCTCCTACCTCTGAAAGAATAATTCTGAGTTTTATGTTTTGTTTTGCCAGAGGCTCTCCAGTAGGATTGGAGACCCAGGTGTTCATAGTTGTAACCTGATAATAGTCAGGTTCATAATAACACAAACATTACTGTGCTGAAGATACCCTTCAGATCTACTTCCATGAAAAATATTTTTTCCAAAAGTGAGAATACTCAATGCTATTAAAAAGAACAAACCTGCCAAAACCGGTTTGGCTCAGTGGGTAGAGCGTTGGCTTGTGGGCTAAAGGGTCCCAGGTTTGATTCCGGTCAAGGGCATGTACCTTGGTTGTGGGCACATCCCTAGTAGGGGGCGTGTAGGAGGTGGCTGATCGGTGTCTCTCTCTCATCGATGTTTCTAACTCTCTATCCCTCTCCCTTCCTCTCTGTAAAAAATCAATAAAATATATTTTTTAAAAAAAGAACAAACCTGCTGCATTAAGAAAACCTGAATGAAATGTACAGAAGTAATGTTCATTTAAATAATTAGTACAGAAAAAGTAGATTTATATGAAGTTTGAGAACTAATCTTTGGTAATGAAAATCAGAAAAATGGTTAACTCTGGGGACTTATTACTGATTAGTAAAGGGGAGCCATTGGTGTGTTGGAAATGTTCTTTTTCTTTTTTAAAAATGTTATGTATTGATTGATAGATTTTTAGAAAGAGGGGGAGGGAAAAAGAGAGAGAGATCAATTGGTTGTTCCACTTATTTATGCATTCATTGGTTGCTTCTTGTATTTGCCCTGAACAGAAATGGAACCCACAACCTTGGCATATCAGGACAATGGTCTAACCCAGTGGTCGGCAAACTCGTTAGTCAACAGAGCCAAATATCAACAGTACAATGATTGAAATTTCTTTTGAGAGCCAAATTTTTTAAAGTTACACTTCTTTTAGCGCCACTTCTTCAAAATAGAGTTGCCAGGCTGTTGTATTTTGTGGAAGAGCCGCACACTCAAAGTGCCAAAGAGCTGCATGTGGCTCGTGATCCACACTTTGCCGACAACTAGAACCAACTGAGCTACCAGCCCAGAGCCGAAATTTCCCTTATCTTCATCTGTACGGTTGTTACATGCATGAGCATATGCACAAAGCTCATCAACTTGTACACTGAAAATGTGTGCATTTGTATGTATGCCTTGAAACTTAAATGTAGCAACAAAATCAATAAAAACAACATATGTAAAAACACCATACAATTAGCTTTCCTTACCCCAGTTACTTTTTGTGATTTTTGACATTTTATAATTTCCTTAGGATTAATTTCTGGGATAAGGGCAATAATTATGTTTGTAGTTTCTCACACATTTTCACATTTTTTCTAACTAGAAAAAATGTTCTAATTTAAATTGCTACTAGTGATGCCTAAATACCTATTTCTCTAGACCTCAGCCAACAAATATTATTAAATTGTTTTCCCCTAATCTAAAACTTATATATTCCATTTCTTTTAGTAATTAAGTGCATTCAATTTTGGATATAGAATTTATGTTTATTGTTATATAGGGTTTTCAAGACATAGGAAAGTTCTAATGGGAAATACTTATTCAGTGGTGTTGGGAACAATGTTCAATTCACCTATGTTCTGATATATTTTTAAAAAATATGATACAAGTGACATAGGTAAATGTTCCTTTTAGTGGTGGGAGAAAGATGTGCCCTTTTGTAGTTTTTAAAAATAATTTTTTTTTGGATTTTAGAGAGGAAGCGAGAGGGAGAGAAAGATAGAAGCAATAATTGTGAGAGAAAATCATTGATTTGCTGCCTCCTGCACATTCCACACTGAGGATCACCGATTCCACAATCTGGGCATATGCCCTGACCTGGAATGGAACTGTGATCTCCTGGTTGATAGATCAATGCCCAGTCACTGGGCCATGCTGGCTGGGCTGTATTTTATCTCTTTTTGAGGAGAAAGGATGATAGGCTGGTTTTCATAGAGCTCTTGGGAGATGTGTTGATGGCTTTGTGCATCTCACAAGCATATTGTTCCTGGAAAGAATGGTTTCTGCCAACACAATCATTTACTTGTGGACTCTACTGAATCTTCTGTTCCCATGTTAAGTAAGTCACTCAAACTTTGACATTAGGCTAGTAAAAAGGAAACCAATTTAGACATGATTTAATGTATCTCATAAGCAATAAAAGTCCATGTTGTCATAAAAAAAAGCATCCTCATCCTCTGATGTAGAGTTATTGCCAGTTCTGTGCCTCAGACTTGAAAACCTAAGATCCATGAATGAAAATTGGAAAACGTTGGGGATGATGGTAAAAACATTTTTAAATATCATTCTATCTGGAAACTACAGACAGGGATTTCTAGCATCAGCACAATAGCTGTTCAAAATTGTCTATTCTGATGAGATTTACTATTTGTTATGGAAGCCACTTCCCTGTATTTATCACTGCCTCTGCTGTGTCATATAAAGAGGGAATGTAATCAAAAGAATAAATAGAATAAGTTATCACATTTTAATTAGTCCTTATTTATTTCCTGAGGGAAATTATTAAAATTTATTGACAAAGACTCAGAGTAATTAGATACTGTTAAGAAAACATCAGAGACAACTTAGAAATAATGATCATGCATCAGTAAACCACAAAAGAGGTAAAAAAAAAAAAGTGTGCTCTACATATACATATAGACTAAATCTCACTTTCTTTTTCTTCTATCTCTCCCTCTTTTGTTTCCTCTTCTTTAATGGTTACAGACATTTTTAAGCATTTATTTAATCTGTTCTCCCACCTAGACTAAATTGTAGAAAAAGAGAATTGTGTTGATCTGTTTCTTTTTTATTTCCATTCCCTAACATGGATGATTCACAGAAGTTGGGCAATATTTGTGGAGGGGAGGATAGAAAGAAGGAAGGAAGGGAGGGAGGGAAGGAGAGAAAAAAGAATGAAATAAGGGAAGTAGCAAAGGAGAAAGGAACTTTATTTGCACATTTATATTTGCTATTAATAAAAGAAGATTGAGTCTGTGTAATCCAGGACAAAATACCTTTCCTAACATAAAATGAGATTAGGTTTATGATTACTGAGGTAAGTGTAATCTTTTCTGTCTTTGGTAGGTCTAAGGTTGTAATTTCAGACATAAAACATAAAATATAAATGTTTATTTGTAGTAATAGGTGATGGAAATTTTTCTTAGAATATGTAAGAAAATAATCCTGATTTCATAATTTCATATTAAAATTATTTGGCAATTCTTTTACTGTCTGAGGACACCCAAAACAAGCTATGTCTTGGATAGCTCAGTGTCTGTTAAAATTTCCTCTGGTGCTTTTTCTATATTGCAGAGGCTGGAAAATTTACAACTACAGCTGTTTCCCAGAGCATAGGCTTTGGGATAGGTTCCCAAGATCTTGGGCAGGATCTGAATTGGAAACGGAGTTTAGTGGAAATAGAGGCTACAGAACTAGGGCATCTTGAAGGTGCAGAGGTCTGTGAGTCAAAGTATGTGGAGTGACGTCCAATTATCAGTTCACTGTTCAGGTCCTAGAACCTGGCATCAGTTCTGGGATCAGTAACTTCCCAATGTGGCAGAGATGACAGTTTCCTATCTGACTCTTCTGAAATAAGACCTGAAAGTTGAGGCTGGAACCTTCTGATTCAGCCCTACCAACACATTTTAAATACTAAATTACTGAAACTAAATCCATCTGTACCAAAAAAATAGCTGGAGTACTTTCTGTTATTCAGAACTCTGAACACTATCTGGACAGGGCCAACTTGCATTATTATCTCTATATCATAATAAAAGTAAATAAAAACACACACAAGCAATTAAATAGAAAGAAAAGACATGTTTAGAAGGAAATCTAAACATAAGGATGAAGTTTTGTTTGCTTTTAGCAAAATCTGAGAAGTACTGATGGAGGAGGCAGGCATCCAACACAGATTTGAAAGCTGGGTACTCACTGGATTAGAAATTAAGGAAACAATGGTAAGCAAAAGCAAACATGGTTCTTGTTCTTGTCAGGCTACTATTTAAAGAAGAATATATAGCTCTGGCTGGTGTGACAAAGTTGGTTGGAGAGTTGGTCTGTGCACAGGAAGATCTCAGGTTGGATTCCTGGTCAAGGCACATACCCAGGTTACAGATTCAATCCCTGGCCAGGGAATATACAGAAAGCAATCGATCAATGTTTCTCTCTCCCCTCTCCCATTCTCTCTTTAAAATCAATAAAAGGATAAGTGTGTGTGTGTGTGTGTGTGTGTGTGTGTGTGTGTATAATTTCCACTCAGAGAATCT
Source organism: Lasiurus cinereus (assembly GCA_011751065.1). NCBI lineage: Eukaryota > Metazoa > Chordata > Mammalia > Chiroptera > Vespertilionidae > Lasiurus > Lasiurus cinereus. The sequence continues at coordinate 5,806,899 of JAAGEH010000297.1, forward strand.
TCAATTCTTGGAATCTAAGTAATTTGCACTATCAAATATAAAATTAAAATTGATAAGTAATGAGGAAAATGTAGTTTGTTATGAGAAAGTTTAATGAAATGGTTTGACTACTTGAGGATAAAAAATTACCTTCAAAAAAAGATTATTAAGCTGATATGTAAAGAAATATTGGATTTAATTAAAAAAACACGAGGGCAGGGGCAGAGGGATCACCAGGCAGAGGTAACATGTGCCCAAGCTCCATGGCAGCAAGAATGTGGCATGGTCCATGAGGTGAAGTTAGATCATTGTAGAGCACAGAAAACAAGGGACCTGGATGTAGCTGAGACTGGAGAGTTGAGAGTAGGTCAAGTCTGGTTGATTTGGAGCCACAGTGGGCCTTGGTAATAATTGGTGCCTTGATTCTAAGAGCAATAGAGAACAGAAATATTAAGCTAGGCATCTCTCTGTTTCTGTGTTTTATAATATAAAGAGGCATTGAGTAGCAATTTTAATAGCTGGCTCATGTAGTAAATAATTATTGAAACAATATTACAGGGGGTATTTTTGTTCTAGGCACACTTGGGACTAAATAGTGATCACATTCTTCTTTAATTTTTGTCTCTATTTGCTCTATCTCTGCCTTCACCACCTTGTTCTTTTAGTTTTGCTATTGCTATTTTGATTTCATATACTTTCCCTAATAGGCTTTTCCTGTCACTAGCTTTATTTCTATGTCACAGACTGTTGAATTCTCATTTATTTTACATCTCATCTTCTACTTCCCTACACTTTTCATTGTTTTATTTCTGTTTCTGGTGACTTTTCAGCTCATATTTCTTTCCTGGGCTCCTACAGGATATTTTCACATGGATGTATACTAGAAATCTAAAGTTAGCATGGCCAAATTATGAGCTCCTCATTTTGTACTATCCACCCTCCCCAAACATATTCTTCTTTCTTCATCTTAAGAAACGCATGTCTAACTTTCTTTTTTTTTTTTTAACAAAAGATCTTAGAACAATTTTCACATCGTTTGTCTCTGGATGACTTTGAGAAAAAAAGAGTAATTATTTTCTGTTGGAGTCAGTTTTAAAATATATCCCAAACTTGACCACTGCTCACCTCCCTCATTATTCCTCATTTAACCATTGCCTCTTGTCTGGATTAATGAGAAAGCCTTCTGACTGACCTACCTGGTTACATCTTTAATACCCCTAGAACTACTTCTCAACAAGCTCCTGATTGATCCTTTTGCAATAAATTGCAAAGATGTCACTCCCTTCCTTACTCAGAACCCACCAATGGGTTTATATCTTTTTTTAGACTGGAAGCTAAAATCTTGACAGTAAACTGTAGTCTGACAAAATTCTGTCTTCATGACTTATTCATCTTCTTCAAGTAATTTTTTCTAATACTATCTTCTCAAAGAGGCCTTCCCTGACCAACGTATTTAGGATTGTAATGTCCCCTACATCAAAAGATAATATAGCCAAGACCGGTTTGGCTCAGTGGATAGAGCGTCAGCCTGCGGACTAAAGGGTCCCGGGTTCGATTCTGGTCGGGGGCATGTACCTTGCTTGCGGGCACATCTCCAGTGTGGTGTGTGCAGGAGGTGGCTGATCGATGTCTCTCTTTCATCGATGTTTCTGACTTTCTGTCCCTCTCCCTTCCTCTCTGTGAAAAATCAATAAAATATATTAAAAAAAAAAGATAATATAAACAGAAAAATTCCGGGTTTCTTATCCTCCTTTCTTTATAATCATTACCTTGTGACATCCGAGGTTTTACTTATAATTGTAACGTAAGCTCCATGAAGATAGGGAATTTGTTCCACTTGGTTCACTGCTATATTCCCAGTGTCATTAGCTGTCTGGCATGAAAACTGTCTGTCTTCCCCCTCCTCTCCTAACTAAATTTTATGTAGCTTTAAAGGATATATTCTTTCTACTATCTTCTGATCTACCATACTTATAATCCTTTGTCATATTCACTTTCTTTTTTTACATCTGTTCAGCTTTTACTGCATTCTCTATCCGGCCTTAACTCTGTAATCCATCTACTCTAAACCTTCCTAAGGTACCAAATCAGAGGGAATTTGAGTTAATCAAAAGGGAGATTATCCTGGATAGCCTGACCAAATCATTTGAGTTTGTTAAAAGAAGCTTCAGGTATTTCTTAAAAGAAAAAAGGAAAGAGAGACTCAATCATGAATGATTCTATGATAAAATGGAAGAAAATAAATGTTGGAAAGATTAAACATGTTCTGATTTTATATCATTTTACATCCATCCTACACGTTTTGGGGCTTGCCAGGGCATTTTAATGTATTTGCAAGTACAGCAAAGATGCTTAATACAGTCTTTAGAAATGCAAACGATATATCCCCTTGTCCCCACTCCACGCTTTCTATAAAGCAGGGGTTTTCAGACAGTATAATCTGCCTCATTCATTCCACAAAACCTGCAAGATGATACAAGATTCTTGAAGCTTTTATCTCTAGTTTGTATATGAACAACAAAAAACAAACGAACAAACAAACAAAAGACCCATGTCATTCCCAGGACACATGAAAAGCTATTTGTATCAAAGTTTTTAGAAATTAGTTGCTGTTGATATGAAGATGTACTAATTAGTTTTCATGAAAGCAGCATCAATAGTAGGAATTAAACTGTGAAAGAAGATGGGACAAATGCATTGATTCAATGTCAAGATAGAGTAAAATGTGAAGAAAAAAATAAATTCAAAGTGACAAATCCTTGAAATGATGTATTTTCATTTTTCAAGCTATCATTTCATCTTTTGTTTTGATTATTTCACACTTTAATTGCCCTTTGAATCATATAATAAAAATAATAAAATTAAAAACAACATGCATATGTTTTTTTCTTTTAATTTTCCTACACAGAAGGCAATTTACACCAATATAAAGTAGTGATTAGAAATTAGCTTTGGAGAAGAATTAGGCAGAAATAGAGAAAAGAGTAGGATTTTGTGCTAGTTTGAGGCAAGCACTAGGGTATATTGAAATGATTTCTAACTAAATCTATCTATCTATCTATCTATCTATCTATCTATCTATCTATCATCTTATCTCAGAGGCAATGCTAAGTATTTTATGTATTATTTTATTTTCCTGAGCCAAAATAAGGACCATATTTCCTCAGGTCTCTTCATCCAGGTGAATTTTATAAGTATTTCTAGTCAATGCAATTTGGTTAGTATTACTGTATACAACTTCCAATTCTTTTTCTGAAACCTCCACACATTTTTCTACCCATCTTTTTCTCTACATGGGGGCTGATCAGTTACAAAGAATCTAGCGCTGGAGTTTGATTACGTAATAGATGTTAGTAGGAAAAGATGAAAGAGCTCACACAGATCCCTGAAATGGAAGGAGAGCCATCCATGAGAATAATCAATAAGTAACATGACAGTAGACTTTGTGTTGGTTGAGGAAAACTTATGTTTATAAGTATATATGTGCATCTGTGTACATAATACATATATATGTAGTGTATATATACACACCTTTATTTATGACAAGTCACTGAGATTTTGGGGAGGCATTAATTTTGGTGAGCAATACAGAACAATAAAGACACACATAGCAGATTCTGGGCAGGTTGCAATTCATTCAACAGTAGATAAGCTCTAGTCAGTTTTGCTCAGTGGATAGAGCATTGGGCCGCGGACTGAAGGTTCCCAGGTTCGATTCCACTCATATGTCTGAGTTGCAGGCTCGATTCCCAGTAGGGGGCATGCAGGAGGCAGCCAATCAATGATTATCTTCCATCATGTGATATTTCTATCTCTCTCTCCCTCTTCCTTCCTCTCTGAAGTCAATAAAAACAGTAAATAAAAATGTATTAGTAAAACTATTACTTGTAATAATGTGGGGCAGATAATAGAGACACTGATCTGTTAACTCTAGGTAAGAAAGAAACAGAATAGTATATGTTGATTATTACTGGTTACATTTGGCAAGTTAATAAAGGCAAGAGTAAGCTTGGAAAAGAATTAGTTCACCTACAAGCAGATATAAAAGGGCACAGAGTACCAACATTTTGAGCTTCCTAGGATTCTTCCAAACCCTAAATATTAAGAAACGCAGTTTTCGAAGCTTTGTGAAACAAAAGTGAGGTAAAACATCTCATTTGACTAAAGTAAAAGTGATTGAGGAAAAATATCAAGTTTAGAGTGATATCTTTTTTTCAATTAGTAATCCAAATAATTTAAAGGTAGCTGTTAATTAATTTCAAAGAGAGAGAATGAAATTAGGAAGCAAAAGCGATCAGGACTGGTGGTCTGAAAATACTGATAGTGTTAAAGAAAGGTATTCTCAACTTCTGATGATTCTACCTTTAAACTCACTCTTTACTGAGTTACTTTTCCTCTTCTTAGAAAAAGAGAGCCTTCGTACCTTGGCACCGAATTCCACCTCTTTCCCTGGTTCTTGTACTATTTTTAATGAAAATTGCTCTCACCTTTTCTTTTTTTTTTCTCTCTTTCTTCTATTTGTTGTTTCTTTTCTCTCCAACATTCTTGCAGTAATTTTTTAGGGTTGCTTTTAAATATTTCCAGCTCTCTATCCTCAGGTTAAATAATAAAATTGTACTTTGTGGCCCTTGGTGATTTGATGGGGCCAGGTGACTATTTACATATAAAACATTGCCTGATGGTAATTTTATTGCCAGAGCTCTATCTTTTTCTTTGAATTGCAGCTAGAAATGTCTGAGAAGGTTGTTGCTGCATCAGTGCGATTCCCAGAGGCCGACATGTTGACCGTGCAGTGTGAACAAGAAACATCCTTGTGGCGCTGAGCCTCTGAGAACTTGAGGTTGTATTATTGGTTGTGTTATTACAGTACAGCCTGGCCAAGCCCAGTACAGTTTTTATTTTTTTATTTTTTTTAATATATTTTATTGATTTTTTGCAGAGAGGAAGGGAGAGAGATAGAGAGCTAGAAACATCGATGAGAGAGAAACATTGATCAGCTGCCTCTTGCATACCCCCTACTGGGGATGTGCCCACAACCAAGATACGTGCCCCTGACCGGATTCGAACCTGGGACATTTCATTTCGCAGGCAGATGCTCTATCCATTGAGCCAAACCGGTTTTGGCTCAGTACAGTTTGAAAACAATCTGCCCTCGGCCTCTACCCTCTACCACTCATCTCCTTTGGTTTTCTCTTTTAAATCGAAAATAGTTAGACGCTTTTCTTCATTCTCTTTCACTTCTCAGTTTGTTACTCTGATAATGTTCCTTCCCCTTTTGTTGAAACTATTCAAGAGTTATGTTGTCAGGCACAGGAGAGGCTGTTGTTCTATAAGGAATGGACCGTGAGGTCAGGACTTAATTAACTGCTTTCGATATACTGGAGCAGCTTCAAAATTTCTACTTCCGCAAATTTTGGAGTTTGCTTTTTTGTATTCCTTAAGCTTATCTCAGTGTCTTAGTAGGGTAAGTTTTCCTCCAGTAAACACAGTTTTGAAAACAAAATGTAAATCCAATTAAATAACAACCAAAGGATATGAATCCTTCCACATCAGGAACTTAGAGCCCTAAAACCCCAGGCTTCTGTCAAATATTCTGCCTTGACTGGCTTTCATTGTATCCTCATATAAAACTAGCTGGCAGAAGCTCTATTTAAATAAGATATTCAAAAGGAAGGGTGGCCACCTGTCCCACACATGCAAAGCAATGTATTTGGCTTAGTGCAGATAGCGAAATATTTCATAACTAGATGGTGCCAGCTTAGCTCCCACAGGATATTCTTTATTGGAATCTATACAGGAAATCCAAATCAAGAAAATCAAAGTGTGAGAAAACATTGTGGAAAGAATTAAGCAGGACACTATATAGAAAAGGAAATAAGTTAAATGGAATAGAATGGTAACTGATGATCTCCAAAGTATGGGAAATTTTAATTTTTAAATGGATACTGTTATTATATTAAAAAATAAAATTGGTTTAGGGAGAAGTATGTTTGAACACTTAGTCCGCAAGTGTGAATTTGATTTTTATTGTAAATTTACTTTGATTCATTAGTGTGGGGAGTATCAAAAGTAAATGAAATGAATCGTATTTTGTGGGATCAATTTCTCTTTGAAGCATTAAATGTCATTTAGTATGGGACAAATGAATCAAAACTGGTGGAAGTAAAAAATAAAATCAAAATGATGAATGAGGGAAGTAGACAGGCAAATGGTAAAATCTTAGTTGCAGGAATCAGAAAACAGAATATGACATATAATCAAAGATGAGGAATGATCTGAGACAACTACACTGCTGATTCAATGTTCACTGGTTAGTTGTGAAGTGGAAAAGAAAGTTGAACTGGTTGGTATGTTGGCTGTATGTATTTTTTTCTTTAATGTTTTTATCCAAATTTGATAAATTTAGTAATCATGACTCACAGATATTTTTATCAAGGAATACAAAACAAAAATTTAAATAAAAATGAAGTACAGGTACAAAATACAGGTGAAAGAAATCCAAACTATAATTTTCAGACAGTTCCATATGACTGTTTTGTATTCTGCAATATTGGAGGGAAAGGAAAAGAATAACAAAGCAAATTGCTTATTTTGTTTCTTTCTCACTGATGTTAGATTTGAAAGCTATTAGATTTGAGGCTATTCTGGATTTGAAAGTCAGTTTGAAGAGAAACGGCTATGTCTTACTATAGATTTCGATGTGGAGACTGAATGACACTTTCATATGTGATATGTTTACTGCAGAAAATAATGAATTCGTTGCTTCTTGTCCCTCCTTTAAGTTTAGAGCAGATTTACAATTCAGCCTCAACACTCAAATCTGTAAGGATATAATTGTATTCATTTCTCTGTTAGTATTATTCACTAGCTCTTGAACCCCAGATCCTGCCCCAGAGCAAAATTAAATTAAATTTCCTTGTTTAATAACTTGGTTACTTCCAGGTTAACTTAGACACCCTGGGGATAAAAAACATTTCAGATTATTTCCTCCCCAATTCTTCCTCCTCATTGCCCTCAGTGGAATCTGTGTTAAGCAGAAGTATATATAATATCATGGCAACTGGGCAATCAATGCCTTCTGGTTCCACATGTTCTTTTTTTGGCTATTTTATGGTTCGTGTTGTGGGGGCACTTTCTGCCTAGTTTTGCCTCTCTTCCCACTGTATGTTCATCTACGACTGTTGTAATTTATTATTATCATTCTCAGCAAGGGTAATTCATGGTGGTTGTCCCTGGGAGCTTGGCCGTTTCTCCACGTATCTCTTGTACCTGACTGTGCCTCTTCCCTGACATACAGCAGTGATACCGCCTCCTGAGGTGAGACTCAATTTCCAAGATATCTCTAGTCTAGTCAGTGCATGTCCTTAGCTAAATGGATCTACCCTCCACAACCTCCCCCAATCCACTCAACCATGGACAGTTGATAGCCAGCACTTTCAGATATCTTCAAAATTATCTGCTAGAGCATGTGGGGACTCTTGGCTATCTTTCACACAATCTAGAACTCAGGATGAGTTTCAGGATAAAGGGGGAGTAGATGCTATGTCAGACTTTTTCATGACCTACCTTGCCACAATTCCTCCTCCAGTTTGGCCATAGAAACATGGTCAAGGGCCCATTGTGAGTCTACATATATACAGAGTTCCAGGAAAAATGAGGCCTAGTTCTTCTTTACTGTAAACCCCTAACCCTATCAAGTCAGTTCCTGTATTCCAGGACCTCATCCTAAAAAGGTAAATACTGAATATGAGCCAAAGATAAGACTGTATCAAGACAATATTGGTTTAATTCTCATTCTTTCTCAAAAATTTGCTATCCACTCAATCACTTTTTTAATTTTTTTTTTTTCCTCTTGGAAGCAGGAAAACTGATCTCATGCCTGTTCTTTTGTTCTTCATTGTTTGTTAATAACCTCACACCTAGAAATTCAGGTTCTGTCTCATGAACTGTCTGGAGTCAAGCCAAGCAAGACCAAGCCCTTTTTGAAATTCAAAACAAACTTTTCTTTCTCTCAAGCGCCTAGTTATTGCAGATCAGAAGTTCTTTGCTTTTGGTCTGTTGTGTCTGATGTGAGGTGAAAATCTATTCAACAACTCAACAGATACCTTTGTTCTGATCTGTGACCAGCTTCTTGAAATAATAAGTACCTGTGATTAAATGGATTGAGAATGTTAGACAAAGCAGAAATAACTCTGACTATGGGAATCAAACATTAGTGGTTACTATTTCAAAATTTCTTCCAGACACAGATATGCTATTTAATATAACCAAAAACAAAAACAAAAATCATTTTATTTTAATGGGGCTTTTGCTTGTTCCTGGCATATAATTAAATAGAGGTGTGCTGTTTCTACCGGTATTTTCACCTTCTTATTTTGGCTTTGGCATCACACAAATAAATAAAGCAACACTTCTTCTCTCACAAACAGTATAAAATGACATGTCAATGCCAAGAGAGAACTTCCTTCTTGACTCTGTTTTCTGTACTCAATGCAGCTGAAAACTGTAAACATTAAATATCTTGGAAGAAGGGCTGGGGAAAGAAATTTCCAACTATTTCTTATTAGATAGTCTAGTTGGTACAAATCTAACACATATCGACCAAATTTATTACAGGGTGAAGTTTATGATATGTAGTATATGTTCTCATATTTGTTTCATAAAAAGGATAAAAGAATCAAGGCTCTCTTTAGGTTCTTACTGCTATTAGGTAAAGATAGTCTGGACAAGAGCCCATGTAGAAGCTTGGGGACCATAAGAGATAAATCAAAGGACTTGTATGCATGCATATAAGCATAACCAATGAACATAGACACTGGGGGGTTGGGGTATGCTAGGAGGGAGGAGGGGGCAATGGGGAGATATGTATAAAAAATTAATAAAAAATTAAAAAAAAGAAGCTTAGGGACCCAAAAAGGAATGAAGAACAATACAGAAGTTAAATATATGGTTAAATATAAATTAACTTTGATTATTAATGTAATAATGAACAATATGTTCTGAATATATTAAAATATAGAATTAAGGTATATAACAAAAACAATATATAAGTCAGAAAAGAGAAAAATGGAGTTGAAATAACTTAAAATCCTTTCTTGATTAATAAAGCAATAAATGCATGTTTTGAACTCTAGGATAATCAATAAAGTAAAAAAAAAAGTATATAAGTGCCATGCCAATAGAAAAGAGGATGCTATAAAAAATAACCAGTGTCAAAGAAGACAAGAAAAATAATTGGTACAAATATAGAGCAGTAGTAAAATTAAATTTAAACTCAACTGTATCCTAGTTGACAATTATTTGAATGGATTAGTCACTTCAATTAAATACAAAAGTTGATAAGCTGGGATAAAAAATAAACAACTATATGCTCTTAGAAAATCATATTCAAATATAAGGTGCCTTTAAGTAAAAAGGTTAAGCAAACGAAAAGGAACAAATATAGCCTATGCAAATCCTAACCATGGAAAGCTATAGCTTCATTAGTGTCAAAGATACTGACTTTAAGGGACACTGCATAATAAAGGTTGAATTTACCAAGAAGATATAAATCTTCCAAATACAAATGTTATCTTATATAAAATAAAAATAAAGCAAATGTTAAAGAACTAAAATATCCACAATTATTGAGAAAATTTTAACACATCTCTCTTCATAACTCAGAAAGATTAGATAAAATATCAGTAAAGATACTAGAGAAACTTAACATAAAATTACCTACCTTATAAAAAAAGAAAATATATGAAACACTGAAAAATTAAGAATGTATATTGTTTTCAAGTCTATATGAAATATTTGTTAAAAACTTTAAAATATTGGGCCATAAGGACGTTTCAACAAACTTCTGATAATTTCAATCATGAAGTATGATCTCTGGACATAGGGTAAATTAAACTTAAAAGTACTTAGCATAAATTCCATAATCACAGTAGAATTAAGCTGGAAATCAAGTTTGAAAACAAAATATCACTAAACATTTTTTTCACTTCTTACTCAGGTGTTTGTGTCAATCTTATATAATAGATATAATTTACAAATTGATCATCACTTCAACACACAAGATGGCCGCCCCCATGTGGACACAAGATGGCTGGCAGGGGAGAGAAGTTGTGGGCGATCAGGCCAGCAGGGGAGAGCAGTTGGGGGGAACCAGGCCTGCAGGGGAGGGCAGTTAGAGGCAGTCAGTCAGGCAGGTGAACAGTTGGTTGCCAAGCAGTCCTGGATTGTGAGAGAGATGTCTAAGATTGGAGAGGGTGCAGGCTGGGGTGAGGGACACACCTTCCCCATGCTTGAATTTTGAGCATTAGCCTTCTAGTTCATTAATATTTAAAATATTCTTTTATATTGAGAAAAGACCATGTTGGGGACACAGTGAAATAGTGGCCATCAGCAAGCTAAATAGAGAGACCTCAGAAGAAACTCCTTAATTTTGGTCTTCTAGCCTCCAGAATGCTAAGGAAATAAATTCATGTTGTTTAAGTCATCAGCTTGTGGTATTTTATAAAGACAGCCCTAACAAATTAATATAGATTATATGCGTTATATAGATAAGATATATAATGTTAAAAATCAGACCAAACTAATCCACAGTTTTAGAAGTCAACATAGTGGTTATCAATGAGGAAAAGAGAGAATGGTAACTGGGAAGAAGCAGAAGAAAGTTTTTTGAACAACATGGATATTCCATTTGCAATAATTCACTCAGCCATATGTATATTTTGTGTATTTTTCTGTACATATGTTATATATTAATAGAAATTTATCTACCATCTATCTATCCTTTTCATTGAAAAGGAAATATAATAAAAAGCTTAAGAACACTGGTTCTGTAGTTAGGATCTATTCCAGGAATCTTGGGTGGGGGAGGAGGCAGAGATAACACAGCTCAGTAAGTTCATAATATTTATAAAAGAGAAGTGTAACTGGGTATTTGATTTTCTACATATTAAAATGTATTTAACAGATATATTACATAGCCACTTGAGCACATAAATGGGTGTTTTGATCAATAATAATTTTCCAAATAAAATTCTAGTGTTTAAAATAATTTAATAAATTGCATATGTGCAAGAATTACTAATTGATAGGTAATGCATTAATAGCACAACAATTAACCCATTATTAGTAATAAATTTATATCCCAACTTCCTGGCATACATTTAAACAAATGGCAGGTAAATTATCTTAAATAAATTCAGAGCTTAAAATATTGAAGGCAGAGGTGGGTGGGTGGGTGGGGAGAGATCAACCAAAGAATTTGTATGCTTACTAGGTGTACCAGTTAATAATGTGGATTTTTTTTCAATAGATGGAGTTACACATATGTTTATATATATGTAAGTGGATATGTATGCTATTTTGTTGTATTGACAGCAAGCTTCAAAACTTCAAATGTCAAATTTTCTGGAGGAGTTAATATCGTAGATATTTGTATGCTTAAAAAAGTCAAATTTTGTGCCCAAAAAGGAGAATGTGTAGGAAATTTTAATTCATTCCTTTATTTTGAAGAAAAGTGCTGCTGAAAGTTATTGTGTACTTCGGAAAGCTTATGGTGAACATGCTCCATCTCAAGATACTTGTGTACACTGGTTTAAACACTTTAAAAATGATTATTTCGATGTAAAAGACATGGAACATCCAGGTCAACTGAAAAAGTTTGAGGACCAACAATTACAAGCATTATTAGATGAAGATGAGTGTTAAACTGAAAAACAACTTGCAGAAAGATTAAACGTTGCTCAGAAAACAATTTCTGATCATGTAAATGCAATGGGAAAGATTTTAAAGAAAGAGAAATAGGTGCCACATCAACTAAATGAAAAACAAAGGAAAACCGAAAAGTCATCAGTTAAATATTGCTTCAATGGCATGAAAGAAAGTCTTTTTTGAATAATATCGTGACTGGCAATGAAAAGTGGATTTATTTTGAGAATCCCAAATGCAAAAATTCATGGTTTGATTCAGGTCAATCAACATCAACTGCAAGGCCAGATCATTTTGGAAAGATGACAATGCTCTGCGTTTGGTGGGATTAGGGAGGTGTGATGTATTATAAGTTTCTAAAACCAGGTGAAATACTGATTGGTACTGATGACAAATAATCAATTTGAACCACAAAATCTACATTTTTAACTGGTTAATATTTAATCTGCATTTTAACCAGTTAATACTTAATCCATATTATTAACCAGTTAATGGTTAATCCGAATTTTTAACCAGTTAGCAATCTGCATTATTAACCAAAATAATGTGGATTTTGTAATAAAAAAACACACACCACAATTTCAAGAGAAACATCCAAAGTGCTTTATCCACAGTAATGCCCATCGCTAGCTACACATTTCCCCCATCTTACAGGTAATTTGTGGATACAGTTCCAATAGAACTTTTCTTATTTTGAGGCAGACGATTCAGAGACCCAATTTTCCACTTCTTCATACGTTTTGAAGTGCTGCTCAGAAAATGTGAGTACCATCTTTTGGTACAAGTGGTAATCTGAAGGAGCAATTCAAGAAAATAGTATACATACCAAATGGCATATATATCAACATATGTGTAATTCCATCTATTGAAAAAAATCTGCATTATTAATTGGTACACCTAGTATATGAACATAGACAATATGGTGGTGAAGACCATGAGCTAGGGGTAGGGACAGGTAGAAGGGTTAATTGGAGAAAGAAAGAGACATATGTAATACTTCCAACAATATTTTTTAAAAAATGTTTAAGTATTTTTAAAAACCTGACTTATGTTCACATAATCATATCACAAGGGATATTTTAGTAAAAAATACAATGTAAGATATTCAATAAAGATGATTGATATAGTTTAAAAGTGCCAGACAGCAATCTGAATAATAGCTTTTATATACGTGAATGAGAAGTGATACTACCCTTAATAATTAAATAGTTTATTCAAGATACAGCATTAAGTAGTATTTCAGAGCTCTCATTTAGGAGCAGACAAGTTTGAATTGCAACTTCACTACACATGAGCCATTTAACCATGGAAAAGTGATTTCATCTCTTTAAATATTAATGGCTCATATATAATGTAGGATAATAATAATACCCACTTCTTAGTTGTGTTAGAAAGATCAAACAAAGTAATGCAATGTAGGGCAAATTTTAAGCATTCAGTTATTCTGTCATGATTTATATGTTATAAATCAATATAAAGTTTCATCATATGCATAAAGACATAAACATAATATTAAGTTTTATTTGTTACACTTGTTTAGGTATGGAAAGATAATAAATATGTTGCTTTGTTCATCCTATATAATAAAATCCTTATATGCAAATCAACCGAATGGCAGTACTACTGGTTGCTGTGACACACAACTGACCATCAGGGGGCAGATGCTCAACACAGGAGCTGCCCCCTGGTGGTCAGTGTGCTCCCACAGGGGGAGCGCCACTCAGCCAGAATTGGGCTCACTCTAGTGGGCACAGTGGCAGTGGCGGGTGCCTCTCTGGCCTCCACAGCAGTGCTAAGGATCTCTTGGGGGATATCTGACTGCTGGCTGTGGGGAGTGGGCCTAAGCCGGCAGGCAGACCTCCCCAGAGGGATCCCGAACTGAGAGAGGGCTCAGGCTGGGCTGAGGGCACAAATGTCATGCACTGGGCCTCTAGTATGAGTATAAATTGCTACAAGTTTCTCATACATAGAGAAGAACCCGAAGAACCCGAAGAATGGTAATGTTCTTTCTTCCAGTGATATGACATCTTTCACCTTTTAATATTTAATCTAGTTATATCTTAGACTGCCTCTTATTTGATTTAATGTCTTATTTCCCTCAAAATCTATCATTTCTTTAGTTATATTAACATATTCATTCTGTTTCTTTTTCTATCTGGAGATCATTCAAGCCTGGTTTTAGTTTGATAATTCAGCCTCTACATTTGAACTTTTCTCATTACTGCTTCTTTTAAATATAGGCTTTAATTTTTCCTTATCTCCATCTTACTTTCATGTTTATCATAGTTTACTTGATTCATTTGTATCCACTCACATTTATTTGAGTTTTTTCTCCCTCTCTTTCTTTTGTCTTCTTCTTTTTTCTTTTTTTTTTCTGTAGTGCAGAATGTTCTTTGTTTTTTGTTGTAAGTATTTATTCAGAATTTGGTTTTACTTTGAAGTTTCTGGGTAATTTCTCTGTCTTAAAGTCACAGAATATCTTTCAAAACAAGTTGTTGACTTTTCTGATGATTAATTCTTGAATAACAGAAGTCTACCAAGTTCCAATCTGTGTGTCTAAGACATTGGGTAGATTATTTTCCCCTTCATCCCATTTCCTCTTACTTGGATATAGTTAGCATCAGCCTCTCAGATCTCAACCTGGATAACAAATTAAAGCACACCACTGCACAAATTCAAAGTGATTAGTGTATTTTAAGATAGTTTAGCTCTGTTAAAATGATAAATCTGCTTTTGCCTAGCCAACGCACTGATTTTGAGATGTAATATTTATTCCTTCGAAATATGATATATTTTGACTATATAAAACCTTTCCAAATACACTTCTCCTGGGGCTTTCAGGACTAATCTTCATGTTGTTCATGAACAGTCTCTTTTGTGGTTACCCTTACAGTTTCTAATGAAAACATTGTTTTTCAATGTTGCTTAGGTCAGCTCTCCTCTCTCCCACCCTTTCAGGAAAGTTGTGTTATACAACTTAACATAGTTAGATTCAATTGCCACATTCTACATTGCTTCCTGTGTGTGTGTGTGTGTGTGTGTGTGTGTGTGTGTGTGTGTGTGTATTTACTTTTAATACAGCCCAATTCATTGGTGATATATTGTGCTTTGGATTTTGAGAAACATATATCGAACAGTAGTAAGTCCCCCCACCTTCCACCCATACAGAGCAAAGCCATCCACTGGAATTTCTGGTGTTCTCCCATTTGTAATCAGCCTCCTTACCTTCCTGATTTCTGGCTAAAAACTGATCTGCTTTCCTTGCTGTAGTTTTGACTTTTATAGAATGTCATATAAAAGGAATCTTGCAGTGTGTAACCTTTTGGGTCCAGTTTCTTTCACTTAGTTAAGATGTATTTAAGATAAATCCATGGTTTTGAGTGAATCAATAACTCATTCCTTTTTATTGACGCATTGGTATTGCATTCTGTGCATGTACCACAATTAGGTTATTTATTCCTCTGTTGAAGGACATCTTGTTTTCTTTTAGTTTTTAGTGACTATGAATAAAGCTGCTATAAACTTTCATACTGTATATGGGGTTTTGTTTGAATATAAATTTTCAACTCACTGAAAAAAGCACCTAGATTTATGATTGCTGTGTTGTGTAAGGTCTATACATAATATTAAAAAAAAGAAGAAAAGAAACCTGCATCCTATTTTCTAAAGTGGCTGTATAATTTTACATTCCCATCACCACTGAATGGGAGTTTCTTTTGTTCTATATCCTGTTGGCATAGTTATTGCCAGATTTTTATTTGTTTTTAGCTTTTCTAATAGATGTATAATCATATCTCATTATAGTTTTAATTTTAATTTTTATACTACAAATTTTGTTAAGCATCTTTTCCTGTGTTTATTTGCCATCAGATGTATGTCTTCTTTGGTGAAAAATGTCTTCACAGAACTTTTGCCTTTTTATTGTGATAGTACTTGTTTTTCTGGATTTTGACCTTTCAATATTCCAGTATCTCCCAAGGCATCCAGATTCCTTTATAAATTTTAATTGAATCATGTCACTCCTTTACTTAAAACCTACTCATACTATTCCCCTCTCACTAAATATAAGATGCAAAATTATGAATATGGCTGGTGTGATTCAACTCCTGCATTCCCATTCTTCAACACCTCGTGCCTTATTTCTCCTACTTCACCATATGTATTCCAACCACACTTACTCTGAATTCTTCAAATGTTCAGAGTCTTTCCCCATTCAAAGATTTGGAATACATTTATTCCTCTGAATATTTCAGTTTAAATGTCACTATTTCTGAGATGCCTTTCATAACCATACAAAAAGTTCCCCAATCAATTGCGTTTTCTACCCATTTACTTCATACTCCCAATCTATTTCTTTACTGTCACCTATCATACTTAGTCATTATTTATACATTACATAAGTTAATAATATTTGTTTAATCAAGTAGGCTCCATGAAGTGAGCTCTAGGGATTTGACATTGTATACTCCTCAAAAGAACAGGCCAACAATCAACATCCAGTAAGTACTTCTTTCATAAACACATTAAATTAGTGGAACGTAACATGAAAGGGTTAGAAATGTTGAAAAGTATTCATGTTGATAAGGATTGGTATTAGATCTTGATCATGTATAAATAGCCATCTCTCTCCATAAGAATTTGTCTCCAAGTCCAAAATATTCTTCTTTAGTAGCAAAAGGAACCCCTTCAAGAGAACCTTAGTAAGAATGATTTATTCCAGGAATTCTGATCTGATTAGGCAGGATAACAACCAAAATAGGTCTTCACTGGATACAGTTTTTATTTTAACTTAAGACATTGTAGGGGCACCCGTTATTTTGACTTTAAAATATTTATTTGTGTTAACAAGCTGCAGCTCTCATGTCCACTCTGCAGGTGCTCCCATTCTGAAGAGTCAAGGTCTGAGCCTGTGTGAGGTCTCAGTCTTGCTGGTCTCCTATTTAGAGTGAGGAATAAATACTGAGGTCTAAACACTGCATTTGATTATGTAAAAAGTTTTGGTTAAAATATCTAGCGGTGAAAATATTTTACATATCCTACATAGGGTTTAATAACCATGCAGACCTTTTGTGTAATCAGTAACTTCTAGAAAACACTATTATGGCATTTAACTGCAACCTGTCACCAACACCATATTTCAGCAAATCTCCACCGTCCCACTTAATAAGTAGACTTAAATACTTAAATATATTAAAATTATTATTTTGGGTAGATGCTTTGTATAAATACCGAAGCATGACTTTATTATATAAGCTAGTAGCCTGAAATAAATGTTTGAATTTTAATGGCAGCCTTGACATTTGAGTTTATAGACTAATCTCAAATAACACAAAATCAATGGCAATAATAAGGAACCGTGGCAGTGCCTTGTGATGCTTTAATTAACGGTAACTACCCTGCAAGCAAAATTATCAGTTTCATTTGACCTTGTCACTACTAAGTTCAAATGTAGACTCATGGTATGTGGATAAAATAATTTAAAATAAGAAGTAAACAATAGGAATATTCTATAGTCTTAAATAAATAATACATATTAAAACAAAAGGAACTATTTTACTAACCTAGCACTTTTCAAACTGAACATATAAATTCTACTCCTACCTGTCTCTTTCTATGAATAATCAGTATTACCTATGAATATTAGCTTCCAAGTATTATTTCCAGCCACATCAATACTGCTTCCCTAATAGTCTCCAGTGCTCCTGTAATACTCTTATACAGTCTCTGATTATATTTTGGCATTATTTTACAAAATGTGTTCAATGAGTGTTGGCCCTTGAATTGCATGGCTGCTTCAACAAATGCGATAGTTAAGAAATTGTGCCAAATGCAGCATCCGTTCTGTTTTTCTGTGTCTCCAAACAGATCTGACTAGAGAACAATGTTTTCCAGCTTCCAACTAGTATCCGGTGCAAAATATTATGTAGGAATGCTGGCCTCCAATGATCTCTCTCCCTGTGTGTGTGCCTTATATGAATTCTGCTAAGAAGAGCGGATGAAAAGAGCTGTGGCACCATTTTTATAATATTCATGGCTTAAAACCACAAAGGTGCAGCTGGATACATTTTTATCGAAGATGTCTTAATGAGAATGTTCTACAACATAATATAGATACTGGTAGAAAACTAAATATTATGGCAGAATGTGGCTTCCAGCACCAGCCTTCTAGGCCCCTTCCCTAAGGAACCTGTAACAACCTTTAACCAGTGAGTTAAAGAGAGAGTTCCAGTACAACTCTAGATCTTCCTTTCAGTTTCACTCAGTTTGTGCTGGGGTAGCCCTTCATTTCTATTGCTCAATATTTGGTGAAATAATTAGCATTTTACTTACATTTTTCAGTTATTTCTGAAAGAGCCAAGACCTCCTGCACCCACATTGCCTACTTTCCTTTCTTCCCTACATTCCTTTCTCTATACTTAGGCAATCATATTTCTATCTCTACTTATATATGCTTGTATTTGTTTTAAATAAATGGATTATGAATGGATTCTGTATGGTCTGAATATTTCTTACTTAGCTTATCATTGAAATTTATTAAATATAATTGGGCATGGTTCGCATGTAATGCTATCATGGGATATTATGTAATGATAACATAGCTGGTGGCCTGGTAGAGAGAAAGGAATGCTTAAATATTGCAGGAGAAAATGGGAATTGATACAGCTTTTTGTTGGAGATAAATAGGCTGATCTCTATTAAAGTGATAAGTGCACAAATGCTCTGACCAATAGAATGAAATCAATACAAATGTATATACAAATTCACAGGCTGTATAATATAATATATCTCATGGTGATACAAAAACTATAAATAGATTAAATACATATCAGTGTTTATGTTTGTAAAATATGGTATAATATTCTCTTAAATTGACATTTACCTTTTTCTCTATCATTAAACTTATTAAAAATATTTCTAATTTAAGATGCTACTAATATATGTATTTGCTTTTTAAAATGGTAGAGAAGCATCATGCCACAGGGATGAATAATATAGAATTGAGAAATGAGTCCAGGACTGAATATTCAAAATTAAGAGAATATTACTAAGGGCCTAGTAACATTGTTTAGGAGTTTTGGATGCCTAGATTTGTTTATTTTGAAATTTTTTGGAGCTTCACATTTATCGTTTTTGTGCTTTTCTCTATGTGTATTAACTTCTATAAAATGTAAATTAATAAAAGACAAGGCTACTTGTAAAGTTTGCCTATCCATAGTTCACCGGGTTGTAAAAAAAAATGAATAAAATGTGCATTATCCCTCCTGCTTATCTTTTTATTATACTCATGCTTCCTTTAAAAAAATAAATCTTTATTGTTCAGTTTATTACAGATGTTCCTCTTTTTTCCCCCCATAGCTCTCCTCCAACTGATTCCCCACCCCCACCCCATGCCCTTACCCCCGCCACTGTCCTCACCCATAGGTATAAGATTTTTGTCCAATCTCTTCCTTTCTCCCACTATATCCGCTTCCCCCCAAGAATTGTCAGTCCACTCCCTTCCTATGCCCCTGATTCTATTATATTCACCAGTTTATTCTTTTCATCAGATATTTTATTCACTTGATTTTTAGAATCACTTGTTGATAGGTATGTGTCTATCACTTTGTTGTTCATAATTTTTATCTTTACCTTTTTCTTCTTCTTCCTCTTCTTAAAGAATACCCTTCAGCATTTCATATAATTCTGGTTTAGTGGTGATGAACTCCTTTAGCTTTTTCTTGTCTGTGAAGCTCTTTAACTGCCTTCAATTCTGAATGATAGCTTTGCTGGATAGAGTAATCTTGGTTGTAGGTTCTTGCTATTTGTCACTTTGAATATTTCCTGCCACTCCTTCTGTCCTGTATAGTTTCTGTTGTGAAATCAGCTGACAGTCATATGGGTACTTCCTTGTAGGTAACTATTTTTCTCTTGCTGCTTTTAAGATTTTCTCTTTGTCTTTTGCCCTTGGCATTTTAATTATGATGTATCTTGGTGTGGTCCTCTTTGGATTCCTTTTGATTGAGGTTCTGTGAACTTCCTGGACTTGTAAATTCATTTCTTTTACCAGGTAGAGAAAGTTTTCAGTCATTATTTCTTCAAATAGGTTTTCAGTATCTTGCTCTTTCTCTTCTTCTGGAACCCCCATAACTCTGATGTTGGTGCACTTGAAGTTGTCCCAGAAGGTCCTTATACTATCTTCACATTTTGGACTCTTTTTTCTTTTTGTTTTTCTGGTTGAGTATTTTTGCTTCCTCATATTTCAAATATTTTGTTTGATTCTTGGGATCCTCTAGTCTGCTGTTGGATTTCTGTATATTTTTCTTTATTTCAGACAGTATATGTTTAATTTCTGACTAGTCTTTTTCCATTTTTTTGGCATTTTCATTAAGAACCTTGAAGGTTTTACTAAGTTTCTCAGAGATCTTACTAAGTTTCTTTGCTGTCTGTAGAAGATTCTTGAGTAACCTTATAAATGTGGTTTGGAACTCTAGGTCCAGTAGTTTATTTTTCTCCATTTCTTTCGTTTGTGACATGTTTCTTTGTCTCTGCATTTTGGTTGCTTCCCTGTGTTGATGGAGTAACTTTGTGTACTAGTTGTCCTTTAAGGCCCAGTAGCTCTGCCTCCCCAATCACCTGAGGTGAACACTCTTCGTGCACCGCTTTGTCGATTGGGTACACAATCTTGTTGTATTTAAGCTTTGATTGCTGTTGGTACACTGGGAGGAATTGACCTCTAGGCCAATTGACTGTGAGAATTAGCTGTGTCTATAATGGAAGAATTCTGTGCTGGAGATACCCCTTGCTTCAGTGGGGCTTTGGTGCTCACCGAGTCTGCCTCTTGAGTGTATGACTTATATATGTGAGAAGTCTGTTGGAATCTGTTGTCATCTCACACTGACCTCTAGGTACACTGGTTCCTGGATGTCCAAGGAGGTGCAAGACAGCTACTATCTGAGGCCACCCAGCAGGAGCTCCAGGGAGATCTGCAGATTTCTCTTCTTTGCTTGGAGTTTGGAAGTTTTGGAGTTGTCTGACCTAGTTGCAAATTGTTAGGTTAAGCTGCGAGAGGGCAGGCCATTCATATGCAAAAGCCACTGTGCACTGCTTGGTGAGTTTGTAAATTGGGCAGGGCGGGGTCTTGGGGAGTCACTAGGCTAGAGTGTGGCAAACCGTGATGGCTGATAGTTAGCCTTCTCTGCGTCTCCGTGTTTCCCCGTTCTGTTCTGTGTCCCATGTCCCGTGCCCCAGCTCAGTAAACAATGATTCCTCTATGCACCTCTGTGAGAAAGCCACCCTTGCTTTCTGGCCTGATGGCAGACAGTCCAATTTCTCCCTGTATGAGTCTGGGTCCCCAGAATCTCACCAGAAACGAGTTCAGAACAGTCGGGAATTTGTAACTCCCTCCCAATTGAAAAAAAAACAGCAAAGCCTGATTTATGTGCATCTCCGTACTTCTGCCTTTCTGAGCCTCTGCACGTCCTACCAGATTTCAATGCACTTTTTTTCTTTCCTTCTAGTTGTAGAACTTCCACTCTGCCAGCTTTCCTGTGTTGATGGAGTGACTTTGGTTCTGGGGATAGTCTTTTTGTCTTTTAGTTGTAGTTTTGGTATGGTTGTGGGAGGCAGCACGTATTGTGTATACTTTATGCTGCCATCTTGGTTCTCCCCTATACACATGCTTCTAATTTCCAACCATTTTGGTACAGGGATATAAAAATTTAGGTTGAGATCAAGGTTTCTCAATCTCAGCACTATTGACTTTTTTTTTCTGAATAATTCTTGTTGGGGTTGGGTGGGAGTTGGGGGTGGAGGGAGGGGATGCCCTGTTCATTGTAGGATATTCAACAGCTTCCCTAGCCTCCATCCACTAGATGTCAATAGCATCCTCCCAGTTGTAGCAATTAAAAATATATGCAGACATTGTCAAATGTTCCCTAGAGAGGAAAATTACCTCTGGTTGATAAATACTGGCATGAATAAACTAGGTATGACAATGACAACAGCTTGGGTAGAACTGGGAAAAATGAAACTAGATATTACCCAGATTAGTACTCAGTTGGAAATCATGTTGAAAGCTGGTCAATAAAGGGCATTAGATCAAATTTCAGAAAGCTTGAGGAAAATTCCAGGAGCTGAATTTATACCAGGTGATTCATAACATCAGGACAGGGTATCATTGTTGTTAGTCATAAAACCAATATTTAAAATTCAAGAGAAAACTAACTTGTCATACAGTATCCGTTTGACAATAGAAAGAGCCATAAACCACCACTATGATCACTGATAGTATATATTTTTAATATCCAATAATGCACTCTTTAATCTCAACTGTTAAGAATGCTTTTGTTTCTTCTAATTATATTTGGCCAATTTTAGCTTTCTTTGATATTGTGAAATTTACCCATGATTTTAAGGAACAAAATTTCATGCATAAAATAAAGTTATTTCTTCAAAATTAGTTAAGTTTTTATATGAACATTTCTCCATCAGCTTGTACTAATATTTCATACCAGCTGCCATGGTTATAGGAATAGAACTTAATTACCGTATAGTGTTTTGGTCTAAATGGTTGTGTTAACCTGGGTGACCCTGGAAAGTGAGTAAATGAGTGCATCAGTGAGAGTGTAATTGCTGGCAATTTGTTCAAATTTTTATAACATGTAGTTAAAATTATTATGAACTGTTGTACTTAAAGGACAAAGTATTTGCATCAGGGATGACTCTTGTCTGTGTGAAATGCCTTTAAGGCACAAACTATGGATGATGCAAAACCCTGTGAATAAAATATTCACTATTACAAATGAGCAGTATACTGCCTCTTACATTTCCAGTATAACAGCAGAGCAAGCACCCACAGAGACAGACAGGATTCAATTTATCATGCTCCTTCAGATGTGAGAGGCATGTATAGTAAATGTGGTGATATGTATTATGGCTTGAATTAATATATGCTTTTAATTAGTCTAGCTCTCAGAAAATCTGAAAGGATATAAAATCTCTAAGATGTTTGTGCACAGAAAAAATTTAAGCAAATAGGCTGTCAAGACAGTCTATACTTATAAAAAGATAATATGCTAATTAGATCAGATAGACCAGCTGTCTTCCAAATGTCCTTCTGGAAAAAGTCACAGTGGTAGGGGTCAAGGCAGAGGTGGTTAGAGGCAATTAGGCCGGCAGGGGAGAGCAGTTCGGAGCGATCAGGCAGAGAGGTTAGGAGTGATCAGGCAGGCAGGCAGAAGTGAACAGTTAGGAGCCAGTGGTCCTGGATTGCAAGAGGGGTGTCCAACTGCCAGTTTAGGTCTGATCTCTGCAACTAGAAGTTGAACATTTCCCAAGGGGTCCCAGGTTGGAGAGGGTACAGGCTGGGTTGAGGCCTCCTCCACCCTGCCCCCCATGGATGAATTTTGTGTACCTGGTCTTTACTCTATAATAATTATAATAAAGGCATAATATGCTAATTGGTCTGGACATTCTTCCAGACTAAGCCAGGGTTGTGAGGGAAGCCCTAGTTCTGGGAGCCAGAAGGAAGCCAGTGTAGGCAGCTGAGGGAAGGAAAGTCTACTCTTGCATGAATTTCATGAATCAGGCCTCTAGTACTAGTATAATGTATTAAGTAGGTATTATTATGCTTTATCTCAATTAGAACTTTTATCATATGAATACCAAAAAGGTTTCAGATATTAAAAAATTAAAAATGGGGAAAACACTTGCAGAATTATTTTTCAAAGTACAGTAGTAATCATCATATTATTGAAAACATGTTTTTGGAAAGCAAAAGATGCTTAGGCTTAGTACGTGTTCCCCATTCTCTATTTTCTTTTACCTTCCTCTTATAAATTTTATACTTATATTAGAATTTTTTTTGCCTAGATATTAATATTTCTGAATTTTTGGCATTGCTATGTAAAAGTTAGGAAAAATTACGTAGGAAAATCCCAGCTGATAAAATATTTCACTCAGCCCTGCGTAGATTCACTACTCTGCATTAATGGACATTCTCTCTTCCAACTTTCTGTACCTATCATGTATACACACAGGATGTGTGAGGAATTCCAAAGTTTTCTGAGAAAATCTGGTTCATTGTGTGATTGGATGAGTGTCCATGTGTGAAATGTCACACAGGATCAGAGCATGGGGGAGATATTTCTGAATCTCAGTTGCCAAGAGAATTTCCAGGTCTTGAATAAGCTTTTCTTATGTAAAATTTTCCAGCTGTCCTGGGGAAATTCAGTCTATCTCTGTGGTTTATAATCTCCATGGCTACAGGTAGAAATAGGAGATTTTAAAGTAATACCTATTTAGGGGGAACCATCCATTGATATTTTAAAATGAACCTTGTGTGATCACAGATACTTTGCTGTGGTGATGAGAACAGCCTCTAGAGTCTAGACCAAAATTGGCACTCAGGTCCCTAGGTTTCTGAAATACTATACTAAATTGAATTTATTTTATGAATAATTTTATGCGATCACTTTCTGCCTGGATCAATATGTATATGATAGGAGGTCTGATTGGGATTTTGAATTGGAAGTGGTTTTCAGCTAGGAATCCATTACTTGGTTAGAATTGGTTTGGGAAGGAATCAAGAGGAGAAATTATGACAAAGTTTTGTAATGTGTCCACATGTTTATAAGTAGCTGACATTTGGTGACATTTGATGATGTTATTCTCACCATTGATTAATGGATCATAAAACTATTTTCTAATGAAAGTCTTTCCTTATTGGTAATTTGCCCTTCGGTAATTTCCTCAACTTCTCTAAATTCTATTTTGATATTTATAATGAGAAATAGTAACTCTTGTCATGATTATTTTAATGAAGAATGTATACACCAGGCACCTAAGGGAAACAAGTGGTTGGCAAGAAATTCTAGTGGAGTTTGATGTCATTCTCTAATGTCTGACAGAGAGGACAAATGTATCCACTGGAATAGTTTTATTGTATTAAGATGTGGGATTTGAGGACAGGAACTATATCTAAATTCACTTTGCACAACAACTACTAACACAGTATGTAGTATACAGTCAAAACCACATGTGTTGAATTAATCAAATGACCATACCTCCATTTCTAAAGAGATAGGGAAACCTGGTAGCAGACTATGATGCCCAGTTACATGCTGTGTAACGGAGGGTAAGAGACTGGAATCACTGGTTCCAAAATTTTCTCATTATCGCAGATGACAATTATTAGTTTATGGATCCACAGTCTTAATGTTTTATATAGGAATCATTTTCTTTCCATTATTTTACAGAAGAATCATATAAATATATCAGTTTAGATAATTTGAGGATTGAAAACCTCATTATAAATAGGTAGTATATAATGTATTACCATGATCTTACTCTTTTATTATAAGGAATCCCTTTCCCAGACTTGGTTTATTATGAAAACATCTCATAAGTGTTAAAAAGTTCTATTAATAGACTCAGATGATACTTTACACACTTATAAGATTAGTCTCTCTCCCAAAAAGCAATATTCTGCTAAATGTTAACATATGAAAAATGTACTTTTAAAAGCAAAAATTATAATGGGCAGTTTATAAAATGTGTTTCAGCTAATTTGGATGGCCTTTTCATATACTAGTACACACCAGTTGTTTAAAATTGGGATACTCTGTAGTTTTTATTTTATTGACTTTAAAAATATTTGATCTATTAGAAGAATACTGTACTATTGGTATTTTATTAATAAAATTATTTTGTTTAATAAAGTAACTATTTTAACTATGTCTATATATAGTTTTAATGAACAAGAACTGAGTATATTTTTCTACATTTGATATTTCTGAGAGGTTAGTTGCTCTAAGAACTTTTAAAAATTCTTCTACTTAGACTTCCTAACAGGTGAGAAGTGATATCTTACAGTTTTGGTTGGAATTTCCTTGATAATTAGTGATATTGAACACCTTTGGGAAAATGTTTAATATTTTTTCTTAAAGCCATGTTGCTTTTCTCCTATGTATCTATACTTTCTCTCATGGGTATACAATCTTTTTTATTCCTGTGCCCCTCCCCCCACATTACCACTAGGTTTGTTTCTGTCTTATTGAGATACTAGGAGCCTGATGCAAGAGGCTCGGCCCTCGCAGCCCCACCCACTGGTTGTTGCAGAAGGTTATTCTAGAAGGTCGTTCTGCCATCCGGTCTAATAGCATATTTGCTCTTTATTATATAGGATAATTGATATATAAAATTTCACACATTTAATGAATATATCTTGATTACTTTGACATATGCATATATTCTTAATACCATGATCAGAATCAAGATTTTAACATATTCATCATCTTCCCTTGTGTGTATGTTTAAAAACACTCAGCACAAGATACATCTTCTTATTGGATTTTTAAAGTATAATACCTTCTCATTAAATATAAGTACCCTTTTGTACAGATCACTGGAACACACTCATCTTGCACAACTGAAACTTTGTAACCATTAAGCATAAATTTCCCATTTTCCCTGTCTTCCAGCTTCACTATTGTGGATACCTCATAAAAGGGGAATAATAAAGTATTTGCTTTTATGTGACTGGCTTATTTCACTGAGCATAATATCCTGTAATTTTATCCATGTGGTTGCACATGGTAGGATTCAACTTCTTTTTTGATGCTGAATAATATTACATTGAATGTATACACTGCATTATCTTTTTCCATTTATAAGCTGATAGACATGTGGATTATTTCTGTATCTTGACTATTGTGAATAATGCTGTAATGAATATGAGGGTGCAGTTATTTCTTTGAAATCCTGATTTCAGTTTTCATAAACATATCTTCAGAAGAAACATTGCTGGGTCACAATGTAGTCCATTTTTAATTTTTTGAGGAACTTCCATCCTATTTTCCACAAATGAGGGTTCCATTAATTTATATCACTTATCTTCTGTCCTTTTGATGGTGGCCATTCTTATGAATGTGAGATGGTTTAGACCTGCATTTTCCTGTTCATTAGGGATGTTGGGGAATCTCTTCATATACCTGGTGCCCATTTGCACATTTCCTTTGGAATAATGTCTATTTAGATCTTTTCTCCAATTAAAAAATCATGTTTTTGTTTCTGTGATATCTAGTTGTAGAAGATTCACATATCTTTTGAATATTAACCCCTTATCAGATATATGGTTTGCAAATATTTTCTCCCATTCTGTAGATTGCCTTTACACTCTTGATTGTTTTCTTTGCTGGGCAGATGCTTTTTTGGTTTGATGTAGTTTCACTGGTCTTTTTTTTTTTTTTTAATTTGCTGCATGTGCTTTGGGTATCAAATCCACGAAATCATTTTCAAAATCAATGTCAAGAGACTTCTTGCCTACATTTCCTACATTTTCTTCAAGGAGACTTACAGTTTCACGTTTTAGGATTAAGTCTTAATTCCATTTTGATTCTTCTTGTGTGTGCATCTTACAAAATATTGGTCTAATTTAATTAATTTGCATCTGAATATCATTTTCTCAACTTCATTTGTTGAAGAGACTATTATTTTCCTATTATGTACATTTGACACTGCAAAGGATTGATAGATATGACACAAAAATTTAAAAAGGGAAGAAATTAAAAATAATTTTGTGCATAAAATGCCATTATCAAAAGACTGGAAAGAATACACACAGAAGGAAATTTTTCAAATCATGTACTGACAATAGTCTTGTACCCAGAATATAAAAAGACTCTTACACCTCAAAAATAAAAAAGCCCAGCCAGCGTGGTTCAGTGGTTGAGCATCAACCTATGAACTAGGAGGTCAGGGTTCAATCCCCAGTGCAGGGCGTGAGGAAGCAGCTGATCAATGATTCTCTCTCATCATTGATATTTCCATCTGTCTCTCTCCCTCTCCCAACCTCTCTGAGATCAATAAAATATGTTAAAAAACAAAAATAAAATAACTCAATTTAAAAATGAGCAATAAACTTGTGTAGATATTTCTCCAAAGAAGTTACACACATGTTCAACAAACACATCAAAAGATGTTCAGTGGTATTATTAGTCATTAGGAAAATGCAAATCAAATCTACAATGAAATACCACTTTAAAACCACTAGGATAGTTGTACTTTAAAAATAATAATAATAAAATAAATGTTGGTGAGGATGTGGAGATATTATAACCCTCATACATTACCAGTGGGAATAAAAATTGTGCAGTAACTGTTGAAAATAGTGTGGTGATCCCTCAATATGTAAAACATAAAATTACCATATGACTCATAAATTGTTCTCTTGGGTATATACCCAAAAGAATTGTAAAAAGGTGTTTAAAAACTTTACATAAATGTCTGTCACAGAATGTCTATTCACAATAATTAAAAGGTAGAGACAACCCAAATGT
Organism: Lasiurus cinereus; assembly: GCA_011751065.1. NCBI lineage: Eukaryota > Metazoa > Chordata > Mammalia > Chiroptera > Vespertilionidae > Lasiurus > Lasiurus cinereus. The sequence goes on from JAAGEH010000297.1 coordinate 5,834,897, forward strand.
CTATAGATTGCTAAACAGATAAACAGAATGGGATACATCTATACAATGTGATATTATTCAGTCTTTAAAATGAATTAAGTACAGATAAATGGGAAAAATGGAGGAACATTGAAAGTGTTTTTGCTGAGTGAAAAAAGCCAGAATAGATAAATTTATAGAGAAAGAAAGCAGATTTGTGTCAGAAGCTTGGGGAGTGGGAACAGAGAGTGACTACTTAGTGGGATGGATTTCCTTTTCATGTGATAAAATGTTCTGGAATTATAAATTGTTGATCATGTCACATAACTGCGCATGTATTAAATACCATGAAAGTATGCAGTTCAAAATGTTAAAATTTTACCAAAACATTTTTTTTAAAGTTTATATAGGAAAGAGGAGGCATTAATTCTTAGTTCAATTTTATATGACTTTTAATTCTCTATCTATTACTTACTAACCATGGGTCTCTGAGCAAGCTACTTTCTGAATCATAGGTTAACTAGTGGCCTGGTGCACAAAATTCATGCACATTAAAAAGGGATTAATTACAGGAAATAATTTAATATTGCTATTTGCCCTTTCTCTATAATAGAAGTGTCAGAGATGAAAGAAAATTAGTAAAATGTATATGAAAACCTTTCTCTTGTCAGAGTCTGGGGCATACCACATGACCACCCACAAGCACCTCAAAATCACTTGAGACCCAGACCCGGCCACTCCCCCTCCACTGGACTAGATCCAGACCCAGCCAGTCCCACCCTTGTCAAACCCTGCTGGGCAGGGGGCATGCCTCAGGTCCCCTGGGCTGGTGCCAGGATGGGGTATGTGACATGAGGTCCCTTGTCAAGCCCATTCTGGCAGGGGAGGGGGGTGCAGCCTCAGGTTCCCTGGCCTGGTGCTGGGATGCAGGGTGTGACCTGAGGTCCCCTGTCAAGCCCCACCTGGTGGGGGGCACGGCCTGAGGTCCCTTGGCTTGGCACTGGGGCAGGAGGAGCAACCTGAGGTCCCCTAGCCCAGCACCAGGACCAGAAGTGCAACTTGAGGTCCCTTGTCAAGCCCCGTCAGGTGGGGGGCATGTCCTCAGGTACCCTGGCCTGGCACTGGGGTAGGGGTGCAGCCTGAGGTCCCCTGTCAAGCCCCACAGGAGCGAGGAAGGGCGTAGCCTCAGGTCCCTAGGTCCCTGCTGATTGCTCCTTAGGGCTCTTTATGGGAACTTGGCCTCAGCTGTGGGTGCAGCCATCTTTGTGATGAAGTGATAGTCAATTAGTATATCCCTCTTTATTAGCTAGGATAAACTATATCATGGAAGGTCATTCACTCTCCAGATATTGAGTCAGAGGCTGTGCTCTAGGATCTAGAGTAAATAGGGAATAAAACCAGTATTGACCCTCCTTCCCTGTGCATTTTGCATTTGGAAATAGATGTGAGGTCACATTGCTACATATATAAAAATATAATAATAATAATAATAATAATAATAATCTGGTTTATATTTATCATTATTTAAATTATACATTTGTAAAATACCTAATGAAATAATCAATACAAGACTACTGTTATTATTAAGATTTTAAGTTTCACACTAAAACCTATTTTACTCAACAGTATGATTATTTAATTGCAATCAACATGTGTATTGTAAGTCACAAGAAGTTGACACCCTGACATTTATAACTCACTCTGTGGAAGCTATCAGCACCTATGAGGTTTTAAATATATATAGGTGCAGTTGTGAAAGCAAATTCATATATGTACACTGCACACATACACACACACACTATCAGTGAAAATATTCAGAAATCCTTTTTTGTTGTATATGAAAATAGCTTAGCTTGTTCTTGTGCATATTTTAATCAACTCATTTTTCCTTTGTTTATTTTCTGTATTCAGTTTAAGGGAGTCTAGTAAAGCCATATGAACTCCTATGTAAACTATATAACAATCTGAGATCTATGCGTACCTTTCAAACATAATATTAAACCACTTCTTGGTGTATGCTATGAAACCACAATTCCATGCACAATATTTGGATTAGATCTCTTGGTGGTATCTAGCTACTTCAGATTCTAACCATGCAGAGTCCCTTGGTGATAAGATTTTTAAGTAGGAACCACAAAGAGAAACAAATTCAACCAATCCTATATTTTAAAATGTTATTACATAATAGACACTACATGAGAGCAATAAACTTTTGAATTCTAAAACCTAGTATATTTTTTTGGCTAAAATCCAAGCCTTATAAGCCCAGTATTACATCTTATTTTAGCACTGTACAGTATATTAGAACAGCTGGCAACACAAGATCACCTGAACCATTCTCATCAGCTAACTATAAATTCTGACAACGGCATAACAGTCATTGTCAATTCCCGTCTTCCTCTGTGCCATGCTGCTATATGTAAGCACCTGAGCAGTCATTTTTAAGTGATCTAGCTCCATGGATTGAGCCTATCGAGAAGATGAAGACAACATGGCAAAAAGAAAGTGCTGAGAGAAAGAATATGGTAGCATTACAGGTTTCTTCTGCTTATTCCTGAGACCTTCTGTGTTTAGCATTTTCTGTGGTCAGTGTTTTCCTTCTCCCCATGCAATCAGAAGAGGCTTTCTAAATACACTCATCTAAAACAATGTCTTCATAGTAGCAAGCAGGCCTGTTGGCTCACCGGAAATGATGTAAGGGTGTTCGTAGGTAAGATTAGAGAGGCAACAGGAGCAGGGGTAGATGTTGCAGGGGTGCAGGTCATGTAGACCAATGTACAGACTCTGGTTTATAGTCAGAGTGAAATTGGGAGCCACCTCAGTGTTTTGAGAAGAGGATTGGCATCACCTACTTATCTTTGAAAAGATTCACTTTGAGGGCTAAGTGACATGTCAGAATGAAAAGAAAAAAGAAAGAATACCAGACCAGATAGGCAGCTCTTGCAATAAACCAGGTGAGAGGTATTGTTGCATGGACCAGTCTAGCTTCTGTGGAGACAGTGAAATGTGAAGGTGGAACCAATGGAAGTTATTGATGGCTTAGAATCGGGGTGTAAGAAAAATAACAATCTAGGATGACCCCCAAGGATTCGCTCTGAGCAATCAAAATAATGGTGTTGCCAACAAGTGAAATGGAGAAGTTTTATGTGGGAATATCAGATTTTAAGAATAAATGAGGAGGGGTGGTCAGAATCAAATATTATGCTGTGATCTTGTAAAATAAAGGTGAAAGAAATATCAGGTCAGTTTGATTATTAATGGTAAATCTGTGAGAGCTGATGTAGTGCAGTGATCACAGACTCAGAAGTAACAAGTGATAGGTAAGGATATGGAAATGGTGATGAAAGTTATCTTTTAAAGAAATCAAGTTCTAAAGAAATTGTAGGTAGAGGAGGACAGAGGATTAGGGGAGATACTTAAGCATAATGATATAGAAATGAAAAATAAGTTCTTACATGTTTTGAAATACATCTCCCTACACCAATTTACATTTCTTATGTGTATGGAATGCATATGTCTATAATTTAATGCTGAGAAGTGTAAAATGTTTTCCTGCTTTACAGAATATTTATCTCAGGATGAATTGAGTCAGGAGCAATTTTCCATGAACCTGGCTTCTTTGCCTCAACAAATTAAAAAGGAAATATACTTTCTTGGGTACCACCCAATACGATTAAGATAATGAAATGTAATATCTGTGAGAACATCCACTTTCCTCTCCCTATAACTTTGTGTTTCCTGAAACTTTGACATTCTTTAAAAGCGTTTTCAATTAGCTGGTGACAGAATATTTTTTTAAATTAATAACAGTTTATTAGTGGCACACTCTTTTCTCTTAGACTTTACATCAGCTCACTTTCACTTAGGTGATCGTTTTTCCTAAATGTTAGAATAATTCATACTAACTCTTCCCTGCAGTTCTTGATGGTGAACATGACATTTTAAGGCTCACTGTTATTTTTAAAGCAGGTACATAAAAGCAGTTACTCTGTCCCCTGTGTGATCGAGATTGATGACTGAACCAAGCAGCCGCTTCTCCTTCTCTCAAAGCAAAAATCTTGGTTTTTAGATGAGCACATGACCTTCCAAAGTAAGTCTTCTCTTTTCCAAACTTCCTTGTTCCAAATGACTGATATGTGACTAGTTTGGTGCCAATGGCATGAATACAAATAGTGTTGTGACAGAGTCTTCGAATTTCCCTTAAATGGAATTAGCCTCATACACTTCTGTCTTTCTCTTCATTTCTTTCCCAGTCCTACTGTCTAAAATATGGTTTTCATGTATCATATAGACAATGAGCTGCATCCCTAAAAACTTTGGGGAGCAGAGCTAACATGCTCCCCCTGGACATTTTACCTTTAAATTCTTGCATGAGATAGAAATGCTTTTAATTCATGTAAGCCACTGTGTGTGGTCTTTGTAGTTTCTGACCAAATCTTATAGGATACATCATGATTCTCATAATAAAATTTTACAGTGATGAAGGGTAGATAATATGGGTCAGAAGTAAAATAACTGATAATTACTATCCTATTTCTACCATCTTTATATCCATATGTTAACACTTTCTAAAAAAAGTTTTTTTTGGAAGTATTGTTTGCACCAAGAAAAAGTGTACAGTTATGAAGGGAATCTACTGGTATAACCTGTACTCTGATAAAGAAATAGAAATAAACAGCACACCAAGCAATCTCCGCATACAAATGCCAGGATTTGACAATTGGAAGATAAACACTGTGTTGACTTCTCACAATGGCAGTTGGTTTTGCCTAGTTTTGAAACGCATATGCCAGACTTGGAATCATGCTATATGTCCTCTTGAGGGTTTGGTTTCTTTCACTCAACATGATACTTATGAGATTCATGTGATTTCATAGAGTGATTGTTCATTCTTACTCTTGTATAGATTTCCATGGGTGAAAAGAAAGAATATATATAGTTAATATGGAGGTGTGCCACCTGGGTCTGCGTTCAAGGAAGGACTTGCTGCCCAGCTGCTGGGAGAGTGGTCAGCAGATAGTTTCATGCTCTCAGCATCTTCAAGTGCAACTTGAGGTCCCTTGTCAAGCAGAGAGCCGCTTTTTACATCTTCAAGTGCAACTTGAGGTCCCTTTGTCGCAGAGAGCCGCTTTTTACAGATCTCTCATCTTTCTCCAGGGAAGTTTGCATCTGCTAATAGGGAGAGGCTGGTCCCAATAATGGACCAGTGATACATAGTACTCACTCCAGATCCTCACCCCCCCCCACACGCCCCAGGGTTGACTGGGATTATGTCCTACTTGAATGGGTTTAATTGTTCTCATTCATGCTTCTTTCCCCATCTCTTCACAGATATGATCTCTGATAAATATTATCTCAGTGTCTGTTTTCAGACATCCCAACCAGTGATAGTTGCAACACAAATAGCAGGGAAGAAGATGGGGTTTCAGCACTAAATCACGACTCAATGACTAGCAGTGAAGCCTCCCTTACTGGTGAGATGGGAAGCTCAGAGAACCTCAGGCACAGGTCATGATCCAGTTATTAAAATCATCAGTATTGAATTGGGGTAATGTCACTGGTGGAAGAGAATGTATCAAGGTTTGCAGATGTATCAAGAAAAGGGTAACAATAAGATAAATTGACGTGATAGTTATTGCTAATTGTCATTGCTATCTAGAACAGTTGTTTACAATTAGGGATGATTTTGCTCATGCCCTCCAACCCCACCATCACCTTATAGTAATCATGACGTAGAGAGTACTATCAGACTGATCATTTCATAAAGTTGAACAACTCAGAAATAAGTCATTGCAAAATGGAAATGGTTTATTTGGGATCAAGCACAAGCAGAACCAGGGCTGATGCGGGAGAGGTGACTGGCCGGCCGGAGGGGAGGGTCTGTAGGAGGGGTGTCAGCTGTGGGAGGTTGGCTGGCCACAGGAGGTTGGCTGTGGGAGCGCACTGACCACCAGAGGGTAGCTTGTGTGCTGAGTGTCTGCCCCCTGGTGGTCAGTGTGCCCCCTGGTGTGTCAGTGTGCATCATAGCAACTGATCAACTGGTCGTTCAATCATTTGGTTGTTCGGTCACTTAGGCTTTTCTTTTACCAGGTGGGAGAAGTTTTCAGCCATTATTTCTTCAAATAGGTTTTGAACACCCCCATAATTCTGATGTTGGTACGCTTGAATTTATCCCAGAGGCTCCTTACACCATCCACACATTTTTTTATTCTTTTTGCTTTTCCAGTGGATTGTTTTCTGCTTCTTTGTATTTCAAATCTTTGAGTTGATTCTTGCCTTCCTCTAGTCTGCTGTTAGGTCTCTGTATATTTTTTATTTCAATCAGTGTATGTTTAATTTCTAGTTGGTCCTTTTTCATCTCCTTCTGGGTCTTGCTAAATTTATCCATCTTTTCTAGGAAATTCTTGAAAAACCTTATAACCATGATTTTGAACTCTATATCCAGTCATTTGTTTTCTTCCAGTTCTTTCATTTGTGATCTGTTCCTTTGTGCATTTTTGCTGCTTCCCTGAGTTGATAGAGTAGCTTTGTGTGCTTGGTATCCTATATGGCTCACTAGCTCCACCTCCCCAATTACCTGAGGTGGACTCTCTTGGTGCATCACCTTGTGTACTGTGTGTACAGCCTTGTTGTAGTTAAGTCTTGATTGTTGTTGGTATCACTGGAGGGAATTGACCTCCAAGCCAATTGATTGTGAGGATCAGCTGTGTCTAGGGTGGGAGAACTTCTGTGCTGGAGTCAGCCTTATGATACAAGACTTGCAAAATTACAAAAGCTTCTGTGCTCAGCTTGGATGGGCCAGAGTCTAGGGCTGAGCAGACAGTCTTGGCTTCCCATCAGCCCTGCTCTATGTGACCCTGGGTCTCAGTGTCCTTCGGTAATCATTGAAGCCCTCTCTGCATGCACTTGCACTCTCGCGCCTCCAGACCTCTGCCTTTTGTGGCTCCACCGAGTTTCCGTGCACTTTGGGGACCCTTATGAGTCTGGGTCCCCAGGGTCTCACCCAAAACTGGGGTTCAGTGTAGTCAGAACTGGAATTCAGCACAGTTGGAAGGTTCTGTCTTCCTCCCATTAGAGAAAAACAGTGGCACAATCAGCAGTCAGTCCTCTCTGCTCACACTGGCACATGCTCCTCCAGACCTCTACCTTTCAGGGCTCCTCTGAGTTTCCATGCACTCTTCCCTTTTTCTGACAGTCTGTATGAGTCTCACCCAGAACTGGGGTTCAGTGCAGTAGGAACTGGGATTCAGTGCAGTTGGGAGTTTCTGTCTCCCTCCTGTTAGAGGAAGCCAGCCAGGCACTCTGCCACCCAGCCTCTCCATGCCCTTGTCTCTGTATTTCAGCTTTTGGCAGCCCTTCTGAGTCTCCGTGAGCCCCTCTCTTTCCTTCTGGTTGTAGAATTTTCACTCAGCAAGCTTTCCTGTGGTTCTGGATAATGTCCATTTTGTCTTCCAGCTGCAGTCTTGAAATTGTTGTGCGAGGCAGCAGCTTAGGTGTTCACCTATGCCACCATATTAGTTTCCCCTCCACTTAGGCTTTTATATAGAGAGAAATTATAACACATCTGGATTTGATTTTCTGTGAATGGTATAAAATAGGTTTAATTTCTTTTTTCATATGAATATTTAGTGGAGCCACCACCTTTTATTGAAAAGTTCATCCCTACTTGTCTACACCATTTTGTCATTTTTGTTATTAATCAAAAATCTGAATATGTATTGTAATTTTGTTTTTCTCCATTGTTCAATAACATAGTTCTTTGCCAATGCATACTGTTTTAATTCTAACAGTTTTATTATGTTTAAGTAGTTAATAGTACTAGTTATCCATCCTTTTCAAGTTTATCTTGATTCTTTTGAGACCTTTGTATTTCCCTGTAAATTGTAAAAAGTGTTTTCTAATTTCTACACATTTACAAAATTTAATAGGGGATTTTATTCTGATTTTATTGAATATATAGCTCAATTTGAGGATATTTGTTACAACATTCTGTCTTCCAATCCATCAACACTTAATAAATTCTTTGAATTTTCTTATTCTTTAACAAATAGAAAAATCTACAATAAAATATTCTACTTTATTTTCTAGATTTTTCTCATTTAGTTGTAATCTATACTTCACCCTTTAGGAGTTGACTGAAACTTTTCCAATCCAAGTCCACCAATAGTTGTATCTATATAAAAAAGAGATTTTTCTCCTTATTTTGCTTATCTACAGGTATTTGATATAATTGTGTGTGTTTTTTACTACTTCCTTCATTATAAAATTTCTTGTCCTTTGGCTTCTATTTATAATTCCCTTCTGGATTTCTTTCTACTTATTAGATTTCTTCTGCTAGAATGCTCTTTCTTAGTTTTCTTTTCTGGTTGTTTGCCATCTCTTCAATGTCACTATAATGCAGGATTCTATCTTAAATCCTGTTTTCTCATTCTACATATGCTGTGGAGCCATCTAACCTATTCAACTTGTTTGAATTATTAGTTTTAAAAATAACCTAATCAAATGTATTATTAGATATTATATCTTATATGTCTTACTAAATAAAAGTCTCAAGGGATATCAATATCAATATTTTCAAATAAAATCTATAATCTAATCTTCCCAACTTAAGTCTTTGCATGTGTTTCCTATTTTGGTTCATCCGTTTACAAAAATATTAACATAATCATGACCAATTTCTCTTATTTCTCAAATTCAAAAATCCAATGAATTACCTGATAATTTCTCTCCTAATATATTGGCACTTACTTATAAAAAAATAGCCTGTTTGAGACCATTTTACCTCACAACATCATCAAAACACTTAGAAATCTATGCTAACATAGTGTGTATTAAAAGAATTTAGTATATATATATATATCTAAGCTAAAAATGATAAATTATCAAATATCAGAAATTAAAAGTTAACTCAGAGGCAATGTTAAAAGGTTGCTGAAGATGAATGAATAATAAAATTAGAAAGTTAACATAGCCATCAGAATATAGGTATTCAAAATCCTTGTAGAGAGAAATTGAAGCCTCAAATCTGTGTGAAGAATGGAACTGTAACTGAGCTTCAGTAATACAGGTAACAACCCACCATAATGTAATACTCATGAAATAGAAATTTAGAAATATGGCTATGTATACTACTAAGAAATATGCCATTTATTGAGATCTAGAATAGAATAAGAATTTTACCTGTGACTACATTGCAATGTCAAAGTTGAATCATTCATAGACATGAGAATAAAATGCATATTATCTAAAACATTGACATGAAAACAGATATATACCTGGAATAACCCATTAGCCTCACACTAAACATGAACACAACAGTGCTCTGCTGAATAGTATTACAACGTAGACACAATTTCTACAGAATATCTCAACCCATACTCAGATAATTAGGAAAAACAAACAAATAATATAGTTTAAGCAAATATGAAATCATTGATCTGAGAAAATTAGAATAATAGGAATAATTTAAATACCAGATCTAGAAATAATAATTTAAAAGTTTAGAAATAACATGTTTAAAATACTTAAAAATTATGAAGGAAAGAATGAGATAAAAACAGAAATGACTACACAACAAATGGTCAGTTATGCAAAGAAAACAAATAGAAATTATGGAAATAAAATATATTATGATTGTAATAATTGTACTCAATGGATGGATTAAAGAATATACTAGATAATAATGAAGAGATTTTGTTAGTGATAAAATATATTTGAAGAAGTTATCCAGAAATCAGCACACTAAAGAGATGGAAAATAAAAGGATAATGTAGGGGTTACAGAAGCAAACAACAGAAGGTGAGAGAGAGAAAGAGATCATTCCAAGTGATGGTGGTTGAATACTTTTTAGAATGGAAGTTGTGTTTTGAGTTTGATATAGGTGTTCAAATTTTGAAGGATCACATCTAATCTTGAATAGGAAAATATTTTAAAATCCATATCTGAAAACATGATACTTATACTGCAAAAATTTTGTTTAAATAATCTTAATGGCATCAAAAAAGTAGACTGTTGGGGAGAATCCAAGATGGCGGCATAGGTAAACACCTACACTGCTGCCTCGCACAACAATTTCAAAGCTACAACTAAAAGACAGAACGGACATCATCCAGAACCACAGGAAAGCTGGCGTAGTGGAAATTCTACAACTAGAAGGAAAGAGAGGGGCTCACAGAGACCCAGAGGAGCTGTAAAAAGCTGAGGTATGGAGACGCGCGTGTGGAGAGAGTTGGTGACAGCGAACCTGGCTGGCTTTCTCTGGTTGGAGGGAAATGGAGACTCTCAAAGGCATTGAACTCCTTGCCCTACGACATTGAACCCCAGATCCAGCCGAAACTCATTTGGGGGGAGTTTGGACTGTGAAGGGGGAGAGGTGCACGGAGGTTCAGGGGAGTCACAAAATATCAGAAGTCTGGTGGCGCGCTAGGCGTTTCATGTGGAGGACTGACTGCTGATTGTGCCACTGGCTTTCGGGAGTGGGCGGGAGACAGACCCTCCCATCCGTGCCACTTCTGACTCCACTGGGCCCCAGTTTCGAGCAAAACCCTGGGGATCCAGACTCCTGTGATTCCGGAGCACAGGGGAGCAGGAAAGGCAGCAGTCTAGAGGCACTGAGAGAGAGTGTGCGTTCAAAGGGACCGCTCCAGGGATTACCCAGTCAGGTGAGACTCAGGGGCCGTGGAGGGCGAGGCCGACTGAAAGGTAAGGCAGTCCCTTAAGCCCTGAGACTCCAACCATCCCAAGCTCAACAGAGAGACTTCTGCAGTTTTTCAAGTCTGGTATCATAAGGCTGAATCCAACACAGAAGTTCTCCCAGCATAGTGAAAATGCCAAGACAAGGGAAGGGATCACAAACAAAAGAAATGGAAGAAAACAAATGACTGGATATAGCGTTCAAAACCACGCTTATAAGGTTTTTCAAGAATATGCTAGAAAAGATGGATAAATTTAGCGAGTCCCAAGAGGAGATGAAAAGGGACCAACTAGAGATGCAAAAGATCCAACTAGAGATGGAAAAGGACCAACTAGAGATGATAAAGGACCAAATAGAAATTAAACAAACACTGACTGAAATAAAAAATATTATACAGAGACCTAACAGCAGACTAGAAGAAGGCAAGAATCAAGTCAAAAATTTGAAATATAAAGAATCAGAAAACACTCAACTGGAAAAGCAAGATGAGAAAAGACTCCAAAAATGTGAAGATAATGTAAGGAGCCTCTGGGACAGCCTCAAGAGTACCAACATCAGAATTGTGGGGGTGCCAGAAGAAGAGAAAGAGCAAGATACTGAAAACCTACTTAAAGAAATAATGACTGAAAACTTCCCACATCTGGTGAAAGAAATAGACTTACAAGTCCAGGAAGCACACAGAACCCCATATAAAAGGAATCCAAAGAGGACCACACCAAGACACATCATAATTAAAATACCAAGAGCAAAAGACAAAGAGAGAATATTAAAAGCAGCAAGAGAAAAACAGTTCATTACCTACAAGGGAGCACCCATACGACTGTCAGCTGATTTCTCAACAGAAATGATGCAGGCCAGACAGGAGTGGCAAGAAATATTCAACGTGATGCATAGCAAGAACCTACTACCAAGAATACTCTATCCAGCAAAGCTATCATTCAGAATTGAAAGGCAGATAAAGAGCTTCACAGAGAAGAAAAAGCTAAAGGAGTTCATCAACTCCAAACCAGTATTATATGAAATGCTGAAAGGTACTCTTTTAGAAGAGGAAGAAGAGAAAGGTAAAAGATAAAAAATTATGAACAACAAATGCATATCTATCAACAAGTGAATCTAAAAATTAAGTGAATTAAAAATTTGATGAACAGAATAAAGTGGTGAATATAATAGAATTAGGAGCACAGAAAGGGAGTAGACTGATAATTCTCCAGGGGAAATGGGGGAGGGGTGTACAGGGAATGACTGGACAAAAATCATACACCTATGGATGAGGTCAATGGGGGGAAGGTAAGGGTAGAGGGAGTGGTGGGAGTTGGGAGGAGGGGAGCTATGGAAGGGAAAAAAGAGAGACAAATGTAATAATCTGAATAATAAAGATTTAATTTTTTTTAAAAAAGTAGACTGTTTATGAATAAAGTAATGGCAAATAGAGTTACAGCCAATTTTTCATAAGCAACACACCACAGAAGACAATGGGAAAGTATCTTCACAAAGCTCAGAGATGGTAACTATTAATCTAGATAACTTTTATAAAATGATAATCTGTCAGTGCTTGAAGAGTCAGGGTGAAATAATGACATTACCAATCAGCTAAAACAACAAAAAAGTACATTATTCACAGAAAGAATGACTAACTAAACCAAGATTAAATCTGAGTAGATTTAAGGATCAGCAGAATGAATGGATAAAGCAAGTAACAAAATTAATAAAGAAAAGAGCCAAGAAATGCAGATATTTTAAAATCTAAGTGTGCACATCAGAAATTTAAAAAGAATACACTGGTAGGGCTTTAACATTCAGATAAAAATGAAATAAACCTAGAAAAAGAGAGAAGAGGCGTTCAGAAGCAATGCATAATAGAAGATGACTTAGCTACATAAATAGCAGTAACTATAGTCAAATCCTCCATAAAGTTCAAACATAATTTCCATATATATTCATATCCAACACTCTAGGAGAAAAAGTCTTGTACACCACACTCTAACCATAAGAATCATGTCATATAACACACAGATAAATTAATACTGATACGTATTTGACTGAAAATTATTGTCATTTTGACTGTTTTATATGTGTCATTGCGTTTTCCCAAACAGTTTGTTCCCTAGGTTTAAGGAATTTTGGGAAGTATATGAGAAATCAGTTATATGCTCCATAAAAAATTGGTTTCTGCTTTGGGGCAGAAGGCAAAAGCCAGAAATCCAGGTAAACAGTTTAGTTTATGTCAATGAACAGAAGCCTCTTGTGAGCTTCCTGAAGTTGAGCATGGCAGGAACTGTTGAAGGATGTGAGTGTATTGGTTGCAGTTAACCCAGAATTGTGTGAGTAGTAATTCTGAGATTTCAGTCAAGAGACTCTTGCATGCTCCCTAAAGTGGTGAGGAGGTTTCAAGAGTTCAGAAAGTAGTGGAGGATTTTTTTTTTAATCCCATTTCCATATCAAGTTTTGCACAGCAACTGTTTCAAATGGTTAACTGTCTTCAAATTGCCTGACACTCTTTGTCTTGGAATACAATTTCAAAGATATTATGCTATTAAGTGTAAAGTCCATCTTGCTTGAACTCATTCCATTTTTTCTTTCTCCTTCTTTATAAGTTTCCTGAGGCTCATGATTCACTCCTGACTTTTCTATTTCTTGCACACCTCACATCAAAACTTTCAGCAAATCCTGTGAGCATTACAATAAAAATATATGCAGAATCTTACCACTTCTGACCATCTCCATGGATATCATCAGGGTCCACGCCACAATCTTCTCTCTCTTATATTTTAATAGCCTCCTAACTACTTCACTGCCTCTTCCCTTGACATCTTACAATTTCCTTCTAAATTTTCCAATGGTCACCTGTGGCCAATCACATCCTTTAGGTATTAGATTCTCATTCCTCTGCCTGGAATTCTTTTCCCTTTGGGTTTTCTATAGTGAATCCTTGTCCTGATTCAGGTCTTCGTTTAAATGTTTTGTTAGAAAACCTTTTCCTTATTTAAAATTGGACTACCATTCCCTGTAATATCTCCCATAGTATTTATTACTTGTTTTACCTGCCTCCTCCCTCCTTTTCTTTTATTCTTTTTTTTCTCTCCTTTTCTTCTTTATTTCTCTCTACCTTTATTTAATCTTTCTTTCTTATCCATTTGATTGAGTGATAATTTTGAATGATTAAATGGATTGAATCTACTTAAATAAAAATTATTTGGGATACTTAGTAATTTAAATAATCTAAAAGAGTACTGAGACTAATTGTTTGAGACCCACTAGAGCAATAATTTTATGTTAACACTTCCTGCCCCTTATTCCTGCTTCCTCCTCATGGAGGAAGAGTGGGATTAATGGATCAGTGTTACATCCATGGTAGCATAATTTGACTGTCACTTATTGCCTGTGATTGATTTCTTAAATGATTGAATTTAAGAAAAGGGCAGGGGGGTTTTACCTATCGCCCTCTCATGAAATACATGTGAATTATAAACCAGAAAATGTTGAATTTATTTATTTATAGCCTTTAAATATTAGAAGAATTACTCTTCTTGGACCATCATTTACCTTATTTATAAAATGAAAGTGTTGGTGTAAATTAAGATCTTTCTGGCTACACATTCTACCATCTTTTATTTTAAATAAAATCCATTTATAAGATTATTATGTTAGCCAAAACATGGTAGTTTCTATCTTCCTTAATGTTAGATCTGTTTTTCATGGATATACTTAGGTAAAAAACATAAACCTGCCTTTAGCAATTGTATATAAACTTTGGATATCAACTGCGAAATACTATCAAGTTTTAATTTGAAAGGTAATTTGGCAAATAGTAATGCAATTTAATCATAGATTTAAAAAATAATCTGGTGTTTTATTTGCAGAAAGTTACTTGATTGATGAAGGGGAAAGTTATTGTGATTTTTATTACCTTTGATCAACACTAGAGATTTGAAAAAAATTACTTGTGAATTAAATTGTCATAAGAATTACATAATGCAACTCTGATTTGTAGTGTAAAAATTTGTCAAAAGTTATAAAAAAATAAGCTCAGAATATTTCCCTAGAATTCTTCAGGCTTTTAAAATATTTATCCTAAAGAATTTCAAAGACAATCCCAAAATGTCTGCCTATATTATTGGACTATTTAGACAAAGGTAAAAATTTACCGAAAAATTAACCTGAGGAATAATTCCCAGATATAGCCTGTGAATTATTTTCTCTATATGATTAGGACTCAGGGTAAAGTGCTCTGGAATTAATCTCATATAAATATTCTTAAATTAGAAAAATATCATATTAAGTATTTATTGCATATAAATTTATATTAGTGTTCAAAATACTTGGTCACCTCTTGTGATTTCAAAGTTTAATATGATCATGTTTTGTTCCAGTTTGACTTTTATTGAGCACATCATAAGTACTAGTAGGTAACCACAAATCTAAAATGTGTAAAAATAGTACTTTGAAACTTCTTAAAATCAAAATTGACAGGTAGCTTCTGGTGATTTAGAAATATGGACAATATTAATAATGTTTTGATAAAGTAGAAAGACATGAATACATACTAAGAAGATATAGGTGATAAAGAAAAAAAATTTTTTTTTCTTGAAGGATCCAAAGAGGAGGACACAAAAGGTTGGACTCAAGACCATTTTTTAGAATCTGAGTTCTACAAGTAGATGAAAAAAAAAAATGAAGGAATTTAATAAAGACTGGATAGCTTCAGCAGGGCATAGAAGCTCCAAATACTTTAGTATCTGTGACAAATTAAATAATATAATAGATTTATCTATGTCCATATATCAGTAACATCAAGAAAATATAAGTAGGCCTTGGCCAATGTAGCTCAATATTTGGGCATTGTCCCATGTACTGAAAGGTTGCTGGTTTAATTTCAAGTCAGGGCTCATGCCTGGGTTTCAAGCTCAATCTCATATAATTGTGCAAAAGGTAGCTGGTTGATGTTTCGCTCCCACATCAATGTTTATCTCTCCCTCTCCCTTCCTTTCTAAAAAAAATCAATTAAAAAATCTTAGAAACAGAAGAAAAGAAAATATAAGTAGACTATCATGGTAGAGCAGTCACTGTTATTGCCTGCCTGTATCTCTTTGAGTTATATAATTAGTGTGTCCTGACCTATTTTCAGCTGTCTGAGGGCTCTCTCTGGTGGCTGAAGCCTGCCCTGGAAGGAAAATACTGGAAAATGTCTGTTAGGGGCTACCTCCTGCTCAAGACTGAAGGTAGTTGGTGCATTAATACTCCAGCTCCCACACTGTTGGCTGGATACCTCTGAGGTGCATGTTCTTCACTGATACCATGAGTTCCACAGCAGGGTAAGGCTCCAGTTGCCTAGTGATAATGATTATGATCATGCATTCCTTATTGGCTGCTTTCTTCACCTTATATCACTTTCCTTCTCCCCTCTGTGGAATCTATCAATAACTTGAACACACTCAACTGACTGTCACAGACTCTGCTACTGGTGAACTATAAATTTAGACACATGGATTTAATTGACACTATCTAAGAATCATTGAATCCTCTCACATTCTATATGATGATTCTGTACCTGTATCTTGCTTTCTCTTCTTTCAAGCTCACCAGCAAGGTACATAAAACATATTATCCTTGTCTAATTTAGCACAATGTGGAAGCTGAACATTTTAATCTAAAATCTAAGAAATTGAGTCTTCATGCCAATACCTTCATAATTTCATTTAACTTCATTATGAGAGATAATTGAGCAGGATGCTTAAAAGCAAAGAATTGAGGAGTCAGATCATTTGAAGGTTTATATCCTGTTTCTCTAACTGTTTGAACTTTGGCAATCATTAATACTTCTAAGTTTATTTCTTAATAGGAAAAATAAGAAAATTATAAAAGTAATGAAATATTTAAGCCCTAAACAAACTTTCTATTATATATAAGAATACTCAGTAATTATCACTTACTATTTTTGTTATTGTTGTTAAGCTAAGGTGTTAAGGTACTAAACGTACAGCAAAATGTAAATTAAGATTTTAGCTTTGAAATTAAAGTATATATTTATCTTCCAGGTTATTTTATTCCAGTGGTCGGCAAACTCTTGTAATTTTAATAATTGCAAGAGTGATTATTAAAACTCATTAGTCAATAGAGCCAAATATCAACAGAACAACAATTGAAATTTCTTTTGAGAGCCAAATTTTTTAAACTTAAACTTATCCTAACACCACTTCTTCAAAACAGACTCACCCAGGCCATGGTATTTTGTGGAAGAGCCACACTCAAGGCGCCAAAGAGCTGCATGTGGCTCGCAAGCCATGGTTTGCCAGCCAGTTTTATTCCATTGCCTCTTTGAGATCAAATAATAATAATATTTATAATTTAGTAAGATTTACTCTCTATGTGCCAGATTGTGTTAAGTAATGTTGAAATATTTTCTCATTTAAGACTCAACTTCATAAAATCTTTATTAGGGTAGTCTATTTTACCAAATGGATAAATTAGCATACCTTACTTAGGACCGGAGTGTTTCCGGTGACATGGGACTTTTAGTGTTAAAACCAGGAAAATTTCAGGCAAACCAGGATGGTGGGTCACCCTAAAACAGAGCATGAGTGAGGAGAATTAACCTGTCTAATATCATAGATTGTGTAAGTGGGAGTTTGGGATTCAAACCCTACTTGTCTGGTTTTAGAAAATCCTTACTTCTTTATAATAATTAGACTCATTTATGTTGTTCTTCAAAGCCAAGTTCCTATATTATCTATATTTATAAAAACCAAGTGACTGTTATGACCAGACAACTGGATGACCAGCCAGTAACTATGGCACTAACCACCAGGGGCAAACACTCAATGTAGGAGCTGCCCTCTGGTGGTTAGTGTGCTCCCATAGCCAACCTCTCGCAGCCAGCCAACATCCCATGGTTGTTTCTCCCATTGTCCCTGGCTGGCCAGCTCGATCGGGACTGAGTGAGATAGCTCTGATCAGTCCCGATTACCAGCCAGGCTGAGGGAACCCACCCATGCACTAATTCATGCACCAGGAGTTTAGTATTTTTTTTCACTAAATATTTTTTAATTAAATCTTTATTATTCAGATTATTACATTTGTGTCTCTTTTTTCCCCCTCTATAGCTCCCCTCCACCTGGCTCCCACCCCTACCTCTACCCTTACCTCACCCACATTGACCTCATCCATAGGTGTATGATTTTTGTCCAGTCTCTCCCTGCACCTCCCTCACCCCTTTCCCCCTGAGAATTATCAGTCCACTCCCTTTCTGTGCTCCTAATTCTATTATATTCACCACTTTATTCTCTTCATCAAATTTTTAATTCACTTAAATTTTAGATTCACTTGTTGATAGATATGTATTTGTTGTTCATAATTTTTTTTTATCTTTTACCTTTTTCTTCTTCCTCTTCTTAAAGAGTACCTTTCAGCATTTCATATATACTACTTTGGAGTTGATGAACTCCTTTAGCTTTTTCTTATCTGTGAAGGTCTTTATCTGCCCTTCAATTCTGAATGATAGCTTTGCTGGATAGAGTATTCTCGGTTGTAGGTTCTTGCTATGCATCACATTGAATATTTCTTGCCACTCCCGTCTGGCCTGCATCGTTTCTGTTGAGAAATCAGCTGACAATCATATGGGTGCTCCCTTGTAGGTAATGAACTGTTTTTCTCTTACTGCTTTTAATATTCTCTCTTTGTCTTTTGCTCTTGGTATTTTAATTATGATGTGTCTTGGTGTAGTCCTCTTTGGATTCCTTTTATATGGGGTTCTGTGTGCTTCCTGGACTTGTGAGTCTATTTCTTTCACCAGATGTGGAAAGTTTTCAGTCATTATTCTTTAAGTAGGTTTTTAGTATCTTGCTCTCTCTCTTCTTCTGGCACCACTACAATTCTTATGTTGGTATGCTTGAAGCTGTCCCAGAGGCTCCTTACATTATCTTCACATTTTTTGATTCTTTTTTCTTCTTGCTTTTCTGGTTGAATGTTTTCTGATTCTTTATATGTCAAATTTTTTATTTGATTCTTGCCTTCCTCTAGTCTGCTGTTAGGTCTCTGTATAATATTTTTTATTTCAGTCAGTGTATGTTTAATTTCTAGTTGGTCCTTTTTCATCTCTACTTGGTCCTTTTTCATCTCCCCTTGGGTATCGCTGAATGTATGCATCTTTTCTAGGAGATTCTTGAAAAACCTTATAATTGCATTTTTGAACTCTATATCCAGTTGTGTTTTTTTTCTCCATTTCTTTTGTTTGTGATCTCTTCCTTCGCCTCCGCATTTTCACTATGCTGGGAGAACTTCTGTGCTGGATTCAGCCTTATGATATAAGACTTGTAAAACTGCAAAAGCCTCTCTGTTGAGCTTGGGATGAGTGGAGTCTCAGAGCTTAAGGGACCGTCTTGCCTTCCAGTTGGCCCTGCCCTCCACAACCCCTGGGTCTCACGTGACTCTGGGTCTCACATGACTCTGGAGTGGTCCCTGTGCATGGACACAGTGCCTCTAGACTGCTGCCTTTCCAGCTCCCCTGGGCGCCAGAACCATATGAGTCTGGGTCCCCAGGGTTTCGCCTGAAACTGGGGTTTAGTGGAGTTAGAAGTGGCGCAGTTGGGAGGCTCTGTCTCCCACCCACTCGTGAAAGCCAGTGGCCAATCAGCAGTTGTTCTTCTATGTGCAGTGCCCTTTCTCGACTCCCCCAAATTTCCGTCCACTTCTCCCTTTTCGCAGTCCATACTCCCCTTGTATGAGTCTCACCTGGACCTGGGGTTCAGTGCTGTAGGATAAGGGGTTCAATGAAGTTGGGAGTCTCAATCTTCCTCCTGCCAGAGAAAGCCAGCCAGTTACTCAGGCACCCGCTCTCTCCATGCATGTGTCTCTGTACCACAGCTTTTTGCAGCTCCTCTGGGTCTCTGTGAGCCCCTCTCTATCCTTCTAGATGTAGAATTTCCACTCTGCCAGCTTTCCTGTGGTTCTGGATGCTGTCCGTTCTGTCTTTTAGTTGCAGTTTTGAAATTGTTTTTTTTTATTAATTTTTTATACATATCTCCCCATTGCCCCCCCTCCCTCCCAGGCATACCCCAACCCCCCAGTGTCTATGTTCATTGGTTATGATTATATGCATAGATACAAGTCCTTTGATTGATCTCTTATCTACCTCACCTAACTTTAATCTTCCTGCTGTAATTTCACAGTCTGTTCGAAGCTTTACTGTCTCTGTATCTATCCTTTTGTTCATCAGTTTATAATGTTCTTTATTATCCCCCAATGAGTGCGATCATGTGATGCTTCTCCTTCATTGACTGGATTATTTTGCTAAGTATAAGGCTCTCCAGTTCCAACCAGGTTGCTGCAAATGGTAAGAATTCCTTCTTTTTAATGGCTGCATAGAATTCCATTGTGTAGATGTACCACAGTTTTCTGATCCACTCATCTACTGACGGGCACCTAGGCTGTTTCCAAATTGTGGCTATTGTAAATTGTGCTGCTATGCACATAGGGGTGCATAAATCCTTTCTGATTGGTGTTTGTAATTTCTTAGGATAAATTCCTAAGAGTGGTATTACAGGGTCAAATGGGAGAACCATTTTTAGTTTTTTGAGGAAACTCCATACTGTTCTCCACAGTGGCTGCACCAGTCTGCATCCCCCCCAACAGTGCACAGGGTTCCTTTTTCTCCGCATCCTCGCCAACACTTGTCATTTGTTGATTTGTTGATGATTGCCATTCTGACAGGTGTAAGATGGTATCGCATTGTCATTTTGATTTGCATCTCTCGGATGATTAATGACTTTGAACATGTTTTCATGTGTCTCTTGGACTTCCTTCTGTCGTCTTTTGAAAATGTTCTATCTAGGTCCATTGCCCATTTTTTTATTGGATCCTTCATCTTCCTTTTATTAAGTTGTATAAGTTGGTTGTAGATTTTGGAGATTAAACCTTTATCAGTGATAGCATTTGCAAATATGTTCTCCCATGCATTGATCTTTCTTGTTGTTTTGTTGATGGTTTCTTTTGCTGTGCAAAAGCTTTTTATTTTGATGTAGTCCCATTTGTTTATTTTTTCTTTAGCTTCCATTGCCTTTGGAGCAGTATCAGTGAAGAAGTTCTTTCGCCATATATCTGAGATTGTGCTGCCTGTGGATTCCTCTAGTATTTTTATGGTTTCCCTTCTAATGTTTAAGTCCTGTATCCATTTTGAGTTTATTTTTGTAATTGGTGTAAGTTGGTGGTCCAGTTTCAATTTTTTGCATGTATCTGTCCAATTTTCCCAACACCATTTATTGAAGAGGCTATCTTGGTTCCATTGAATGTTCATGCCTCCTTTGTCAAATATTAATTGAGCATAGTGGTTTGGGTGGATATCTGGGTTCTCTATTCTATTCCATTGATCTATATGTCTGTTCTTGTGCCAGTACCAGGCTGTTTTGAGAACAGTTGCTTTGTAGTATAGCTTGAAGTCTGGTATTGAGATCCCACCTACTTTATTCTTTTTTCTCAGAATTGCTGTAGCTATCCGTGGTCTTTTTTTGTTCCAGATGAATCTATGAAGAATTCTTTGTAGGTCTGTGAAATATGTCGTTGGTATTTTAATGGGTAGTGCATTGAATCTGTAGATTGCTTTGGGTAGTATGGACATTTTAATGATGTTGATTCTCCCAATCCATGAGCATGGTATGCTCTTCCATCTGTTAACATCTTCCTCTATCTCTTTTTTCAGTGTCCTGTAGTTTTCTGCATAAAGGTCTTTTACCTCTTTAGTTAGGTTTATTCCTAGGTATCTTAATTTTTTTGGTGCGATGGTAAATGGGATTGCTTTTTTAGTTTCTCTTTCTATAATTTCACTGTTAGTGTATAGAAATGCCACAGACTTCTTAGCATTAATTTTGTATCCTGCTACATTGCCGAATTCATTAATTAAGTCAATTAGTTTTGGAATGGAGTCCTTTGGGTTTTTTATGTACAATATCATGTCATCTGCAAATAAGGACAGCTTTTTTTTATTTATTTATTTATTTATTTTATTTCTTCTTGTTGTCTAATTGCAATGGCTAATACTTCCAGTACTATGTCGAACAGGAGAAGTGAGAGTGGGCATCCCTGTCTTGTTCCTGTTCTTAGGGGAAATGGTTTTAGTTTTTGCCCATTGAGTATGATGTTAGCTGTGGGTTTATCATATATGGCTTTTATGATGTTGAGGTATGATCCTTCTATTCCCACTTTGCTGAGAGTTTTTATCAAGAAAGGATGTTGGATTTTGTCAAATGCTTTTTCTGCATCAATTGATATGACTATGTGATTTTTATCTCTCAATTTGTTTATGTGATGTATCACATTTATTGATTTGCGGATATTGAACCATCCCTGCATTCCTGGGATGAATCCTGCTTGGTCATGGTGTATGATTTTTCTGATGTACTGCTGGATCCGGTTTGCTAGAATTTTGTTGAGGATTTTGGCATCTATGTTCATGAGAGATATTGGCCTATAATTCTCTTTCATTGTGTTGTCTTTATCTGGTTTTGGTATTAGGGTGATGCTGGCTTCATAGAAGGTATTTGGTAGTATTCCTTCTTCTTGAATGTTTTTGAATAGTCTGAGGAGGATAGGTTTTAATTCCTCCTTGAATGTTTGGTAAAACTCTCCTGTGTAGCCATCTGGACCCGGGCTTTTATTTGCTGGAAGCTTTTTGATTACTGCTTCAATTTCTTCCATAGTTATTGGACTATTGAGATGTTTGGCTTCCTCCTCATTGAGTTTTGGGAGGTTATATTTTTCTAGGAAAATGTCCATTTCTTGCAGGTTGTCCAATTTGTTTGAATAGAGTTGTTCATAGTATTTTTTAACAATCCTTTGTATTTCCACAGGGTCTGTTGTTATTTCTCCTCTTTCATTTCTGATTTTGTTTATTTGGGTCTTCTCTCTTTGCTTCTTGGTGAGCCTGGCAAGGGGTCCATCAATCTTGTTTATCCTTTCAAAGAACCAGCTCTTTGTTTTGTTGATCTTTTGAATTGTTTCTTTGGTCTCCAAGTTGTTTATCTCTGCTCTGATCTTCACTATTTCCTTCCTTCTGAGTACACTGGGCTTTTCTTGTTGCTCACGTTCTAGCTCTTTGAGTTGTAGGTTTAGGTGATTTATTACCATTATTTCCTGTTTTTTGCAGTAGGCTTGTAGGGCTATGAACTTCCCTCTCAAGACTGCTTTCACTGTGTCCCATAAATTTTGTATTGTTGTGTTGTCATTGTCATTTGTTGCCATGATGTTTTTTATTTCTTCCTTGATCTCTCTGGCTACCCAGTCGTTGTTTAATAGCATGCTGTTTAGTCTCCATGTGTTTGATTTCTTTCTATTGTTTTTATTATAGTTGATTTCCAGTTTTATGCCACTGTGGTCTGAGAAAATGCTTGATATGATTTCTATCTTCTTGAATTTGAAGAGACTTTTCTTATGACCCAACATATGATCTATCTTTGAAAATGACCCATGTGCACTGGAGAAGAATGTATATTCTGTGGCTTTGGGGTGAAATGTTCTGAAGATGTCAATTAATTCCATCTGGTCTAGTGAGTCATTTAGGATTGATGTTTCTTTGCTAATTTTTTGTTTAGAGGATTTGTCCAATGATGACAGTGGGGTATTAAAGTCTCCTACTATGATTGTATTGCTGTCAATCTCGCCCTTAATGTCCTCCAAGAGTTTTTTTTATGTATTTAGGTGCTCCTATATTGGGCGCATATATGTTTACCAGAGTTATTTCTTCTTGTTGGATTGTTCCCTTTAGTATTATGAAGTGGCCTTCTTTATCTCTTGTTATGTCCTTCACTTTGAGATCTAATTTGTCAGATATAAGTATTGCAACCCCAGCTTTTTTTTCATTTCCATTTGCCTGAAGTACCATGTTCCATCCCTTCACCCTCAATCTGTGTGCGTCTCTTTTCCTGAGGTGGGTTTCTTGCAGACAGCAGATATATGGATCATGTTTTTTTATCCAATCGGTTACCCTATGTCTTTTGATTGGAGCATTTAATCCGTTTACATTTAAAGTTATTATTGATAAGTACTTATCTGTTGCCATTTTTAGTCCTTTCCCCCGAGTTCCTTCTTCGCTTCCTCTTTCTTTTTATTACAGCAGACCTTTTAACATTTCTTGCATTGCTGGTTTGGTGGTAATATATTCCCTTAGTCCTTTTTTGTCTGTGAAGCTTTTGATTTCACCTTCAATTTTGATTGAGAGTCTTGCAGGGTACAGTATTCTTGGATTCAGACCCTTCCTTTGCATGACTTTGTATATTTCATTCCATTCTCTTCTGGCCTGACGAGTTTCTGTTGAGAAGTCAGTAGCTAGTCTTATGGGGGTTCCTTTGTAGGTAACTTTCTGTTTCTCTCTGGCTGCTTTTAAGATTCTTACTTTGTCATCGGTGTTTGCCAATTTAATTATAATGTGCCTCGGTGTCGGTTTGTTGGGGTTCATTTTGCTTGGGACTCTGTGAGCTTCTTGGATTTGTGTGGGTTTTTTCTTTTCTATATTGGGGAAATTTTCTGTCATTATTTCTTCAAACACGTTCTCTAATCCTTGTTCAGTTTCCACTCTTTCTGGAACCCCAATTATGCGGATGTTATTTTGTTTCATGTTATCCCAAAGTTCCCTTAGACTCTCCTCTTGCTTTTTAACTTTTTTTTCTAGAAGCTGCTGTACTTGGGTATTTTTTCCTACCGTGTCTTCTAGCTCACTGATGCGGTCCTCTGCTTCTTCTAGTCTACTTTTGATGCTTTCTATTGAGTTCTTTATAGCAGTGATGTCATTATTCATTTCTTCTTGTTTATTCTGCACCTCCTCTAGTTTCTTCTGCATTTCTTCTTGTTTATTCAGCACCTCCTCTAGTTTCTTCTGCATTTCTTCTTCACGCTTCTTCGCCTCCTCTAGGTTCTTATTCGTTACCTCTTGGCCCTTACTCATATTGTCAAATTTGTCTTCCAATCTTTTCAACCACATTATGATAATTTCTCTGAACTCTTTCTCTGGTAGGCTTATTTGTGGCTCTATTTTGTTTACTTCCTTTTCTGGTGAAACCTGCCTTTCTGTCTTTTGTGGGCTGTTTCTTTTTCTGACCATGGTCTTTCTTCTCTGGGTGTCTGGTTATGTAGTGCTCTCTCCTACGTTGACTGAAAGGCACAAACTACAACACGACCAGGTACAGCACACAAGGCACTGAGTAGAAATGTATTCAAGATGTTAATAATCACAAATAAGGTGACCACCAATGAAGGGCAAATTAGGGGTAGATAGAGAAAGAAGAAGAGGAAAATGAGGAAGAAAGAAAAGAAAGAAGTGCCAAAATCAAATTGGGAGAGTGAGAGGAAAAAATAAATAAATAAATGAACAATAAAATAAAATAAAAAGGTGAAAAAGGAGAAGAAAAGAGGAAGAGAAAAAAGTCAGAGAGAAAAGAAAGTGTATAAGAGAGAAAAGAGGAACAAAATATAGATGTCAGGAGAGAAGTTCAATAGAACAGTCACTAATCCCAATAAAGGCCAGCAACCAGTACCTAGATATTGATTCAAATTGCAAATAGCAACTGGTATCGAGGGAGATGAGGGAAAAGAGAGGTAGAAAACAAAGCAAGCAAAAAGCAAAATAAAACAAGTAGAATAAACTAAAACAATCTCTCAAAAAAAAATTTCAAAAGATCGATATAATCACTTTTCAGGCAAATAGCAATAAAAGGACATCGAGAAAAAACAACTTTTTGGCTAGTGAAGACAAGAGGGGAGAGGTTTGTGTGGACTTGTAGTAGGGGATTTGAAATTAGATATATAAATGGGGTGAAATTTTAACCAGGTAAAGAGAAAAATAGGGAGAATCAAAAGTTGGAAAAGGGAAAGAGAGACAAGACAGCAAAATGGGGAGAGTTAGGAGGAAAGTGTTGGCATAAAGGTGGAGTTGAGTTGGAGTAA
>JAAGEH010000297.1:5860572-5935395 GCA_011751065.1 Lasiurus cinereus
CTAGTAGTAATTAATAATACTAGTTTAAAACAAAAATGTAATAATTATAAAGGTAAAATCAATTGAGGCAGAAAGAAAAAAAATATTCTTTTAATTAAAATATGTGAAAATGAAAAATAAAGAATTAAAAATTAAAAAAAAAGAAAAAAGGAAAAATAAAAAAAAAGAAGAAGAAGAAAAATAGAATGGTCCTTCACTTCCACTATTATTCTGCTTGACACACAGAGTAGGGGAGGTATTGCAGTTCCCTGTGTTCCCCTCTTGGTGTTTTAATCTCTTTATTCTCTTGTGGTTATGCGAGAGTCAATTTGTGTGTCATCCATTGGGTGGCAGTGTTTCGGAATTGATCTCTGAGACAAAGCACAGGACCTCTCTTGGCTGTGCTCAGATCCTGCTACTCTGTGGTTCCCAAAACCAGTTTGTGGGGGTTTTGCAGCCTGGACACTGCAATAACTCCCAGGTTGTCCCTCTGCCCCAGAGAAAAAGAAAAAAAAAAAGGAAAGAAAAAAAAAAAGAGTCGTTTTCTGGAGCTCTCCTCCGTCAACAGCTCAGAGGGTCTGCCTTCACACTCAGGGATCACGTCCTGACCACCTCCGTGGGCCTCTCCAGAGGCAGCTTTCCCGCAGCCCGGCTCCCACAGTGCGCGTCTGTGCCCTGCGGGGGTAGGAGACCGCACCCTGGCCCAGGCTAAGTCTGACCCTTCTGCGCACGCACGCAGTGTGGATCTCTTCTCTGCCTGCGCGTCTGTGCCGCCTGGGAAGCCGCGCTCTGGGTCCTGGCTGCTCTGTGGGTGCCTCCGTCAGCCGCAGCTTTCAGACCTCGGCAGACATCCACCTCCCCCTTAAGTCAGGCGCAATCTGACCTTTCCGTGCGCTCTGTGGATCTCTGATTCCGCCGCGTGTCTGCGCCGATTGGAGAGCGGAGTTCTGGGTCCCCGGGTTCCTGGCTGCTCGATGGGTGCCCAGCCGAAGGCTTCAGAGCGCCGCAGACATCCACCTCCCACTGCAAGATGGCTCGGGCTCCGCGTTCGCGCTGGTGGCTCCGGCAGACAAAAACCCCGTGGCAGTGGGGCTGCCTGGCCGGGAGAGCCCCTTCCAGCAGTTCTCCGCCTTCCCCTGGGGACAACTGACTCCTAGCTTGCCAACAAACACTCCCAATGCAACTCTCAGCCGCTCTCTCTCCCTCTGCCCAGCGACAAAGCTCCAGACGCGTCCGTCTACTCCGCCGCCATTTTCTCCTCCAACAGTTTTGAAATTGTTGTGTGAGGCAGCAGTGTAGGTGTTTAGCTATGCCGCCATCTTGGATTCTCCCGGGACTCTAGTATTGACATAAGTCTCAGGAAGGACCTGAAGATAACATACAGCTATGTTCTAAATTTGGGTGATCCTGTCCCTCTCCTGAGAGCATTTTTGAAATATGCAAGAGCATTTTTGTTGCTTCAGTTATTGCTGGATCACCACTGGAATTAGTGCGTCAGCCTCACAAAATGAAAAATTCTCTCAATTGTAACATGTCTTTGAATATCTTCATAAGTTATCCAGCAAATTTCATTTAAATATGAACCACAATTTAAATAAATTTGAGTAAAATACTTTTAAATAAGATACACAAGAAATGTAAAGATTGGTAAAATTATTAATACTTCATGTATTTAACAATAATATTAAAATATATGATTGATCATTACACATTTAAATCTTTGTGCTTGCCTACTTGAGTCTTCTGATGATCTCTACAGAGGACTTTGCTTTCTAAAGCTTCTTAACTTACTTTTCTTTCAAATTTTTCTGTTACTCTTCATCAACTATTATATATTTTCATTTGGATTTTTTTTTCACATTCTAGAGTCTGATGATGAGATTCAAGACAGATTTGTTTTCTGTACCATTTGCATGCTATACCATAACATAGAAAATTACATAAACACCAAAAGTATCAATAAAGTCAGTAACAACATAATAATATTTCTTGGTTTCTTCACTTTGAAGGTCCTTAACCTGCTCTAACATTTTATTTCTTCTTAAATTGGAACTATTTTTCCTCTTTCTCTTACCAAATACAGCAAAGCCTGGCTCATTTAGTAGCTTACTGAAACAACAGTTTTTATTCTAATAGTAACCTTGTTTTATTAGAATTATTTCTAATATTACTTTTCATAAAGCCCAGTTATGTACAAATATGGAGGCCCTTTATTTTATTTTCCAGTGTGCATTTATATATTAAACTTCATAACATTTAATTGTAAACTTTTTCTCCTTTATTATCCATTTTATTACAGTGGACACTACTATTGTTTAAAAATTATGTGTTTCAGTAGGCTATATTATCTTTCTTTCTCTATTAAAATAATGTTTAATTAATAAGAAAACATTTTATGGCTATATTATCTTTTAATTTAACTTCAGAATAGAATTATAGCTATGGTGTATTTGTTTTTTAAAAAGAGCCATTGAGTCAACCAGGGTTGGGAACTTTAACATACACATTTATTTCTTGTCGTTACCTTCAGCAAAGGAAACAAGTTATTTACAAATACAAATAATAATAGCTTTTAAGAAGTAGTTGAACTTGATATAATCAGCTTTCTCCAGTAATGACTGTGTATACGTTTTAGGAATTTCATTTCAATAACAAAAGATATTTTTGAGCACCTAACACTTAACATATATTTTGCAGTGAGATTTTCATATTTTGAGACACAGCAAGGCATGATTTCTGAGTGCAGCGTAGAGAAACATTTTTGGAGCCAATTGGCAAGGATTATGTGAAAGGAAGTGTGGATAAGTCACAGCTATAAAGATTTACAGAATCTTGTTAAAAGAGAAAGAGAAAGAAAACAAAGATCATGAACCTAGGGAATGAAGCTCAGAGGGATTGTAGAAATAATGAGGCATATATGTGTATAAAATAATACTATGGAAAAGTAAGAAACAAAAAAAGGCTAAAGTTGAAATGTAGGAATTGAGTTGTGATGGAGTGTTCACTGAAATAGTTTTGTTGTTAATAAGAAAGGTTATAGTTTAGAAAATAATAAAGACTAATTGCCAATGAAACTTTGATGGAATGTTTTATTGTTGTTTTTTCTCCAGTAGAGACAATTT
The DNA here is from genome assembly GCA_011751065.1 of Lasiurus cinereus. Classification (NCBI taxonomy): domain Eukaryota; kingdom Metazoa; phylum Chordata; class Mammalia; order Chiroptera; family Vespertilionidae; genus Lasiurus; species Lasiurus cinereus. Next base: position 5,863,674 of record JAAGEH010000297.1, read on the forward strand.
TATCCTCACACTATGATTTAGCTGTATCCCAGGAAATACAAATAAGAATTGTCTGAGAAATCTTTCACTATGTTTTCTAATATGAAAAGTAAATATTACCTATGGGTACTTATCCTCTGCTAAACAAACAGGCCAGAGTTTATCTGTGATGTTCTTTATCCCTTTATCTTTTATAGACAACAAAACTGAACCTAAACAAGTATTTGACCAATGGCACAGAGATTGCATGTGGTGGCAGTATAATTCAAAGCTGACATAACATTATTCCTTTAAATTTTAATTTACTTATAAATTCTAACATCTCTGTGCTTGAAGTAGGCTCTGTCTAAAGAATGCTATGGTAGATGTAAATACTATAATAGATTTTACTGAGCAGCATTTTACTATTAAACAAAATTTACTCAACTACTTATAAATTAGGTCCCATAACCATGAAATTTACCAAAAGTATCATAAAAAAAATCTTACCTTGGGGTTTACCCACTGTCTTTTCCTACTTTCTCCTATTTTTGTGCCATATAAATTAATACAGATCCTACTTAATCCTATTTTATCAATGATACCATCATGTACCAAATTTGCTTATTTGAAAGACTTGTCCTGTGTCAATTTTATCTTTAATCAAGTGTATATTCAACAAATATTTATAGATTACAGCATATCTTCCAGATTATTTTGGCAATGTATGCCCAAAAATTGATGTTGGACCTGGCTTATTGTCTTCCCAGATTTTTCCACCTCCACCTCGGCCTCTACCCCAAGAGGGAACACAAATTTAGTTTAACTTCTTCATTGTTTAAAACTTTTAATATTTTATTGCTTGTGGGATGATGATGTTAAAATTCTTCTTTTTAACATATAATGCTCAGACTTGCTGTCCACCTCCAGCTCATGTCTATATACTCTTCCTAATACATCTTGTACTATAAATGCTTACCTATTTATTTTTCCTAAATATGCCTCATGTGTGTTTTTTTCACATATTCCTCTTTTGCCTACAGCCCTACACACACAAATTCTTAAGAACCCTGTTAAAAGATTATTACTATGAAATTTTCTTTAGTCTCCCTGGTTAAATTGGTCAATAGCCTCTTCTGTATTCCCTGTCATTGTATATTGTTGTGTTTATTACATGGATTTGTATTCTTCTAATTTGACTATACGTTTTCTTTTAATGTGTAGTGCTTCCACTGACTACTTTAGTGACCCCACTGTCTAATCACATCCTTAAATAAAGCCAGCACTTTTTTGTGTAAGCCAATACTTTTATTTTAGATGTGATGTCAATGCAATAGACATCTGTCCTATCTAATAAAGAGGGAATATGCTAATTGACCATCACACCCTCACAAAGATGGTGGTGCCCACAGCCAATAAGGAGAGAATATGTTAATTGACTGCCATACCCCAAAGATGGCAGCTCCCAGTGCTCTCAGCCCTGCCAGGGCAGCAGGTGCACAGCATGGCTCGGCCCATCCCCAGGCAGGTCCGGCTGCTCCACACACTTGTTTCTGGAATCCCCTAGTCCGCTCACCCCCCAGCTGCCCAGGGCTGGCCCGAGGTGCAGGCAAGCCTCGGATAGCAGCTGCCCAGCTGCCCAGGGCTGGCCCAAGGCTCAGGCAAGCCTCAGATGTTGGCTTCCCACCTGCCGAGGGACAGCTTGAGGTGCAGGTAACCAGGGCCAGCCGAGGCTTGTGCTGCCAGCAATGGCCGTAAGAGAGGTGTGATGGGGGCATCGCCTTCCCCTGATTGCCGGGTGACCTCCCACCCCTGAGGGCTCCTGGACTGTGAGAGGGGGCAGGTCAGGCTGAGGGATGCCCCCCCCCCTCCAGTGCATGAATTTTCATGCACTGGGCCTCTAGTCTTTTTATAACGTGGAATCTAGAATGGTTAACATTAAAACCAATATGTTTCCTTTTGCAAATAAAAATCTTCAAATTCTAGAAATATCTATGTCTCCTTAAAATGTTACTATTAGCCCTGGCCAATTTGGCTCAATGGACAGAGCATCAGCATGCAGACTGAAAGGTCCCAGGTTTGATTCCAGTCAGGGTCACATGCCATGATTGTAGGGTTAATCCCCAATAGGGGGTGTGTAGGAGGCAGCCAATCAATTGTTCTCTTTCATCATTGATGTTTCTATCTTTTTCTCCCTGTCCCTTCCTTTCTGATATCAATAAAAATATGAAAAAAAGAAGGTTGCTATTAAATCTTTCTGTTAATAGGAAAATCAAAGCATTTGAATACCAACAGATGAAGCAACCAAAACATACCAGAAAGATGAGACCTGATAAAGTAAAAGACCAAGTTTATTTAGACTACTATTTTTTAACTTTAGCTCAGGAATTTGAATTCTCTCCAAACTTCTGGAATATATGGTTAGTTTAGATGTTATTTTGAAAGAAAGTTAACAATCTCTTCCAACAGTAGTGCACTGTTTATATTATAGCTCTCAGAGTTGACAGGTGAAAAAGGGTGTGAGGTTCACATTACAAATTTCAGGAATAAATAATGCAGGCCCAGAAAGACTATAAAATATCTTCATCTATTTTATGAAATACATTCTGTTTGTACAATAATCTAAAAATCCTTTGGTTTCTTTATTATCCCTGCGGTATTAAAGATCAAGATAGTTCTTGTTTAATTTTAGGGGCTATTGCATAAAAGGGACTGAAAAACAATGGTAGGTCAAAGTGGAAACTAATCATATAAAAATATGACACTGAGAGGTAAGATAGAGATGAGCTAATCATAAATAAAGTGATAGTAAGTCAGTGAAAAATATGAGATTTGAAAGTAACCGAGGGGAAACAACTTAGATATAAAAAAGTACAATATGAGGGTATCAGCATTTATGAGTAGCAAGTATGTTGCATTATTTCTTAAAGAGAGTCTATTCAATTACTCTCACCTATCTACAAAACCGTTTTCTTTTTTACTTGTTGACCAGCATTTCAAAAATAGATTCTTTTTTCCTCTCTTTTAAAATTTTTCAATTGCAGTTAACATTCAATATTATTACATACAGTGGTACCTCGAGGTACGAGTTTAATTTGTTTCATAACCTCGAGGCGTGGGAAACTATGAGACGCTCGAGTTGCGGTAAACTGGTAGGTCATGTGCAGCCAGCCAATCTGTGTGATCACTCCTATCTCAAATGTTGCTCGTATTTCAAAGCAAAAATCACTCACTCGACGGCTCGTATCTCAAAAATCTTGTATGTTAGGGCACTTGTATCTCGAGGTACCACTGTAATAATATTCAATATTATTTTATATTAGTTTCAGGTGTATAGCATATTGGCCAGATAACTATATAATTTATGAAGTGATCCTCCTCATAATTTTAGTACTCACTTGGTAACATACATAGTTATCACAATATTATTGACTATATTCCCTATGCTTTACTTTACATCCCCATGACTATTTTGTAATTACTAATTTGTACTTAATTCCTTCACTTTTTTCACCCAGTCTGGCAGCCCTCAGTTTGTTTTCTATATCTATGAGTCTGTTTCTGTTTTGTTTATTTGCTTATTTTGTTCTTTGGACTCCAAATAAGAAATTATATGGTATTTGCCTTTCTCTGTCTTATTTCACTTAGCATAATTTCCTCTAGACTTTTCAATTAACTTCTAATCTACTTTAACAGCTTCAACTTGTTCATGTACCTTATCACTTAATCACATAGAATCATTCACTATTTCTTAACACCAAATGCCACATTCCTCTTTGTCTCTACTCATGCTGTTTGCACAGGCAGGATGAGTTTCTTTCCTATTTTTACTTATACAATACTTTACTCTTTTTCAAGGTTAAGTTAAAAAGTCACCAATACTATGAAAACTGACTAGCCTCCCCACCCAGAATTAACGTTTCCCCTCTGAACATCTACTGGTATAGCATCTTATTACTATCTACTAGAGGCCCAGTGCATAACATTCGTGCACAGGGTGTGTGTGGGGGTATCCCTCAGCCCAGCCTGCACCCTCTCCAATCTGGTTTGCTCAAGGGATGTCCAGCTGCCCATTTAGGCTTGATCCAGGCAGTTGGACATCCCTCTCACAATCCAAGACTGCTGGCTCCCAACTGCTCACCTGCCTGCCTTCCTGATTGTCCTTAACCACTTCTGCCTGCCAGCCTGATCACTACCTAACCACTTCCCTGACAGCCTGATTGATGCCAAACTGCTCCCCTGCCAGCCTGTTTGCCCCTAACTGCCCTCCCCTGTAGGCCTGGTCACCCCTAACTACCCTCCCCTTCAGGCCTTGTCACCCCTAATTGTCCTCCCCTGCAGGCCTGGTCCCCACCCCCCTAACTGCTCTTCCCTACAGGCCTGGGTCACCCCTAACTGCCCTCCCTTGCAGACCTAGACCCTCCTAACTACCCTCCCCTGCTGACCATCTTGTGTTCACATGGGGGCAGGATCTTTGACCACATGGGGACAGCCATCATGTGTGTTGGAGTGATGGTCAATCTGCATATTACTCTTTTATTAGATGGAATAGAAGCCTGGTCCATGGGTGGGGACCAGCTAGTTTGCCCTGAAGGATGTCCTGGATCAGGGTGGGGGTTCCCTTGGTGCATGGGGCGGCTTGGGCAAGGGGCCTGTGGTGGTTTGCAGGCTGGCCACACACACACACCCCTCCCCCCCAACCCCCCGGCGACCCAAGTGAAGGCCATGGTATCTGGGATTTATTTATCTTCTACAATTGAAACTTTGTAGCCTGGAGTGATGGCAGCCATTTCTGTTGAAATTTATTTCTCTTCTATAATTGAAATTTTGTAGCCTTATGCTGAGGCCAAGACAGGACAGGGCTGCAGAAGCTTGGCTTCCTCCATCACTGGGGGCAACCCTAGCCTTCTGCTCTCTCCAACTCCGTGGCTGCCACCATTTTTGTTGGGATTTATTTATCTTCTATAATTGAAACTTTGTAGCCTTGAGTGGAGGCCTGGACCCGCCAGGGTGTGTGGAGAACCTGGCTTCCTCCATTGCCAGGGAAACCCAAGCCTCTCTCTTGCTCACTCTGTGGCCACAACCATCTTGGTTGGGGTTAATTTGCATACACACTCTTGTTTGGCTAGTGGGTGTGGCTTAAGGGCATGGCATGATGGTTAATTTGCATATTACTATTTTATTAGATAGGATTATCACATACCTTTCTCCATTCTTTCATCAGTTATCTCTTGAGGGAAATACCTTGATTTATTCAACATATCTTCAGAGTAGGAACTTGAATTTCGTGCCTACTTTGGGAATTCATTAATACCATCAAAAGCAGCATAATTTTAGGATATACTTTGAAAGTAGATTTAACATATTGTCATGCTAACTCTGAGTGTGACAAGAGAGAAATTAAGAATGAATCTTAGGTTGTTAGCTTAAATAACTAGAAAAATGATGTTGATATTTTCTATCATTGGAAGGTTTTTCTGGAGGGCAAGAAGGGGGATGGGAGCATGGCTTGGAGTTTAGTTAGGACATATGACATTTGAAATGCTTGCTAGATAACCAAATAATAACGTTGAATAGACAATTGGCTAATAGACAGAAGTTCATGAGAGATATGTCAGCTCAAAATGTAAATATGTGAATCATAATTTTAGATGCTATTTAATGTCATGAGACTGAATGATATAATCTAAGAGAAAACATCAAAAATTTGCATCTCTCATGTAAAGGACATTGGAATAAGAAGGATCTAGCAGAACAAAACTAATAAAAACACAACAAAAGGAGAAAATCAAGAATAGTGGTGTTCTGGAATAACATGAGGGCAATGTCAAATGTTGCTGATGGATTGAGTAAGATGCGAACTAAACATTGACCAGGGATATAATAGCACAGTATTTTACCAGCAACCTTAACAAAGGTCTTTCAATAGATTGATAGAGCTGATTGCATGATTTGAAGGGAAAAATGAGGGGAGTGAAACTGTGACACCGAATATAGACAACGATTAGTTATAAAGAGGCCAAGAATGGTAACAATAAAAGTAATGGATAGCCAAATAACAGTAACTGAATTGCATTTTAATTTTATTTTATGGACCCTTATATCATTGGGTAGCTCCAAATGGAGATTCAAAACTAAACAAAGTTGTATTTATTGTTGATACTCAGTATGTTTTCAAGGATGTTATGTCAAGGGAAAATAATTGTCATTTTTGTATTCTTTACTGCCTATCATGGTTGACTTAATAGAATAAGGTCTTCAAAATGTATATTAACTCTGTGTGGATGATGGTTGAATGTGCAGATGAATAAAAAAGTGGATCTTATGCATATGCATATATGAAGGTAATTTCACACACAGGACTTAGAAGTGTTTCTAAAGCTAGACAAATAATATATCTTAAACATGAAATATTGGACTTTAAGAATAAAGAGAACACACTTCCCCTTTAAAACAGTTGAGAAATCTTACACAATGTAAAAATCCCATTATTCAAGTGATTCCTGGGCTCTTGAAAAACTATAAATTTAGGGAAAGTATTATCAGAAACTTTCATTTGGCATTATTAATTTTTAATATAGTTTAATTGACTTCAAGACAGAAAGAAAGGGAGAGGAAGAGAGAGAGATAGAAACATTAATGTTGAGAGAGAATCATTGATCAGCTACCTCTTGCATTCATGCCACACACTGGGCATGTGCCCTAACCAGAAATTGAACAGTGACCTCAACCACTGAGCCACACCAGCCAGGCTGGCACTATTATTTTATCCTGTGCCACAAGCCTATCATTCTTAATCTTCTAAAAAGTTCTCTCTCTGATGTCTCACTAACTACAAGAATTATGTGTGCCCCTTTTCTGAGCCCCATTCATATAAGAATTCATTTGATTTTAAGTAACACTGGAGAATAGTAAGTCATATTGCTATAATCCATCACCAATACTTGGAAAACATCCTCACTTTGCTTGGCATCAAAAACTTGCAGTGGAACTTTTGACACCAACCCACATGGATATTCTCCTCAGTCTGCTCCAGCGTATACCTGGCCAATGTTTCCCAAGACTGTACAGAGAGGCTTATTGCTGTTCCTCCTATACCCTTATTGCTCCATGCAGGGTTACTATCTCTGCTACACCCTGGCCTCAGTGTAGTCACATAGCTTCATACCATACCTGGATCTACCTGATGACTTTGCTCTGAATTCTTCAGGAAGGAAAAGAAAATGGAAAATAAAAAGAACCAAGGATTAGAAAGAAGAACATCAAGAAAGAAGTGAAGTAATAACTATGTACGAGAACAGGTAGGTTCTAGAAATATGGAGGGCACCCCTTTGCAAAGTATATGATTTTCTAATCACTGTGCTGCACTTCTGAAACTAATACAAAGTAATATTAAATGTACACTGTGGTTTAAAAATAAAATTGGAAAATAAGGAAGTTAAGGGGAAGCATGCAACTGGAGGAATAAAGTGTTTTTTTGCTCACTCCTTGCATTTGGTATATTTTCCCATCTTTTTTAGTTTCAAAAGATCTGTGTTTGTATATAAAATTTATCTCTTTCATGTATAAGATTTTGGTCTAATTTTTATATCCAATCTCACAAGTTCTGGCTTTTATATTATGATATTGTTGTCATTATGATAATACATATTAAAAAGCATATAATAAAAATATTAGTGGGGTGTGGGTAAAATGGAGAATAAACACAAAAAAGTAAAAGCAAAAAAAGTTTATGGACAGAGGATGGAAATATCACATAAAATGAGGAGCATGATTATTTCAATTTATCGTTCAACCCTTCATAACCACAGAATTATATTCTTCCCCATGGTTCTTCAGTATTCTGTTACATTGGCACTTTTTTTCTTGAGGAAAATTGTACAGTGAAAGACAATATAAGATTCACTGATTTGAGTATATTAATACTTGATATGCCTGTGTCTTAGCTAACCAAAACTTCCTAACTGGTTAAGTTTTTGTTTGTTTGTTTTTTTGTTTTTTATAAATCTTTATTGTTCAGTTAATTACAGATGTTCCTCTTTTTTTCCCCCCATAGTTGCCCTCCACCAGATTCAACCTCCCCCACCCCCATGTCCTTACCCCTCGTCACCATCTTCATCCGTAGGTGTAAGATTTTTGACCAATCTCTTCTTGCACCTCTTACACCCTCTTCCCCCTGAGAATTGTCAGTCCATTTTTTTTTCTATGCCCCTGATTCTATTATATTCACTAGTTTATTCTGTTCATCAGATTCTTTATTCATTTGATTTTTAGATTCACTTGTTGATAGGTATGTATTTGTTATCACTTTGTTGTTCATAATTTTTATCTTAACCCTTTTCTTCTTCCTCTTCTTAAAGAATACACTTCAGCATTTCATATAACCCTGGTTTGCTGGTGATGAACTCCTTTAGCTTTTTCTTGTCAGTGAAGCTCTTTATCTGACCTTCAATTCTGAATGCTTTGCTGGGTAGAATAATCTTGGTTGTAGGTTCCTGCTATTCATCACTTTGAATATTTCCTGCCACTCCCTTCTGTTCTGTATAGTTTCTGTTGAGAAATCAGCTGACAGTCATATGGGTACTACCTTGTAGGTAACTAACTGTTTTTATCTTGTTACTTTTAAGATTCTCTCTTTGTCTTTTGCCCTTGGCATTTTAATTATGATGTGTCTTGGTGTGGTCCTCTTTGGATTCCTTGTTTGGGGTTTTTTGCACTTCCTGGACTTGTAAATCCATTTCTTTCACCAGGTAGGGAAAGATTTCAGTCATTATTTCTTCAAATAGGTTTTCAGTATCTTGCTCCCCTATATCCTTCTGGCACCCCTATAATTCTGATATTGGCACACTTGAAGTTGTCCCAGAGGCTCCTTACACTATCTTCACATTTTGGACTCCTTTTCCTTTTTGTTTTTCTGGTTGGGTGTTTTTTGCTTCCTTATATTTCAAATCTTTGGTTTGATTCTTGGGGTCCTCTAGTCTGCTGTTGGACTTCTGTAAATTATTCTTTATTTCAGACAGTGTATGCTTAATTTCTGGCTGGTCCTTTTCCATTTTTTTGGTATTCTCATTAAGGTCTCACTAAGTTTCTCAGAGGTCTCACTAAGTTTCTCAGCAGTTTGTAGAAGATTCTTGAGTATCCTTATAAATGTGGTTTGGAACTCTAGGTCCAGTAGTTTGCTTTCCTCCATTTCATTCATTCATGACATGTTTCTTGGTCTCTGCATTTTGGCTGCTTCCCTGTGTTGATGGAGTGGCTTTGTGTGCTAGTAATCCTTTATGGCCCAGTAGCTCCGCCTCCCCAATCATCTAAGGTGGATACTCTTGGTGCACCCTTTTGTCGGCTGGGTACACAGTCTTGTTGTAAGTAAGTCTTGATTGCTATTGGTACACTGGGAGGAATTGACCTCCAGGCCAATTGACTGTGAGGATTAGCTGTGTCTATAATAGAAGAATTCTGTGCTGGAGACACCCCTATGGGACAGGACTTGCTTCAGTGGGGCTTTGGTGCTCACTGAGTCTGTCTCTTGAGTGTATCACTTATGTATATGAGGAGTTGAAATCTGGTTTCATTTCACACTGACCTCTAGGTACACTGGTTCCTGGATCTCCAAGGAGGTGCAAGTCAGCTAGTGTCTGAGGCCTCCCAGCAGAAGCTCCAGGAAGATTTGCAGATTTCTCCTCTTTGCTTGGAGTTTGGAAGTTTTGGAGTTGTCTAACCTAGTTGCAATTTGTTAGGTTAAGCTGCTAGAGGGCAGGCTATTCATATGCAAAAGCTGTTGCGCATAGCTGGGTGGGTTTGTAAATTGGGCAGGGAGGGGTTTCAGGGGATACCTAGGGTGTGACAAATAGCACTGGCTGCCAGTCAGCCCTCTCTGCCATATTCTGTTCTGTTTCTAGCATCCCTAGCTCCAGTGCAGTAAACAATGATTCCTGTGCGCACCTCTGCGAGAGAGCCACCTGACCCGATGGCGACAGTCCAGTTTTTCCCTGTAGGAGTCTGGGTCCCCAGAATCTCACTGGAAACTGGAGTTCAGAGAGTCAGGAACTTGCAACTCTCTCTCAATTGAAAAAAAAAAGCAAACATACACACACACAAACACACAAAACAAAACAAAACAGTGCACGCTAGCCCGATTTGCATGAGTGTCTGTATCTCTGCCTTTCTGAGCCCCTTCATGTCCCACCAGGTCCCAATGCACCCTTTTCTTTCCTTCTAGTTATAGAACTTCCACTCTGCCAGCTTTCCTGTGGTTCTGAGGGATAGAGGTTTTGTCTTTTAGTTGTAGTTTTGGTGTGGTTGTGAGAGGCAGCACATATAGGTGTGTATACCTTATGCCACCATTTTGGCTCTTCCCTGACTGTTTAAGTTTTAATTTGCTTCATTTTGTGTAGGTACCATTAGAAAAAAAAATTGTGACTTGCTCCCTCATAGTTAATTATGTCATTAAAACTTGCTTGCAATGTTTCTTATTCTTAGATTTTTATGTTGATTTACAGGCAATAGTATGATTCATACCCTCAAGGGGTTAAAACAAAGAATATGGGATTATAGGCATACAAGTTCTTTGAGCTTTTAAGATGTAAACATTCTACTAATCTAAGACATTATCTTTAGTATTAAGTACTAGTAGTTGAAGTTGACATAGTAAAGTATTAAGTACTATAGTTGAAGTTGACATAAAGTATCAAGTAAAAGTTAAACAAATTACTCTGATAAAATTTAAATAGAAAAACTTGCTTCAAATGTCTATTATTTTTAGAAGAAAGTGAATATCAGGTCAGACAACAGAAAAGAGTAGACTAAATTTACAGTAAAACTATGTTTATTTCCTTTATAAATGTACAGTATACAAAACTTGTGAGTTAGATAGGGCAGACCCTAAAATCTACATCTTCCTAAACACTTCTCTAAATTCTCAAGTTCTTTTTTTTCATCTGAGGAAATAACTAACATTAGAGTTTTGTTTTCTGTTTAAAAGTTTAAAATATATATACTCATATTGGTGTGTGTATATATATATATATATATATATGTGTGTGTGTGTGTGTATTTGGGTATAGATATAGATTTTAAAACATATGACTGCTTACTTTATTCATCAAAAATAATTATCTAAAAAATGAAATGAAATAAAAGTTTTGAATGACTGTACAATCACTTTTCTAAAAACAAAAAACAGGTAATATGAGACCACCAGGAGTTGGTAACCTGGTTTATTGTCTGGTTGCAAACTCAGTCTTTACCTACTGAACCTCCCAAACTGCTTTCTTTATTTGGGTCACCCATACAGTAGTTCATTAGGCACAGACCTGTTAAACTTTCACACTAAAGGCTATAAACCCTACTGTTATTTGAAAAGCTCATGCTCTGGTTGCAACAAAACCCCTGAAACTTTAACTAGCAATACATTTAGGGACCAATTTCCTTTCAAGCCCTAGGAAGCACAGAGCCCTAGTGGAGTGCAAACAGTTTCCCTTGAATACAAAGGTTACTTGTTATTAAGAGTGACTAGAAAGCTGAACTTTAATATTTCTAATCTATTACTATAAATTTCTTCCCAAATTAATTCTTATATTTTTTCTATACAGCAAAGGGTAAAGAATAGAAATTTATTCCTCAGAATAAAATTTGATTATAAATGTAGATAATTGAAAGTAGTGTTCTCTCTCTCTCTCTCTCTCTCTCTCTCTCTCTCTCTCTCTCTCTGTGTGTGTGTGTGTGTGTGTGTGTGTGTATGTGTGTGTGTGTGTGTGTGTGTGTGTGTGTGTGAGAGAGAGAGAGAGAGAGAGAGATGTTTTAGAGTTTGCAAAGGACATTAAGTGCTGCAAAGGAAAATTATGGTTATCATTTAGATTTTATATAACAACTATTTACTAACTGCATAAAGTTTTAAAAAAATGTAAATACTTATCTCATTTTATGTGATTAATATACCACTTTTCTACCAAGATGGGTAATCTCTTTTAGTTGCTTTTAGTGATACCAAAATATTTAATTAACGCCTGTGGTCTTAGGCACTTTAAATTGAATATAAAATAAAGTTTGGGACACTGACCATAAACTTAAAAGTCCAAGAAAATAATTTTCCTAAAAAGACATAAGCTATGAAGCTTCCAGTAGCTAAAGCAATAACAGATGCAAATTTTCTAATTAGTTTTAATAAGGAAGAATCTATCTTCCCCTAGAAAAATTAAACATACTCATTATCAGAAAAGTGTTTCACCTTGATGCCATTTGAGTATATGGTGGAGAACATTTCTTTTGACATTTATACTTTTGGTAATTGAAAACTGTGGAGCAATAAGTAATTCCAGCCCATCCCTTGAAAGCTTACTGCATCATTTGCTAAATGTGCACATCCAGAGGAGAGACACAAGTGTAGAGCAGCTCATGAATTCTCAATCATCTACAAGCCTCTGCAAAAGTCCTTGAAGCAGTCATATAGAATCTGCCATATGCTGATAACTGGATTCAGTGGACTCACTCATCATAAGAAAGGATGATGAATAGTTATGCTGAGTCAATGGTTACGAGTTGGCAATAAAATTAAAGAAAGTTGAGGTCATCTGTTAGATGTACAGTATAAAGCTCTGCCTTGAGACTCAAAGAATTTCATTGATAAAATAGAATTAAGTTGAAAGTGGTTTGAGAATACGGTTCTTGGGGCTGCATTCTGCCCAAATGAGATACAAGGAGCAAGGAGATCAAAAGGGGCAAACTCAGCACTTAATTGCTAAGCAGTAGATTTTGTGAATCTCAGATTTTAGAATGAACCCAAGAACCACAACACAAATTTTACCTCCTTTTCTGGAATTTAGTCTGAGGCATGAAAACTACAATTTTGAATCTCAGAATTATTTTATGGATACTACGTACCATGAAACAGTATACTGGAGAACCACATCCAGAAAGTCGGTATTAGAGATTACCATGTAAAGGATGTGATTTTTCCTGTCAAGAAAGAAATATGCTTGCTAACTCCCTTAGCTTTCTCTGGGTACATGATCTAGCATATTATTGATACTTAGTTTCATATTCCAGTTAAGAATCCATTGGTACTTTTTTTTGGTATATATATTGATTTCAGAGAGGAAGGGAGAGGGAGTGAGAGATAAAAACATCAATGATGGGAGAGAACCATTGATTGGCTGCTTCATGCACAACTCCCACTGGGAATCCAGCCTGCAACCCAGGCATATGAACTGACCAGGAATGGATCCATGACCCTTCATTCGTAGGTTGATGCTCAACCATTGAGCCACCCAGCTGGACTATATTTTTAGTTTCTAATATAGAACCTCATAAAATAGGCATGCTTTAATCTTGAAGTGATAGATCTATAATGATCATTTGTTATCATTTCTCAGATTATATTTACTGGGGCAAACACTTCAGAACACTTTGAAAGTGTCCTTAGAATTCTGTATAATAAAATTATGTCACCTCACTGTGCTATAACCATGGAGTTATAGTTCTTGTAAAGGGAGTACAGACCCACACATGGCTTTTCTTTCTCCTCCTCTGGTCTTTTTATTTGTTCTCTTCTTCCTTCCTTTCCAGGCCTTTCTTTACTTTATATTTTATTTTACTCCTTTTTTTTTAATTCACACTGAAGTAATCTCCTCAGATAATCTCACTGACTTCAGATATTCAACATCTATTTCTATGTAAGAGATGTATAATACAAATTTTGAACTCAATATGTTTCTTAGTTCCATTTTGAAAATTGTTTATTGCTGTTGAACATCTTTGCTTGGATATCAAAATTACATCAATTGCTCAATATGTCAATGGAATTTATAATTTTCTCCTCTTGCTTGTATCCACCCAAATACACTTTTACAAACTACATATTTATTTTTGTTATTGGCATTATTATTCAGTAAGTTTGAAAATATATCAAGTTTATGACTATAAATATATTTTTATATAAACATGCAATACTGTATCTTTCTGTCTTTCATAAATTCTTAAACCTTTCCACCACACTGTGTTGCATAATGGTTTTATTTAAAGGTGCAGCCTTTTTAAAAATATATATTTTATTGATTGTTTACAGAGAGGAAGGAAGAGGGATAGAGAGTTGGAAACATCGATGAGAGAAACATTGATCAACTGCTTTCTGCATATCCCCTACTGGGGATGTGCCCGTAACCAAGGTACATGCTCTTGACCATATTTAAACCTGGGATCCTTGAGTCTGCAGGCCAATGCTCTACCCACTGAGCCAAACCGGTTAGGGCAAGGTACAGGCTTTTAAGTCTCAGTTTTTCCATCTATACTATAGACATAACTGTGATGCATTATTGTTGTAATGATTGAAGAAGTTAATAGGGAGAGAAAGATGTTATAGAATTTGGTAATAGCAAATTTCAATAAAATATAGTTAATCTTACTTATTAGCAATGTTATCCTACTTTACCCAGTCATCAATTCTATTTATAAATATTTTAATTAAAAATACTTTACAAATCAGAAATTGAAATAATTTCACAGTGAAACCAATGCTTAACACCTCATTTCTGTCACTAATATTTTATGATAGTTGTTTATCACATATCTATCTATCCATTCTTCAATCCATTCATCAATCCATTTTACTTCAAGGTAAATTCTATACATCAGTTCACTATCTGCTCTTTGTACCGCAGCTTGATCACCTTGACTTTATTTGCTTTCTGTTTGTGTACCTATAGGATAGGCAAATGTATGTTAATAATAAGAATCTAATAATTAATAAATAGTAATGTAAGAATAAGCTATTTCATGTACTGAAAACTGTAAATATACTTTTGCCAATGGTACATATACAAAACCTGTGTAATATAAACTTCTATAATATATTGAGCATTAGCATCATCCTAGGAAGTGACCTCATGTTTCTTTCCAGTCAATCTCCACTCTCATCTTTCACAGGCAACCAACCACCACTCTAATTTTCACCATATTAGTTTTGCCTTTGGGAGTATTATCTATGTTCTCTGTGTAATATGCTTTTCACTCTGTAAAATATTTTTGTGATTTATCCATATATGATCTAATGAAAAAATGACAGTTTTTTTCATTCTGGTATTGGTGACCCAAGATGTTCCCAGTTTTGGGCTATTATAAATGAGACTGTATGAAAATTTGTATAGTCTTCTTGTGGCATTATGTTTTCATTTTTCCTGCACACATACTTAGTAATGAACTGCTAGGTTATAGGATAGATATGTGCTTAAGAACATAAGAAATGGGCAGATTTTTTTTCAAAGTGCTTGTATAATAAATTTTTAGAAACTATATATGAGATTCCTATTGCTCTGTAACTTCACTCACATTGAGTTTTGTCTGTCTTTGAGTTAGTTTCCAGTGGCTGAAGTTATTCTGAAATCTCTCCTTTAGGTTTTCAGTTCAGAAAAATCATCTGTTTTATGTTAATTTCCCCAATTGATGCAGCTGGCTTACCTTCAGACTACCACCCCTGAAAATGGTTACTCACTCAGTGTCTTTCCCTTTTTCCAATTTTAGACTCCCTCTAGAATCTGTCTGCTTTTGATCATGTTCCCATTGGTTTAAACTTCACTTGTTCACTCAGAATTTGTAATTATCTGTGAGAGCTTTATGGCCAGTAGGAACTTAGCCATATTGGAAGCTGAACAGATCAAGGCTTCATAAGCTTATTTCAACACCATCCTAATTGTGCTCCTGGATTTCATTTTTCAAAAGGTTCCCATCCATCATTAACATCAATCCCAGATGAAACATACTAATGCACACAAGTCATTCCTCTGTTAAAATATCTTCAATGGTTAAAAAAAAAAGTCCCAATTCCCACAGTCTTCACTTGTGTTTGGGGTTCTCCATTAGCCAAATTTATATCAGTTTTCAATTTAATTTTTTATAATGCAGATACCATGCAAGAGAAAAGTGCTACAGGAAACTTATTCTCTCAACTATACAACACTCTTACTACTGAAACTTATTTTAGTCTTCTAGATTATTCTGGAAGTGGCATAATCTGAATTTTCACAAAAAGGGGGAAGACAAATATTTTATGGTATCACTTATAGATGGAATCTAAAAATAAAACACTAAAGATTTTGAACTCATAGGATCAGAAATTTGCTACTTACCAAATTCTATAATACCTTTCTCTCATCAGAGGCTGGTGTTTGGGGGAAATAGAAAGTGGTTAGTAAAAGGATATACACTTTCTGTTGTCAGATGAATACAATCTGAGGATTTAATGTATAACATGGTGACCATAGTTGATGACATTGCATTGTATAACTGAAACTTGCTAAGAATAGAACTTAAATATTCTTACAAAAAAAAGAAAAAGAAAAAAGGGCAAAATACATGAGGTCGTGGATGTGTTAGTGCACTATAGTGGAGACTCTTTTCACAATGTATAAGTATACCAAATCATCACATTGTACACTTTAAATGCCTTAGAATTCTTTGGTCAATTATACTACAATAAAGAAAATAATTGAGAGAATCCAAGATGGCGGCATAGGTAAACATCTACACTGCTGCCTCGCACAACAATTTCAAAACTACAACTAAAAGACAGAACGGACATCATCCAGAACCACAGGAAAGCTGGCGGAGTGTAAGTTCTACAGCTAGAAGGAAAGAGAGGGGCTCACGGAGACCCAGAGGAGTTGCAAAAAGCCGAGGTACTGAGACGCGCGCGCTGAGAGAGCGAGTGCCTGAGAACCTGGCTGGCTTTCTCTGGCGGGAGGGAAATGGAGACTCCCAACAGCATTGAACCCCTTATTTTACTACACTAAACCCCAGATCCAGCAAAACTCATACGGGGGGAGTTTGGACTGTGAAAAGGGAGAGGTGCATGGAAATTTAGGGGAGTCGCAGAAGATCAGGTCTGGTCTCGCACGCGCACCGTGCTCAGTGCAGGACAGATTGCTGATTGTGCCGCTGGCTTTCACGAGTGGGCGGGAGACAGACCCTCCCAACTGTGCCACTTCTGACTCCACTAAGCCCCTGTTTCGGGCGAAACCCTGGGGACATAGACTCGTGTGGTCCTGGTGCGCAGGGGAGCTGGAAAGGCAGCGGTTAGAGGCACTGCGGGTGTGCGAGTGCACAAGGACCACTCCAGCCATTACCCAGTCACATGAGACTCAGGCCGTGGAGGGCGGGGCCGACTGGAAGGCAAGGCAGTCCCTTAAGCCCTGAGACTCCACCCCTCCCAAGCTCAACAGAGGCTTCTTTGGTTTTGCGTCTGCTATCATAAGGCTGAATCCAACACAGAAGTTTCCCTGGCATGGTGAGGATGCCGAGACAAGGGAAGGGATCACAAACAAAAGAAATGGAGGGGAAAAAACGACTGGATATAGAGTTCAAAACCATGCTTATAAGGTTTTTCAAGAATATGCTAGAAAAATTCGATAAATTTAGTGAGACCCTAGAGGAGAAGAAAAAGAATCAACTAGAAATTAAACATACACTGACTGAAATAAAAAATATTATACAGAGTCCTAACAGCAGACTAGAGAAAGGCAAGAATCAAGTCAAAAATTTGAAATATAAAGAAGCAGACAACATTCAAATGGAAAAGCAAGAAGAGAAAAGAATCCAAAAATGTGAACATAATGTAAGGAGACTCTGGGACAGCTTTAAGCGTACCAACATCAGAATTGTGGGGGTGCCAGAAGAAGAGAGAGAGCAAGATACTGAAAACCTGTTTAAAGAAATAATGACTGAAAACTTCCCACATCTGGTAAAAGAAATAGTCCAGGAAGCACACAGAACCCCATATAAAAGGAATTCAAAGAGGACTACACCAAGACACATCATAATTAAAATACCGTGAGCAAAAGAGAAAGAGATAATATTAAAAGCAGCAAGAGAAAAACAGTTTATTACCTACAAGGGAGCACCCATACGACTGTCAGCTGATTTCTCAACAGAAACGATGCAGGCCAGACGGGAGTGGCAAGAAATATTCAACGTGATGAATAGCAAGAACCTACAACCAAGAATAATCTATCCAGCAAAGCTAACATTCAGAATTAAAGGGCAGATAAAGAGCTTCACAGATAAGAAAAAGCTAAAGGAGTTCATCAACTCCAAACCAGTATTATATGAAATGCTGAAAGGTACTCTTTTAGAAGAGGAAGAAGAAAAAGGTAAAAGCCAAAAAATTATGACCAACAAATACATACCTATCAACAAGTGAATCTAAAAATTAAGTAAATTAAAAATTTGATCAACAGAATAAACTGGTGAATATAATAGAATCAGGAGCACAGAAAGGGAGTGGACTGATAATTCTCAGTGGGGAAGGGGTGAGGGGTGTACAGGGGAGACTGGACAAAAATCATACACCTATGGATGAGATCAATGGGAGGGAGCTAAGGGCAGAGAGAGGGGTGGGAGCTGGGTGGAGGGGTACTATGGAGGGGAAAAAAGAAACAAATGTAATAATCTGAATAATAAAGATTTAATTAAAAAAATAATTGACAAACTGTTTGTTGACAATTGAATTTAAGGAAGGTAAATTTAATCTCCAAAAGAAAAGATAATTTTCCTCCAACAATATGAATTGTGATGAGCTATTTATTTAGCGTAGTTCAACCTAGCTTTCATATTTGCCATATTCTAAATTATACAAAAGCACAGAGTCTATAAAATTTTTCTTTTTCACTTTAAAATTTTTTTTATCAATTAAAGCTTACAAATATGAATAATAATATATATTGATGAGTTTTTATGTGAACTTTGTAAACAAATATATGTAACATAATAGGCTATTAAAAATACTAGATATAAAAAACTTAGTTTCACACTTTTTCTCTGAAACTCTGTTTTATGAAATTTCCTGGTGTAGGAATCTGGGGACTGGAGGGATATTGAGCAGGAATACAGCTCTGCTGTAACTAGCTCTACTTTGATCTGTTTTTATTCTAGAGGCTTCATGTAAGATTTTGTTTAACACCAGGTTGGTAATAAAAGTGCAATATATATTTGGATTTAATCTTTAGAGTTAAGAGTGTTTGAACCCCATGCTTCCTTTTTAGTTCTCATAATGAAAGAGGTGTTTTTATCTCTGCATTATAGAAAAATAAAATGAAGCTTTGAGTTTCCAGAGTTATAAGTTACCTCTGGATCTTCTAGGCTTCAGACTAAGGCTTTTGATCCTTCAAATCTCACAATGGCCTTATAGGACAGAAAGTGGCAGTGGCAGTATCTGACAACAAACCTCAGATGCAGAGATGTGATTTCAGTTGAGTAAGTTTAGGCTTTGAACACAGAACTTTCTCTCCTGAACCAATTCTGCCTCCTTTTCAGCATTCAGGGAGCCAAATTAATTAATACCGTACTGTGTTATAATACATTGTAAATGATTGGGATATTGATTAACTTCCTATCCTAGACACTTTGCTTCTGGTAGAATGATCTGAGCATTAACACTTTAGATGGTAGAAGAGTTTTAATTTTTATGCTCTTCTTTTGAAAATAAGTACATTTCTCCCTAAATACAGTTGACCTTGAACAACATGGGCGTTTAGGGGCACCAACTCCTTACTGTTGAAAATCCCCATATAACTATTGACTCCCCCAAAACTTAAGTTGCCCCTCAGTATCTGTGGGGGATTGATTCCAGGATTTCCCATAGATACCAAAATCCACAGATGCTCAAGTCCCTTATATAAAATTGCTTAGACCTGTACATACGTTAGCTCCTCTGCATTCACAGATGCCCAACTGCTGTTTGAAAGCAATGATACCCCAAAAGGCAAGCTGATTCTCTCATTTCAGGTTCTTGTCCAACGAAGTTTGAAGAATAAAATTCACAGGCTAAAATGTTTTAAGCAAAAGTGTGGAAGTTTATTGCAAGTGTATACAAACTATTCCCCACCCTCTTTGGAGAAAGGCCCCCAAAATGGGAAAAGTCCTCTGTCTCTAAAATGGGAAAAAGCAATCCAGGGAGTTTCTTTGTCTATAGCAGTGGTTCTCAACCTTCCTAATGCCGTGACCCTTTAATACAGCTCCTCATGTTGTAGTGACCCCTAGCCATAAAATTGTTTTTGTTGCTACTTCGTAACTGTAATTTTGCTACTGTTAATGAATCATAATGTAAATATCTGTGTTTTCCCATGGTCTTAGGCGACCCTGCTAGTGGTTGAGAACCACAGGTAGAGAACCACTGGTCTATAGGTTTATAAGTGCTGGTAGCTTCTTTGTTCATCCCACTTCCTAATTGGACCCTTCCTCATTTTATGTCACCTGTGCTTTTCTTAATTGGCCACTTTCCCTTGTCCCTGCATGGTATCATTTCAAAGTTTCAAAGCTCACCCAGTGCCACCCCTCTGCCTCTTCCCCTTCTCTTGTTACATTCTTGTAAACAACCTGGCGGCTTGGAGCTGTCTCTGACCATCACGCATGTCTTCCTCTCCCATGGACCCTCCTTTCTCCTAATTGCCTCTCCTGTCTCTAAAATCCTTTCAACGGTACAGGTATGTATAGAAAAAGTCCTCATAAAAGTGGCTCCTTACAATTGAAATCCATGTTGTTCAAGGGTCAACTGTACTATCAAAATTCATTTTACCTATTTTTTGAAATTTGATAAGTGGTTTATAAAATCTTTTCAAACTTGTTTTTCAATGGGATGAATTATGAGTGTTCATCTTTTACTCATTCATATTTTTGAGAGCAAAAAAAATGCCTCAAACATAGTCAAAGCACTCTAACAGTTTTATATCATTGAGAGTCTTTGATTAGTTGACTTATGTGCATATTAAAGGAAATCTTGTTAATTTTAGAGTTAGAAAGCAAAATTATTTTCTTACTATCCTGCCCATACATTTATATTTATGTGTGGGGTTTGGGTGGTATGTACACATAGGATAAGAATCATTCTACTTTATGTGAAGTTTTGAGTTAATATATTGAGGATAAAATTACTATTATTTTCAGACCTAACACTTGACAAAGGCAAACCCCAGAATAAAATTATCTAAAATTGCCCATAACAATTAGAATAAAGATTAAACTAATTATTTAGAAATCATTTTCATCCTCCCATACACCAAGTATAAACATTTGTATTTATTTTTCTGCATATAACATTGTTCTATATAACATCTAACCCTCTTAGGTTTCCTATTGTTGAGTTGCTGTGCTTGGTTTTCTAAATGTTCATAGTATTTGAAGCTTTGCCCTTTATATGCCTAGAATTACTGTCATGCCTATACAAAATTTTCATTCATTTGGAATGTGTATTCTAGACATACACAAGTCCTTTGATTTTGTAAGAAAATATGTTTGTGAATAATAACATTAAACTTGTTTATTTAGGTCTTATAGTCTTACTATTTTAATGGGACATTTCAACTTAATAATGTTTCATGGACCAGAGTATAATACATTTTAATTTACTTTAAGAAACGTTATTTTTTAATGTATACTTGGAGGTGTCTCCATCATACTGAGAAAAATAGCTTTTCTTCGCTGGAAACCTTAATTGGTCAGGATCCTTTTAAAGGATGATTTGGGAAAGCATGGCACTATCTTCCTTGTTAATGTGTACTTGTCCAAAACAATTATAACTCATCTCTTTTCTTAAAGGAGGATTTAGTTGAAAGCCAAATATAATAAAAATAGGACAGCTAAATAATATCTGTAGTAGATCTCCAGGCAGATCCCACTCCTTTCCAGTTGCCTTCATTTCCTCAGTATTCTTTCAGCTTCTCCCAATGTCCTTTAGCTCAGCTAGCACATAAAGCTATTCTTCTTGAATAGATACTATATCTGCCACTCAGAACACAGGAGAATTTCTGCTAGGACTTGGTATTTTTATAACTGTTTTCACCCATGGATCTCATAAAACCAGGCAAACGTGATCTCATTATGCCTGAGGATATTCCTGTGAACTTAGTGGGTGGCCAATATTGTTATTATTATGCCAATTTTATAAAGTATTTTATCCGGTGTACATAATGTATTACTTCTGTGTTGTTCAGCTTTTAGGAATGATTAATGTGACCAAGGACACAGAAAATAAAATGCAAACCTAGGTTCAGAACTTGTGCTAACAAGAAGGGCCCAGGACCTGGTTTTTTCAGATGTTGCTTCTCTTCTCTGTTGTAGCAGACTATAGCTCAATCCAAACATATTATTTTTACCATTTTCTTAAATTGCTACAGCCCTTATAAGGATTATTCTTCAGTTATTTTTTTCTCTAATTTCTAGAGGTGAATAGTCTGCATAAAATACATAGGATTTAAAAACAGGTATACAAGCTTCTTTGTGCTATGTAACAAATTACTGTAAAAATTTGTAATTGGGAAGTGCAAAGGTTTATTATCTTTCCATTTTTGTGGCTCAGGAATCTGGTGGGGACTTTGTTGGGTGGCTCTGGCTCTGCATATCCCAGGAGACTGTAATCAAGGTGCAGCCAAGGCGGCAGTAATCTCTCAGGGCTCACCTGGATGAGGCTCTGCTTCCAAACGCACACACGTGGTGTTTGTCAGGCTTTAGAATATCTGCTTCCGCGCTCACTGATGTCACAACTGGCTTCCCTTAGAATGCTTCCCCTCTGTTATTGTCCATTTGTAAAAAGTAATCAATTAGTTCAGCCCACTCTCACAGAAAAGGGATTACATCATCTCATGAATATTAGGAGACGAGGGTCACTGTGGGTCATCTTTGAGACTGCCTATAATACCAGGTGTTTTTTTGTTTGTTTTTTTGACATGCTTCTAATAACTAATTGCCCATAATGCTTTCCTAGTATGAGAGGTATTCCTGATGAGGATCAATGTAGTTTGTGTACCAATTTTCAAGAACTGATTATTCTGGTTGCTTCCCATTTTTTTATTTGCTATTATAAATGTTGTTGTGACCAATAATACTAATCTGTTTTTATTTCCTTAGGAATTAATAAAATAATACCTACCATTTATCAATTTTATGTCATAAGGCAATTATTTCACAAGAAAGTATTGAATTTAGAGTAAGGAGGTCTGGTGGTGTGATAAATAAAAATCGACTTCTCTTCTGAAACTCAAAATTTTTTACTTATGCACTTAATTTTTGAAGGGCAAGAGAATGGCCCTTATTTGGATATAAGTCCCAGATCTGATCAAAATACCTGCTTTTTGTTTGTTTGTTTGTTTTTTGGTAGGCACTCAGTACACCTTATATATCAGAATGCTCAAAAAATGTAAATGAGATATTGAATGAGAAACCATTTGTAAAATTACAAAAAGCTATGAAGATTTGAAGTCTTTTTTTTTTTTTACTTTTAAAAATATATATATTTTATTGATTTTTTACACAGGGAAAAGAGAGGAATAGAGAGCTAGAAACATCAATGAGACAGAAACATCGATCAGCTGCCTCCTGCATACCCCCTATTAGGGATGTGCCCACAACCAAGGTACATGCTCTTGACTGGAATCAAAATTCCAGGACCCTTCAGTCTGTAGGCCAACACTATCCACTGAGCCAAACTGGTCAGGGCAAAGATTTGAAGTCTAAAGAAAATTTAAGAAGTGGTTTTAGTTAATTTCCAGAAAAAATATTATCATTATTTTAACACCTTTTATTTTTAAATCTTAGTTGGATTTATTTTACATTCTGCTTTCAGACAGTTCCAATATGTATGTATTCATGTATACTAGTATATGCAATGTAAGTAAGTAGGTAGTTGTTTTCTTAATGCCTTTTTTTTTTTTTAATAATACCATCTAATTCTCATTGTCAGTTCTGCATTGGGTACAGACATTACAATGTGTTTTAAATTTCATTTATGTATTTTTATTTGATCACATGATAATCAGATCACCCCTATTTTTCCCACTCAGAACTTAATGATGTTTTGATTGATATATCAACGGCCCAAAATGCCTGTTTACCTTAAAGTTTACACTGCATCCTTCTACTTTAAAAGATTTTCTGAAATGATCATATCCTAAAAGATTGATAAAATTGTCAGTAATTAATAGTAAACACAAAAGGAGGAAATTATCATATCCTCAAAGATAGTGGTGCCCACAGCCAATAAGGAGAGAATATGCTAATTGACTGTCATGCCCTTGAAGATGGCAGGGCTCACAGCCACAAGATGGCGGCACCCAGTCATCTTTGCCCTGCTGAGGTGGCAGGCACACAGCATGGCCGGACCCACCAACGAGGCACGTCCAGCCACTCCACACTCCCGCCTCCAGAGTCCCCCAGTCCCTTTAGCCCCACAGCCAACCAGGGCTGGCCCTAGGCACAGGCAAGTCTCTGATGATGGCTGCCCAGCTGCCCAGGGCCACCCAAGGCACAGGCAAGCCTCAGATGGCAGCTGTCCAGCCACCCAGGGCTGCCTGAGGTATAAGTAACCAGGGTCAGCCAAGGCTTGCACTGCCAGCAGTGGCAGCAGCAGAGGTGTGATGGGGGTGTCGCCTTTCCCTGATCGCCGGGTTGCCTCCCACCCTTGTGGGCTCCCAGACTGTAAGAGGGGGCAGGTTTGCTGAGGTACCCCCACTCTAGTCCATGAATTTTCATGCACAAGGCTTCTAGTGTATTATAATTGTCATTTGTCAAATTTATGAACAAATATATTCTTTTTGAAAGTTGCCAATGTTTGAAAGAGCTATTTTATTATCCAAGGCAATGTCAGTGTTCCAAATGAGTGAGTTGTTTATGAAATGCTCATTTATTATCATTTAAATCAATTATATCACTGGGGAAAAAAAGAATTGACTTTCAGGTATTCTTTCCAATACAGCAAATATTTGTTGATTTCCCATCATGTGCCAGATGCTGTCCTTGGTTTTAGGACTAGAATAGTAAACACACAAAGATCGTGTTCTCATCATGCACAGTCTAATTTCTGGAAGTAGGTTAGACAGAAATAAACCTGTGATATTTATTTTAGTAATAAATACTAATATCTCTAATAAAACAAGTTATGATACATTGTCATTTGTTATGGTTAGACATGAATATGTGTGGTTAAAAATATGAGTTTTCCATGCAATATCTTACTACCTGGCAAGTTAGATTTTCAAATGTATATAGGCCATTTAATAACTGACCTATCTCTCAGAAAATTAATTCTTAAATATTCTATTAATATTATTCTGCAAATAATAGGGAGTCAAAACAATAAACATGGAGTTTACATATGAACTTAGGAAATATGGGAGCTTGGATCCACCAATTCAAATACTTAAGCCGGCTGTACTGTACTTATTTAGTTAATTGTGTAAAATAATATTTACTCGTATGTTCAATTTACTGATAGTACAAATGGTTGCTCAGATTAAAACAATGGTCAGACCATGTTTTGGAGCATTCACCCAGTACCCTATAAAGGAC
The DNA here is from genome assembly GCA_011751065.1 of Lasiurus cinereus. NCBI lineage: Eukaryota > Metazoa > Chordata > Mammalia > Chiroptera > Vespertilionidae > Lasiurus > Lasiurus cinereus. Next base: position 5,888,955 of record JAAGEH010000297.1, read on the forward strand.
AATTTCCCTCTCTTTTTCATCAGGGTTACGCTTAACCATAGACATGGGATTCCGTATCTAACTGAAGAGAATTTTAATAAATATTGAGAAATATCAAATCATTAGGTTTTTGGTTTGTTTTGTTTTTATTGTGTGCCATGCAGATAAACAGCATTAGCTTTTGGACTTTCTTGGACAGCATAATAAATACTTTTTTAAATAAGACACTTTCCCTCTATACTACTGAATGCTTCATTTTTGTAGATAGGTTTACTTCTTGTCAAAATACATATTGTGCCAGGCCATAGTGACTCAGTGGATAAGTGTTAACCTATGAACCAATAGATCACAGTTTGATTACAGGTCAGGGCATATGCCCGGGTTGCAGTCTCAATCTCCAGTGTAGTGTATGCTGGAGGCAACCAATCAAATTATTCTCTCATCATTGATGTTTCTCTCTCTCTCTCTCTCTCTTTCTCTCTCTATCCCTCTCTCCTTTCTTTCTGAAATAAATAAAATATATATATTTTAAAAGCCAAACATGGCCAAAACTGGTTTGGCTCAGTAGATGGAGTGTCATCCTGCAGACTGAAAGGTCCCAGGTTCGATTCCGGTCAAGGGCATGTACCTTGGTTATGGGCACATTCCCAGTAGGAGGTGTGCAGGAGGCAGCTGATCGATGTTTCTAACTCTCTCTCTCTCTCCCTTCCTTTCTGTAAAAAATCAATAAAATATATTAAAAAAACACAAAAAAACAAAACATGTTGCAAGTATGGAGACACAAGTGAAGTTTTCTTTGACTTGGTATGTTAAGAACTAATTATTTTATGATAAAAGATAAGTATTTTGACATTTTAGTTTTTATTTTGTTGTCCTTATACTTTTCATTAAAGGCATGCTGCTCCTTATAAACTGCAAACTTGGCAAACAAGACATCTAGCATGTTGTCTGGCAGTAAAAGCAAATTCATTTTTCAACTGTAAAAGGAAAAGAACTCACAAGTCGATAATAAATTAAACATAAAAGCAGAGACCCAAGGCTAGTAAGTGACAATAGATGGTACTTTTCAATGTTATATTTGGAATGAATAAATAAAATTTATAGTCAGGCAGTATTCTAGTTTGAACTTGAGACAAATTAAATGTGTATTGGTTTTCAAATAAACAATTCATAATAACCCTTAGTTTGAAAAGTTTAGTGTGGTATTTTATGTTTTATAATATAGTTACTGACTAATATCCAATAGTATTTTATTTGTTGAAGACCTTGCACTTTTAATAAGCCTTAACAAAAACAAATTTCTGTTACTTATGTTTATACAGATAAAGAATTTGAGCAATACTCAGTCATTCAGTGAAAACCAGTCCAATGACCAAGGAGAAGTAAGATGAATGCCCCTATCAATGAAGTTAGAATTTTTATCCTAAAGATTAGTATTTATTAAAAATAGCATTTGTTCAGTCAGATGTCTGCAACCAGAGAGCCATATGTACTGGAAAGAGCCAGAGATATGTTAAAAATGCTCACTTTAAGTCTGTATCTGCTATTATTTGGTTTTGATCAGTCACTAACTAGTTATAGTTTTCTTATTATTAAAATGTAATTTTACGAAAGTTCAATCAAATAAATGATGGAAAATATTTTATACAAGTATAGGTGTTTAAAGTATATATTGACTTATTTAGTTATTTAAAGTTCTTAATAAATATGTATTAGGAGTAAAATAATAGGCTTTATACTGACTAGATTTTTTAATACTTTTTTATTTTTTAATTACAGTTGGTATACATTATTATATTACATTTTTGTATTAGATTCAGGTGTACACCCTAGTGATTAGACAATGTGTAACTTAGTAAGTGATCATCCCAATAAATCTGACAACATACATAGTTATTAGAATATTATTGACGAGGGAAATCCAAGATGGTGGCATAGGTAAACACCTATACTGCTGCCTTGCACAACAATTTCAAAACTACAACTAAAAGACAGAACGGACATCATCCAGAACCACAGGAAAGCTGGCTGAGTGGAAGTTCTACAACTAGAGGGAAAGAGAGGGGCTCACAGAGACCCAGAGGAGCTGCAAAAAGCTGAGGTACGGAGACGAGCGCGCTGAGAGAGCGGGTACCGGAGTACCTGGCTGGCTTTCTCTGGCGGGAGGGAGACGGAGACTCTCAAAGGCATTGAACCCCTTGTCCTGCGACACTAAACCCCAGATCCAGCTGAAACTCATACGGGGGGAGTTTGGACTGTGAAAAGGGAGAGGTGCACGGAAATTTAGGGGAGTTGCAAAGGATCGGAGGTCTGGTCGCGCACGGCACCACGTGGAGGACGGATTGCTGATTGTGCCGCTGGCTTTCGCGAGTGGGCGGGAGACAGACCCTCCCAACTGCGCCACTTCTGAGTCCACTGGGCCCCTGTTTTGGGCGAAACCCTGGAGACCTAGACTCGTGTGGTCCTGGTTCGCAGGGGAGCCGGAAAGGCAGCGGTTAGAGGCGCTGTGGGTGCGCGTGAGCACAAGGACCGCTCCAGCCATTACCCAGTCAGGTGAGACACAGGGGCCGTGGAGGGCGGGGCCGACTGGAAGGCAAGGCGGTCCCTTAAGCCCTGAGACTCCACCCCTCCCAAGCTCAGCAGAGGCTTCTTCGGCTGAATCCAGCACAGAAGTTTCCCCGGCACAGTGAACATGCCGAGACAAGGGAAGGGATTACAAGCAAAAGAAATGGAGGAAAAAAAACGACTGGATATAGAGTTCAAAACCACGCTTATAAGGTTTTTCAAGAATATGCTAGAAAAGATGGATAAATTTAGTGAGACCCAAGAGGAGATGATAAATACACTGACTGAAATAAAAAATATTATACAGAGTTCTAACAGCAGACTAGAGAAAGGCAAGAATGAAGTCAAAAATTTGAAATATAAAGAAGCAGAAAACATTCAACTGGAAAAGCAAGAAGAGAAAAGAATCCAAAAATGTGAAGATAATGTAAGGAGCCTCTGGGACAGCTTCAAGCGTACCAACATCAGAATTGTGGGGGTGCCAGAAGAAGAGAGAGAGCAAGATACTGAAAACCTGTTTAAAGAAATAATGACTGAAAACTTCCCACATCTGGTGAAAGAAATGGACTTACAAGTCCAGGAAGCACACAGAACCCCATATAAAAGGAATCCAAAGAGGACTACACCAAGACACATCATAATTAAAATGCCAAGAGCAAAAGAGAAAGAGAGAATATTAAAAGCAGCAAGAGAAAAACAGTTTATTACCTACAAGGGAGCACCCATATGACTGTCAGCTGATTTCTCAACAGAAACGATGCAGGCCAGACAGGAGTGGCAAGAAATATTCAACGTGATGAACAACAAGAACCTACAACCAAGAATAATCTATCCAGCAAAGCTATCATTCAGAATTGAAGGGCAGATAAAGACCTTCACAGAGAAGAAAAAGCTAAAGGAGTTCATCAACTCCAAACCAGTATTATATGAAATGCTGAAATGTACTCTTTTAGAAGAGGAAGAAGAAAAAGGTAAAAGACAAAAAATTATGAACAACAAATACATATCTATCAACAAGTGAATCTAAAAATTAAGTGAATTAAAAATCTGATCAACAGAATAAACTGGTGAATATAATAGAATCAGGAGCACAGAAAGGGAGACTGATAATTCTCAGGAGGACAAAAATCTTAAAGCATCAAACAGACTGTGAAATTATAGCAGAAAGATTAAAGTTAAGTGAGGTAAATAAGTGATCAATCAAAGGACTTGGATGCATGCTTATAAACATAACCAATGATCACAGACACTGGGGGGTCGGGGTACGCCTCGGAGGGAGGGGGGGCAATGGGGAGATATGTATAAAAAATTAATTAAAAAAAAAGAATATTGACTATATTCCCTATGCTGTATTTTACATTCCCATGACTATTCTATAACAACTATATGTATTTCTTAATCCCTTCACATTTTTCTTCTATTTGGTAACCATCAAAAATCTCTGTATCTATGAATCTGTTTCTGTTCTGCTTGTTAGTTTATTTTTTTATATTCAATTGTTAACAGATATGTATTTTGTATTTATTGCCATTTTATTGTTTACATTTTTTATCTCCCCCCCCCTTTTCTTAAAGAACGCTTTAACATTTCATATAATACTGATTTGGTGGTGATGAACTCCTCTGGCTTTTTCTTGTCTGGGAATCTTTTTATCTATCATTTGATAACTTTGCTGGGTGAAGTAATCATGGTTGTAGGTCTTTGCTTTTCATCACTTTGAATATTCTATGCCAATCCCTCTGGGTTGCAAAGTTTCTGTTGATAAATCAGCTTACAGCATTATTTGTTTTCAAACTTTGCACATTAATTATGTCTTGGTATGGGGCTCTTTTGGTTAATCTTGTTTGGGGCTCTCTGTGCTTCTTAGACTTATATGTCTATTTCCTTCTCCAAATTTGGAAAGTTTTCTGTCATTATCATTTTGAAAAAATATATAAATATATATATATATATAAAACTTCTTGCTCTCTCTCTTCACTTCTAGTACCTGCATGATGTGAATGTTGGCACATTTGAAGTTGTCCCAGAGGCTTTTTACACTCTCCTCATTTGGGGGGATTCTTTTTGCTGTTCTGATTAAATTTTTTTGCTTTCTTATATTCCAAATTGCTGAGTTTATTCTTGGCTTCATCTACTCTACTCTTAATTCTCTGTAAACTATTCTTCATTTTCAGTTAGCATATTCTTCATGTCTGACTTTTTTTTTTTTAATACTGTTGAAATTTTCTCTAAGGTGTAGTCTTTCTGGAATCTTTATTGAATTGCCCAAGTGATCATTGAGGATGGCCCACTCTGATTGATAAAAATTCAAACAGCTCCCAGCACTATAGTTGCTCTGGTAATTATTTAGCTCCTATTCTTCTGATCACTCTTGCTCAGGCTTGTGGACAAAATTTCACCCTATGCATATACTCCATTATATTCAGCAAAGACTTAAGTGAATTCTCTGGAGTTCTTTTGTTGCACATTCCTTCCTCCCATAACTTGCCATATAATTTTTATTGGCCTCAATCTACTTGATTCATTAAAGCTACTATGCCCTGTTTGGTTTTCCCCTCCCTGCTTAAACATCACTGAAATTGAATCCAGAGAGAAAGCTAGAGCAATTGCATGACTCATCATTTTTGTATTCCTTTTCTTGGGATATGATCCTGTGATTCTCTTGTTCAATGTTTGAAAACTATATTTGTATATGTCTGCTTAGTTTCTGGGATTTTTTTTTTATGGTTAGAGAGAAACTTGAGTCCATAATATGTCATCATGTTTGGAAGCAAAATTCCATCTATCAATTTGTCTATCATCTATCTGACTGTTTTACTTACTAACTCATCAGTGCTCATTAAATGTTTTTAATGAGGGATTTATGGTATAATTTGTTTATAAGATTTCTACCAGTAAAACTGTTTGTAAGAGAGAGTTAATATAATTGAGTTGTGGTTCACATTAACAATCACTATGTCAGTGTAGTCAAGCTTGAAAGACTTTGACTTTTAACATTAGTTTGATAAGAAAGTCATGTTTCTGATATTTATGCAGATTAAATAAAAATTAACATCCTCTTATAGTTTGACTATTAATGCATGATAACTGAATTATATTAAGAAAAGATAAAAAATAAATTAAGAGGAGTTTTTCGTTTTTGCCTTCAGTGAAACATTTTCTTTCATGGTTTGATTGATAAAGTGAGAATAAATTGCTTTCTCTTGTACTCTTCAGAAATTGGTAATCATGGGATGATTAGCTGACAACTTTACATTTGAAATGTGCTGATTAGCTTATTTTACCTTAATAACACTATGATAGTGACCACCTTATCTTGCCCTTTAATTTTAAAATTAATGAAGTAATCATTTATCGTAGTCTTTTCCACTGTTCTGCCCAATTACTTTAGTGCCAAATGGTACTTTGCATTTTTGCAGGTCCATTAGTCCCATATCATGCTCTTTCTCAACTTCCATAGTCAACTACAGGATAATTAACTGCCATCTTTTAGCTTCTTATAACCTTGACACGTACATTCTCTTTTCTCAGTGGTTAAGTTAATGGATAAATGACAACTTACTAGAAATTGTAATGAGGCATTATTATTTATAAAATGTTAATGCACATTAAATGCTAAATAAGAATCACTAATACATAGTAATGACTCCATAAAACTGAATGAAATAGGGTAACAAGTGAATATTACATTTTAAAATATCTTATATATGTGATATATAGACAGATAGTATACTATGTATACGTGTACATCCATATGTACTTAAAATAAATCATTTAGGAATTAAAACTTTGTTAGTTTTTCTTTGTGTTCAAAACTCTGTGATTACATATGTACAATATGTATACAATGTATGTATACATACATATATACACATTGGTTAGATATTTACATAACTTAAAAAGCGATCAAGAAAAACCTTATTAATCTTGGAACTGTGGGACAGTATAAGTGTTTCTGAAGTAGTGAAATATAAATTGTGATTTGAATTATGATAAGGTTAGCAAGATAAAAATATTCAAAGAGAAAAGGAGGTAAAAAAGAAGAGTATTTGTAGCAATATCTTAGTGCGTTTGAGAACACAAAAGGAAGCCTGTGTAGCTTAAATAGAGATTATGCAAGATGATGTTGGAAAAGCCTGCTAGGGGGATTTTATGAATGTAGAATGACAAAAATAACGGGAATATGAAATTTTTATGTATTTATTTAATCATTCATTTAACATCTGCTGTGTAATTTTTAGGCTCTGTATTTTGGAATTAAGACAAAGGTAAGGTGTGGCCCATTACTTTAATCCTGAGCCCAGTTGAATTAAAGGCACAAAAAAGACTAACATGAAATCAGTTAATAATGCAATGAAGTAAGTGTGACATGATACAGGGCATCATTCACCACAATCTGAATATGTATGTATGCCTAGACTCTACAGAGATTCTTTGGAGATCTCCTTTCTGTATTTACTTTTTCTTATTAAATATATTGAACCATAGGAAATGCAAATATTTAAACTTCATCAACCTAAAAAGTGGTAATTGCATTTGGTTCCATTTGATCAACTTGATTACCTGAGATCATACCTATGGTTGGTATATCATGCAATTTTTCTCCCAATCTTCTTTATTTAAATCACCCTATTCCCATTTTTCAAAGAAAGGTATAACTCTTACTCACTTCAAACCTCATCATGACACTTGCCTCAGGGAGAAAATAAAAAGTAAACAAAACATGGAATTGAATGAAAGTGTACTTAGAATGTGTTTTGCACCAAAATCCATGATAAAGCTTTAATTTTATTTTTGATACAGGCAAATAATAGTGATAGAAACAAGATCATTTGGCCCAGAATAAGATATCAGCATCCATATATGTCTATAATTGATTTGTTGTTACCTTTATCATAGCACATCCTTCTTTGTCTCTAGTAAAATTTTTTGTCAGACTATTTTCCCTAAAATTAATTTCACCATTTGATCTCCCTCTTTTGGGTACTCTTTACATAGTATATCTTTTTCTAACCTTTAACCTTAAATCTATTTGTGACTTTGCTTTTATTTTTATTCTGCCAATCTTTCTTCTGTTTAGTCTGTTTAGTACATTCATATTGATATATTTACTAGTAATGAAAGAGTTATTATTTTTTTCTGTGTATCTTATGATTTTTGTTCTTCTATTCGTTTACTATAATATTCCCCCGTTGTCCACAGTTTGGCTTTTTGTTATTTCAGCTACCCATGATCAATCTTGATACTAAAATATTCAATGGTAAATTCCAGAAATAAACAATTCATAAATTGTAAAGTGCTAATCTTCATAGCTCGATAAAATTCCCACTCTCCCGTTCCATCCCATCTGGGACATGAATCTTCCCTTTATCCAGTGAATCCACTCTACATGTACTGACCACCCATTAGCCACTTAGTAGTTCTCACAGTCACTAGATTGCCTATGGAGGTATAACTATGCTTGTGTTCAAGTAATCCTTATTTTATTCAATAATGGCCCCGCGGTGCAAGAATAGTGATGCTGGCCATTCCGTTAAGCCAAAGAGAAGCCATGAAGTGCTTCCTTTAAGTGAAAAGGTACAAGTTTTTGATTTAATAAGCAAACAGCCTGCCCAGACTGGGTGTCCAAGACAGGCGGGGGGGTCAGTAGCTCAGCTGAGCCAGTGGGAGGGGACATAGGAGCATGAAGCCAGGGGTCTGCTCCTTTTTCTCACACATTTAATGTGATTGAAGTACATTAAATACCCAACAAGGTGGCCATCTGAGGAGAGTATTGGATTTTATTTCCAGGTGACTGACTGATCCAGAACTAAGGTCCTTGAAATTTTTCCACATTTGTCAATACCAGATAACTCCTTCCAGACACTTCTTAGGGGAAAACAAGACAAACAAACAAAAAGAATTCAAAATGCCAGCCCGTAGGCTTAAAATTGGCCTTTTAAGAAATTCATTTGAAGGTTTTTTTCCTTTTCTCCTGAAGATAATGAGGCATACAAGAATTTCTCCAAGGTGGTCTTTGCCTGCAGTGCACTGGGAAGATTTACTATTAACCTAAAAAAAAAAAAAAAGTTTTTTTTCAAAGTGAGAGGCAGCAAGCATTTATTGAGAACAGTAAGAATAGCTGTTCTGAACACACTGATTCAGGCAGAAGCCCAAATAGTGTTTCAATGAGGAGACAAAGGCAATGAGTATTTAAGAACGGAAAAGGGAACATACATCAATCAAAGGAAGGCATTTCTATTGTTGCAGATAGCATAGCATACTGAAGTTAATTCTAAACAATATTTTTTAATTTCCAGTCCAGTGGTCATCAGTGCAGTAGTCATCATACTGCTTTCTTATTATCTTTGCAGACAGTTCTTGGGACACAAGGTTGCTTAAGCCCACTCCAAAGGTCATTTTATTCTGTTGAGACATGTGCCCTCCCCAACCATACCTTCCTCCTTTTCTTTCACACATGCTGGCCTCAGCCTAACACAGCTTTCCAGCTCTGTTCACTGAGCATAGTTCATCTGAGTCTGCTGTGCACCGTCTGCTGGGTCAGGAGTTCAGCAGTGAGCATTGGAATTTAGCTCGAGATACCAAGGGCTCATCACTAAGTAAGTTGAGAGCTAAAGAAAAAGCAGGCATCATCTAGACTGGGGCTGTTGAATGTCTGGCCAGCAACATCATTTGGTCTGGCCCTGCCAAGGCATTAGAGGTGAATTAATGAAATGAAATGTTTGACCCAATGTAGCATGCTAATTTTGAAGTTGATAATTTTGGATGGCCCGTAAATCCTATCTAATAAAAGGGTAATATGCAAATAAATCATCACCCTGTCACAAAGATGGCGGTGCCCATAGCCACAGATGGCAGTGCTCATTCCTCTCAGCCCTGTCGGAGTCCCCCAGTCCTGAGCGGGGTGGGGGTGGCCACTGAGAGCAGGCAGCATGAGTGGCCCGGCAGAATGATTGCTTCATCACCTTGGTGATGAGACAAGTGTTCCGCACCTGGCCGCAGATGGGCCTCTGGGCCGTAGAGAGACTCTGGGCAGCAGGTATGGAGTGGCCAGGCCTCACAGAGAGCTACTGGCACATGGATTTGTGCACAGTGCTACTAGTGATTTTATAAATATACAATGGCTCTTGGTAGAAAAAAGGTTCCCCACTCCGGATCTAGACCAAGAGAAGGGTGAGCCTTGGGGAGGAGGCCCTGGGGTAGCTGGTTTGAGAAACTGTAAGAAGTCCGTGTGGATTTAAGAAGGGATAGTGGTCATTCTGCCCAATGACTTGGAACAAAACCTTTCCTGCACTTTCCTGCCTAGCCTTTTACTTGGGCTGGCCTCATAATCAGAGTGCTTCAGTCTCAATCCTTGTTCTGCTTAGAGTTCTGTGACCTGGGCCAGTGGCTTCCCCTTATGAAGCCTAGGTTCACTCATCTGTGAAATGTAGGGGGAGTGGTGCAAATAACTGTTCAAAACTCTGGGAACATCTTGGTGACTATGTAGGACATACCTGAATCTCCACCATGAATGAATAAATTGTACTTATTGTGTACTGATACTTTTTATTGTTATGGTTAACATCTCTCCTTTTGTTCAAAGTTGTTATGACTTGTACAGGCAGTGGAGACTAGTCTGTAAGGTCACAGGCTTTGCCATTAAACTTGGGAGTGAGGGAAATGCCAGCTCCTTCACTTTGTTGCTGAGTAATGTTGGGCAAGTCACTTAACCTCGCTGAGCCACATTTTCCTTAGCCACAAAATGGGAAGGATAATTCCCAAGATAATTTTAATATGTGCTTGCATGTGTTGGCCTAAGCACAGACTGGATACATGAGACTGTTGGCCTTGGTTGCGCCCGGAGAATGAGAATGGGGCAGGGATGGAGAGGAAAAAGTGGCAGGTATGGGGGAGACTGTGAACTTGCTCTTTGCATATCTTTGTCCTATTCTATTTGCCCACAAAACATATAATCCTTTAATCAATTAAAACCAGCCTCAGAAAGTGGGAAAGTTAAATGAAATAAAAGTACTGCCTTCCTCCTAGAATATAGTGAGCATTAAATGAATGATTATATGTATGTAAAGTGATTCAAGCAGGGCCTGGTATGTGGTAATGCTGAGTAAATGTTAGTTGTTATAATGACAAAAAAATAATTAATATTGTAATATTATTACCATCAATGTTATTTTCTTGCAGCATTGCAAAATCATTAACATTTGTCATGTGACTCCAAGAGAAATGGAGGGTCACTTTAATGCTGGGGATTTGGGGGTGGGGGGGTACCACCTGTTCCAAGTAGGAAGATGAAAAGCCCCATGGTGGTTCTGGGAAGGGTGCGAGCCCCCTGGGAAACCCCCACTTTTCTCTAGTTCTGCCAGCTTTGGGGTGGGAAGGACACGTGTGTTCCTTTAGTCTTGTGACTGGGATGCCCTTGAAAGTCTGAGGCCAGACAGGGAGGAGAATGTCTGGCTAGAAACTGAGTCAAGGTGGAGCAATAGAGCCTGCAACTGTAACTTCCAGTCCTTCGCCAGCCCTGGCAGGTTACTCAGGCCAGAGGCCCAGAGATGGGGGCTTCTTGTGGGCAACCTGGTGTGTGACTGGGGGCTTCTCGCGGGAGTTCTCCATTTCTGCAGGCTGGGGGACCCCCAACACTGGCCCAGGGATAAGCAGAGGGAATTGGTTTTATTATTAAGGTAAAAAGACCTTAAAAGAGGCAAGTAAGCATTTCCCAGAATGGGCTCTAGAATAACAAGTATCTAAATCCTCAGAAACAGGGAAGACACTGCAGATGAGGAGGGGCAGACATCTCCGGACACTGAGGCCTTTGAGTACTGAATTCAAGTTTATGACCCTGCCCTGGGTTTGGGGATCTTGAAAAGTCGAAAGAAAGAAGAGGGAACAGCCTGGGTGCAGTGTGGGGTTGATTCACATCTTGTGGGACCCAAACCATAGAACTTTAAATCATTTGGGGAAGTACTTTTTCAGAAACCGAATCCAGACTTATGTGCAGGATCTAAGGAGGGTCCCTGCAAGTGAGGAAGCCTGTGGGTTCAGCTTCCGTAGCTTCTCAGGAAATTTACCTCTGTGAGTCAAACACCAGGTTTTAGTAAGAAAGCCTGTGTCCGTGTTCTGTGCCCTGACAAGCTGTGTGACCTTGACCTGGCAGCCTTGCCTCCAGGGACCCCAGGCAGTGGTGTGTTCAAGGCCCTGGACCTGGTAAGAAAAGGACAGTGACAATACTGAGGGTTTCCTCCTCAGGGAGAGATGAGTGGCCAGGGGATTTTTCAAGATTCCAAATGGCTGAGGTACCGCATTTGATGATGTTTGGACTCCTCATGCATTAAGTGTGTAATAGCTGCCTACTGCAGCTCTTATTTTTGTTCCTCTTTCAAAGCGAATAACTTATGATAAAAGGATGCCAATAATGTGGGAAATTTTTTTATATAACTGGAGCAGCCCCCCTCTCTGTTGGCTGCACGTCCCCCCATGATATGCAATGTTCTGGCCTGAACTCTGTGCCCACGTGTGCATGCATATGCACTCTTGGGGGTTCTTCCTCGAGGGTGGCTCTGTTTGGTCTCTAGTTGGGGCTCCACTGTGTCCCAACCCCCTCCAAATTGGGTGTAGCTTGGTGCTAGGGCTCAAATTACATCACCAGGAGCCACCTTAGCTCTGCTTTCCATGTAGGCCTCACTCTCAGGTCAGTTCCCGAATGTACGTAGCACGGCAGCTGCCTGCGGGTAAAGAATTTGCCATTTGCTCAGTTCTTTGTTAAGTCCTGGTGTGGTGGGCAGTTGACATCAGCAGAGCAAGGCCAAGGGGCCAGGTACAGAAGATCACCAGGGTGAAAAGCCCTGGATGCTTAGCAAAGGACAATTGTATGTGGGACCTCACCCTCAGCGTGACCTTTCCTCCCTTAGCATATCACTAGCCACTTGGACCCCTGACCTTTCCTCCCTAGAGATAACATCTATGCCTCAATTATGTTTCAGCTCCTGGCCCAGAGAGGCAGCAAAGCCAGATAAGCAACACCACTGCTGACAACAGGACCAGCTGGACTGAATAAGGAACCCTGCCCCGGGAGCGCTGACCATGAAAGGACACACCTGGAAAGCTGCTGAAAATTCTACTTCGGTCTTCCCCTGGGACCGCCCATAAAATCTCCACCCTTCAAACCTTTGGGACAGAGGACCCAGTTCGCTCTTCTTCTAGGCCCTAGAACCTAAGAGCATGCGGTGCCTTCCACCCCCAAATTCCCATCCCGCGGGTAACTATTACCTTCCTCACTCCCAAATGCCAAGGGCCTTCCTTTCCCTCTATAACTTGCTTTCTCCGCCCATTTCTTGTACGGATTACTTCTGCCTCTATGATTTTCTAAATGTTCTCTTATAGTATGAGTCTTCGCTCTGAATTCTTTCCTAGCCAGAACTCAAGTACCAAGGTTACTGGCTGAACCCAGGTCCAGTCTGACTGCACGGGTCTAACGCCTGGTGCCGTCCCTGCCACCCCCAACACTGGCATGGATTTGCTGAACTTGATCCATCCTTAAACTCATTACTGAATCTGTGGATTGGCCAGATCTAGGTGATGTACTCTGTCTTTGATTCTGGTATGATAAGGTTAGCTTCTCTCAAACCACATAGACTAGGAAAGGCTGGTGCAATCTTCAAAGGGGAAAAGAGGAACTGTTGGCATAAGATGAGCAGGCAGGAAACTTCAGGTTCAGATATCCACTACCCCACCCAGGCAGTGGAGCATCCTAAATCTGAAGGGATAAGTTCACCCCACAGCTGATGGAAAAGCCAACTCAAAACCCCCAAGAGCCACACATAACATCAGAGGTTATGGAGCCTGGAATTGAGACCAAATGGAGACAAGGCAGGAGGCAAGCAGAGTAGAAGAGGCACGTGGTTTCCTGCTGGGACTGCTGGCCCCGGGCGGGGGTTGAGGGCTGGGGGCTGGGGGCTGGGCCAGACACAGGTGCCTGGGCTGTGCCTCGAGGGATTGTTCACTAATAGAAAGCAGCAGGCAGCAATGAAGTGAGGACTCTGAGGAATTCTCCGGGAGTCGGATAAAAATGGAGCATCTCCAGCCCCACTCCAGACTCCCTGCCTTGAAATCTGAAGTATAGTCAGACCCATACATGATCCGCAAGCACCGCTAGTGTAAAGACTCCTCCCTTGTCTCTGAGCCCTCACATCCAGGGGTGGTGGGACCTAAGTCAGCTTCAGTTCCAACTTTCTGGAATGCAGTGTGGCCATGGGTATGATGGAGCCCCTATGCATATGCATGCTCTTTGGTGCAATGTCTCTGCTCCTGAAAAAGTTAGCAAAATCATAAGCTGCAGCGATAAATAAATCCAAGCTGAACACAGGCTGGTGCTGTGGGAGAGAGGCAGGCTGCTCTGAGAGGCATCAATACCTGGATGGAGTGAAGACTTGGCAGAGTTTGAGGAGGATGGTCAGACACGCCCCCCTGAGCTAGAGACAGGTTGCTGAGCTTGGCTGATGCTCAGATGGTAACTGTGTGGAGCAGGCAGGATGAGGAGCTGGATTGGCTCAGGCCTCCAGAACAAAGTGCCACAGGCCGGGAGGCTTAAACAACAGAAGTTTACCCTCGCCCCTCTGGAGGCTGGAAGTCTCCAATCAAAGTCCCCCAGGGTCAGTTTCTGTGTGTGCACTCTTCCTGGCTGCAGCCTGCTGCCCTCTCACTGTGTGCTCACATGGCAGAGAGGGGGAGCGCTGGTGCATCTTCTTCTTGTCAGGGCAACAGCCCTGCTGGACCAGAGCCCCATCCTTTTGACCTCATTTAACCTTGAGTATCTCACAGGTTTCATCTCCAAGTATAGCCACTCTGGGGGGTTAGGGCTTCCACATAATGATTTGGATGGAGAACTTTACAGTCCATAGAAGGGGGTGAGGAAAATGTGAAGAATGGGAGCACACAGGGGGTGAGAGGTGAGACAGAGTTTGGGTTATTTGTTGTATAACTAACCCTAAATTTAGTGGTTTAGCACAATCATCTATTTTCTCAGGATTTTGCAATTTGGGCAGCTCCTTTCTGCTCCATCAACATCAGCTGAGGCCTTGCCCACCATGGCTAACACCTGGGAGCTCAATGGAACTGATGGCCAGGGGCTCAATCCTCCTCTGTGCGTCTGTGCAGGCTTCCTGTCAGCATAGTAGCTGGTTTCTAAAATCCAAACAGTAGCTCAGCTGGTGTGGCTCAGAGGTTGAATGTGGACCTATGAACCAGGAGGTCAAGGTTCGATTCCCAGTCAATCCCCTGTAGGGAATGTGCAGGAGGCAGCCAGTCAATGACTCTCTCTCACCATTGATGTTTCTCTCTCTCTCTCTCTCTCCCTTCCTCTCTGAAATCAATACAAAAAAATATATATATTTGAAATAATAAGAAAAATTCAAAAAGGAAAAGTTGCCCATTCTTTTAAATGTTAGGTTTGAACCTGGCAGAAGTATTATTTCATTATAGATGTCACAGAGCCCAGTACAGCTATTGGCCATTCATATCACAATATCATGTTTTTGTGTATCTATGTATATATACATAGTAAAATGATTAGTACAGTCAGCTAATGAGCATACCTAGTATCCCCTCATAGTTACCTTTTGTGTAAGTGATACAAATACCTTAATTCTACTCTCAACAAATTTCAGGTGTACAATACAGTATAGTTAACAATCATCAAGAAACAAATACACACACACACACACACACCCATCGTCACCATGCTGTCCATTTGATCTCTAGCCTTATTAATCCTATATAACTGCAACTTTGGACCCTTTTACTAATATCTCCCCAATTCTTCCACCTCCTGGCACCTGGTGACCACCACTCAGACCTTACCTTCTTGTCCAGCTGGTATATGGTTGTTTGGCACAATCTCCTTGGCCATATATATTTTTGCCCTGGAAGTGTATATTGACCAGCTCTTTCCCCAAACCAGCACAACCCCAAATAGTTAAAATACCAGGAAGGGGCACACAGAAGCTATGAAATTCAGGGCCAACTGTCCCAAATGCCACTGCCTGTGGTTTGTTCCTCTGTGACCAATGCACAGGGGTCCCTTGACTGAGTGTGCAGTTGGCTGTGTTTGTTTTTCTGGAGAAAGTCCTATAATGGGTTCCTCATCCAGAAAAAAAGTGCTACCATCAGGATGACAGAGCTAACCTGAATCCATCTCTATAACGTGGCTGTGGAACGCTGACCGCTTTCCCAGCCTCTCCGGGTCTCCCATAGAGAAACCACATGGTAGGTTGATCATGGGCCTGCCACCGAGAAGGAGTCCAGTAATGCATGCACCCAAATTCACCTACTCCTGCTTTTTTTGTAACTTTGTCTCATGGAAATATCAGACACAAAAGTGGGCAAAACAGCTTAATGACACATGTCTGCATGTACCCAACTTCAATAATTATCAATTCATAGCTAATCTTATCTCATCTACTCCCCCTTTCCTTTTTAAAAATTATGTCTAGAACAGCACACATACTGAGAAATGCTGGTGTTCCAAGTGTGTGGCACGGTAAGTTTTTAGAGTGTAAGTTATCCTGGGAAAGATTCTGATACCCAATTAGGATGTAGGGAAGAGAGGTGTTTCCCATACCACTGAGCAATTCTCAGACACTCGATGGGTGTCCAGAAATAGCTTCAGATCCCACAAGTGAAGAGCTTAGTCCTTCAAAACTACCACCACTTCAGAAGCCAATCAGAAATCCAGGTCATCACCTGTGTGCCTGACCATTGGCCATAAATCAGAAGTTTACACCACCTTTCCTTGGGTTTAATTTGCTAGTATGGCTCACAGGATTCAGGAACCCAATGTACTAGGTTGCAGTTTTATTACTGTATTACAAAGGATATTAGAGGATGCAAATCAGCAGTCAGATGGAGCTTCTATTCCTGTGAAGATTGGAGCCTGGCCTGAAGGCAGGTGAAAGCCTTCTTGTTCCCCATGTGGAAAGTCCTTGAACACTGTTTTTCTTTTTTCTTGTTCTTGTTTTTTTGTGTGTGTGTTTTTAGGCTTCATTACAGAGGAACAATTGATTAACACATCGGCCCTTGGTGATTGATCCAAACTCCATCCCACTGTAACCTCCTCAGAAATTGGGGTGCATAAGTGGGGGGCACTGAAAATTCCCTCTTCTCATGGTCTGTTCCCCTGGCAACCAGCTCACCATTTAGGTGGTTTCCAAAATTCACCCTATTAACATAAACCCAGTTCTGGTAGAAAGAACCTTTTTATAAGTAACAAAATAACCATTTCACCTGTATGGCTACAAAGCTTCAGAAAGTGAAAATTCAGGGACCAAATATTATAACTAAAAGATGCTCTCATGGCTCTTAGCACTCAGGAAATCCCAAGAGCTTTGGATGCTATGAGCAAGGAACTCTGAATGAAGACCAAATATATATGGAAAATATATTTTGGTCATTTGAATGACCTAACATCCTAAGGTAATGACACTCTTATGTGAATTTATACCAGATTAACTTCAAGAATATATAAAACTCTGTTTCTATATAGCTCTAACTTCACAAATCCCTTTCAGTTAATGTCACAAAATTACACATTTATGCATTGTGTATCTAAAAACATAGACTATAATTGTTTTAATATATTAGTATCTTCAATCAAGTAGAAAAAAAGTGGAATGACAAACCAGTTATGCTACTGCTAGCTTTTGTCATTGTCCGTGTATTACTACTGTTAAGAGATTTATTTCTTCATAAGGCCTTTACTTACTGTCCAGTGTCTTTTCATTCCAACCCGAAGAACTCTCCTCATGCAGGGCAGATCTAATGGTAAAGGATTATCTCAGCTTTGCTTTATCTGGAAATGTCTTAATTTCTCCCTTAATTTTGAAGAAAAATTTTGCTAGACACAGGATTTTTATTTGACAGCTTTTCTCCTTCACACCTTGAATATTTCAACCTACTACCCTCTGGGGTTCAAGGTTTCTGATGAGAAAAATACTCATGATTTTATTGGCAAATGATTTTATTGGCAATATGATCACAGATATCTTCCTCAGAGTTTTATAGATGTTAATAATGCACCTCCCTGTGTCTTATGCAACAGAACATTTTCTTATAGCATTGTGAAATCAGGTAAGTTGCAGCATCATTTGAGATAAAACAGACTTTCAGGAAAACAAATTGGATTTTATAATAAGAGACACTATAATGATTCTAACAGATAAAAATTATTACAGATTTTCAAACTATAAATAAAAAGGCTGCTGAAGCATCCTCTAGATTTTAATTTCTAATAACATAAGTATCGATCGTTACTGTCCCACATAAACAAAAAGCTCTTTGAGTTCCTTTTACTTTTTCCGAGTAAAGAGAACTTGAGAATAAAAAGTGAGCATCCCCAGCCATGATTGGCCCATTTCTTACTCGGACCCCTAAACACACCACTGTAAGGGGATTACAAAAAAGCCTATGTAAGGCCCTGAATGGGCCAAGGTTTTTGTCCTTGTAGCCCAGAAAGCTGGTTTCTGAGGAGTGGTTGGACTTGGACCTCTTGTTCTCCCCTTCCCCCTCTTATTTATCTTTTCTTTACTCCCATTTTCTTTTTCTCATTTGCCTTTTCTTGTGTGTGTGTTTTTTTTATTTTTCCTTGATCTCTTTCCTCCTTACTTTCTTTATACTTTCATCTTGCTCATTTTTCTTTTTTCATTAGTGTTTTTATTTTAAAAAATAATATTAATTAGCATTGTTATTATCGTTAGTATAGTTAGTATTGTTGGTATAGTTAGCAAGGTTAGTAAGCATAGTTGGCATTATTAGTACAGTGGTACCTCGAGTAACGAGTTTAATTCATTCCGTAACCTTGAAACTATGAGACGCTCGAGTCGAGTAAACTGGTGGGTCGTGTGCAGCCGGCTGATCCGTGCGATTACTCCTATCTCAAATTTTGCTCGTATTTCAAAGCAAAAATCACTCACTCGATGGCTCGAATCTCAAAAATCTCATATGTTAGGCCACTCGTATCTCGAGGTACCACTGTATTATCTATTACTATAGTTACCAAGTCATGTGGAATTACTTTGCAGCTAATCGCTGTGGACCAGGTGTCCCATACTGGTGATTATGAGCTTTGCCAAGGTGAGTTTGGGCCAGAACATTCTGATGGGGATGGAAGTGCCTATGAAAGCCATTGATCAGCAGGGCTCCTCCTGCTTCCGGAGACTTTTACTTTGGGAAGCCCAGTGCATGAAGAGGTTAAAACACTCCATTATACTCAGTACTGACTGAAAAAGAGGCCCGAGGCATGTTGGGGCAATTGCTATCACCTGTGCAGTACAAACTCTAGAGGGTCACAGTCAACAGGAACTTGAAACAAAGAACATGCTCTTTGATGCTCATAGGAACATCAAAATTGTGGACTTTGTTTACTGGAAATAAGTTGAGCATGCATGTCGTGCTCTCTTTTGCTGCCCCAGAACTCTTCCAGGGCCCAAAGCATGATGGACCCAACACTGCCATTGGGATCCTATGAGTAATTCTGTATAAAATGTTGACAGGGATCCTGCCCTTTGTGGGGAAAAAAAAAAACTTTAGGGAGCTACGCCAGTGAGTACTGAGTGGGAAAACCCCATGCCATTTTCCTTTCTTTTCAAGTAGAAAATACTTCTAAAAAATTATGATCCTCAACCCCAGAGACAAAAGTAGTTTAAAAGAAATTATGGGGGACTTGTGGCTAAACATGGGCCAAGAAGAAATACTCGGCCCTCACAGTGAGTCTCCCTGTGACATTGACATGGACTCCTGGGTGTGTCAGATGATGAGCCTGGGGTTGGAGTGAGGTGAGATCCAAGAGACAGAAAAGCACACGAGGTTCACCAACATAGTGGCCACCTGTCTCTTTAGGAGCAGCAAGAAACCAAAACTGGAGTGCCACACTATCGTGACAGGGCCCTTCTCTTCCCCTGACCACACAGCCGTGGTCCCTTCCCAACTCGGGAGGTTCACACAGAGTTCTCCCTGTGTCTGGAAGTGTATAAGCAGCCTGAGGACCAGGAGTCATGGAAGCCAAAGAGCCTGCCTATCCCCCCAGGCATTGCAGAATTAGAGACTGCCATCTCCAGCTCAGAGCCCCACCCCCCACCAGACCCCCACTGTGACCCTGGGGACTCCTCCATCCACAACATTATCCTCAGCAGCAGCAGTGAATCCCCAGAGGGAATTAGCCAAGGCCAGCACAGGGTGGCTAATGGGTGTTTGAGCTTTATGTTGGAAAAGCTTTGCTCGAGGCCACCCACAAACAGGCATGCCAGGCAGAACAGAGCAGAGTCCATGTAAGTAGTGGATGGCCAAGGCAGGGCTGCAACCACAGACTCCAGGGAGGTCAAGCTGAGGTCCCTGACTTTTCCCTGCATGTGGTGTAGGGCAATAGGCATAGGCTGGATGCAGAGAGCTTCCAGAAAAAAAGGAAGATAATTTGCTTCCTCCCTGCACAGAATCGGAGCTGTGCATCCTCCAGTTTGAGAAGGTCCTAGTGATGTAGCCCCTGGACTTAAGCAAAACAATTAAGTGGGGGTGGGGGTGGGGGTTGTAGAGATAACTATCATACTGTATTTGCCAGGCCTCCCTGAGTGACAGCACTTGGTCCAGTGAGCATGGAAGTGTGCAAACTGCCTGGGATTCTCTGCCTGGGCACATATCTTGAGGGAACCTGGCAGCTCTGTGGCCTTAAAAATTTAGGATCAAAAATACCTGCTGAGCTTGGAGGGCAGCTGGCTCCACCTGGGGGACAACAGGAGAGGCCCCTCACTGCAGGCCCACCCCTCAGCCCCTACTTGGGTAAAACTGCAGAGACTGGGATGTTGCTCCTGGGGTACTCCTCACCTCCCCTGTCTCCTTTTTTCTTTTACTTTTCTTCTCCCATGTTTGTAGGAAGGGGTGATTCTTATTAAAGTACTTGGTTCTTGGTTTTTCCTAGTCTTGTAATAAACTTGGTGCTTCAGAAAGATGCATTAGTTACTTTAGTTACATTTGTTTCTTCCATGCACAGAATCTGGGCTGTGCATCCTCCAGTTTGAGAAGCATGAAGTGATACAGCCCTTAGACTGAATCAGAACAACTGAATGGAGAGAGAGAGAGAGAAAGAATGAGAGGGAGAGAAAGGATTATCACTGTAACTCCCAACAGCAACAAATGTGGTTCTGAAGATCAAGGTTGTCAGCTGTACTGCAGGGCAGAAAGGCAGACCTGTGTTACCTTCTTACACTCACATTACCTAACATTTGCATAAGCCCAAAGGGAATTTTGGTCCAAGAGGTCCATAATAAGACAACAAAGTGCAGCTTTGAGTCCTGACAATGAGGCAGGCGTTGGTCCTTTTCCCTTTCCCCTTTAAGAAAGGACTGGAGAGCATCAGCCTGCGGACTGAATGGTCCTCAGTTTGAATCTGGTCAAGGGCACGTACTCAGTTTGCAGGCTCAATCCCTGGCCCTGGTTGGGGCAAGTGCAGGAGGCAATTCTCACATCAATGTTTCTCTCTCTCTGTCTTTCCCCTCCCTCCCACTTTCTAAAAATCAATGAAAACATATTCTCTAGTGAGAATTAACAAACAACAAAACAAAAGAAGGGACTGGGATGTGTGGGTTTGATCACAGAAAATAAAGGGGGTAGGAGGAAGCTCAGGTTCATCAGTGGGTCCGAGTTAGGAGGATGCAGTCCTCTGAAGCCCTGAGGTCGCACAGTGGAGTGGGAAAGACAGGCTCTGGGCTCCAGGCTCACCCCCACAGCTCAACAGCAAACCCCTTACCGACTTCCAGCCTCTTTCTCCTCTGGAAACAGGGACAAAGTTCCCCTCACCTGTGTGCATTACAACACAAAGTGCTCGGTTGAATTGTGTACCCTGGAGGGTGGGGATGGGCTGCAGGCTGGGCCCAGGGCAGGTGGGAGAGGTGAAGTTGCCATCTAAAGAACAGGGCTGAGTGTGTGCCTTTTAATGTCCAGAAACAGATAGCTGCCAATAGCAAATTCATTAATGAAGTTCATTGATTAAGGTCATGTATACGATCTCCTGTCAATTACAACCACCTGAACAGAGGCCTTCAGAGTTTATCTGCCACACTATTGCCTGTCACAGAAGAGCTCTGCTCAGTTCCTAGAATACAGGAGGCCTCCACACACCTGTGCTTCTATGTGCTCTGCACTTACTCTCGTTCAGTGTCTCAGTAACTCCCCACCGCCGAAGGCATGCCCCCTACAGGCATAACAAGGAATATGAGAACCGGCCCTTCTTTCCCCAGCTGTACAGTGTGCCTGCAGTAATACACCAGCAGCAACCCTGAGCACGTGGGGTATCTCCCGCACTTCTGCACCTTTGCGTGGTCTGCTCCTCTTGCTACTCGGTTGCCTTGGATTTGAACCCTCAGCTACCTTTTCCATTCTTCCTTTATGGTAGGTGGTGGTTGCTCACACAGCACACTGCCTTCTTCCTAGGGATGTTCAATTAGAAGAAAACATGGGTGGTCCAAGCCAATTACAGCAACCACATTCCCCCTGCTAGTGATTGGTTGAGGTGAGAACTCCCCTAGTTTGGGCCAATGAGATATTAGAAGACGTCTTCAGGGACTCCTGGGAGAGATTTTTTTCTTCCGGGAAAGAGATGGTTAGGAAAGAAGACGCTCCTTTGCTTCTGGCTTAAGAACCAACTATGCCGATGAGATGCCTGGAGTGGAGGCAGCAATAGTGTAACCATGAGGGAGTGACAAAAACATTCTGGTAAATGGTGGAATGGAAAGGTAGGGGCATCTGAGTCACTGAATACAGTATTGGGCCACCTCTCAACCTTCCATTTCCCACATCATCTTTCAACATTAAATGTTAGATCCCTTTGTAGTTTAAGCTACTCTTAGTTGGGTTTTCTGTTATTTTAGCCAAACACTTATCTAACTGCCTTCAGGTCTCAGTTGAAAATTCCCTATCCTTAACAAGTTTCCCTGAACACTTGGGTCTCTGCCCCTGCTCCTGCCCTTGAGCCATGTGCTATGGTGCTCTGTCTGTGTCCCTGGTTTATCCTCATTTGATCTGTGAATAACCCTTAGGCAGGCCCCTGCCTCCTCTGTCCACTTGACAATGGGCTTTAGAAAGAGCAGACATCTGGCCACCTGACCCCCTTCTTGGCTAGAAACCTTCAGCCATTAAATAATAGCAAAAACAAACAAATGAAAAAAACTTGGGGATCACTTTGGCCCAAGCATTGCCTCTAGTACCTGGGGGCTTCTATAGCATCTTCAGCTTGAAATGTGAGGTCCCAACTGTCATGTCTTGCCTCACCTGGGCCTTCAAGTGCTGAGCTGTTGATTTATTGCCAGGTCAGTCTCCTGCAGCAGCCAAAGGAGCCCATGGTGTGGAGTCGTGAGCTCAGTTGCAAGGGAGACGTAGAAAGGAGTTGATTACATCCTGTTCCAGACTGAGCAAGCAAGGTTCTCTGAATGTTCTGGGAAAAACCTCCGATGTATAAATGGCCAGTAAGGTCCCCCAGTGCCAAGAAAGTAGGTGTCTCTACATATGATGGAGAGGCGGCAAAGGCTTTGGCCTCCCCTATCGCAGCTCCAGTCTGTGAATGGGGACTCCCATGTGGTCACCTGAGCACGACTCTGTGATGGCCAATGCTGGGAGGGTGGATTGGTGCCAGTGGAGGAAGGGGAACTTCAGTACAAATTGCTTCTCTGAGTCTCCCAACAGTCACATGGCAGTTACCAAGTCTCAGGTACCCACAGTACAGTGGGCGTGGGACTGATGCCTCAACTCCCATTATATGGACAAGCTCCGTTATGTGGCTTCCCAGAGTGCAAGCAGGGCATGGATGTGCGATCTGGCTCCATACTTCCTCACTGTGGCTCATCCCTTTTCTGAGTCTTGGTCTTGCCCTTTAAAATGAGCCATCAGCTGCTACCTTACCAGGGTCAATCCTATGAGGATTAATTTGATTTAGCCTGTGGCCAGTCCTCCACAGACATTGCTTAAACCAGTTGCATCTCTAAATTAGATTGTAGTTCTTCCGAAGTTATTCCTGAAAGCTGGCTGAAATCCCTCCTGTTGAAGTTCCAGGGTGCTCCATTTAGCCAAGTGGGAACAAATAGAACTTTTTTGATAACCAATGACAGAAAACCTCAGTGGCTTGTATAAGCAAACAAATCAACAGGAAACAATTTATGCAACAAAGATATGTAAATGGAGATCCTTTCAGGCAAGCTGAATGAACCCAGTGCTCAATGAACTCAGCAGGAATCATCTCTCCTGACCTGTTGGCTTTACTCACTTCCTTGGTGCTGCTGTCATTCTCAGGTGAGCTTTCCCTTTATGAAAGCAAACTGGCCACCAACAGCCACAGGATCATACATAACTTCCAGCTCTCCAACTGAAATAGAACTTCTCTTCCCCCGTTATTCTAACACGAGGAACTGACTCATGGGACCTGACTGGTTACCTTCCCAGCCCTGAACACCAAGTTAGATGGAGCGTGCTGACTGGCTAGTTTGAGGTCATGTGACTTCCCTCTTTAGAAATGGAACACTGAGGCTTGTGTTCACTAGTAATGCTCTACTCTCTGAGCCACACCAGCCATGGGCCTTTGTCATAGTCTTGCAAAGGTTTTAGAGAATTAAATGGCAATGCCACATCAAAACTTTTTATATGCCTTGTTATTTTTGTAAAGTTTTTTTAATTGCTTGCACATAAAAAATAAAATAGAATTACATGATAAACTATCTTCTTGAAGTAATAAATAATTCATGAGTGCATAAATTAATTGGAGAAAGAACATTGTTTTGTGTTTAATAAATATTTATCAAGTAATAACGCTAATATTGTTTTGATCAATTCTATGAATAACTACAATGCTAATTCAATGTGTAATAAAATTTTTGATACAAATATTTATTATAACAGATAATTTAAAACCAATTAAAATTAACTTTATAATTATTTTCATTGTAAAGTATGAAAGCTAACCTATAAAGAACATTGACATTCATTTTGCATGAGGTTGTAAAAAGAAGCTCAAGTATTCAAACAATATAGAAATTTCAACCATTGAAAATTATCTTATTCAGACTTCACAGAGAAAGGTGGAGATATGCTGAAAATTTGATTATTTGTAGCTATGTCAATTTTCAATGCAAGATTTTAGATGTTTAATTAGAAAATATGTCAAATGGTATAAAGTATCTTTGTATCAGTTTTAATATATTTTAAGTAATCACAAATTAGTAAATGTAGTCCTGGTTATAATAATATAACAAATAATAGTATCTGAATTATTTCATGATTGTATAGGTATGTTAAAGCTATATATATTAGAAATAAACTGAATGTGAATGATAGTAAACCAAAATTTTATTGGAGCTCTAGGGGCATGGAATTCCCTAGATACCAACCAAAATATTATTAAAACAAATATATGTAAATCCAAAACTGATATATGTAAACCTCTAGAACTGTTAGAACTGTGTACTGCACATCATGTTATTGAATGCTAGAATTTGTGATTGCATATACATGTTATTAAGCCATGTAAGCACTTTGAGAAGTTACATAAATATCTCCCTCCCTTAAATATCAGAAACAATCTATACTAATAAAAGAGTAAATTAAAATTAGTCACAATGCCCTCACAGTAACAACCAAACGTCAGGCTGTGTGGGGCAACCAGGCAGGCAAGGGGATTAGCAATGGATGACCAAATGACTGACCAGCAGGTTGTGTGGGGTGACCAGGCCAGTGGGGAGGGGTGACAGTGAGGGGTGACCAGTCCAGCAAAGGGGTGCAGTGAGGGGCAACCAAGCCAACAGAGGGGAGCAGGGAAGGGTGACCAGACCAGCAGGGGTGGGGAGTGGGAGCAACCAGTCTGGCAGGAGAGGGCAATTAGGGGTGACCAGGCTGGTGGGTGGCAGTTAGGGATGATCAGAGCAGTTTGTGCGACCAGGCCAGTGTGGGGGGGGGCAGTTGGGAGTGACCAGGCTGACAGGGGTGGCAGTTAGGGATGATCAGGTAGGTAGGCAGGTGAGCAGTTAGGAGCCAGCAGTCTCAGATTGTGAGAGGGATGTCCGACTGCCAGTTTTCCCAGGGATCAATTGGGCTGAAACCAGCAGTTGGACATACCCCCAGGGATCCCAGATTGGAGAGGGTACAGGCTGGGCTGAGGGGATGAATTTCATACATCAGGCTTCTAATTTATATACTGCATATAAAAGCCTAATATACAAAGTGTCCCCTAGGGAATTCAACTGACTGGAAGTTTGATGGCTCGCTATGACATGCGCTGACCACTAGGGGGTAGTACAGAACAAAGAAAGGCCCCTGCCAGCAGCCAGCAGCCACTAGGGACCCTACCTGTGCATGAATTTTGTGCACTGGGCCTCCAGTGTCAGATAAAAACAAAACAGTAAGGACATCCTCAGACAACATCATGACATGAACCTTATTTTAGGCTTTCATGCTATCACAAACATCACATTAAAATATGTTTTATAGCAGACTCTACCACCCCATCTGTATTTAATGCAAGATAGATCATTTCTTCTTTTGTCTATGTAAATTGAAAAAAATTGGCAGGCCACTTTTTCTTATATGTGCATAACACTTTGCTCCTTGTACTTCTCAGGGGAACCATAGCATCATGGAAATGTTAAACTCACAATATTATAAACCTAACCCTCTTTTTTACAGATAAAGAATTTATTCTTAGGAAAATCAAGCTACTCCCCTAAGGTCAGACAAATTGACATCAAAATTGAGATTATCATCCAAGACTCTAAACAAAAGTTGAGACCTTTGAAAAGCTGTAGCAAAACACCTTTACTTTTGTTAAATGTTACATAGACAGATATGTATTTACTGACAAATTTAAAATGTGAATAAATAAGATATTTTCATATTTTAACAAAATATTAATAGTGATTTATTAATATAAATCACTGCCATCACTGCAGTGACGGATATGGGGCAAAGTTATGCTCATGGAGTGTTGAGGAAAGCAGACATCAATCTGCTTTTGTTTTGTTCCATTAATCTCTCGGCCTCCCCTCACCCTCCCCGCCCCCCCGCAGCCATTCACTCAGGACTATTCCAAGACTGAGTCAATACCTGAAGAGTGAAGTATAACATCAGTATTTAATCCCAGACAACTATGTATTTTGAGCTGCATAGATAGTATTTCTTCAAGCAAAGGGAGCTTGGAAGGGATATTCCACATGCTTTTGTGAAGATGAGTATTGGAAATGGAGGGCAGAAGTTAAATCAACTGTATGTGCTGTATTATTGTGATTGTTCAAATAACAAAACATGGGTTTTGTTTCAGCTCTAACCCTTGACTAGCCTGTCTCTGAAGTACATGCGGGAAGGGAAACTAGGAACTTAGAAACTTCACAAAATAAACAAACAAATGATCCCTGTAGATAAATAGTTTCAAGGGAAATAAGTATAAACAGGAGACTGACTCCCTAAGGCAATTGGAGAGGACTTCTGCATATGTAGAAGGTGGAAAGTAGGTTGGGACATAATCATAGACAGAGGCAATGCACACTGGTGTTCTCCAAACACTAGGTTATTTAAGCCTCATCACTACAGGGCTGCTTCAGACACACTGGGCAGATCTAAGAAGCAGGGAAGTACGTCTCCTCCTGTAGGAGGACAGGACAGAAGCCAGAATGAACAAGATCTATTGTCTACATTAATTCTAGTAACTCTCTCTTTCTCTTTTTTGTTATGTATATAAACTATTAACAGACGAGGCCTGTTATTTCTTCTTGGACATTGGTGTGCTAGCCTTGAACATGAAGACCACAGAGTGGTGCAGCACTCTGTGGGCCTGGATTTTCTTCAGTCGCTCCAGGTCTTCATGAAGCTTGTTGTGCAGACCACTGGCCAAGACATGGCTGTATTTTCCATCCTTCATATTGTTCTGTCCAAGGACCAGTTTGGAATCTTGTACGGGCATGGGTTCTACATAATGGTGATCACAGTTCCATCCCATTCTCTGAGAGCTCTCCTGGCCTCTAAGTGAGATTGATGTCTGCTTTCCTCAACACTCCATGAGCATAATTTTGCCCCATATCCATCACTGCAGTGATGGCAAAGGCTATTGATCACCATCCATCAATATTGAGTACTTGCAAATGTGCTGCAACTTCTCAAGAATCTCTAGAGATATGGCAGCAGTTGGCTGGGGACCTCCTGTGGAAGAGCTCTAGTGACTTTCTCTACACAATTAAGAACACAAGAGGACTGCCTGGCCGGTGTGGCTCTGTGGTTGAGCATCAACCTATGAACCAGGAGGTCATGGATCGATCCCAGGTCAAGGCACATGCCTGGGTTTTGGCCTCTCTCATCAATGATTCTGTCTCATCATTGATGTTTCTATCTCCCTCTTCCTTCCTCTCTGAAATCAATAAAAATACACTTAAAAAAAGAATACAAGAGGATAACTATATGTGTCTGAGAAAGAGGGAGAAAAGTGGGAATGGGAATCACTTGGTAGCTTTTTCTGATAATTGTTGTATCATTCTGATTGTCCCTAAGACAATCAACTGAATTGTCCAAGTACAAGACTCAATACACAAATTTGTAATCTTTCTTATTTTATAATTCCCGAGCATGCTAACTACATTTTGTAATGAAAAGAAAATCATGCACAAAATTTAACAAGAAAATTTGACTTGAAATAATATCCAGTTTTTCAAGGTATGAGAGAGACTTGAATTTCTAATTGATATAGAATATTGTCATTTTATCTAAATTAGATGAGTTTATTCATAGGTCATCTACACTTTTTAAAATATTTATGTATTACTCAATGGCAACTTTCATAGGAAGATATAAAGAACTATTCTATAAATGTTAGGAGCATTAGCTACATATTTTATATTTGTTTATATCCATCTTACAAAATTTAATAGATTTTCATTTATGACCAGGATTAGTAGACAGTTTAATTTTTATGACTATAAGAAGCTGTATATTTCTTTTATGTTAATGAAGCCCAGGATTCCTTGAAATATATAAATACATATACACATACACACTCACACACACACATCTCACATGCTTGTGCACACAGATAAATCTATAGGATGCTGAAAAAAATAGGGAAATGGATAAAAATGGTGTAGGCCTTATAAATTCAGATAATCATTTTAACATATTACCATGAGGGAAATTAATGGGAGGGTAACTGATTTTCCCTGAAGCCACACATCTATGACCAAGCCAAAAATAAGAGGATTCCAAATTCTTATTTCTCTCTTATGACCAGAAGATTCTATTCTTTCTCAACCACCATCACTACCAACCCACCCTCTTTTTGTCTAGGGAAAGGGAACTTCCCAGTGAATGTTAAAAAAACACATTATGTAATATAATATTTTGGTCTCTCTTTTTCGAAGCATCTACCTTGTTTTTTGTCTGAATCCTACGTGTTAAAGGGTTTATTTAAGGCTGAATCAATGATAAAGCTGCTGTGCATTTTAATGGCATTAAATACACACCACATATACTTCTTTTAGGCTTTTCTAAAAGGTAGAAGCCATTGTAAAATTGACAATTGCAATTTCCTCACATAGTTAAATTCCAAAGCCATTATTTTTCAAAATAAATAAATACACATTTTTAATTTTAAAAAGCAAGCACATTAGAGCTGAAATTTTGAGTGGGTAAAACATTCACCAAAGGTTGTTGAGTGCCTAATTCCTCCATTCATCTGCTTTCCCACTACTGATTCTGATGTGTTAGAATCTTCTCTCCAACAAGCACAATTAGAACTAATCATTTTGAGGAAATGTTTCCCAGAAGACACGTTTTTGCATCAAGAAAATGTCATCCAGTAAAGGGATGTTCTGGAATGATTGCAAGTGCAAAACTCATTTTCCAAGATAGCAATCCTTCAAAAAGAGGGCTGGGCAAATGGCATCTTTAGCCTGTACAATGAAAAACTAAACAAATTATGTTTACTGTTGTAAACATTATAAATATACAGCCTTATTAAAAACACATGGATGGTTGATAGAGGGAAGGGGGTTGGGTAGCCGGGTGGAAAAGGTGAACGGATTAAGAAGTACAGATTGTAGTTACAAAAGAGTCATGGGATGTAAATATAGCATAGAGACTATCTTATATAATAAAGAGATAATATGCAAATTGACCATTACTCCAACACACAAGATGGCTGCCCCCATGTGGTCAAAGATGGCCAACCCGGGGGGGGGGGGCAGTTGTGGGCAATCAGGCCTGCAGGGGAGGGCAGTTAGGGGTGAGCAGGCTGGCAGAGAAGGGCATTTAGGGGTGACCAGGCCAGCAGGGGAGGACAGTTGGGGGTGACCAGGCTGGGAGAGGAGGGAAGTTAGGGGTGACTGGGCTGGCAGGGGAGGACAGTTGTGGGTTACCCAGGCCTGCAGGGAAGGGTAGTTGAAGGGGGCCCAGGTCTGCAGGGGAGCGCAGTTGAGTGTAACCAGGCCTGCAGGGGAGGACACTTAAGAGTGATCAGACAAGCAGAGGAAGGCAGTTAGGGGTGACCAGGCCAGCAGGGGAGGGCAGTTAGGGGCAATCAGGCAGGAAAGTAGTTAGGCGTCAATCAGGCTGGCAGGGGAGTGATTAAGAGGTGATCATGCTGGCAGGCAGAAGTGGTTAGGGACAATCAGGCAGGCAGGCAGGCAGGCATGCAAGGGGTTGGGAGCCAGAAGTCCTGGATTGTGAGAGGGATGTCCGACTGCCTGTATAGTCCTGATCCCACTAAATGGGCATCCCTAAAAAGTCCCAGATTAGAGAGGGTACAGGCTAGGCTGAGAGACACACACTTCTCCCTGTGTACAAATTTCATGTACCAGGCCTCTAGTAGTCAATAATATCGTAATAATTATGTCTGGTGCCAGGTATGAGTATCAGGGAGAACACTTTTTAAAGTAGATGATTGTCTAATCATTATGCTGTACACCTCTTACATCACATTCGTGTAGGAGCTTCTAAAAATGAACCTAACAGATAACTAACATAAAGCATTTTTTGAACAAAGATTCAAAACTAATGCAAAGTAATACTGAATGTAAACTGCAATTGAATAAAGCATGTGTGAAGATGCTTTCTAAGCAAATTTTTTAGTTGTTTCAGGAATGTTGGTTATGTGAATGAGTTTGTTTATTTATTTATTTGCTTTTATATATATATTTTATTGATTTTTTACAGAGAGGAAGGGAGAGGGATAGAGAGAAACATAGATGAGAGAGAAACATCGATCAGCTGCCTCCTGCATGCCCCCTGCTGGGGATGTGCCCACAACCAAGATACATGCCCTTAACCGGAATCAAACCCGGGACCTTTCAGTCCACAGGCCAACACTCTATCCACTGAGCCAAACCGGTTTTGGCTGTTTTTTGTTGTTGTTTTTTTTTAATGAGTTTTTAAATCAAACAGATTAAAGTTAGTATTCTATCTAACCACCTTTATGACTTGATCAAATTAATAACCCTTTATTTTATTTAAGTTACTTTTGAATGTTTTAAAAAGAAGGTTACTAATGTAGAATCTGTTAAAAAAATGCTTTATGTTAGCTATCTGTTCGGTTCATTTTTAGAAGCTCCTACATGATCGTGATGTAAGAGGTGAGGAAGACATAAAGAGGAATCGTTCTTCCTGGAAATGGGGTGGAAGAAATTAATAGCAGGTGCTCTGGCATATGAACAAATGGCTCCGGAGGCCCAGTGTGAAGCAGCCTTTTTATAAAAAGACTAACTTGCCCATTATTGGATTCCTCCTAGGGACTTAACAAATTTCCACTCCACAGGTACCCTCTTGCTCATGATGCTGTTATTTCCTTATCTATATTTAATTTATTTTTATGATAAAATTTAAAGGATTGATTGTTCCCTTGCTCAGGAGTGGCTCCTATAGGAAAGCGGAAAGCTTTCTGCAGCCCTAAATAGCAAAGGCTCTTAATCAGGACATTGTTTATTACTAGATAAAAAGTTTGCAGATTATCTCCCTGGCACAACACAGAGGACCACTGCTTATCCTTATCTCATTCCATTCTTATGCTGTGATCCTAAGAAGTGCATTGTTGTTTTTTTAAACAGATAATGAAGTATATATTCACATCCTACAGGCTTTTTCAAGCAGTTGGCTTCATAATTCTATTGTTATCTTAAAAGCATATTTTCTGGGTGTTATTTATAAATGCAGCCATTCTTTAACTTCATGAGGAATTATTGCATAGGATAAATAACATGTTGTAACACATTATTATCATTTTTTTGTGGAATGTTTGGGCTACATTTGAGGTTTCTCAGTGGAGAAATTTAATTATATCTCCTCCAATGTTTCTACTGCCGCTGCTAGCAGTGTTGCCAGTATCCTAGAGAAAAATAAACTTAACATTTTAATTATTATGATTAATGTTTCAATATTGGTAAAGGTCACAATGCATTTTTATATGCTACCAATTGAGATGTTGTTAATTACCTTGGTTTATGGATTCTCTTTAGAGATAAAAATGAGTAAAATAGCCAATCCAAATAGGTGTAATATCAAAATTTTGGAAAGAGCTTAAATCTTAGCAATCATAACCTATTTGCCAATCAAGCCAATTAGTTATTCAGCTCTTTATTTTTAGGAATTGAGGTACTTTTACTTAAAAAAAAAAAAGTTTGGCTTATCGATATTATGGAACTTTTTATTTTAACCATTTTATTTTAACTATTTTATGGAACTTTTTATTTTAACCATTTCAGTGTTTCTTCATTTTGTTATCTTTACTCAATATGAACAAAATATGTAAGGATATGTATGAAGCTTTCACTATTTGAAGAGAATTAAATTGGAGAATTGTTTTAAACATTATTTTGATACATTCCATGTTTATTGCTGCATTATTTACAATAGTCAAGATATAAAAACAAAGTGTCCATCAACATGAATGGATAAAGAAATATGTGGTAGATATACTGTATATAAGAGAATATTATTCAGCTATAAAATTTAGTGAGCTCTGGCTGGTGTTGCTCAGTTGATTGGAGTTTCCTCCAATATACCAGTCAGGGCACATAGCTAGGTTTTAGGTTCGGTCCCTGGTCAGAGCACATGTGGAAGGCAACAAATTGATATACTTTCTCACACTGATGTGTTTCTCTCTCTCTCTCTCTCTCTTTCCCCCTTCTTCTCTCTAAAAAAAATCAATAGAAATGTTTTTAAAGAAAAATGAAATCTTTCCATTTGTAACAACATGAATGACACTTGAGAGCATTAATGCAAAGTAAAATAAGACAGAGAAAGATAAATACTGCATAATTTCACTTATATATGGAATCTTAAAAAATATATACAAAATACTGAAGCTCATAGATATATATAAAACAGATTGGCAATTGCCAAGGCAGTGGGTAGGATTGTTGAAATGGGTGAAAGGAATTAAAAGGTACAAACATTCAGTTATAAAATAAATAAATCATAGAATGGAATATATTATATGATGGCTATAGTTAATAAAACTATATTGCATATTTGAAAGCTGCTAAATCTTAAAAGTTATCATCATAAGAAAAAAATTCCATAAGTATGTATGGTGACAGATGTTAATTAGACTTATTGTGTTGATCATTTTGCAATATATACAAATATTGCATCATTGTGTTGTACACCTGAAACTAATATAATTTTCTATGTCAGGTATACCTCAATAAAAATAAAATAGATACAAATGACAACAAAAACATTATTTTGGTAAAACATGACTAGTGACATATTCTAAATTAGACATCCATGGTAGTGGGGGAGTATGGAGAGTTCTATTTTAATAAGAGCTAATTAATAATGCTGTCAGGATCATTCTCTTTAGATGGTTGGTTCTATAATTTATCTCTTTTTAAATACATATATATTTTTATTGATTTCAGAGAGGAAAGGAAAGTGAGAGAGAGAGTGTGGAGGGGCAAGGACCAGACTGCGTTCCCCCCTTAAGGAGTCGAATTAAGGCCAGGGTGACCTCAGGCCTGGAGGCAGTAAAACCAGGAACTGGTGGTTTTCGTACACAAACACCAGGTACCTAAGGCACCCCCAGCTCTGAGGAACCACAGGGTCGTACAAACCACCCCTAGGAAGGACATCTGCATTCCAAGCTGCTTGCTTAATCAGAGTTTAGATAAAGAGTAATGCTTAGCCAAGTCCTCCTGCGCTGAGGATAAAAGGCATTTGCTGCAGAAGTTCAGGGCTCTCGTGCTTCCCTGCTGTGTCAGTGGAACCGGGAGCCCGGACTCGAGTTCGTAATAAAGGCTTCCTAAATTTTCCAATTGGCTGTCTGGTGGTCGTCTTTCTCGGGTGGGTTCGAGTCCCACCTGGGTCGCCCCACAACAAGAGAAACACCAATGGTGAAAGAATCATTGATTGGCTGCCTCCTGCACACCTCCTACTGGGGATCAAGTCTGCAACCTAGGCATGTGCCCTGACCAGGCGTCAAATCATGAGCTCCTGGTTCATAGGTTGCTGGAAACAAATAATTGTCTCACTAATAGAAAGTGTGGACAAGGAACCTGGTAGGCTGGTCAACCTTGAAGCTCTGAAAGGTCAGAGCCAGCCACCCCCTATCCAATTGAGACAATGATACCTGAAGCAACTTCCCCATCAAATAATCATGTAAATTCTTACTGGTAAAATAATCTACTTGTTACTGGAATTGCCTGCTTCAGGGCACAGGGTGTATCCCAAACCTGAATAAAAGGAATGGCAAGGCCTAAGGAAGGCTGTAGTCTTCTCACTAGAGGAAGGCTCCCGCCTAGACCCCCCAATATTCCCAAATTAATACTTTTCTAGTCTCTCTTTTCATTTGCGTGTGGCCTCCTCCAGAACTTGAATCCTGAACAGAGAACCTGAACCACACGGGACCTTAAAGGTCAATATTCAACTACTGAACTACCTCTTTATTTGGTACTTTTACCTACTAGTTTTCTATATTACAAAATATGTTAAATAATTAGTTTCATATTATGTATCATTCCATTCAAAAGGTGTTTCTAATTTGGTCTGCAAACTTTTTTGTCTATAAAATATATTAATACAAAAAATTAAGTATTTAATCAGTACTGCAGACATCTCACAGAGTAATTTTATGTTTTCTGGGTCTAAAAGAATCTGGACTTGTATCTTGTGTCTTTTAATTATTTTTTTTTCTGGGATTAATTTTGCTGAATTTTACAAGAGTATGATAGATTAATGATAGTGGCAATAAACTTGGTCTTTTACCATAGTTTAAGAAACACTATTCCAGAAGATCTTTGAAATTTGAGCCAACATTGACTCAATTTCAATTTCTTTCTCTCTGCTGGCTTTTCTTATGTAATAAGAAAATATCTTAATAGGCCAAGTTCTTCAGAAGGCTAACAGAATCACAAGTTTTATGCCCTCAAGCAAGTTATAACCACAATGAGATCAAGAAGCCCAGCACTCCCACAGAACAATGAACACTTTCCAGATTCTAAACCCTTGGATGCCCCTCAGGCAACAATGCAAAGGGAATCTCCTTAAGGCT
The DNA here is from genome assembly GCA_011751065.1 of Lasiurus cinereus. Taxonomy (NCBI): domain Eukaryota; kingdom Metazoa; phylum Chordata; class Mammalia; order Chiroptera; family Vespertilionidae; genus Lasiurus; species Lasiurus cinereus. The sequence goes on from JAAGEH010000297.1 coordinate 5,924,035, forward strand.
GATAGCTACTGCCTGTAGAGGTCCCTGCTCACACTGCAGAGTTCAGGTTTGGAGTGAAATGTAAAAGTAACATGTGGAGTACGGCACTAATGCAGAAACAAAAGAATAGAGGAATTTTAAAGCTCCGGGTTTGCTTAGTTGTGTGTTTGTTTTTAAGGTATTGATTTTTAGAGAGAGATAAGAGATCAACTTGTGGTTCCACTTATTTATGCATTCGTTGTTTGCTTCTTGTATGGGCCCTTTCCCTTGTGTGTTGATACTGATACAAATGTTCCTTGTATTTATTTCTCTGGACTTTATCTCATAGACATTCCTTCAGGCACTTCATCTGGCAAAACCATAAGGAAAGCACTTTATCAATTGGCTTCAGGGAAGTAGAATCATTCCAAAATTTACTAAAGAAAACTTATAAGCAGTCAGATATAACTCAGAATTCATGGTTTGGGACTGAGTTGCCCTAGCCTCCTAAAGAACTGCAAAATAAAGAAAACTTTCAGTCTCTCTTTAACATTAAGACAATTGGCAGATAATTTTTCATCTTATTTTTTGAAATTCTGTAAGTTTTCCATTGAATTTCCTCTTTTATTTTCTCCACACTAAGCTCTCTTAAACTTTGCATCCCATAAAATTGAGCCTTTCTTTTATCTCACATATGCATGAATTACCTCCATACTTAAAATATCTACTTATTTATTTGGTTCTTCTCTAACCAACTAGGCTATTGTCTTTTCTACTATTCTAGGTTATTAACTAAATCATCAAACAATAATAATATCAAATGACTTTAAACTCCTGAAATGCTAGAGAATGACACTGAATTTCTTCTGATTATGTAAATAATTCATATGTATCATACAATGTAAATAATTGACAAATTATCATTTTTAGAAATGTGAGAATCTTTACAAAATTTAAGAATTGGGAAATAGACTTGGTGTCTATTTATATTTCTATGTTGACAACTTTTCTTCTCCAATAAAAGTAGCTAATAGTGATACTATTTATTTCCTTAGCATATGCCTATAATTTTATTCCTGGACATCTATATTTCATGTAGTAATAAAATTCAGTAGAGCTTATAATTTAAGTGTCATTCTTCATTCTAGTATTCTTAGAGTAACTTATTAAACACAATGGATGTTCCTCATATTTATTCCTCAAACATTAACCAAAAATAAGGCAGAAAATATGTGAATAAACAAATATAAGTATATTTAAGTAACGCTTATTTTGATTGTACCTAGAAATGCAGATGAAGAAATATATAAATAAATAGATTTTTTTTTTTTAGATGGATAGAAGTAGAAGAGTGAATGAATGGATAAATGGATAGACATTTGTTGATGCATATCCTACCCTACTCTTTTCCTTTACAAAAGTACCTAGATTTTACTTTGGGGAGCCAAGTCACATCCACTATATTTCAGATAGCTATTGAAGCTTGATTCTATTTGAAATTCCAAAGGAAGGCCCTGATTGACTTAAACTAATCATAGTTATCTATTAATGCTGCTGTTCTTGATGTTCCTCATAGTGATTGCTCCAGGATGGGCAAAAACTAAGACAAAGCTAAAACTAAGACAAGCTAATATATGGTGTCTCTCTGGCCCCCGTGATTGGTTCAAGGAACCAAAGTCAGTCCAACTAAAGAGAAATCCGAAAGTTTTCTTTAACTGTAGATTTGATACAATGCTCTTTTCTTAGATGAAAAACAACAACAAAAAAAGTGCATGTGATCCAAATGGACTGCCAGCCATCTGACAACTCTGAGCAAAATCAGGCTAAGGATAAAGCCAAGCAAAGAAGACAGCTAAAAGGATCACAAACAATGGATATGCAGCCTTAAATATATCATCAACCTATAGATCAAGCAAAGGACCCTCTAGCTCTAGACTTTCTAGCTTGTGAGTTATTTAGAGTGCATTGAATTTTCTGTCATTTTATCTGACCAATATTTTAAGTGATATGGATAGGTGATAGATAGTTAGGTAAGGTGGTGGTAGTTTGGTAGGCTAGGTAGGTAGATAAGGCACAAACATCTCAACATAGGATAAATAAATGGCAAGATGCATTTGCTCTCTGAGTACAATGGCATAGCTTCCTGAAATGTATGAAAAGTCTATCTGATTTACTGGTTGGTAGAACACCCTAGTTTTCTAAATGCAGAAAGCAATCAAGCTTTTATATATGACCATCTTGATCATCAAGTCAGTTCATGTGATTTGACAGGTGGTGATCAATCTTCCAAGGCAACAACCAAAGGCCTACAATGGCCATATGTTAGTTGATCCACTTGAGTTGAATACAAATGCTTGCATTTGTTATGGGATTTTTATATTCAGTGAGTAAAAATATTTTTTTAATGTATTTTATAATCTGTAAATAACAACAAAAGAAAATGTTAATTCTTAGAGTATGAACTAACATAAGTCCCTTAGTACAGCGTAATGCTAACAAACTTTCATTTGGATTGGAGCATTTTATGCCTAAAGAAATAAAATTAATGTAGAAAATTTTGCCAACATTTTAAATAATTTTCCAAAATTTGAATAGGACTTCCCCCCAGTATTATAATGGTATTATTTATGATGCAGTAAAATAAATTATACATATTCAGAAGAATGGGTTTCAATTCTAATTCTGCTGGCTAGCAAATAGTAATCTTAAACAAGCTGTGAGATATCTATAAATTCTAAATAAATTAAATGTAAATTAGAGCTGTTATTGTTAATCAACATTGAATGCTAAAGATATACTATATATGTATGTGTTGTGCATGTATGTACAAGAGCTATTGTTAAGTCCTGAAATAAAGATATATGTGTGTATTTGTGTACATATGTAATAAATAAAGATTATATATTATATAAAATAAGTTAACAAATAAACCATTCAATTACTAGATAAATTCTATTTGATATGATAACTATATGCCAAAGTTTTGAGTTTAATACCTTTGTTGACCTGTTGCTTTATTTCTGGAAGTGATATCACTAAAGTGGTCCAAATACCTTGCAAACAGAATTCATTGATTAAAATTAAAACTTTATGATAGAGATAAAAATCATTGAACTTGGGTGAGATATTTGGTTTAGTCCCTGCTCAATTACTAATGGCCTGTGCGATATTAGTCAAATTGTGTATCCATACAGAGCTTCATTTAAGGGATAAGAAAACCTAATTCAGATATTTGGAATGAATTCAATTACATATGTAGAAGCACTTTTGCATTTCAAAGATAGGATATACAAAATAAAAAGCTTTTTTTTTTTGCACAGCAAAAGAAACCATCGACAAAACAACAAGAAAGCCCACCTAACGGGAGAATATATTTGCAAATGTTATCACTGATAAAGGTTTAATCTCCAACATCTACAGCCAACTTATACAACTTAATAAAAGGAAGATAAATGATCCAATAAAAAAAATGGGCAACAGACCTAAATAGAATCTTTTCGAAAGAAGACAGAAGGAAGGTCAAGAGACACATGAAAACATGCTCAAAGTCACTAATTATCCGAGAGATGCAAATCAAAACGACAATGTGATACCATCTTACACCTGTCAGAAAGGCAATCATCAACAAATAAACAAACGACAAGTGTTGGTGAAGAGGAGGAGAAAAAGGAACTCTCGTGCACTGCTGGTGGGAATGCAGACTGGTGCAGCCACTGTGGAGAACAGTATGGAGTTTCCTCAAAAAACTACAAATGGAACTCCCATTTGACCCAGCAATCCCATACTTAGGAATATATCCTAAGAAACTATAAACACCAATCAGAAAGGATTTATGTACCCCTATTTTCATAGCAGCACAATTTACAATAGCTACAATTTGAAAACAGCCTAGGTGCCTGTCAGAAGATGAGTGGATCAGAAAACTATGGTATATCTACACAATGGAATACTATGCTGCCATAAAAAAAGAAGGAATTCTTACTATTTGCAGCAACCTGGATGAAACTGGGGAGCATTATGCTAAGTGAAATAAGCCAGTCAACAAAAGAAAAATACCACATGATCTCACTCATTTATGAAAAATAAAGAACATTATAACCTGGTGAACAAAAAAGATAGATACAGAGGCAGTAAAGCATCAAACAGACTGTCAAATTACAGTGGGAAGGTTAGGGAGAGGTGGGGTAGATAAGAGATCAACCAAAGGACTTGTATGCATGCATATAAGCCCAACCAAGGAACACAAGACACTGGCGCGCTCGCGCCCCCACGCGACCGCGCGCCGGCAAAGGGAAGATACGTATACATGCAATACATTAATAAACATTTTTTAAAAAAAATATAGGATATAAAATATTACTGCCAGGAACTAAGCACATCTTTAATGAAAGAGCATCCTAATTAATGAAAAAATAACAGGAGTTTTCTATCTAGAAGTGTATGTATTAGTTTAAACTTAGTAAATTTCTTATATTTTATCTTTGTGTTGAATCTATTAGTTTCTCATAGTAAAGGAATATATTCTAATATGAACAGTACTTTTGAGAACCTCTAAAATTAGGAAAAATAAAGTTTCTTTTAGTATCTAAAAACAGGCCTTTAAGAAACCATGTGCAAACATTTTCATTTAAAAATATAAATAACAGCATTGTGTGACTTCATTTGGAAAGATACCATTAATATAATTTTGAAGAACCTCCAGTAACCTGTTGACTGAGGAGCATTTTTTTTCTTGAATTAGGTAAGAAATACAACAATAAAGACAGGGAATATGAGTGTTATATTGAATCAAGAATATAGGAACACATAACAATAATAATCTTCATATGAAAAAAATATAGAAAGATGGGGCAGTCAGAATGTAACTCAATGTGTTATATAGTCTCTATAATTTCTAAGTTTTTTCTTAATTCCAAATTCAGACCCATTTACCTAGTTCTCAAACAGACATCTTCACATTGATATTTCAAAGCTACTGAAAATGAAATTCCAAACCTTAAGTCACCATGGTTCCCAGCCCACTCTTGCTCCCAAACTGGCATTTACCTTGATCTGTCTCAGTGAATACACTGTCCAATTACTAAAGACAAAAACATGAAAATTATTCTCTTTCTTCCCTCTCATTCCCAACCTAATCAATCACCAAAAGGTTTCATTTTGCCACTTCAATATTTCTCCTATTTGTTCTCCACTCTTCTCACCTCCACTGCATGACCTTAAATTTCATTCCTTACCTATTTTCATTCAATGTTTTTCTCTTCATTTCTCTGGTCCTAGTCTCATTGAAATGGTCCTTTTAACTTGTAAATCTTATCCCACTCACCTGATCATCATTAGTTCCTAATGTTTAAAAAGAAAAAGTGCAAACTCTTCAAATGTTTTCTAAAGAGCTTAATGATGATGTCCACTCGATCTCTCTAGTCTACCCCCACACCCACCTCAACTGTAGTTGGGCTAAATTACTTTAGTTTATTTCCTCTCTTATCTTAAGATCCTACCATGTTGCGCTCTCTTGGTCTGTTCACTCACCTGATCATAATTCAGCTGACCTGCTCCATTCACCAGTAAGTCCATTCAGCCTGTACACTTCATACATACAAAATTCTCTGCTAATAGCTCACAATTTAGCACATGATTATTTTTCCTGCATGAACAGCCTACCCTACTGTGATAGCATTTGCTTGCTTACATCCTCAACAGCCCATGAGCTTCAAACCACACTGACCTGTTTGCATGGCATTCCCATCAGCTGTGGTAGTGCCTAGAACATTCACAGCATATTCTCAAAACAAATTTGGCGGAATGATAAACGGTTAAAATTTAATTTGATTATGCCAATCTTCCTGGAAAAAGTTTAGGGTAACAAGGTCATGCACTTTCCTCCTCACATATGTTGAATTGAAACACACGGAATGAGCTCAGAAGAAACCTTGTGACTGAGTCTTAATAAGGTTGGCACCTGGATAAGACCAGGATTCTAATACCTACATCTTTAGTTTCCAAAACAAAGCTGTATCCTGCAGAAAACCTTAAAAGGAAGAAGGACCTGAGTTGGTTTGGGTCTTGGTCTCTACACCACAGCAGAGGCAGAAATTCTGCTTGAGAAGTACATGTGAAAGAAACCTTTCCGAAGTATTCCTTTGAATTTCCAATTCTGAACCATGGAGCTATTTTTATTTAAGATTTCTGAGTAGACAGCTTACTCAATTACAAAAGAATGTTGGAAATAGTTATTAAAGCTTTGTTTGCTGCTCATCCATATGGGATAACCAAATTGAAGATACTAATTAGCATACTACTGTCATCTAAAGCAGTATTTATTACCCCAAAAGCCCATCATTTTATTATTTTTAGAAATTTGAATAAACTGATCCCCATGAAAGATGCATGAATGTCATAAATAATTATATTCTGCTCATAGTCATCAAATTAAAAACAAAATTGTCTTCTTTCCCTAAAAGGGAAAGCATATTAATGGTTTCTGTTTTTAATATCTTAAATAAAGGTGGGTTGAAGATTAAGAAACATCGTACGAAGAGTTTTTTAGAAATGATGCATAAAAGAAAAAAGTTAGTGATCTAGCAGGAACATAATCTCTGTTAAAGTTAATTTTCATTAAAAAAATAAATCTTCAAAATTGGTAGAGCACATCAACATTATGAGACCTGTTTTTTATTTACTTAATATATTTTTACTGATTTCAGAGAGGAAGGGAGAGAAAGATAGAAACATCAAAGATGAGAATCATCAATAAGCTGCTTCTTACACACTCCACACTGGGGATTAAGCCCACAACCTGGGCATGTACCCTGACCAGAAATCGAACCATGACCTCCTGGTTCATAGGTCGATGCTCAACCAGAGCCACACTGGTCAGGCAAGAGGTCTGAAGAATATAAAAATCAGAAATAGCAATCAAAGCTCATCTGAATTGAAATAAATTAATTTGGTTTGGATAAATGAGAAGCAAAATGTCTCAAATTGATGTTTATTTTACTGCTTTGGTCCTCTAAACTTTGATGCTGGGTTCTGAAAGGATGGCCCCACAATGGTTCTACTTACCAGGTACAATCCTAATGGGGGAATATCTTCTTTTCTCAACCCCATTAATAAATTCAATGCCTACAATACTATATTCACACAAAAAATCATTTACCTTCTCTTCCCATTTATTCTTCAATTCTCTGGTGGTATAGTCTGTGCAGTGTAGTGCTTTTTAGTAACACATAATCAAGGTTAGTATTTTAGCCTTTTTTTTTTTTTTTTCCTATCTCCCCTGCTACGGGCTATGGAAGACTAACTCTGCTAAAAATAGTTCAATGAAGGGATCATTACACACTGGCAACAGAAGGTAACTCTGTAGACAGCCTGTGCACAGAGAGTCTTAAAATACATACATCCTCCAAATGGGATGCATTTTGAATAAGTGCAATTGTATTGCTTCAGGCAAAGTACTTATAGACTTAAGACCAGACTTACTGGCAAAATGTGTGGAACAATTGCCTTTTGTATTAAATTAAAGCTACTTTCTTTTAATTTCAGTTCATCATAAGGCATAAAACAAAAATATTAAAAATAGCTGAAGTGTGTATAAATGACACTTAAAAAAAAAACACCAAAAAACAAAAACAAAAAACTTCTTCACTGTTTCAAATGTACTGGTAAGATAGCCATGTGAATAATACAAGATGCAAAATTCATGTTCCCTACTACCATAGAGCCACAGAATTTTGATCTGAGTTTATACAAAATTATAAATTTACACAGGAAATTAGTTTTTTTTAATTTAAAGAAAATATTGTATTTTCTTGCTCATGTCATATTTGTTAATTGCAGAGAAGTAAAAAATATATATCATTTTTAAAGCAGAAAACTAAAGTTGCCTGACATCTAACTAACCCAGCAATTAACTATTTTAAAAGTTTGGATTTTATTCTCTGTACCTTTATTCAAAATTCTATTCAGAAGTGAGGGGCTGTGCAAGCATAGCCCGAGCATTTGCATGTTAAAAATCTGAAATCATGAATTTGGTTTGGACAATGTTTTATATTATGATTCTTTATTATTGAAACTTTTAATTGTTTTAATGTTTTATTATTCTAAACAATACTCTGTTTTGGACATCCTTATCTACAAATCTATTATTATTGCTTTTGAATACATCCCCAAAACAAACCTATTACCTATCAATCTAAAACTATCCATATATGGATATATATATATATATATGGATAAACTGTATATGGATATATAATGATATATATCACACCAAACTTAAACAGGCAATACTATTGCAATATTATTGCAATAGGGGTCAAGACTATTGCCATAAGTGAGAGTGAACTCAACTCTACTGATAGAAAAGGTGGGAGAGTTTTTAAGCCCTGGGTAAGCTAGTTGAAAAGTACTGGAAGACTTTAAAGGAAAATTTGGTCAATGGGATAGGACATCTGTTTGCAACTGTCAGTTTATAAAAGATAGTGGTCTACCCTCCTACAGAGATGGTCATAGGAACACTCTTTCTTGATGATTCCATTTCAAATAGATGGCTCTTAGGTCCTTGAAAGACATTCCTGGCTTGTAATACAGGCAAGAGACTAGGAGGAGATTTACATTTCAAAGAGATAGGGAAAGAGTTTATAATTGCAAGTTTTCTAAAGTAAATGTTCTGAGAAAAGAGAGGTCAGGGGTTTACTAGTAGAGTCAGGTAGAAATCTGTCTAAAATTTAGTCAAGCTGCGGAGAACATTAAGGCTCTCTTGCTGGGTGGATAGGTAATAGATAGATTATATATAGATAAATGATAACTAGATGAAACCAACCAAGATTACCCTAATGCCATTTATATTTTCATGTGCCACCTACTAACCTAGGTGCTTTCTTTTATCCCTAATCCTTGTAAATTTGTAAATATTAGTATTACAATTTGGGAAATCATGTTTACATTACACATCTCATGTAATACTTATATATAATCTACTCTATATAATTTACAATATGTAACTGCATCTTTCTGGCTTCAAACATGTAATTTAAACTTTAAAAAAATCTACATGTGACTGGTAACTAATGAATAGATTTGTATGCATACTCTCATATGACTTCTTATAGAATTCAAAGGCAAATATTTTTATGTAAAGCAGCAGTGTAAGATTCTTTTGGGGAACTAAGCAACAAACAGATGTTTTCATTAGGTTGGATAACAAATAACAGTCCATAGATCCCATAACTGTAGCACAATACAGATATGATCAGTTTTCATGGAAGAAAGACTGACAAAAAGACAAAATTAATAGACCGCATTTCCGGACATGGCTGAGTGTTTTAAATTAATTAAAAGGAGTGGCATCCAGAAATTACTATTCTTCATACTGTGGTTATAGGTCTCATTAGGGGAAATTAAAATTCTAAGTACTCTGCGTAAATTATTACAGTTTCGTGCTTCTGGGTTTCTATCTCTGCCATTGTCTCTGTGTCTGTAGTGTTAAGTGACCTCAGACAAGCTAATTAATCTTTCCTCTTTGCCTTAGCCTTTTCATCCATTAAATGTGCCCACGGGGAGATTTGTCTGCTAGCACAGAATGGAGTTCCATCAAAGCATCACATTTCAAACCAGAAGAAGACAAAATAACAGTGTTGCCCAACAGCTCTGCTTTTAGGAGCACTTTTATTTCTAACACCTGCACTTCACATCAAATTGCAAATTACAGTTGCCTCTGGGAATATGTGCAAAATGTAAGAGTTAATGCCAACTCTTCAGCACTTGGGATCATAATGTGAACAAAATAAGTTTTAATTATAGTTGTAATGCAACTTTAAATAGGTGTGATCAAACAGGTTGTCATTAGTGGAGAGGGATGGGGAAATATGGGAAATACCACCGGAGAGGGGTACAATCACATAAATAAGCAATTCCCCAGATGGATGGATGGATGTTATTTTCTGCTTATAAAATAAAGAAAAGAGAGCAAGACAAGGTGATATATATATAAGGGGAAGAAATGCTGGCATTTATAGAAATAAACTGTTATATTCTCCATATATTTCTTTTATGTCTATGACATGTGACTGCCAGATTTCAAATTACCTTACTGAGAAAACCACATCGATGAGACTTAGGTTTGCGATGATCAATAGAATGGTCACTAGTCCCATATGTCTACTTTGCATTTGAAATGTGGCTAATCTGAATTGAGATGTGGTATAAGTATGAAATACAAAATTCAAAGCCTTTAAAAGAATCTAAAGGATCTGTTCATCTGTTGGGCTGCTGTAATAGAATACCATAAACCGGGTGGCTTATAAACAACAGAAATGTATTTCTTACAATTCTGGAAGCTGGGAAATCTAATAGATCCACTGTCTGGTGAGAGCCCACCTGGAGGTTCATAAGAGAAGCCATCCTCTTGTGGTGTCCTCACATGGCCGAAGGCGAGCGAGCTCGTTGGGGTCTTATTTAGAAGGAGACTAATCCCATGTATGATGGCTCTGTCCTCATGACCTTACTGCCTTCCAAAGATTCCACTTCCAAATATCATCATATAGGATTTAACATATGATTTGCAGGTCACAAACATTCAATCTGAAGTAAGATCTTATCATTTTTTTATACTGACTGCATATTGAAATGATGTTGTGAATATATTGGGTGAAAGTTACTAAAATTAATCTGTTTTGTTTTACTTTGTAATGTGGCCATTAGAAACTTTAAAAGTGATGTATATGGCTCTCATTGTGTTTCTACTATGTAGTAGTGTTACAGAGAGGAGAGGTGCCTGTGGATTCTGCCTGGAGGTTTAAAGAACTGCTGAAGATGAGAACATTTGGAAGTTGAAAATCCCTCAGTGCATCAACATGCATGCAATGCAAATAGAGATGTGAAGGTTGGACAGTCTTTTCTCTCTCTTGATAATTATTGTGAAGTCATCCACAGATTGAAATATGGTGGCCAGGAGGTCAGCTGTAACATTCCCCCTACTAGCGTCACTTTTTTAAAATTGAGATATAATTGACCCATCACACTGTGTAAGTTTAAGGTGCACAACATTTTTATTTGATGCATTTGTTACAGGATTCCAAGGCAGGAAGAATAGAGAGAGAAACTGAGACAGGAAAGTTAAAACAAGGCTAAACAGTGTGGGCATTGCAGCCAGTTTATAACTAATAAGCCATTATCTACCCCAGCCAAAAACACAGAGCAAATGGTGAAAAACCTCCTTAAAGAGAGAATGCAGAAAGGGAGGGAGTAAATGAAGAGGAAAAAAGGCAGTTTTACTCTCTAAGCAGAGAAGCCAGCAGTCTCCAGGCTTGGCAAGATAAAGTTGCCAGGTGCTTTTCATAAATTCTGAGAAGGCCACAACAACAACAACAGAGAGAGAGAGAGAGAGAGAGAGAGAGAGAGAGA
>JAAGEH010000297.1:5935495-6167885 GCA_011751065.1 Lasiurus cinereus
GAGAGAGAGAGAGAGAGAGAGAGAGAGAGAGAGAGAGAGATTGATCTTGAGATTTAACCTATACCAAAATAGTAGCAGAGAAATGAGAGAAATATTGAGACCTAAATGCCTTGGACAATAAAGGCACGTGCTTTAATCGCTTTAATAAATTGGCTTTTCACAATGCAGTCAAGGTCTCTCCAGTATAAATTTATTTATATGAGAAGACAAGGATCAAGGTTGGGGACAGCCCTTACCCACTGACTCAGGGAGCTATGAGGTAACACCTCTCGGGTGAGAGGTACATGTAACACATTTATGTAATGCAATATAATTACCACTTATCATTAGCTAAAATCTCTATCATATCACATTCTTATCATTTCTTTTTTAAAAAAACATTTAAGGTCTCATCTCTCAGCAACTTTGAAGAACATAATTCAGTATTGTTCACTATAATCACCACGCTGTACATGAGATCTCCAGAATTTATTTCTTCTTTAGCTGCAAGTTTGAACCCTTTGACCAACATCCCCATAACTCCCCACCCCCGCCCAGCCCCTGGTATCCACTATTCTACTCTGTTTCTATAATTTTTACTTTTTTAGATTCCACTTATAAGTGATACCATATAGAGTTGTTTTTTTTTTGTGTGTGTGTTTTTTTTTCAGTCTGTCTTACCTCAGCATAAGGCCCTCAAGGTCCACTTACACTGGAGCAATAAATGTAATAAATCTAACCAAAAGTAACCTCACAGGGTGATCTGATCACAAATTCTTAACTGAGCAGGTCATGGTGAGTATTATACCTCCCCCTGTAACTTTCCTCATAAAAAGATTATCTTTTCCTTAGGCAAGCCCTGTCCATTGTTTTTGTGCACCTGGTTTAACCCACCCACCTTCAAGAAAGCACATAATCTTGTTAACTATTCCATAAATCCAATTTTAGAAATTTCCCAGTCTTGCCTTATCTTCTGTTCACATAATCTTCCTTAATTCCCTCAATTCCAAATGTTTAACAGAAACTGCAAACTGTCATTTTGGGAAACATTTTTCTCAGTGTGGAGACCTTGCTTCCAGGTCTCAAATACACTCTTATAAAAAGTTCCTACAGGCTTGGAAGTCCTTACATCTACATTTCTCCTGACAACTGATAGGTAGGTAGATGGATAAATAGATACCAATTCTCATAAAAACCTTCCTAGACATTTCTTTCTTTTCTCTCATCCACCATCCCTCCTCATACCTAATGGTTTTCTTTAAAAATAAAACTCTAATCATGTGGTAAATGTACCTTAATACTTCCTCATTGCCTGCCAGATAATATCAACATACTTGAATCTTAAGCTAAGATAATTCTGGTGTACCTTATATCCAACGACAATGTACTTAGACAGAAGAGAATACAGAGATAGAGGATAAGGCCATGTGACCACAGAGGCAGATCATCCATAGAATTCCTGAAATCACCGGAAGTTGAAAGAAGCAAAAAAAAAGATTCTTCCCTAGAGCTTTTGGAGAGTATGCTCTGTCACTACCTTGACGTCAGACTTTTGACCTCCAAAACCATAAGATATAAGATTTCTGCTCAAACCAGTTTGGCTCAGTGGATAGAGCATCAGTCTTTGGACTGAAAGGTCCCAGGTTTGATTTGGTTAAGGGCACACACCTTGGTTGTGGGCACATCCCCAGTAGGAGGTGTGCAGGAGGCAGCTGATCGATGTTTCTCTCATGTATGTTTCTAACTCTCTATATCCCTCTCACTTCCTCGCTGTAAAAAATCAATAAAATATATTAAAAAAATAAGATTTCTGTTCTTTTAAGCAGCCAACTTAGTGAAGGTTTGTTATAGAAGCCATAGTAAACTGATCAGATTACCAAATTCCATTCATCTTGCCAATAAAGTATTCTCACCCTCAAGAAGTAATCTTATACCTTTTCATAGTATTTTTACATATTTCTTATGATGTCTATTACTTTCTACTCTATACAGTGTGAACCAAGAAGGAGGCTCATCTAAAAGAGAGGTCAAAGTTTGCAACAGGAAACACAGATCTAGGCAGGGACTAGTGTGCTCTGGGAAGAACAAGGAGAAGCAGATTACATGTCCTTTCTTTAACCTGGTTTTCTTTATGTAAATGAAGGATTCTTGCTAGGTTTATAAGTATTGGTTGAGTCCAACATGTAAATGAAGGATGCTGGTTGGCAAAACAGATGGGTTCCTGTGAATGCAAATGGTTGTTTGTCACTGTGAGGAGAAGATGAGGTCCAGGTATGGCTGAGAAGTTCAAAAGTTCATGCAGAAGTGTGCTGGGTGAGATGTGTGTAGACAAACTTCTTCACGGCCTCCTGGCTCCATTTTAGTGCCCCTCCCCCCATAAATGACTCCACGTTGGTATTTTCCATTCACAATAGTAAGTATTCAATAATCTTTATTTTACTATCTGGACTGTACACAAGGAAAGTGATAATAGTTTATATGTATCTGTATTTCCATAGTACTTATCATAGTGTCTCATTTATGGTACAAAACAGGTAGTAACTATTGTGCAAATGTATTTTTTGTAGACAAAATTTAAAATTCTGCTTTGGAAAATTATTTTATTCTTCTAAGCTCTAAGTGGCTCAACAGGAATTTCTGTTCAGTTTTTATTTTCATATTAAGAATGTCATTCAAATGAAACTTTGAAATATATTTATATATATACATGCATAGATATTATATTATGTATATGTATATGCAGTGCTTTGAAAATTTTATTTATTTCTTTTTAGATACAGTTTAATATGATCACATTTTTAACAGTTATTAATATTGTTATGGTATTATATAAGCAAAAATTTGATGCCAAAAAAAGGCAAATTGTCAAAATAATATTTAATGTCTCTCTGGGAAGTCAAGATTAGGTTTATCTGTTCTCTAAAACATCAGCTGCTAGAGGATGTTTACCAAAGAGGTTGTCCTTCCTTAAATCCTGAAGTTGTGAACAAATAAATCCCCAGGATGACAGAATAAGATTGTTTCAGGGACACAGTGTTACAGGTATGCAGTCTTCAGAGATTTCTTCATAAAACTTTAGAATGTCTAAGATAAATATTCCAGTGTTCCTCACCTTACATTGTTTTTCTTTATCTGTAAACTTTATTATAGATGATAGTGTGGTTGAGATATTGTCTTTAAAATAAATGTTTTTGTAAACTTTTTTTTAATTTTAATTTTCAATTACAGTTGACACTCAATATTATTTTTTAACTAGAGGTCCAGTGCACAAATTAGTGCATGGTTGGGGTCCAGCCAGTCCACCCTGATCAAGGCCCATTGGGCCAGGCCAGCTGGGGGAAGGGACAATGGATGGTTGGTGGGCTGGTCCTACCCCTGATCAGGATTTGAGAGCCGATTGTGGGCAGGGACAGCTGGGGGGAGAGGTTGAGGGCAGTTATCGGGTTAGCTCCACCCCCTATCAGGATGGGGTTGGCTGATCAGGGGCGGGGGTGGTGGGGCCAGGGGCTGAGGGCAGTTGGCAGCCAATTGCCCATGGCCCCTCCCCCCACCTCCCCACCCCCAATCAACTCCTGGTTGAACTCCCAGTTCCAGGGCACAATTTGCATATTAGCCTTTTTTTATATAGGAGGATAGTTTCTGGTGTATAGTAGAATGGTTAGACATTTTTACAATTTAAAAATTGTTTCTCCCAATAAGTGTAGTTTTTACCTGCATACATAGTTATTATAATAGTACTAGAGGCCTAATGCACGAAATTTGTGCACAGGGACAGGAGTGTTCCTCAGACTGCCTACACCCTCTCCAATATGGGAAGCCTCGAGGGATGTCCCACTGCCCATTGAGGCCTGATCCCAGGCAGTCGGACATCCTTCTCACAATCCAAGACTGCTGGCTCCCAACTGCTTGTCTGCCTGCCTTCCTGATTGCCCCTAACTGCTTCTGCTTGCCAGCCTAACCACTCTCCTGACAGCCTGATTGATGCCTAACTGCTCCTCTGCCAGCATATTTGACCCTAACTGCCCTCCCCTGCAGGCCTGGTCACCCTTAACTTCCCTCCCCTGCAGGCCTGGTCCCTCCCCAACTGCTCTTCCCTGCAGGCCTGGGTCCTCCCAACTATCCTTCCATGGAGACCTGGTCAATCTCAACTTCCCTCCTCTGCCAGCCTGATCACCCCTAACTTCCATCCCCTGCAGGCTTGATTGTCCCCAACTGCCCTCCTCTGCTGACCTGATCACCCACAACTGCCTTCCCTTGCAGGCCTGGTCTCTCCCAACTGCCCTTCCTTGTTGGCCATCTTGTAGCAGCCATCTTGTGTCCACATGGTGGCAGGATCTTTGAACACATGGGGGCAGCCACCTTGTGTGTTGGAATGATGGTCAAGCTGCATATTAGTCTTTTATTAGATAGGATTAGAGGCCTGGTGCATGGGTAGGGCCAGCTGGTTTGCCCTGAAGGGTGTTCCAGATAAGGGTGGAGGTTCCTTTGGGGCATGGGGCAGCCTAGGTGAAGGGTCTGTTGTGGTTTGCAGTTTGGCCATGCCCCTAGCAACCCAAGCAGAGGCCCTGGTATCTGGGATTTATTTATCTTCTGTAATTGAAACTTTATAGCCTGGAGTGGAGGACTGGACCTGCCAGGGCAGGCTGAATGCTTGACTTCTTCCAACTCTGGGAGCAACTCAAGCCTCCTGATCTTTCCAGCTCTATGGCTGCAGCCATTTTTGTTGGAGTTTATTTATCTCCTATTATTAAAACTTCGTAACCTTGAGTGGAGGCCTGGGCTGGCAAGGGCAGGCCGAAAGCTTGGCTTCCTCCATTGCTGGGGAAACCCAAGCCTCCCTCCTGCTCCCCTTGGCTCCATCTTGGTTTGGTTTATTTGCATATTTGCTCCTGATTGGCTTATGGTTGTGGCTTGTGGGCATAACTTGTTAGTATAGCAGAGGTACGGTCAATTTGCATATTACTCTTTTATTAGATAGTATTTACTACATTCCCAGATAAAGACCAATACTATATGATCTCACTTATATGTGGAATCTAAGAAACAAAATAAATGAACAAGCAAAATAGAAACAGACTCATAGATACAGAGCAAAAACTGATGGTTGTCAGATGGAGAGAGTTTGAGGGGCTGGGTAAAAAAGGTAAATTGATTAAGAAGTACAAATTAGTAGTCACTAAATAGTCATGGGGATATAAAGTACCGCACAGGGAATATAGTCAATACTTGGAATTAAAACATTACATCTTGTAATATAACAATAATTGTTATACACATGTTGTGGGACATATGATTTGTTGAAACAATCTTTTGTTTTAAGAAAGTGAAGTGCCCTAACTGGTTTGGCTCAGTGACTAAAGCAGTAGCCTTCGGACTAAAGGGTCCCGGGTTCGATTC
This sequence comes from Lasiurus cinereus, assembly GCA_011751065.1. NCBI lineage: Eukaryota > Metazoa > Chordata > Mammalia > Chiroptera > Vespertilionidae > Lasiurus > Lasiurus cinereus. The sequence goes on from JAAGEH010000297.1 coordinate 5,940,872, forward strand.
TGGTCAGAGGCATGTACTTTGGTTGTGGGCACATCCCCAGTAGGGTGTATGTAGGAGGCAGATGATCAATGTTTCTCTCACATCCATGTTTCTAACTCTCTATCCCTCTCCCTTCCTCTCTGTAAAAAATCAATAAAGTGTATATATATAGAGATATATATATATATATATATATATGAAAGTGAAGTGTCTAATTTAGGCAAAGTATCTTTTATAAGGCTGTTAAAAGAAAAGGTGTAGGTGTGTATTTTAAAATAATATACTGTTATTCTATTGTAAAGCTGAATAAGTAGGGCTTCTTATAAAATCTCTCTGTGGGGAGAATGATTGCTAAAAGGAGATTGGTGACAATATCACATAATGTAAGAAACATCTTAACAATAGTTGTTTACATAATTTTTGCAAGAAAAACATAACAATAAAAATAGAACGGATTCTCACCCATTTCAAATGTAATGAATGTAATTCATTAAATAAATGAATCTTGCATTTCTGTTTTTTAACTGACTTTAGTTATAGAAGACAATGTCTAATCTATTTTATTTTTAGAAAAGTAACTTGTCAAAAAGGAAGGGTTGCTTTCTTGATTTCTGGTTTCCTGGACTCTGCCCACTTAAAGAGGATTATTACCCCATTATTGACTCCCAGTTTGCCTAGACCAGTGGTCGGCAAACTCATTAGTCAACAGAGCCAAATATCAACAGTACAACAATTGAAATTTCTTTTGAGAGCCAAATTTTTTAAACTTAAACTTCTTCTAACTCCACTTCTTCAAAATAGACTTGGCCAGGCCGTGGTATTTTGTGGAAGAGCTACACTCAAGGGGCCAAAGAACCGCATGTGACTCGCAAGCAGCAGTTTGTGGACCACGGGCCTAGATTATACTTAGTAGTTTCCTTTTTAAATTCAATTTCCCTGTCTTTCTGCATGTTGAAATCCATTCTACATTAACAAACCTCCCTCAACTTAACATTCTATTCTGCCTGGTTCACTCTTTGTCACAGTCTATTTCAACTTAGGGACAAGTTTCTGTTCCTGCCAAGACCTCTAGCGATATAAGCATCAAGAATACCCTCTTCTTAAACATTTACATGCCATCACTACTACCGCTATGCCTCTTTCCCCTTCACTATTGTTGAGCACAAGAAGATCTCCCCTGATAATTTTCAGTTTTATTAACCAGATTTACAGACAAAATTTATAGCACTTTAATTGCTTAAAAAAAAAACACAAAAAAATTTTTTATTAAGGTCTCCACTCTTTGGTAGTAAAGCCAGGCACTTCACAAAAGCAGAAGCAAATTTCTCTTTGAAAGATTAATTTTTATTTCAAGCCTAAATTTTCTACAGAAAAAAAGAATTCCATGGAAAATTGGCAAGCGAAAAATCAAATTGAAATTGCCCAGATTGAAACCAAAAAAATGACAACAAAATCATATCCTCAAAAGGATCATATATTGAAACCACCAGAGAAAAAATAACTTAAAAATTACTATTATTTTTAAGGAGTAATTGAGATATTTGAATGTTTCTGTGAAGACTAAATTAGTGTTAAAAACTTCAATTATATGATTTAAAGTTATAATTTGCAGCAGAAGAAAGAATGAGATATCTAGAAAAGAGAAGTATAGAAGAGGGAGTGTGTGGACAATAACCAGCAAATCAACCTGGTCCTCTTTAATTCATTCATTTTTAAGTATACGGTTTTAATCAAGGATGTCTCCAATAATTTTGTTTCCTGAAATTCTATCCTCTATTACATATACATTATCCTGTTTGATAGCTTACAACATGACTCTTTTAGAAAAAAATAGATGAATATTTTGCCAAAATATGAAATGTAAATCATTTAATATATTCTTTGCAAATGTTAGTGGTTTACATTTAGAAATTGCTATCTCAGAGAATCCAAGATGGCGGCATAGGTGAACACCTAAACTGCTGCCTCGCACAACAATTTCAAAACTACAACTAAAAGACAGAACGGACATCATCCAGAACCACAGGAAAGCTGGCTGAGTGGAAATTCTACAACTAGAAGGAAAGAGAGGGGCTCATTGAGACCTAGAGGAGCTGCAAAAAGCTGAGGTATGGAGATACATGGGTGGAGAGAGCAGGTGCCGGATTGCCTGGCTGGCTTCCTCTAGCAGGAGGGGAGTGGGAGACTTCCAACTGCACTGAAACACTGAACCCCAGGTCTGGCCAAAACTCATAAGGGGGAAGTTTGGACTGTGAAAAGGGAGAAGTGCATGGAAATTTAAGGGAGACGCAAAAGGGCAGAAGTCTATGAGCACACACACCACTGTGGGCAGGGGAAGGACTGCTGATTGTGCCGCTGACTTCTGGTGGGAGACAGAGCCTACAGACTGCGCCACTTCTAACTCCACTAAACCCCAGTTTTGGGCAAGACCCTGGGGACCCAGACTCATACGGTTCTGGAGCACAGGGGAACCGGAAAGGCAGCTGTCTACAGGCACTGTGCTTGCACACAGGGACCACTCCTGCTATTACTCAGAGTCACGTAGGACCCAGGGGCTGCGTAAGTCAGGGCCACCTGGAAGGCAAGGCAGTCTTTAAGCCCTGAGACTCCATCCCTCCCAAGCTCAACAGAGAGGCTTTTGCAGTTTTGCAAGTCTTGTATCATAAGGTTGAATCTAACATAGAAGTTCTCCCGGCATAGTGATAATGCAGAGACAAAGGAAGAGATCATAAACAAAAGAAATGGAGAAAAACAAACAACTGAATATAGAGTTCAAAACAATGGTTATAAGGTTTTTCAAGAATTTACTAGAAAAGATGGATAAATTTAGCGAGACCCAAGAGAAGATGAAAAAGAACCAACTAGAAATTAAACATACACTGACTGAAATAAAAAAAATATTATACAGAGACCTAACAGCAGACTAGTGGAAGGCAAGAATCAAGTAAAAAATTTGAAATATAAAGATTCAGAAAACACTCAACTGGAAAAGCAAGAAGAAAAAAGAATAAAAAAATGTGAAGATAATACAGCTTCAAGCATACCAATATCAGAATTACGGAGGTGCCAGAAGAAGAGAGAGAGCAAGATACTGAAAACCTCTTTGAAGAAATAATGACTGAAAACTTCCCACATCTGGTGAAAGAAATAGACTCCCAACTCCAGGAAGCACATAGAACATCATATAAAAGGAATCCAAAGAGGAATACACCAAGACACATCATAATTAAAATACCAAGAGCAAAAGACAAAGAGAGATTATTAAAAGCAGCAAGAGAAAAACAGTTAATTACCTACAAGGGAGCACCCATACGACTGTCAGCTGATTTCTCAACAGAAACTATGCAGGCCAGATGGGAGTGGCAAGAAATATTCAATGTGATGAATAGCAAGAACCTACAACCAAGAATACTCTATCTAGCAAAGCTATCATTCACAATTGAAAGGCAGATAAAGAGCTTCACAGACAAGAAAAAGCTAAAGGAGTTCATCAACTCTAAATCAGTATTTTTTGAAATGCTGAAAGGTACTCTTTAAGAAGAGAAAGAAGAAAAAGGTAAAAGAAAGGAATTATGAACAACAAATATGTATCAACAAGTGAATCTGAAAACTAAGGGAATTGAAGATTTGATCAACAGAATAAACTGGTGAATATAATAGAATTGGGAGCACAGAAAGGGAGTAGACTAATAATGTTCAGGGGGAAAAGGGTGAGGGGGATGCAGGGAGAGACTGGACAAAAATCATACACCTATGGATGAGGTCCATGTGGGGGGAGATAAGGGTAGAGGGAGGGGTGGGAACCGGGTGGAGGTGAGCTATGCAGGGGAAAATAAGAGAAACAAATGTAACAATCTGAACAATAAATATTTAAATAAAAAGAAAGAAACTGCTATCTCATCCCTCTGAGAGAATCTATTTCATAAAGTAAATATTGTTTAGGTTGTTAAATATTAGAGGTTTTGCCATCAAGTGCAAATGGTGACCTAAGTAGAATCATAGTATGCTAGACTTTTTAGAATCATTGGAAATTATTGAGTTCTCATCCATAGTTCTATTTATAAGAAAATCAAGGTATAGAAATGGAAAACATAGTTATATAATTTTGAACTTCTGAGAACTTCATTGTAGATATTAGTTGTTTAGGCTAAATATTCTTACTTGAGCTAAAAAGTAGAAACTTGAATTCCAGGTCAATCAATTCAATTTATAGCACATTTTTTTACTAGTGTTGTGACCTAATATATGTTAGTTAATGTCTTTGAGTATTGCTTTCTTGTAAAGAAAAAACAAAAACAAAAACAAAACAACACAAGAATAATACTAGCAATTATAGGATTTTTTAAGTTAGGAAAAGAATATGACAATATAGGAAAAGCTTTATTTAAAGCTAATAAACATAATTTTTACCATTAGTATGGTAATAACAATAAAAATCAAAGTAAAATATATCACTTGCTTGAAATATTGAATCACTATGTGAATTGGGAAATTAATAACAGCATTTTTAAAATTTTATTCTAAAAAAAGTCATCATTGAAACATACAGCTATGAACTCCAGAAATTAATTTTTCAAATTCAACAAAGTCACAAATAGGAACACATGATGTAATTAAAAAGGAAAACACCATGCCACTACATCAGAAGCAGAGTATGAAAAGAGAAGTAGGAATGTCATTTCATAATGGGAAGCAGGAGGAAGTAACTTAAAAAAATATTTTTAGGAAAATAATAGTCATGTTGAAATAGTACTTGGCGTACCATATCAGAGCAGTTTAAACAATATTTATGTTATTGTTTAAATAGCAGAGGAGTTGCCATGAAGTATCTGCAGACTTTAATGACCACACTTCACAATAATTCAAAAACACACACACACATTTCCTAATTTCTAGAATTTAAATTTATCTGTGCAACAATTAATAGGAACAGAAATAACCAGAATATCTTTTATGACACTTTCCTAAGATTTTTTACCTTTTTTTGTAATCCTCACCTGACAATATTTTTCTCATTGATTTTTAGAGAGAGTGGAGGGGAGGGAAGAGGCAAGGGAAGAAGAGAGAGACATCAATGTGAGAGAGACACATAAATTGGTTTCCTCCCCACTAGGACTAAGGATTTAGCTTACAACCAAGGTACATGTCCTGGACCAGAATTGAACTTGCGAGCTTTCATTCCAAGGGCCAACATTCTATCCACTTAGCCAAAATAGCCTGGTCAATTTTTACTACTACCTTCATAAGTAGGAAGGTTGCTAGGAAATACTCCAATAAACCATAATTATATTATTTTATATGCAGTATGTAGATAAATACATAGATGCATTTGTTAGCTTTTGCTGCATAAGAAGTTAAATTACAAAATGGAGTGGTTAAAAACAACAATCTATTATATGACAGTTTTCGTGCTCAGGAATCCAGTCCCATCTTGACTGGGTTCTCTGGTTCATGGTCTCTTTCTTACACATCCATAATGAAGGTACTGGCCAAAGCTGTGATCTCAACTGGAGGCTCAGCAGGCTTGGAAGCAGGGACCGATCTGCTTCTCAGCTCAGTCATTGTCATTGTTGGCAGGATTCATTTCCTCAGGGCTAAACTGAGTACTCAATTCCTCATTGGCTGTTGGCTGGAGCGTCTAGTTCCTTGCCACCTGAGCCTCTCCAGAGAGCAATTCACAACACAGAGCAAGTGAGAGAGCAAGAGAAGGTGAGGAAGAGAGAAGCCAAAGTCTTTTTGTTGCCTAATCTTTGGCTTTTCACCATATTCTATCTTCACATTAAGGAGTATGGATTACGCACAATGCTGGAATACTAAAAAGTGAGAGTCTCTGGGAGCCATCTTAGAAAATGATTTCTCAACAAACCATACATAGATATAAAAATCTGTATATAAATATACATACATAAGAATATGTAAATGAAAAATATATCCATCTTATATAATAACAGGATAATATGCAAATTGACAAAACGGTGGGTGGAAGGACTGGGAACAACTGGTTGCTATGGCGCACACTGACCACCAGGAGGTAGATGCTCAACGCAGGAGGTCAGTGCACTTCTACAGGGGGAGCGTCACTCAGCCAGAAGCTGGCTCATGGCTGGCCAGTGGAGTAGTGGTGGCAGGAGTCTCTCCTGCCTCCACGGGAGCATTAAGGATATCCGAGTAATGGCATGGGGAGCGGGTCTTAGTCATTAGTTGGGTATCCCCTGATGACTCCCAGGCTGCCAGAGGGATGTCTGACTGCCAGCTTAGGCCCAATCCCCCAGGAAGAAGGCCTGAACTGGCAGGGGGACATCCCTCGAGGGGTCTCTGATTGCAAGAGGGTTCAGGTCAGGCTGAGGGATTTCCCCCCAAGTGCATGCATTTTTGTTCATTGGGCCTCCAGTATTAAATATTCAGTAAACCATATACAGTGGTACCTTGAGATACGAGTTTAATTCGTTCCGTAACCTTGAGGCGTGGGAAACTATGAGACGCTCGAGGTAAACTGGTGGGTGATGTGCAGCCAGCAGATCCACGCGATTACTCCTATCTCAAATGTTGCTCGTATTTCAAAGCAAAAATAGTTCGTATGTCAAAAATCTCTTATGTTAGGGCACTCGTATCTCGAGGTACCACTGTATTTTAAAATTTAGTTTTATTTTTTTTTTAAATAACTCTTTTGGTTATGTTAAAATGTTCATGTAACTTTATTACTAGATTGTTTTTAAAAATTAATCATTAAAATTAAGATATTTTAAAACATTGTTTTCCTCACATATTCCCTAAACATTATTTCCATGTTATGAAGCTCTAGTGGAAACCAATTAATGACAATTAATTAATTTCTAAATAAGTATGTGATAAACTGCTTATTTCATATTTATATGAAAATAAGGAAAAAATCAATAAGTTACATTATTGTCAAAGTCAATGAAAAAAGAAAAATATTACCAAAAGGAACATATTGGCTATCATACAAAAAGAATCCTATGACAAACCTTAAGATAATTAATATATTACAAAGAAATTATCCATAATTATATATAGTCTTTAAATCTTTATTGTTGCAAGTATTACATATAATCCCTTCTCTCACCCATTGCTTCTTTTAGCTCATCTCCCTACCTCTCACCCCCTAACCCCTGCTGTAGGCCTTCACCATCCTATTGTCTATAACCATGGTTTATGCATATATGCATACCAGTACTTTGGTTGATTTCTTCCCACTCACCTACCCACCCCTGCCTTCCCTCTGAAACATAGTTATATTTGAATATTAAAAATATCTTGCTGCCAGATAGATGTTGAATTACCATCTCATGCTCCTCTGAGGAAGTTCTTGTAGCAGAGGTATTTTATGTTTCTTTACTAAGGGAATTCACATTGTCTGGCTCATGGCCAATGCTGCCTAAAATAATAGTAAGTTCAAACAAATGTCTGAACTTAACATTGAGAGTCACGTGGGAAGAATAAGCAGTGGGGCTAATAGCAGTTCCTTTTGTAAAATTCTCCATTGGGTTCTGATTAGTCAACTATAAAATGAAGTAATTATTCAAAATCTGAGGTAAAATACAAAACATTATTTAACAAGCATTATTGCACTGTCAGTAATCAATGAGAATAGAGCTGACTCAAGTATAACCAGTAGATACTGTGTGAGTGCCAGCCTAGAGTAGCAGAACAGGCTTATAGATTCTTTAAAAATTACTTTTCAATCAGTGACTGCATAAGCATACTAATTTTCATTTTTAATTTATACAGGAATATATTGAGAAAAAGAAGTTGGTAAGAAATAAAACAAAATGCAACTAAAAGATAGAGATAAAACCATATAAACATGAAAATGTTTGTTAGCCTTATTCTGTGTATTTTATGATAGAGCATATACTCAAAAGTACTTTAAAAAATAATATCAACCAAGAAATGGAACTTTAAAAACACAAAATACAGTTCTTAACAATGATAGTTTAGTCTCTATTCTTGTTCCTGAATAAGGGCACTAGGGTCTTTTATACTTATTATCATTTATTTAATAAACTTTTTAGAGCTGTAAGTCATCATCACAAATAAATCCACTGTTTTATAGCCCTTGACATGTCATCTTTGATCATATTCCAACATGTACTCTCTCTACTGTAGAGATTACAAAGACATGGAAGAAATAGCACTCAATACAAAGAGTATGCAAAAGATAATACAAAAACGTACATACAATAATTTTGTAATGAAAAACTTATTTTCTGTTGTTTGTAATTCCAGGAGTCTTAAGTCTTTCTGATACAGTAGTGCAGCCCTCCCCCTAACCTCCCACGCACCATTATCTGTGGTTTTTATTTTCATGGTTTCATTTACCTACAGTCAATCTCAGTCCAAAATATTGAATGGAAAATTCCATAAATGAACAATTCATAAGTTTTAAATTCCATGCTGTTCTGAGTAGAGTGAGAGATCTTGTGCCTTCCCACTCAGTCCTACTGGCAACATGAGTCATCCCTTCATCCAGCACAGCCACTCTTAGTCAGTTAGTTGGCTTGATGATCAGATCAACTGTTGTGCTATTGCAGTGCTTGTGTTCAAGTAACCTTTATTTTATTGTCATTGTTTTATTTTATTATTAGATGTTATTGTAATTTTATCTAATTTAAAAACTAAACTTTATCAAAGATATGTAAGTATAGAAAAAAACTCATTTTATATATATATATATATATGATTTGGTACTTTTTGCAATATCAGTAATACACTGGGGGTCTTAGAATGTACTCCCTACAAATAAGGAAGGGCTACTGTAAAGCATAAAATACTTATGCCTTATGTCCACAATTAATGGTTCCACCTGGCCAGGCTGGGATTGTATCCTCCCCTCTCCCCTTTAAAAATATTTTTTTTTCATTTCTCCCATTATTGTATACTAGAGGCCTGGTGCACAAAATTTGCACCCAGAGGAGGATTCCCCTCAGCCCAGCCTGCATTCTCTCCAATCTGGGACCCTTTGGGGGATGTCCAACTGCCAGTCTAGACCTGCAGTCAGACATCCCTCTCACAATACTGGACTGCTGGCTCCTAATCAGTCACCTGCTTGCCTGCCTGGTCACCCCTAACTGCCCTCTCCTCCTCCCCTCCTTCCTAATCATCCAACTGCCCCCACTGCCGGCCTAGTTGCCACAACTGCACCACCCCCTGCCAGCCTTGTCTCCCCCAAGGACCTCCTCGCTGGTCTGGTCATCACTTACTGCTGCCCCCACCAGCCTGGTCACCCCATTCAGCCTTCTGTTCAGTCATTTGGTCATCCCTTGAGCTGGCCCTGAGTTCCTGGTGGGCTGAGAGGACTAGGGGACTCTGGAGGCAGGCGTGCACAGAGGGGCCAGAGCTGCCGACCCCGGGAAGCAGAGGGGACTCAGTGCCGCTAACTTGTCGCTGTGGGTGCTGCCATCTTTGAGGACATGGCAGTCAATTAGCATATTCCCTCCTTATTGGCTGTGGTGCTACCATCTTTGTGAGGGTATGATGGTCAATTAGCATATTTCTTCTTCATTAGATAGTATCCTTGGCTTAATTCAGTTATCTCCAACTTAAAATTAACTAAACAAATTTAAAAATTTGACCTTCTTTAACAACTTTGTTATTTTTTTCCATCATCATTTATCCTCTCTGTATCCTCTGTCACCTTCATCTCCCTTCCTACTCATAGCAATCACCACACTGTTGTCCATATCCATGAGTTCTCTTTTTTCTCCTCTTTGTGAAATCCCTCAACAACCCTGACCCCCACCCCACCCCACTAGAACTGTCTGCCTGCTCTCTATTTATGAATCTGTCTATATTTTGCTTGGTAGTTCAGTTTGTTCATTAAATTTCACATCTGAGTGAAACCATATAACACTTGTTTTACTCTGGCTTATTTTAATTAGCATAATATTCTCCAGGCTTATCCTTCCTGTCCAAAGGGTAAACTTTTCTTCTTTTTTATGGCACAGTAGTATTCCATTGTATAATCCACAACTTTTCTAACAATTTTCTTAATATTAACTATTCTTTCAAAGCAAGATTTTTGACAAGGTGACCTATACATATTATATTCCCCACCCCCAGTCTTCCCATTTATTTGTTTTACCTACTGAAATTAGGTGTCATCCTCCCCTCTCTGGGAATTCCTAATGGGATTCCCTAGCCTCCCAAATGAAACTGCTTCTTAAGTGGATTACATTTTTCACAGAGAAAAGTTCTACTGTATATTCCCTTCTCCCTCTGGGTATATCATCTAATTAAAGCTCTAGTCCCTTAATAGTTGATAACTAGTTTGGGGAGCATTGGGGAACAAGCCAATGTCCTCAGAAAAAAGCTTGCATGCAGCTGTAGTGTAATGGTGGTGATAGCTGCTCAGTATTCTGGTTGGAACAACGTTATACATTCAATAGAGAAGTAAAGGGAGGTGGGCTATTTCTTTATAACTTATTCTCTATTCTGGGGTGAATTTTGTCTCTCCAAAGATGCTTAATTCTAATCCTCAGTACCTATAAATGTGTCTTTATTTTGAAATAGGGTATTTTTAAATCAGAATGGTAAGCTGAGATCATTACATCAGCCCTAATCCAATGTGAATGTGTGTTAGATTTGGACACAAATACACACACACAGGAAGAGCATCATGGGAAGATGACAGCAGACAAGGGTGATGTACCCTTCCCTAAGTTATGCCAAAATTTGTCAGCAAACAACCAAAAGCCCATGAAGTATGTTCTTTCTTACGATCTCTCAGGAACAAACACAGCTAGCACTTGGATTTTGGGCTTCTGGCTTCCAGAGCTTTGAGATGACCAATTTCTGTGGCTTAAGTCACACAATTAGTTTTTTTGTTTGTTTGTTTGTTTTTTGTTTTTAATAGCAGCTCTAACTGATTATGTATTCTATTTCAAAAAAGATCATTCTTTTCCTTCCCTTACAGGACATTTGGTTCATGCCAAAACATCCTTGATATGTAAATCCCACTCTTCTGCAAGATTAGAACCTCAACCCATCTTACCAGCTGGGTAATGGAGGCCAAAAGGATTATTAGTTTTACAGCCACAACACCATTTCTGGACCAAAAAAACAAGACAGTGGGTTTTTGTGTTTTTTTTGTGTGTGTGTTTTTTATGTATTAATCTTGTAAACCAAAAGTATAAATAAATGTCATGGGCTGTTTGAACCCGAGGATGTTTCCTAAGCAAGGACGTTTCGGATGATTTGGGCCTTTTGGCATGAACTAAACGTGCTCATGGACATTTTGGATAGGATCAAATTCCAAGGCCCTCTTGGCATGGACCAGATGTCTCTGTGGATGTTTTGGACAAGACTAGCAGTCTGGTCATCTTATTTTCTGTTTCAGTCATTTTTATTGGAAAATAATTTTTGGTAGACAAATTCTCTAAACCTAAAAGAAAAAAAAGTTTTAAAAAAAGTATATATTTTGTTTCCAATGACATTGGAAAATTTTCTGGAATTATAAACATTTATGGATTTTTTTAAATGAGCAATTAGAAGAGAATTTATCAGGTATGCAAAGATGAAATAATTTTGAACCATTAATCTAAAAATATATTAGGTGTATAAATTACATTTATTATAATATATTATTATAAAAACAGAACATATTCTCTGTTAAAATTTTAAAATAAAATCTGATATATATATATGTGTGTGTGTGTGTGTGTGTGTGTGTGTGTGTATCTCCTATATAATAAAAGGCTAATATGCAAATAAACCAGACAGCAGAACAACTGAACAACCGGTTTCTATGACATGCACTGACCACCAGGGGTGCACATGGAACATGGCAGGCATTGGTGGCAGGTGGTAGAAGGCAGAACATGGCAGACCTTGGCCATAGTGTGATGGCAGAGCAGGTGAGTAGGAGCGAGCCTCTGGTAGTTACTGAAAATTCTTTGCTCCTGCATATTGCGGTCCTGCCCAGCACTCACACCTGCTTCCAGCGCTGGCCCTGTTGGCACCTGTTGCTGGTGCCCATGCCAATGCTCACACCCGCTGCCAGCACCTGGCAATGGTCCCAATTGCTCAGCACCTTCAGTGAGCATGAGAGGCAACTGTTGGCCCCGATTGCCCCTGAGGGCTTCTCCACCTCCCCCTGCTCCTGAGGGGTGATTGGAAAAGCAGCTGCTACTCACACCTGCTGATAGTGCTGGACTCGCTCGCACCCACTACTGGCACCAGCCCCAATTGTTCTGTGCCGTCAGTGGGTGAGAGTAGGGCCAGTGCCTTCAGCATGTGGTAGTGGCAGCGGAGGGAGCAGGGCTGCTGGCAGACAGGGGACTAGGGGCTGTGGTGGGAGGAGCCAGGCAGGGGTGAAGAGGATGGGTCGAGACCCACCCCTGTACCCACTGCTCCTTTCAAGGTGCATGACTTCGTGCACTGGGCTCTAGTATATATATATAAAGACACAATAAAAAATGGCCTATAATATCAGTATTCAGAGATAAAAATTATTCTTGTCCAGCCATAAAAAAAAAAATTAAGCATACTTCTGTAATCTTATTTAAAATATTTTCTCAGTATTTCCATATGACCTTAAATAATAATAACAAGAAAATGTTAATCATAATAAGCAACATTATCCTCTATCAGCAAAATCATGTACTGGGGAGTGGGAAAGGCCAGGGGGAGGTCAACAGGGGAAATAAAAAGGAGACATATGTACTAATATTTGTAATACTTTAAACAATATATATATATGATTCGCCAATACTTAGAAATGAACTCTATGTATTTTTAAATTTTTAGCTGTTAAAACTGAAAAGTTAGAGATTTTAATTATGTAACATTTTTGTGTACTAGTATCTCTGAATATTTCTTTTGTGTTCACACAATCATTTAAAATGGTCTTGATGAATATTACAAAGTTGTCCTTTAACATACTATATTGAAATACAGTACTTCCAGAAAATGAAGAGAGTTCTCATTTGGCCCAACACTATTGATACTGATTATTTTATTAAAAATCAAAATATAAGTAGCCATTTGACAGTTAAATATGGCAGTTAATTTACATTTCTTTAAGCATTAAATGTATTTTATGGGTCATTAATATTGATTCTTTTTAAATCAGCTTTTGCAATATATATTTGGCTGTTTTATTCTGAGTGTGTTCTAAACCAAGGATCATAATCTGGTTATATTTATATTATATAATCTACCTATTCCTTCGCCCCAGTTGATTAGATAAAGTGCAGGTATAGCTCCATTGGAGCCATCAAATTATCTTCCTCAGCAATTTAAAATTGGATAATCATAGAATTTTGTCTCTATTAGAACCTTCAACTAGGAAAAACTATAAAGCTAGGTTAGAGTAGCCACTTCTGGATAAGTTCATTATGAAGTAGATGATGGAATGTTATATATATTTATTATGCAAAATGTACTATATCTTCATCATTCAGTATGATAGTTGCTATCCAAATGTGGCTATTGGTTATTTGATGTGACTAGTGTGACTGAGAAATTCAACTTTTAATTTTAAATATTAAAATTTTTTTAATGGCTTGGAAAGTCAGCTAATTAAAAAAAATTATTTTAGAGAAAGAGGAGGAGAGAGGTAGGGAGAGAAAGAGAAAGAAAGGTCAATGTGAGAGAGAAACATCAATTAGATGCCGCTCGTACGTGATCCAATTGGGGACTGAATCCACAACCTGGGTATGCACCCTGCCTGGGAATCAAACCCGTGACCCTTCAGTGCATGGGAAGATGCTTCAACTAACTGAGCCACAATGGCCAAGGCTAATTAATTTAAATTTAAATAAATAGCCACATGTGGCTAGAAACTATTGTACTGTAACAGTACAGCTATAGGCAGAAAAGGATGAAGCTTATGTGCAGAGAAACAAGAGATTCTGTGGCATTGGAGAAATGGAGGGAATAATGAGAATCTTTGAGAGCTTTTGAGCTTCATGGCTCTTTATTCCAGTTTCTGATGAAGCTAAGCTGCACATTTCCTGTTCTGGATTCATTGATACTTTTCTAGCATGAGAAATAGACAACAAAACAAACAGGCAGTCAACCAGATGGGAGATGAAATTTGTAAACAGTAGCTCTAACAAGGGTTTAATTTCCAAAATATAAAACATATGTACTAATATTTGTAATACTTTATACTTTAATACTTTATAAAATTCAACACCAAACAAATAAGTAATCCAATCAAAAATGGGCAGAGAACCTGAAAATACACTGCTGCCAAGAAGACATACAAATAGCCAGTAGATATAGGAAAAGATGTTCAACCTCACTGGCAATTAGGGAGATGCAAATTAAATGAGATACCACCTTACACCTATTAGAGTGGCCATTATCAATAAGACAAGCAACAACAAGTGCTAGAGAGGTTGTGAATAAAAGGGAACCCTCCTTCACTGCTGGTGGGAATGTAGACTGGTACAACCACTATGGAAAGCAGTCTGCCGATTCCTCAAAAAATTAAAAATAGAGCTACATAGGACCCAACAATCCCACTCCTGGATATATGCCCAAAAAACTTGAAATCATTTATACGCAAAGATATATGCACCCCTGTGTTCATTGCAGCATTATTCACAGTGAAAGAGTTGGAAACAGCCAAAGTGCTCTATGATAGAGGATTGGATAAAAATAATGCTCTGTTTTTTACTTTGGTTATTTTTCCTGTCTCATTTTCTATTTGAAACATAAATTTTCCTAGAGGATTATTTAGTTGGAAATTTTACAATCATAAGAATTTGCCTGAATTTTCTAAAAATTAATTTGTTTTTGTGTGGTTTTTTTTGTATGTGATGGTGCATTTTCTTTCTCATGACTAATTAATTACAGGTTTCTCTATTTTCTTGGTAAGAATAGTTTGGAATTTAATAATTTTTTGTTTGATAGTTAAATGATTGCTGTTGTTTTTTATTTAAGTTCATTTTTACTGAGCTATTTATATTTATTGTAATTTAAACAATCTCCTAATGCCATATCAAAAATGTTTTTTAAAAGTATAAGTAAGATATTTATATCATTAAAGGTCTACATAACTTTTATAAAGCAAAGTATTTCCAAGTTACTCACTTTCAGGAAATATGAAAAATGTAATCAAACCATGCTTATAGTCTTACATGTATTCATGTCTATACCATGATACTTATCCTTGATATAAAAACTAGCAAAAAAAAGTATGAGAAAAATATTACTGGCTAGTCTCACTCAGAAATATACAAACTCTAAAGCAAAATATTAGCAGACCCCAGTAAAATGTAAATAATATATCATTATATAATTGGGTTAATTTTAGGCCAAACATTCGAAATTTATTGAAACATTTTTTAAATGTTGTTGAATATGTAGATATATATATATGTATATATATATATATCACAATCACAGAAAGGAGTGTTCACTAGGAAAACACTGTCAACATTCCCATAATTAATGTAAAGAGACAATGTAATTATAATAAAAAAAAATAACCTCCAAAGATCCCCGTGGAACTATCTTTTTGGTGGATAAAATTTGATCATCATATCTAAAATTTCTGGATAAGCAAAGGACCAATAAGAGCAAAATTTTATGAGATGGTATCAAGAATTATTATAAATCAGTGTCATTTAATCCCTTATAACACTGGTGTTAAAATTGTCAAATTAGCTATGAGAAAAGATTAGAGATTTCAAATAGAAGCCGTATATATATGTATATACATATATATATGATTTAATTCTGAGTTTTGTGAGATTATAGATTCCAGAAGAAAAGAGGTACTAGTCAATATATGATGCAGAGAAAATTGATTACCCATATAAGGAATAAGAAAGGAAGTCACACCATTCACATCACACTCATTAAGTAATTACAGCAATGTGAAGTGTAAAACTTTGAATAGCTTACCAGCTGTACCGGTTAATATGTGAATTTTTTCATGTAGATGGAATTACACATAAGTTGATATGTACGAGCTTTGATATGTGTGCTATTTTATAGTATTGAAAACAAGCTTTAAAACTTCATGTCAAATTTGCTGAAAGTGTTAACATCATAGATATTTTATGCTTAAAAATGTCGAATTTTGTGTCAAAAAAAAGAGCATCTGTGGGAAGTTTTAATTCATTACTTTATTTGGAAAAAAAGTGCTACTGAAAATAATCATATATTTTGGGAAGCTTATGGTAAACATGTTCCATCTCAAAATACTTGTTAACGCACGTTTAAATGTTTAAAAGTGATGATTTCCATGTGAAAGACAAAGGTGTCCAGGTCAAATAAAAAAGTTTGAAGACCAACAAGTACAAGCATTATTGGATGAAGATGTGTGTCAAACTCAAAGACAATTCCCAGAAGATTCAAGGTTGCTAAGCAAACAATTTCTGATCATTTACAAGCAATGGGAAAGATATGAAAGGAAGGAAAATGGGTGCCACATCAACTGAATGAAAGACAAATGGAAAACCGAAAAGTCATCAGTTAAATGTTGCTTCAATAGCATGAAAGAAAGTCCTTTTTGAATTGAATTGTGGTTGGAGATGAAAAGTGGATTTATTTTGAGAATCCAAGTGCACAAAATCATGGGTTGATCCAGGTCAACCATCAACATGGACTGCAAGGCCAAATTCCTCCGGAAAGAAGACAATGCTCTGTGTTGGGTGGGATCAGGAAGGTGTGGTGTATCATGAGCTTCAAAAAGTAGGTGAAACTGTTAATACTGATCGCTACAGATAACAAATAATCAATTTGAACCACACTTTGATTGTAACATGACCAGAATGTGCCAGAAGACATGGCAAAGTACTTTTGGTTCATGATGACACACTTCAAAACTAGTTAAGGACACATTAAAAGATCTTACCTGGGAATTATTAACTCACCCGCTGTATTCACCATTCCTTGCTCCTTGAGATTACTACTTGTTCCCATCAATGGCACACCCACTTTCTGAGCAGTCTTCAAAACATATGAAATGGTGGAAAATTGGGTCTCTGAATGGTTTGCCTCAAAACAAGAAAAGTTCTATTGGGATGGTATTGACAAATTACCTGAAAGATGAGGGAAATGTGTAGCTAAGGATGGAAATTACTTTGAATAAAGCACTTTTGAAGTTTCTCTTGAAATTATCATGTTTTCTTTGATTGCAAAATCCACATTAGTGCCCAGTATACCTACAAAGTGCACAGGGTACTAATGCGGATTTTCCTCAATAGCTGGAGCTACACATATGTTGATATATATACAATTTGATATTGTGCTATTTTGTGGTATTGACAACCAGCTTCAAAACTTCATATGTTAAATTTTCTGAAGGTGTTAATATCATAGATATTTTTATGCTTAAAAATGTCAAATTTTGTGCCAAAAAGAGCATCTGTGAGAAGTTTTAACTAATTACTTTATTTGGAAGAAAAGTGCTGCTGAAAGTAATCATATACTTCAGGAAGTTTATGGTGAACATGCTCCATCTCAAGATACTTGTGAAAGCTGTTTTAAATGCTTTAAAAATGACGATTTCCATGTGAAGATTAAAGAATGTCCAGGTCAAACGAAAAAGTTTGAAGACCAACAATTATAAGTATTATTGAATGAAGATGCATGTCAAACTCAAAGACAATTTGCAGAAAGATGAAAGGTTGCTCAGCAACCAGTTTCCAATCGTTTACAAGCAATGGGAAAGATTTGAAAGGAAGGAAAATGGGTGCCACATCAACTGAATGAAAGGCAAATGGAAAACTGAAAAGTCATCAGTAAAATGTTGCTTCAACAGATGAAAAGATAGTCCTTTTAGCATCAACTTGTGACTGGTGATGAAAAGTGAATTTATTTGAAGAATCCCAAACACATAAAATCATGGGTTGATCCAGGTCAACCATCAACATGGACTACTAGGCCAAATTGCTCCAGAAAGAAGGCAATGCTCTGTGTTTGGTGGGATCAGGAAGGTGTGATGTATTATGAGCTTCTAAAACCACCATTTCACATGTTTTGAAGGCTGCTCAGAAAGTGGGTGTGCCATTGATGGGAACAAGTAGTAATCTCAAGGAGCAAGGAATGGTGAATACAGCAGGCGGGTTAATAATTCCCAGGTGTCCTGGTTAGTAATTTGGATTTTGTGATCAAAGAAATCACCATAATTTCAAGAGAAACTTCAAAAGTGCTTTATTCAAAGTAATGTCCATCCTTAGCTACACATTTCCCCCATCTTTCAGGTAATTTGTTGATACCGTTCCAATAGAACTTGTTTTGAGGCAAACCATTCAGAGACCCAATTTTCCACCATTTCATATGTTTTGAAGGCTGCTCAGAAAGTGGGTGTGCCATGGATGAGAACAAGTAGTAATCTCATGGAGCAAGGAATGGTGAATACAGCGGGTGGGCTAATACTTCCCAGGCAAGATCTTTCAATGTGTCCTTAACTGGTTTTGTAGTGTGTGATGCTGCATTATCCTGAAGCAGAATTACTTTGCTGTGTCTTCTGGCCCAGTCTGGTAGTTTTGTGATCAAAGCGTGGTTCAAATTGATTATTCTTTGTTGGTAGTGATCATTACCAGGTGTACTGGTTACTAACGTGGATTTTTTTCAAAAAAGATGGAGTTACACATAGGTTAATATATATGCGCTTTGATATGTATGTGGATGGGTATATTATGTTAAAAAACCTCTATTATTTAAGAGATTTAATTCAGACGTGAGACACAAAGTATGCTTGGCTCACAAAATATTTTGTTTATCTCCTTTACATGCTCGGGTACATCTTTACTGACAGTACTTCCACTGATATGCAGCTCAAACAACATTCCACATTTGCCAAGGCAAAGCTCTCTTCTGATTCATTGTCCCTGGAATCCAGTGATTTTGCAAATGCCTGCCTTGTTCTGTCCTAGAGATTATGGAGGACATGGTGTGGGTATTCCACTGCAGATTAAGAAGCAGAAAAAGGATGGTCTAAGGACCTTCACCACCACCTAAATGTCTTAAATGTGGAAAACAGCTGTTCTACATTTCTTTTCATTTTCCTTTTTTTGAATTGATTTTTTTTTTAAAGAAAGTAGAAGTGAGTGAAAGGTGGAGTGAGTGAGGGGGAGAGAGAGAAAAATAACATTGTGGTGAAAGAGACACATTGATTGGTTGCCTCCCAATTGCCCCAAGTGGGGCAACAGAGATACATGCCCTTGACAGGGAATAGTACGGGGCAACGCTCTAACTACTGAGCAAAACTGGAGAGAGAGAGAGAAAGAGAGAGAGAGAGAGAGAGAGAGAGAGAGAGAGAGAGAGAGAGAGAGAGAGAGAGAAACATCAATCTTTGGCCCTCCTTAGACACCCTGACCAGGGATCAAATTCACAACCTAGGTATTGTCCTGACTGGAACTTGAACCCACAACCTTGCAGTGTACTCAACAACTCTCCAATCAACTGAGCTACCCATCAAGGCATCTTATATACATTTCTATACTCTGAAGACTCCAATATTTAGTGTAAATAAGACAATACATTCTACTTAAAGCAGGGACCTCCGTGTTTTGATTCTTAAAAGTTTCTCTGAGACTATTTTGGGAAAGACTTGCTTTAATCCTAAATGGTTCTTGATTATTCATACAAATTGTCTAGTGTTTCTTATATACATCCTACTTATAATCACTTTATTGAATGCAACATACTTCAACTGTCCTGATTTTTCAGGAATGATAGCAGTTTGGTAGTGTGCCTAACCATTGGTGATACTGCTTAATCATTGTACTTTAAAGAATGGCTTCTAAGTGATTTGCAGAATATCCACCAGGATTTGTTCAGCATCTGACAAATTTAGGATTTAGTCAAATATGAGTATAAAATGATGTCACAGTAAAAGACTGCTATAATCTAGCAGCTGCTTAGCAAAGACTGACCTGCAGAAAAAGAATCAGGAGTGAAGAGAGTCTCTTAAAATGTGGGTGTATTTCTTAAAGTCACACTATATTTTGATCTACTTGAATGTATTTGAAGATGCAGAATAATATCTCAAGAGGGTTTTGATGGTATATGATTTCTTACTAAATAGTTTCTTCCCTAATACATAATTGTTAGATGATTACAACTATTTCTTTCTTCAACTTCAAGTTTATAAGAACAATTGAAAATTTGTTCTTTGTGAAAGACCATATCTTTTCTCCTTGCCTGTGGGGATTTCATAGGCTTAAGTTTCCCAGAAAATGGAAATTTTCTTCATTCAGGTAATAATGAATAATGTCTCATAGATTAATATAGATGTGGAGGGATAAGGAAGGAAATTGAGGAGGGCAACAAATTCTGAACAATGGAATAGCTTTTTTCATGGCAATAATCTTAGAAAAATTGTACGGTTTTACCTTAATGTTAAATATAGATTAGAGTATTTTGAACTGCAATTTTTTAAAAATGCAGTCAATATATCAGTTACAAATATTTGTTTTAAAAGTTCCCTGTAAATTACTAGACAAAATATTTTAAAGCATGACAACTTTTCCAGCAAAACAGGAAAATTTATACGTAAAAAAAAATGTTATTACTTATTTAAGTTACTGAATACAGAATATAGTCCAGAAAAAAATCTTTAGTCACAAATGACTTTTTAATATCTTTCTTTTTAAATCGTTAATCTTGAGAACCCAAAGATTAGCCAACCCATTCCTCTTTCATTTTGTTATTAGGCTTCACCAGGGATGTTTTCATTAGTGTGGTGGGCAGATTCAATGAAACGTAGAAATTTACATAAAGGAAATGACAATTGGGGTGTGAAATGTTTGACTATTTTAAAAAATATATATTTTATTGATTTTTTACAGAGAGAAAGAGAAAGGGATAGAGTCAGAAACATTGATGAGAGAGAGAGACATCGATCAGCTGCCTCCTGCACACCTCCTACTGGGGATGTGCCCGCAACCAAGGTACATGCCCTTGACCGGAATCCAACCTGGGACCCCTCAGTCCGCAGGCTGACGCTCTATCCACTGAGCCAAACTGGTTTCGGCATGGGGTGTGAAATGTAATAAACAGAAAACGAAATTAAAATGGAAGATAGAAGAGAGAATGTTCATGGACTTGTCACTCAATGTTACTGACCCCAAGGGGAAGAGACTTACCTTACAACTAGGAAAGAAAGTGATCCTACTTTACCATCTCAGCAGGAGGAAGGAAAGATTCCTCCTTATCCAGTAACTGCTCCCCCAAAAAGATACTGCTCTACTTCAGCCAATGAAAAGTCCCTATACTTTCAACTTTCAATTTCCTCCCATGGACTTTTTATTTACAAACCCGCTTCCAAGTCCATAAAAGATAGTCCTCTCCTTTGTTTCTCTGGACTTCCCTGTGGTTTGTCATTAGGCCAAATATTCTGAATTACAATTCTTGGTTGTTACCAAGGTAAATCCAATTTCCAGGACAACTATCTGGCTGTTTACTTTTTAAGGTCAACAGAAGGAATGACCATGAGTGACTATAAGGGGTTTTATAGCTCATCATCTCTTTATTTTTTTCTCAACTCAACTATTCTATACCTGACAACACTATTTTGGAACTTTTTTTTTTTTTGTAATGTTGTTTTGCAAACAGTATTAGCAAGAAAATAAAAAGAAAGTCCTGATGGTGTTTATGGGAAATAAGCAAAATGCTTGTAGATCTATTCACATGCAAGGAGTATTTGGTTGGCACAAAACTCCACAAACTTAAGCAGTTTAGAGTATTGAATACCAAGTTATTTTTCCAAAATAAATTGCTTTGTATATAAAATGTTAATATGGAAAATTATAATAAATCATGTGAATGTGTGAACTTTTAATTTTATTATATATTATGATTTCTTTGTAAAATGAATGGAGACCTTGTTTTGAATCAATATGATTGACCATCAGAGAAAATTAAACTATAATGGCATTTAAAAACAGATAATACTGGATAAAATACTTATCACTGGGAAAATAGAAGCAATTCACATGTTAAGATTATGTAATTAGGAGCCAAGAGTGATTTATACAAATAACAAGTTCCTTCACAAATTAAGGAAAAACTCATACTACAGGAAGAATGTTTATCACTTTTCATAAAATGATAAAAATGGCTTTACAAATGGTAGAAGTATTAGAAGAAAATATTTGAGGGGACAGATAGATGTATATGTAGTCTTGGTGCCAATGACTCAAATTATTGATAATGACAAATTATTGATAATGCAAATGTCTCTTTTCAGGTTCCAGAATTGTTATGTTTGTAGTCATAGTAATACACATATTAAAATTACTTTCATTTCAGTGAGTTATATTATTAAGAGCCTTCTTAGGATGTCTCAAAGAAAGGAGGATATGAAATGACAGATTTGTCAGTTAGCCTAATCCCCTAATTCCTAGATTAGAGGTTAGGTTTGGCTAATTGTCTTTTCTTACAGTCTATGGATCGAGGAGTGCAAAATTTATATAAAATGCATTAATTGAAAGTTTAAGATTTTGTTTTAGTGCCCCCTATACTTGATTTCTTTCTGGATAGCTGAGGGTCTTGGGTTTGAATCAAGAGCTGTAGTGTTGGGTTAGTAGGTAGTATCCTCGGGGGAAATAGAATTAGATTTGCTCATGTAGCAAACATTTTAAATACATATGGAATGCTTAGGAAAAAAAGAATAGTAAGTAAAATGTTAGACTACCCACTAGGGAGGAATCTATCTCTTTGAATGTAACTTTGCTCATCTCTTTTGACCCCCTCCCCCCGCAAAATGAGGGTGGGCATGAAGAGCCAGGAGAAAAGGGGCCTATTTTTAATCTAGGCTTTATCCAGACAAATGTAAGGATCTTTTCAGCTGATATAAGGAATAAATTAGATCAACAGGTCTAGAGTTTCTTCTGCATTGGAGGTAGGACTGACAGCTTAACAAAGACAAAATGTGATTTTGTATAGCATCACTGCTCTGCATTTTTTTAAAATTAAGTCACATGGGCAGTAGATACCTGAAAAAAATATTTTAATATTCTTATAACTAAAAGAAACACAGGGCAAAAAAAAAAAGATACTTTTTACATTATATTATGATGGGAATAACTCCAATAATGAGGTTGAAATAATGCTAATAATGTAAATAATGAAGCTCCTAACAGATATCTGACTTAGGGTCTGCATTGTTCTAAATGCGGAGGCCAAGTTTTCCTAAAAGAAAATAAAGGGAAACAAGGTAGGATAGACTCATCCTGGCCAACTGTACTAATTAAATTAAAATCAATTCAAAATTTAAAAGTGAATACCAAGCATATTCATAAGTCCCTGATCTGTTGGATGTGCTTTGATGTAACAACCAGAGCAAAGATTATTCATAGCATTCTAAAATAGTTTATCTTCTTCAGGGAAAACAATCAATTTGAAGATAAGTAGACATGCCAGAGAGGTGATGAGGTTGCAAATGCTTTTCAAAATACCTAATTTCTATTAACATTTTTCCAAAATTACTTAGTTTTGGTTTCCATATTTAAAATTACATAGTTACCCTGAAAAAAATGTCTTGTCTTGGAGAACTGAGAGACCAATATTATCAATAAGAAAATATGATGTTTCTATTGTTGAGAGACTCTGAAATCTTCTAGTCGTGCCTACTTCTAGTCATACCTACTTTTCCCTCCCAGCCTGTCTCTCCTTTATAAAGTAAGTAAACTAAGCAAGCAGAATAGTAATTCAGAGAGTTGTATGTTGGCTATGACATTATATAACATGGAATGTTAAAACCAGATGACTTACATGGGAAAATATCACACAGAAGTTTCTTAGCAAGTGCCAGAAAGGCCATGCAAGTTAGAATGGAGAAATCATAGACCCTTACAACAAACATTTGTCATGTGAAAGAAACATACCAACAACAGAAGAGCAAACTAGTGGGAAAAAACTGGAGAAAATAATGTTTGGTATCGTTACTGCAAAGCCTACTACTGACTTCCATGATTAAGTAATAACTTCATTCTGCAATGGCATGCTGGAGGTGATACTGCATTTTACAAAAATTGATAAAATTTTAGGGATGCAAATATTCCTTTTATAGTGACACATTTTTATATTTAGAATTAGCCAGCTGGACTCCATTTAGAGGACCCCCTGTTTGTTGGCAACATCCAAAGCATCATAGTTGAGAGACAGTTGAACATATGCCTTCTTCTCTCCATTGGACATGATCAAGGTGTTGACCTTGGCCTGATCAGGGGTTGAGATGGACCACATTAATATCATAGAGCTTCTTCATAGCCTGTTTGATTTGGTGCTTATTGGCCTTGACAAAGAATACAAGTGTATGGTTGTCTTCTTTTTTATGGTTGACTCTGTAGCAAGGGGAACTTAAAGATGACATGGTGGCCAAACTTGTTTCTCCTGGGGGCACTCTTCCAAGGATATTTAGGCTGCCTTCAAGAGGCAGTGTCTTCAGCTGTAGGAAGGTGGGTGACTCATGGATCTTCTTTGTGTGTAGCTGTGGATGGCTTTCAGCACTTTTTATTTTTTGTCTTCAAAGCCTTTGGTTTGGCTTCAGCTTTGGGAGGGGCAGGGACTTCATTCTTTGCTTTTGGTGCCATCTTTGTGAAAAGAGTCAGATCTTTTGCATTAATTCTGGATTTTACTTATTTATTCTGGAATTCTACCACAGGCCTACTGCATCAGAATTTACGTGGATGAAAGTCTGATTTTTTTATTGATTTTAGAGAGAGGAAGAGAAACACCGATCAGCTGTCTCCTTGATGTCTGTGATTTAAAACCAAGCATATAACAAACAAATAAACAACAAAAACTCGCTAAGGACCACTGTTCTGATGTCTATTTTTCTGTAGTTCATTATTTTTCTGTGCTTTCTAAGTTTTATATCTGTATGTAGTCAGGTTACTATAGTTTGTTAATATATCTTGCTCCATATTTGATGATTTTACTTTTCGCCATACTTGAAATCTAATATTATATCTTCTCAGGCAGTATGTTTGCTGCTATCTAAGTAAAGAACAAAAACAAAAAGCAAAACTAACTACAAATAATTTAGTGCTGCAGATACTTTGTTGTAATGCATCTTTTGTTTATGACAAATAAAGGATCAAGAGTGTGGCTGCCATAGAATGTGGTTTAGGAATATTGTAAGTTCTTTAGAAATGTATGGTTTTAATTAATTAATCAATTAACTTATTCCATCATATCTTTTGAACTCCTGAACAATGGCAAGTCTCTTGCTGGTATGTATCGGGTCTAGGGTAATTGCCACCCCTTTCTTTCACAGGGTTTTTAGTATAGCTCTGTGGTGGGTGCATCATTGGTATGGAGATATGTTCCGCCTTCTTTAGAAATCTCAAGAATTTGAGTCTTGGTTTTGGGTCGTTTGTTGTCAGTTTTGTCTTTTCCTAAATCCAGGACTGATTGAAGGAACAGCATGTAGTCAGCTATATCTGCAACATAAATTAGTTATAGGCTTGTGATTTGGCTGACAGCAAAAGCAGATCGCATCAGTGTTTGCTGTTGCTTTGTCTCATAGTCAGCAGTGTTCTGATTCCGGAGCAAGAGAACCGCTCTATGACTTTAGGCTAGTGTTGCTTAACAGATGTTTCCTAGCAGTTATAAATTTATGTAGTTTCCAGTGCATGAATGCACCCACTTGAATATATACATACATATATTTATATGTATTTTGTGTGTGTGTGTGTGTGTGTGTGTGTGTGTGTGGTGTGTGAAGTCTGTGTGTAATCTCCACATGGCTATTTGTTCTTTTCTGTACCTGGCTGTTGTCAATACTGTTGTTGCTAAGCTATGGAAAAAACTATAAACAAGGAGGTGACATCATATTTTCATTTTTTATAATTGGTTTGGCAGTAATTTGAAGAATGGAGTAGAGGAGTAGGCAACTAAAGTCAGGGAGATTATTTCATCTTTATTTGATTGTCCAGGTGAGAAATAATAAAGATCCGTGGAACTGGAGAGAAAGTGGTTTGAAATACATTTATAAGACAGAATTAACAGTTATTAGGAAATAAATGAATGAGGTAGCTAGAGTTTTACAGAAAGGAATTGTTAATATTAAGGAGAGTTTCAATTTTTTTATCTTGAGTAAATAGGCAGGTAGAGAAGCCACTTACTGAGCAGAAGCCACTTACTTGAGGAGAAATTGGCAAATTCAATGTTGAGTTTGCTAAATCAGGTAGAGAAGCCACTCACTGAGCAGAAGTAAGAGCATTGGACTAGAGGAGAAATTAGCAAATTCACTGTTGAGTTTGCTAAGTTGGTGATTTTTATATGGCAGCAATTGGATATGTGCAGTACACTGTCAATTAAACAAATCTCAGACTCAGAAGAGAAATCCAAGTTGGCAATGTAGATTTGGAAATTAGCAGATCAAAATTAAAATCATAAGAGCAGCTGAACTCAACAGAGGAAATTATATATGCTAAAAATAAACAAAGTCAAGGTTAAAAACTTAGAGAATAAGAACATGAACAAAAAGAAACTTGTGAGACGTAATAGTCAGAGATAGAGGAAGAGAACAAAAAACCAGAAAAGGGAGAAACTTGAGATCCTATCAAAACTTTTAGCCCAGCCAGTGTGGCTCAGTGGTTGAGCATTGACCTATGAACCAGAGGTCAAGGTTTGATTCCTGGTCAGGGCAGATGCTGGGTTTGTGGGCTCAATCCCCAGTGTGGGGTGTGCAGGGGACAGCTGATCAATGGTTCTCTCTCTCCATTGATGTTTCTATCTCTCTCCCTCTCCCTTCCTCTCTGAAATCAATAAAAATATATTTAAAAAAATTATTTTTATACCATGGGTTTACTAGTATATATATTTTCTATAGAACAACTTTCTAATGTTGCGACTGTAATTTTGCTATTTTTATGAATCATAATGTAAATATCTGTGTTTTCCAATGGTCTTAGGTGACCCTGCTAGCAGTTCTCAACCTGTGGGTCATGACCCACAGGTTGAGAATCGCTTATGTAGAGCTTAAGACTACCAGAAAACACATATATTTATTTACATTACAATTCATTAACAGTAGCAAAATTACAGTTATGAAGTAGCAACAAAAATAATTTTATGGTTGAGGGTCACCAAAACATAAGGAACTGTATTAAAGGGCCGCGGCATTAGAAAAGTTGAGAACCACTGTTATAGAAGGTCCCTAAACCATAGATCTATTTCAAAATAACAATAAGACCAGAGCTTACAAATGAAACTTTTTGTAGTTAATTAGTTAGGATAATTTGATTTCCACTGGAGAGAAATAAATTAAAATTTATTGTAAGGACATAGGCAATCAAATAAGAACCAATGTTTGGAATAAGACTAGAAATGCACATACAAAAATAAAATAACTAGATTTATTTCCATTTCTCATTCCTCCTTTTTTGGCTCAATGAGCATCTGCCTAACTATTGTGACTCCAACTTGCTTGACTTCCAATTCCCTTAGTGATAAATCACAAATGGCAGCTCTAGAGTTAACTGCTTCCTTCGTTCAAAAGCATCAAACTGATTGAGGAGATTTAGTCCAAACATAATGGATGGGTTCATTAATACCACTGGCATCAGGTGCCCAATATGGATCTCATCGACAATGTCAAAGGGAGGTCATCATTTTGTATGAACATGGATATTTATTCTAAGGAAGCCTCTGAATAGAATTGAATTGCAGAGGAATATTCCTAGAAAGCTTGGGTGCTTAGTCAGACAAAACTGTAAATAATCACGAATCATAAAATGGTGAAAGGATAATAGACAATGCAATGTTTTAAGACACATGTATCCCTTATAGATTCACCATATCTAGTTTATTCTTTATTCTAGACTAGAGACCTGGTGCATGGCTTTGTGCACTGATGGGTTCCCTCGGCCTGACCTGGGGGATCAAGTTGAAACTGGCTCTGTGACACCCCCCAAGGGGTCCCTGATTGTGAGAGGGTGCAGGCCAGGCCAAGGGACACCACTGGTGCACGATCGGGGGCTGGAGATGTACCATGGGAGGGCTCCAGGGCATGTCTGGCCCATCTAGCCTGTCCCAATCAGCCAGACCCCAGCAGCAAGCTAACCTACTGGTCCGAGTGTCTGCCCCTGGTGGTCAGTGCATGTCATAGCAACTGGTTGGATGGTCAAGCGGTCAGACACTTAGACTTTTATATATATAGATAATAAGGATTTGAAAAGAAAGCCTGGAGACTTAAGACAATTTTGTCATCCAAATATATTTGATATTGAATTTTAGGGAGGGAAGAGGAAGAATGTAGATAACAAAGATTTATTTTGGAATTGATTAAAAGTTATCTAGGTAACAATAATTTGGATAGTAAGAGATTCCTACAGTGATATTGACACTAATATGGAAACCAGCACAAATCTATTTTCTTTGGAAGAGTAATTTGTAATGGGATATTTTCAAACTTACTAATCTCAGGATTCTTTATATTCTAAACATTATTGCTCAGCAATTTTTTAATTATTGTATTTAGTGTTTTCCATTTTATTAAATAGCACTTTAAAAAGACATATATACAGGGGTGGATATTTAATAAAATTAATTTAAAAAAATAGGTTTTTATTGATTTCAGAAATGAAGGGAGAGAGAAATAGCAGCATCAATGATGAGAGAGAATCATTGATCAGCCATCTTCCATGAGCCCCACAGTGGGGATTGAGCCCACAACTTGGACATATGCTCCTACTGTGATTTGAACTGTGACCTCCTGGTTCATGGGTCTATGCTCAACTACTGAGCCATGCTAGCTAGGCAATAAAATTAATTTTTATCACTTCAAAGAGCTTTTTGTTTTGTGGAACTATGTACTGATATTAATAGTCTTTTATATTATTTGCCTTTACATGATTTTGTAATATTAATAATCATTTGGAAAGTAAAGGTTTACAATTATGCATATCTTCCAAATGTCATATTTTAACATGGGATGTGGAAAATTACTTTTGTTGATTCACAATCCAGGTTTCAAAAAATTCTTGAAGTATGGGAAAACTGTCAGTTTCACAGTGGCAAATACAAAATTTATAAAATTCTAACTTTTACTTTAGAGACTAGATTTTATCATAATAAATTTTGTCAGTTCTTTTTCTTGAATTGCTCTTTTGTGAAAAAATGTTTTTCAAATGCCGAAGTCTGAGTAACCATTTACTGACAGTCATTCTTTCAAGTGAGAATAATTTCCCATTACAAAAGAAGTGGCTAGCAACTCAATTTCTGTAAGATCCAGCTCACATTGCAATATCCTTTTTTTTTTAATTTAATCTTTATTGTTTAGATTTTTATAATTGTTCCTCTTCCCCCCCCCATAGCTCCCCTCCACCCACTCCCATCCCACTCTCTGCCTTTTCCTCTCCCCACATTGTCCTCATCCATAGGTGTATGATTTTTGTCCAATTTCTCCCTGTACCCCCCTCACCTCTTCCCCCCTGAGAATTGTCAGTCCCTTTCTATGCCCCTGATTCTATTATATTCATCAGTTTATTTTCTTCATCAGGTTTTTAATTCACTTGATTTTTAGATTCACTTGTTGATAGATATGTATTTGTTGTTCATAATTTTTATCTTTACCTTTTTCTTCTTCTTCCTCTTCTTAAAGAGTACCTTTCAGCATTTCATAAAATACTGGTTTGGTATTGATGAATTTCTTTATTTTTTTTTTTATCTGTGAAGCTCTTTATCTGCCCTTCAATTCTGAATGATAGCTTTGCTGGGTAGATTAATCTTGGTTGTAGGTTCTTGCTATTCATCACTTTGAATATTTCTTGCCACTTCCTTCTGGCCTGTATAGTTTCTGTTGAGAAATCAGCTGACAGTCGTATGGGTGCTCCTTCACATTGTAATATCTGGCAGAAGTGCTTTATGTATCCTTTCCATTTCATTATAAAGAATTTTAAATGACATATATACAGGAATAGAGATTTGGTATAATTAATGTTTTACTTTCTTATCAGGAAATTTCTGTATAAAACTTGTTTTTGCTTTAATATGAGTATGTGGAAGTGAAAAATAAAATGACTACTACCATAGTGTGGTAACAGGTTCAATTCATCCTTTTTTCCTCACTAGTTCCTTTACCACCATCAATACCCCCAGTGAAAAGAAGCAGCAACATTTTAGTATTGTGATGAAAATAGTTTTGACCTTAAGGAGCTCTAAAAACATCTCAGAGGCACACAGGAATCCATTGACAACACTATAAAAAACCACTAAAATATAATCTAGACAAGATGAGAATATTAAACACAGACACAAGGAACCAAAGACACATGTGGACATCTTTTTAGGTTTATATTCAGAATAAAATAAAGAGATTATATCTAGGTAAAAACTTATCTTAAAGCAAAGTAATAGAAAACATGACACAACTTTACTAGGTACCTCTTAAGCCCATGATTGTTGTTTAAAAGCAAATATAAAAGCTAATAGCTTTTTAGAAATGAAAATAAAGCAGACCATGATTATATAGCCGGTATATTTTTTTATTCTATCATCTTGCTTTTATGACATTTAGTAATGATAAATGTTTCCATGCTTCTTTGACTTCTCTATTCTTTTGAACGTGTTGAATATTCCTTCATCTAGAACTAGTATTAGGTATCATTCAGTAAAGTCAAAGGTACATAGAAAAGCTATTTGAATATCTTAGCCACAACTAGCTAATTATCTCTTAGATATTATTTTTCCTTGAATCCTTTTAAAAAATCAATTGTTGATCCATTCTCAGCTCTATTCCTTTATTACCCAAAATATACAGGTCTATTCCTATATTAACCAAAATGTGTTCACCGAGCTCACAGTAATAGTAAGTAGCATCTACATACAAATAATAAAAGTTGGGTTGGGTGTGTATATGTCTAGCATACACATACACATGTGCTTATGCATTGAAACTAGTATCAAAGGTTCTCTGTTCACATTATATTTGTTCTGCTGTCAATTGTATGTACAGTGCATAGGTTACTTAGAGGTAAGAAAGAGGATGTTCAGTGATTCTTTACACATCTACTTTTTCATGATTAATATACACAATTGACTCTTAAACAACATGGAGTTATGGGTGCTCACTCTCATGCAGTGAAACATCCATGTGTAACTTTTGACTCCCCATAGACTTAGTTGTCCCTAGGTATCTGCAGAGGATTGGTTCCAGGACCACCCATGGATACCAAAATCTAGGGCACTCAAGTGCCCTATATAAAATGGCTTCAATCAATTCATACAGTTGGCCCTATGTATCCACAAACTTCCAACCATGGATAGAGACAGTACAGGTACTTATTGGGGGGGGGGGGAAGTGGACCTATGAAGTTCAAATCTATTTTGTTCAGGGGTCAACTATATAATTTTTTGATATTTTAAGTATCCACCTATATTAGCCAAGGTTTTTATACAAACCTAATGAATAGGAGAAACACACACACACACACACACACACACACACACACACACACACATATGAAGAGAGAGAGAGAGAGAGAGAGAGAGAGAGAGAGAGAGAGAGAGAGAGGTTGAAAGAAGAGAAAGATTTTAAAGAATTATCTCACATGATTGTGGGGGAGGAGATGACAACTCTGAAATTTGTAAGGCAGGCCAGAAGACTGGAAACTCAGCCAGTACTTGATTACTTCTGCTGCAGTACTGAGGGGAAAAATTAGTGTTTTGTTTCTAAGACCTTCACCCAATTGGATGACGCCCATCCACATTATGATAGATAATTTCCTTTACTTAAAAGTCATAACTGATTGTGGTAACCATCTACAATATACTTTCACAGCAGCACCTAGATTAGGGTTTAATTATATAACTGGGTACTGTTGCCTAGTTAAATGGATACATAAGATTGATTATCAACTATTAATTAGACAGGAGTTTCTCTTTAGCTGTGTATCTTCACTGCTATCTACACATTCCAAATTCACCTTTTATTCAAGGACAGGAATAAAACTAGATTTTGATATCACTGCACTCCCTGGGAATACAATAGAGAACAATTTGGGTCATGGACTATTTGGTTTTATTTTGAGAAAGAGAATTTGAAGTGTCAAAACTTTATCTCACATTAAAGGTTATGGAGACTATTCTAAAGATTAAATCCTAAATTTCTGCCCTCACAGTACCTTGTACTGGTCAGATAGATTTAATGAATCCCTTAGGGTATCAGAATCGTTTCATCAAACAAATGCTTTCTTTTAGTCAACAGAGCTACGACAGTCCAGCTAAAGAGATTCCTTGATGGGGAGAATGAGGAACCAAGTAAAATAGCACAGCAAAGTACATTATGTTATCTGCTAATAATGATCCCTCTATCCTCTTCCATCCCTGCCAAAGTGGTCTGCTTAGTTTCCTCTTATTCTTAATCCCAGAAAGTATGTGATTCCCAGTTGACATACTTTCCTTCCTCTGGGAAACAAATTACCTCATAAAGAATCTGCCTGGAAAGCTCATGTTTGCTTGCCTTGCTAGCCTTGGCTTGATTAAACACTCAGCCCTCTCCACTGATTCTCAGTCCTCACAAAGTGTATAGCAGCTATGTTTGGAGCCATAGAGTATTTAGGGTTTTGTTCTCCTTATTAGAAAGTGAACCACTAATGCTTTACAATATTAAAACATTATTTTTTGGGTTGCCAAGTAGCAGAAAGTAACAGCAGTAATGACCTAACAAAAATTGAACAATAATTTGTACAAACAACTCAGCACTTTGAACACAATATATTCTAAAGAAGAAATCATCCTATATAATAAAAGCCTAATATGCTAAGTGTCTGGTCAATCGTCTGGCCGTTCAATCAAAGCATAATATGCTGATGATATGCTAAGGCTGCTCAAACGCTTGTTATGATGTGCACTGACCACCAGGGAGAAGCCACTCCAACTGGTAGGTTAGCTTGCTGCTGAGGTCCAGCTGATCAGGACTGAGCTAGTTGGGCCAGATATGCCCTGACGCTCTCCCATTGTCCCTCCCCAGCTGGCCAACCTCCCATGTCTCTCTCCAGCTCCGGTCATGCACTGGTAGGGTCCCTTGGCCTGGCTTGTGCACTCTAGCAATCCGGGCCCCCTGAGGGGATGTTGGAGACCTGGTTTTGGCTGGATCCCACAGGGGGAGTGCAGCTCAGCCAGAAGCCAGGTTCAGGGCTAGTGAGCACAGCAGTGGTGGCAGAAGCCTCTCCCACCTTGTAGCAGTGCTAGGGATGTCTGACTGCTGGGGGAGTGGGTCTAAGCTGGCAGTGGGACATCCCCTGAGGGCACCCGGACTGCAAGAGGGCATAGGCTGGGCTGAGAGACACCCCTCCACCCCCAGTGCACAAATTTTGTGCACTGGGCCTCTAGTGTCTGTATAAAACAACATAAATGAAATTATTTTTTTTAAAATTGTGTGCTATTAAATCATCTATAATAAAAGCATAATATGTTAATTAGAATGGACGTACTTCTGGACAACCTTCTGGATGAATCTGGGGCTGGGAGAAGAGTCCGGGTCCTGGGTGCCAAAGGGAAGCCAGTGCCAGCAGCCAGGGAAAGAAGGACTACTCTTGCATGAATTTCATGAATTGGGCCTCTAGTGTATAATAAATTGATTGTAGTTATAAATATATTGAATATTCATATAACTAGAGACCCAGTGCACAAAATTTGTGCATGGGTGTGTGTGTCCCTCAGTGCAGTCTGCACCCTCTCCAATCTGGGACTCCTTGAGGGATGTCAAATTGCCCATTTAGGGGGTCATGCCTAAACAGGCAGTCGGACAGCCCTCTCACAATCCAGGACTGTTGGCTCCCAACCATTCATTTGCCTGCCTTTATGATTGCTCCTAACTACCTCTGCCTGCCAGCCTGATCACCCTCTAACTACTCTCCTGCCAGCCTAATCTATGCCTAACTGCCCTTCCCTGCAGGCCTGGTTGCCCCCAACTGCCCTCCCCTGATGGTCTGGTCACTGCTAACTGCCCTCCCCTGCAAGCCTGGTTGCCCCCAACTGCCCTCCCATGTAGGCCTGGTGCCCTCATCTGCCCTCCCCTGCAGGCCTGGTTCCCCCAACTGCCCAACCCTACAAGCCTGGTCCCTTCCAACTGCCCAATCCTGCAGGCCTAGTGGCCCCCAATTGCCCTCTCTTGCTGGCCTGGTCACCCCTAACTGCCCTCTTCTGCAGGCCTGGTCACCCCCAACTGCCCTCCCCTGCCAGCCATCTTGTGATGGCCATCTTGTGTCCACATAGGGGCGGCCGTATTTGAGCACATGGAGGTGGCGATCTTGTGTGTTGGAGTGATGGTAAATTTGCATATTACCTATTTATTATATAGGATAGCTAAATTATGTTCTAAAAGTAGAAATTGTGGTTCAAAGCCATAAGGTACCATAATTTAAACCAATAGCGGTCAAGCAATATAGTTTATGAACAATAAGGAGTAAAAGCATGTTAATTAACATTTGCAATAACTTGGAATTCTGAATTTCTTTTGGTTGAAAACAATGTTATGATTCCATCCCTTCAAAATTTAGTAAGAAACCAAGTTTTCTCAACTCATACAGATACCTGTAAAAATTCTCTTATTTAATATGATCATAGTCTTAACTGAAGAAGACTTCAATTGGCAGCACATTTAATTTATTGTTGTTGTTGTTAATTCTCATCTGAGGATATTCTTTGCATTGACTTTTAGAGAGAGTGGAAGACAGGGAGACACACAGAGAGAAACATTGTTGTGAAAGAAACACACCCATTGGTTGCCTCCCACACATGCTCCAAACCAGATACAAACCCTTGACTGGAATCAAACCTGTGGCCCTTCAGTCTGTGGGCCAGTGCTCTATCTACTGGACAAACCAGCAAAGGCTGGCAGCACATTAAGATTCTCATCAGTAGGATGTACAAAAGTCAGCTGTGGCACTTGCTATGAATGCAGAAACCACAGCTCCATACAAGAGCTTCTGAATCAGGATCTCGGTTCAAACACTGAATTCATAATTTCACCCAGGGGGTTGTGTTGAGGAGCAACGTGTCTAGATTTGACAACAATAATTATCTCTTGAGGTTCAGAAATATAATTTAATTTATGCCATCGGATGATGGTTATTGCTTGTTTGCTGCTTAGAGCAAATAAATGTAAAAAATAAAGTAAAAGTCATAGTTTACATCATATTTCCTACATTTTAAAATATTTCATTACATTATACCCATATTCCTGCCACCTAAATATTTACAAAACAAATTATATGTACAAATTATTTTATAATTGAAATAAATATAAATTAGTTAATACTAATATTATTAAAATAAACTAATGTAAATTATACATAAATAAAGTGGGCAGCCTGCGAATAGTTTCTCTTTTCCCACTGCTTGACTAAATTATATGTGTTTTGTATTGTTATTTATAATCTTATTATATTGCGCACAGTCACAAAAGATATCTACTACTTTGGAATCTAGGAGTTTATACTGAAGAACTGCAAAAATCTTCTGTATAATTCTCCCCCCTTTACAAGTTGGAAGGGTCATTAATTTAATGCTGGCATTAACAAACTCAGGACCAGATTTATTTAAAATTATAAAAGTGGCTTTTGTTTATATTTGCTAACAGTTTTTAAGTGCTGTCCTCTCAAATGAATGCCCAATTTTTCTAACATTTTTTATGATACAGACAATTTTTTCTACATTGAATTGCCTTTATCCCTTCATCAAAATCATTGGCTATATTTGTATCCATCAATTTATGGAAGCTTTGTTTTCTATTTTATTGTTCTATCTGTCCATTCTTTGATCAACACTATACTGCCTTAAATATTGTGGCACTTGAGAAAAATGTGTATTCTTTTCCTTATGTTCTATAATGATATATCAGGTCAAATTGGATAACAACGTTTTCAGGTCATCAATATTCTTACAGATTTTCAGAGTACTTGCTCTATCCATTGGTGAAAAAGAATGTTAAAGTCTTTGGTTATTGTTTATTTATCCTGTTTGGTTTATCTTTTTTTCCCCCTCATATATTTGAAAGCCTGGCTGTTAGGTACTCCAATTAGGATTTATGCTTGTAGGAATGACCCCTTTATTACTATATAATGCCATTCTTTATTCTTAATAAAATTTCTAGTTTTGAAGACTTCATTTCCTGAAATTAATAAAACTACTACAGCATTTTTTGGTTAGTTTTTACAAGTTATTTTTTGTCCATTACTTTACTTTTAACCTGTCTGAATTGCTATATTGGAAATGGTTTTACTTGTAGACTGTATACAGTTTTGTCTTGCATTTTCATCTAATTTAATAATCTCAATCTTTTAACTGGTCTTGACAACATTGATATTTAAAGGTTTTACTGATACGGTTAGACAAAAGGCTAGCTTCTTGGTAACTGTTTTCAATTTGTTTAATTTGTTCTTTGTTTCTTTTTTTTATTTTCCTGTCTTCTCCGAGTTCAATTGAATCTTTTTTTATTCCACTTTATCTTTTGTCTTGACTCATTTAATAAGCCTTTTTTTTAAGAATGTAAATAGTGACTCTATTTGACTTTATAATGTAAATTTTATAATTATACTAAGTTCTATAATTTACATTGAAATAATATTATAGAACTTTACACATAGTGTAGGAGTTGTATAATAGTATATCTCTAATTCCATCCTTTCATTCTTGTGCCAATAATGGCATATATTTCATTAGTAGATGTATTATAAACACACAATACATTGTTAAAATTTTTTTGCAAAGTTTATTTTTTGATCAATTAAACATGAAAAATATAGTTTACCTATTCATTATATTTTTCAGCTTAGCTACTTCATGTTTATTTCTATTTTCCTTTATATTGTTTATTAAGATAATGGAAATTTCTTTATATTTTATTGATATCTAATATTATATTTCTTATTAAATAATGAATATGCCATTTTAAAATGAGACACTGGATAGTGTCTATCTGATTACTATAGATATAAATAAGAAATTTATTTGTTTTTTTCTAATTATTTTGCAAATGTTTTGTAAAATCTTATATATTTTTTTAAATTTTGAAGCTATGGCCATTATATATCATACCTGCTTCAACTGAGCTTTATACATACAAAAGCATACACATAAAGTTTATCTAAAGATCTTTTCTGCTTGTAACTATTTTACATCATTATTGTCAATTATCTATTTATTAACCTAGCCAAACTCTACAGCTCCTTAGAGTGGCAAATGTTTTATAGCTCTTTTACTTTTTTGTTTGTTTCTGTTCTTTTACTTTTAGAAAATTTTAAAGTTTATTGATATTTTAGACATATTTTTAATAATATAAAAAGAGTTAGAATCACCACATATAATTATATCAGGCTCAAGATAAATTAGCTTACTCTGGCAATCCATAGACTAATTAATCAACATAGCAGGCATAAAAATTTATCTATTAGGTCATGTCTGAAAGCTGTAGCATATACTTGTAGTTTTGAAAAAATGGCTATTGTAATAAATTATGTAAAATAGTGAATTTGTTGTGCTTACTTCAGCAAAGGTAGAGTGATACAGAATGATGATTCAAAATGTATGTGTTCCTTTTAATGTTTATTACAATGCAATTTTTACTTTTGTTCTCTAAACATTCCTGTTTACTAGGTGGATGTTAGACATGTACTACCTATTTCAGTTGCAAGTAAGCTGACCAAAATTGCAAAGAACACGGATTTTGACTCAGAATCTTACTATTAATTTTCTACATTTTTACCTTTATATTTATCCCTTGATTCTATAACAGGTTTTTAACAGATGCATGGTAATCTAAACTCTTTTACTTTCCATCTCTACCTTTCTTGATTATATTCCTTAGGTTCTTTCTACCACTCAAAATTAGTCCAAACTTTGTCAATTCCCTATGGCTTTGTTGTGTATGAGGCAAGGTAGCTTGATAAATTAATTTGTGCTGAAGTGTCAGTTTCTCATATTATCTCTGCTGAATTTATGAGTCTTCAAAGAAACAATTAATATGCATGTCTTTGTGATTGTCTTCCTTTGAGAAAGTCTCTTCATCCCTTAGGAAGGATCTGCTTTTTCAGTCTTATTTTTCTTATTCTACTGCTATCTGTCAACAAATTTGTTTATTGGCTTAACATAATCTATATGTTGGTGATATTCCTTAAGAGGCTGGATAATAAATATGAATCAAATAAATTTATTTTTGTTTAATTTCATATCAATAGCAATATTTGGAAAAATTTGAAAACAATGTGTTTCTAAGTGAAATTTTGTTGTTCTGATAATGTAGATTATAACAAAGCTTAATGGAACCATTGAAAATATGTATTATTTTTATTTTTTTTATCAAATGAAAAGGGATATTAATAAAGATCCCAAGGGAGGGAGTATAAGAAGGATAAACTTATGGCTGTTATTATAATAGTGTCTTGGTAATATAGACCTAAGTGTATCTAGAAAGCTAGTTTCATAACTTTCTCCTCTAAGCCCCTTTCCTAGAAGCATAATTGATGGAAACCTGAATAATACTTTGCAATTCTGAATGGCATGTTAAGTGTTTGTTGTTTTAAAGACTGTTAGGTGTCTGTGTTTTTAGTTCAGTGTGGGTGCATGACATTGTAAACATGATTTGCACATGACTATATTCTTTATTTCACTCATTCTTTCCAACAGATATATTTATATTTCCCCTCAGATTGGTGTTTTAATTAAATCCAGGTTTCAGGTTACAAATAATTAGAATGAATTTCTAAGTTGTATTGGTTGCCAACACCAGAACTTCAACTATATTCATCTTTCCAGGTATAAAACTGGACAAAAAGATTAAATTTATCTGTGCACTACTATATATTTTCTGCCCCACTTAAAGTATTATATTATTTCTCATATCATGTACTACATAAGGGCAATAATATTTTTAACATGAGCCTCATCTTATAAAATAATGATAATGTCTGCATACTATGTCCCTTCTACCTTCTCAATGAGTACTGACAAAATATTTAGCTGTAATATTCAGCCATTTCTGGACATTACAAAAAGTTCTTTAGGAAGTGAATATGCATGGAAAATAGTGATTTAGATTTGTCCCTCAAAGGTGACAAATGATAAACAATATTCCCCAGTTTATTACTCCTAGATCTATTGCCAATCTTTCAAGTGCTTCCTTCTTTTAAGCCATTATTTGGATGAAAAAAGACTCTCTTTTATGAGTAATTATAAAGTCAGGAGAAAGACTTTAATGAATTATGTCCGTATGATAATATTTGTTGAAAAATATTTTTTAAGAAATATATAAGCTATGGTGTTCAGCCTCTATATCTGAATTTAAAAATTGGGATTATTGACTAGTCCAAGGCTATTAGAAGGGTATTGATGGCTCTTTGGAAGTAATAATATTTATTTTTAATTTGTTCTTCTATCAGTTTTTTTAAATAGACTACTCCTTTTCAGAGATCTAATACTTTCCATCTATACTAGTTCTAATAATTAGGCAGCACTCTTTATTTTCTAATGTCCAAACCCACTAGGTATAAGTCTAGGTGACAGTTTTCCCTGATTAGGGATTAAAATAAAATCTCTTATCCATTCTCAAGACTGTGAACAGAGTAACCTATTGCTTTTTAATTATCCCCTGCTTTTCTCCATGTTTTGTGCCCTTGCCATGATGTTTTGTGTTAGGAAACAGATAGGATGTTTAAAAGCTATTAGTCAGGAACAGAACTGATTAGGTCTAAATTCAGTCTCTACCAGTTACACTGGATGATTTGGGGAGGTACTTTTTTTTTTTAACCTTAGTTTTCACCTCTGTACACCACCATCTTTAGATAATGATCAAAATAGTATAAAGTTATGAAGATTAATATTTTTAGCACATATTAAGCACTTTGGCAACTGGCATAAAGTTCAATAATAATAATAATAATAATAATAATAATAATCTATAGTAATAAAAGGGTAATATGCTTATTAGACCAGACAGACTGGACGTCTTCAGGACGTCCTCCCAGACAAAGCCATTATGGTGGGGGCCAAGGCAGAGGTGATTAAGGGCAACCAGGCCAGCAGGGGAGAACGGTTAGGGGTGATCAGGCTAATAGGGGAGCAGTTAGTGGATAAGACAGTTAGAGTGGTTAGGGACAATCAGGTAGGCAAGCAGGTGAGCAGTTAGGAGCCAGTGGTCCTGGATTGCTAGGGGGATATCTGACTGCTGGTTTAGGCCCACTGAGTTTGGGCCTAAACTGTCAGTCGGACATCCCTCAAAGGGTCCCAGATTGGAGAGGGTACAGACCAGACTAAAGGGCCCTCCCCCTCATGCACAAATTTCATGCATCAAGCCGCTAGGCCATATATATATATATATAAACCTAATATGCAAAGTGTCTCCTCAGAAGTTCAACCGACCAGGAGTTTGATCATTTGATATGATGTATGCTGACTACCAGAGGCGGTGTGGAATGAAAAAAGGCTGGGCTGGCAACCATCAGCCAGGGGAAAGGAGGCTCTGGCCAGCAACTGGAAGGCCCTGATCATCCCTAATCGTTGACCAGACCTAGGGACCCTACCAGTGCACAAATTTTATGCAGCCAGCCTCTAGTAATAATAATAAATTCCCTTAAGTAGATTCCTCGATGCTGCCTTCATAGATAGGAAATCCCTGGTCAGTCATATTATTTTACCCTACTAAAAGGCTATTTTGTTAACCTTGTCATCTTCACAGCATGTGAAGCTCTGGTTGTCCCATCAAAGTTGGCCTGCTCTTAAGTTTTATCTTTTTAAATTTCAAATGGCATTTCTTTTTTCCTGGACAGAAAATTGTGATAACTTAAGGAATACAAATTTTCTCTGTGTATATGTGTCTATGGAAAAGACACACAGCTTTAATTAGATTTGCCATGAATCATAGCATTTTATAACATTGATGTAGAAACTTTGTCTGAATTTCACTTAAATAGGTCTCATTCCTGACATAGAAGCATGGAACAGACTGCCAAATCTCAGAGGGAAGGTAAGGGTATGTGGGTGGGAGGGAAGAGATCAACCAAAGAACTTAGATGCATAACCCATTGACACAGACAACAGAGTGGTGAATGCCTGGGGCAAGGATTGGGGGCAGGCTACAAGGGGTCAATGAAGATAAAAAGAGGACATCTGTAATACTTTCAACAATAAAGTCTTAAAAAAATAGTTCTCATTCTAGATTCCTGCCCACCTCTCTCCTGAGTCAGCTTCATTTCATTTAGTATTTTAGCTGTAACATAAGCACATCTATATTGAGACATATTAACGTATGCCTACATATTAATGAAAATCAAATACATTATCAGGAAATGTGTAAGACAACATTTATGTCACCAAAAAGGACAAAATAAAATCAATTACATGCCTGTTACAGATTACTTAATGTTTATAGTCTTCCATATGCCTTGTCTCTTTTGATGTGATTTTATGTTATCAAGAGCAAGCAGAAGGAAAGTTTAAAGAATTGATTTTATTTCATGCACCTGATTAAGCATATCACTATGATAGCTGAGAATAAGCTTATGCTTTCATCTGCTTTAATTTGTATCAGTTGAATGTAACCATACAGATTGGTTTTGATTAAATAAGATTTACTTCATATTTCCTTAATTTAAAATTAAAATTATATTTCTGAAATGGAGAAGCAGCATGTTAACTGGAGGTAGTTTCTATGAATAAGTGTTCTCTTATGGTAGACAATGTGTTTTCAGAGGTGATTCTGCTTTTAGATGAATTTACTGCATAGAAATGATAACTAATGTCATCCTAGTGTTTAAAAGGAGTACTTCTTTACATGCACTGTAAGTGCAGAATATAACCAACTCCTTGCATAGGTCCTTCTTAGACTGTCAACATAAGAAATGGTCCTAAATAAATTTGCCATAATAAATGACAACAGTTTTGCCCAGCTGGCGTGACTCAGTAGTTGAGCATGGACCTATGAACCAGGAGGTCACAATTTGGATTCCCTGTCAGGGCACATGCCCAGATTGTGGGCTCAATCCCCAGTGTGGGT
The DNA here is from genome assembly GCA_011751065.1 of Lasiurus cinereus. Lineage (NCBI taxonomy): Eukaryota > Metazoa > Chordata > Mammalia > Chiroptera > Vespertilionidae > Lasiurus > Lasiurus cinereus. Next base: position 5,982,780 of record JAAGEH010000297.1, read on the forward strand.
TAAGCAGGAGGCAGCTGATCAATGATTCTCTCTCATCATTGATGTTTCTACCTCTCCCTCTCCCTTCCTCTCTGAAATAAACAAAAATACATTAAAAAAATGTGAACAATAGCTTAGGGACATTCAAACATACTGGGATTTTTAAAAAGAAAATAGAACTAAGCTAAATATAAGTGATATAAAGGCACTATTCAATACAGAATAGAGTGTGGAAGCAGATGAACACAGGGAGCCATGTTTACATGAAACCCCTAGGGCTCTCTTCATTTCCAATTCCTTTGCTTTACATAAAATGAACTTTGAACCTGAACTTTGCCTCGGACTATGGTTCAGATAAAGAACATCAGAAGTCTGTTTACTTCAGAAGCTAAGAAACACATTACACTATTAGGTAGAAATGTTTAATATAGTAACAAAACATTATTATAATGGATAGATGATGCTGAGCTATATGTGTATCACTCAGATTTTGTTTCTTGGCCAAATACCCAACAAACTTGTATCTTAGTCTTTTACAAAGATACTATTATTGATTTCAGAGAGGAAGGGAGAGGGAGAGATAGAAACATCAATGATGAGAGAGAATCATTGGTTGACTACCTCCTGCACGCTCCCTATGAGGATCAAGCCTGCAACCTGGCTATGTGCCCTGACTGGGAATCAAACCGTTACCTCCTGGTTCATAGGTCGACACTCAACCACTGAGACACACTGGTCAGGCTTATATCTTAATCTTAATAGAATGATGAGAAAGGGAGAGAGGGAATCATAAAACTTTTGCATGAGGTAGTTTCATTGATATTTCTATAGTTTTTAAATAACAAGATACACTGTCTTAGAACTTTGAAAGAACATCTAAAGAATACATGGGGAGAGTGACTGATCAATTTTTCCTGTGTGGGATTAGAAGTGGTGTCTAACAGGGAGAGTGATCTCTACTAGGAAGCAATGGTAACTGGATGAGGATAATTTTTGGTTAAAAATCATGAGAGGTAACTGGTAAAGGGAGAAGACAGAGGCAGCTTGCAGAAATAGTCACTATGACCACAAAACAGTGTATTTACCAGTGTGTGATAATATGATAGAATAGCAGGAGACCCACAAGTAGGGGAAAAAAACAAACTAATATAAGACTTTTTCTTTATTAAATCATATGAGAATTTCTAAGAAGAGTCTTCAAAATAAAAACTTTGTAGGGTTTAGGGTAGAGCAAGAGCAGAGATAAAATTCACAGAGATATGAATTATAGACATACGATATCATATATTTTCAGATTTTTCTAGGGAAAAATATACAGCTTGAAATAAAGATAAGAACACAGCCCAGCTTTCTTGAGTCTTATATTAGGGCTCTGATGGGACCATATATGTTTAATCTCCTAAGTTTTAGTAATAATGTTAAAATTCATTAGGTTGGCCATCAGTTTGTAAAAATGTTCAATTTCTAAAATAAATTTAATAAATGTAAACAGTGGCATGCTACTGCTATAATAGGAAGCTTGACAACTTCTTTCTCAAGCCCTATCCTAATTTGTAAAAGTGAAAAGCAAAGTAAGTACAAATATTCAAAGTCAAAGGTAAGGATTTTATTATATAATTAGAGGCCTGGTGCATGAAATTTGTATCTACTTGCCAAATTCTTGGGATTTCTTCATGGGGGGAGGGAGTGTCTTTCAGCCCAGTCTGCTCCCTCTCCATTCTGGGACCCCTTGAGGGACGTTCAACTGCCCGTTAAGACCGATCCAGGTAGTATCAGGCCTAAACAGGCAGTCAGACATCTCTCTCACAATCCAGGACTGCTGGATCCCAACTGCTCACCTGTCTGCTTTTCTTATTGCCCCTAATTGCTTCGGCCTAACAGCCTGATCACCCCCTATCCATTCCCCTGCCAGCCCGATTTATGTCTAACTGCTCCCCTGCCAGCCTGTTTGCCCCTAACTGCCCTCCCCTGAAGCCCTGGGTCCCTCCAACTGCCCTTCCCTGCAGTCCCAGTCACCTCCAACTTCCCTCCGCTGCCAGCCTGGTCACCCTTAACTTCCCTCCCCTGCAGGCTTGATCACCCCTAACTGCCCTCCCTTGCAGGCCTGGTCCCTCCCAACTGCCCTCCCTGCTGACCTGATTGCCCACAACTGCCCTCCCTTGCAGGCCTGGTCCCTCCCAACTGCTCTCCCCTGATGGCCATCTTGTGAGGGCAGGATCTTTTGACCACATGGAGGCAGTCATCTTGTGTGTTGGAGTGTTGGTCAATCTGCATATTACTTTTATTAGATAGGATAGAGGCCTGGTACATGGGTGGGGACCAGCTGGTTTGCCCTGAAGAGTATCCCAGATAAAGGTGTTGGTTCCCTTTGGGTGTGGGGTGGCCTTGGAGAGGGGCCTGTGGTGGTTTGCAGGCCGGCCACACCCTCTAGCAACCCAAGTGGAGGTTCTGGTATTTGGGATTTATTTATCTTGTAAAATTGAAACTTTGTAGCCTGGGGCAGAGCCAAGCCTTCTGCTGGCTCAGTGAAGGCAGCCACTGAAACTTTTTGCCTTAAGTGGAGGCCTGGGTCGGCCATGGTGTGAGGAGCTTGGCTTCCTCCATTGCCAGGGGCAACCCAAGCCTCCCTCCTGCTTTCTCTGAAGCTGTAGCCATCTTGGTTGGGTTAATTTGCATACTCACTCCTGATTGGCAGGTGGGCGTGGCTGGTGGGTATAGTGGAGGTATGGTCAATTTGCATATTACTCTTTTGTTAGATAGGATGCTTCTGGGATGTGTTAAGGAATAACCTGGCATGGTGGAAAGATTCAGTTGAGAGTTAGTTTTCAGTCATGTTAGAGAAGTTAAAGATTTTTTGTATCTACCTGCCAAATTCTTGGAATTTCTTCAAGAAGTTTATTTACTGACATCAGTCCTTTGGATTCCTCTTAAATCAATTTTTTCTTAAGTAGATAGGCTTCAAAATTCAGAGGCCAAATAAGAGCTGGAGGGGAGTCAAGGAGAAAAGGATGTCTGTGACTTAGAATCCTAGTTTATGCAAAAAGAGCCATTGCCATTGACACCTCTCAGGCAATCAGAAAGGTCTAAACTGGGAACTCTTATGTAGTTTTTGGTCTTAGCTAGTTTGCATATATCTTTCTTGAGTGTTTAGAATGGGAAATCTGTGGCAATAATGGATTTGGTTATTCTTGTTATGGTTAACAATAATCCTCATACCAACCAACATGCAGAATCATTGATTAACTTTTTCCTAATTTGGTAGTGCAATGGGGTAGTTGAATATTTTTAAGACCAGCTAAGAAGACACTCTGCAACAAAATGAAATGAGAATATAAAATATTCTCAGAAATTCTATGGCACAAAATTCAAAACTTATACTCTGGTCTATCAATTATTATCTACTAATAATGATTAGTTATTATCCTAACATTTTGTCTAATATTGAATTACCTGCCTATTGGTATTCTGACATAAACTTTTCATTTTCTTTATGCTAAGTCAGGTTATAAGATGTATACCTTGCTGAAATCGCTTTGGCTCAGTGAATAGAGTGTTGGCCTGCAGACTGAAAGGTCGTAGGTTCGATTCTAGTCAAGGGCATGTACCTTGGTTGTGGGCACATTCCAAGTAGGGGGCATGCAAGAGACAGCTGATAGATGTTTTCACATACTTCTATTTAGATTAATAGGGTAACACCTTCACTTATCCCCCACATTAAAATTCTTGTCATATTCTTTACCTTAACCTCTACTTCTAAGAAATCACAATATCTTCTCATTTTTTACATCCAAAGAGCTTCTCAATTGCCTTTCCTCTCTACATCCTCTTGATTTTGGGATTTCATTATTTTTAACTTGAATAACTTGCAGTAAAAATACCTTATTAATAAATATCCAAAACTCTCAACTTTTGCCCTTCTGCCCACCCATTACATTATCATATGATCTTGATAAAATTTAGTTCTGGTCATGCTATCTTCCACCACCATTCTCCCCCGTCCCTCTCAAAAATAGCAATGGTATTTTAGTGTTTGTAGACAAATCCAAGCTTTTTGAAAAGATATTTAAAGCTCTCAACAGATTCTGATAATCTTTCCCACCCTGTACCTCATAGATAAATTATATAGTTAAACTTCACTTGGTTAATGACCCTCCTCTGAATAGACTTTGCCAAATATTCTATGGAATTTTTTTGTGAGAATATAAATACCTTAATACTCATGGAATGATTTTTCCAAAGAAGAAAGGAAAAATAAACAAGTAAGTGTTGGGTTAGAACAGTTTTAATGCAAAATGTTTCTGAAGTGGTTTCTACAAGGGGTGTGATTTTATGAATGAAACAACATAAGAACAAGAGTTTGATACATAAAACATAATCAAATTTTTAAAATAGTAGAAATGGATGCTTGCAATGACAAATAAATTTCACAAAAAGATAGTGAGTATAGACATGTCTTCCTGGTTTCAGTAAATTGTAACTATCTATAAAGTAAAATTTGGTTCCATTTAAAAAGATTGAATATTTTGCAATCAAAGCTATTCCTTGGATTTCACTAAACATTCTGGTTGTCTTTGGCATCTTTCACTTTGTGAATGAAGAACTTTGTTCTCGCTGGTCTGGGAATAGTTTTTACTGGTGATGTTTTCCTTTGGCTGGGAAACAGATTAAGGGCCTCTCTTCCTGGCAGATCCTTCTTTCTATTGGATGTAACTGTTGAACTTACTTAAAAGAATACTTTTATTTATTCTGGCTGGTCAAATTCATCTTGTAGATGCCTATAAATTTGGAAATTAGAGGAAACAAAAAGAAAAAAAACACCCAGAGTTTCTAAATGTACACCTGCAAATGGGTTATCTTAAATGTACCCTGGAGAAAATAAGAACAAAAAATAATAATGATATTTTAACAGTGAGACCGCACACAGGAGGAATTTATAACTGCAAGAGCTCTGTTTTATCAAAGAAATATGTGTGTACATTTATTTTTAGTCATCAGCTTTCCTGGTTTTTCACTTTGAATTGCTTTCATCCGCCGAAGAAACAAAGCCATGTGGTATACCATAACTGTTTGCTGATTTTCCTTGAATGCATGCAATACCTTTCAACTAGATCTGTTTGAAATAATTATGAGAAAAGGAAGCACAGCTTCTTCTAACTGTGAAGTGTTTTATATTTGCCTGCTGGGAAGATCAGGTTTTTTGTTTTTGTTTTTTTTTTCCCCTGGAAAATAAGTTTTTAAACACTATAAAATTTTTATTGTAGTGGGTATTTCCTGTTGTTCTGCTGGCAGCCAGCACTTTGGAGACGGCGATGTTTTGTAATGCTGAGGAGCTGCAAAAGTTTGCCGAAGAAAAATGCAGTAGACCAAAATGGAACATCTCTGAGGAAGCATTTTCTGGGCTTTTCTTAGACTCTGTAACTGAAAAGACAGGTAAATCTCGGTGTAATCTACGCAAGGGAAAATGCATCCCTTTCTTACATGACTTTTAAAGCAGAATGACACAAATCTTTTAAAACAGAATTCAAGTGTGATAGGGAAGGCTTGAAAGCTGTCTTTTCCAGCTTTATTTCCCATCTGCACATTGGTTTGGAGGCAGCAATGTTTATTTTGCCTCTGTATCAAAAGTGATTGATCAAATATGCGTACAATCAATTACCACTAATTGGAAGCAAATTCAAAAGCAGTTTCAGGGTGTTCAATCCGCTTTCCACAGGAATGATAACAACATTATCAGAAGTGCTTAGTCTTTGACTTCTGTGAGGAAAGGCCAGAAAAAAAGTATTGTTACTATTTTCCTCCATAAATGACATAATGAAAAATTATTGGCAATACAGTAGTTTCCTTTGGTCTTTAAAAGAACATAATTCATGGACAGATCATCTGACCTAGGGTTGTGGCTTCTATATTTTTATTTATGTGACAGAAGTTGTGTTTATTTTAAAATTTTCTTTCTTTTTTTATTCTTTTCCTATTACAGGATTTCTGTTCAAAGTGACTTCATGTTCTTGTTCAGAAGACTTTTCAATGTTAGGATTGTTGAGTAACATAAAATGCATACTTATTAATTAGGCACATCTGATATTATGATGCTTTGTATAATCTTATAATAATCAAATTAACCTTTTTTTCCTCTTTACAATATTCAATTTCTCCAAAGGATTACTCACTTAACCTCAGACCTCAAAAGTCTTTTTTTTTTCTTGCATCAATCATTCCCTCCCTCAAGTAGAAAAAAATTAGCAGTAAAATGCCACACTTCTAAAAAAAAAATCTCATCCTTACATGAACCAAGTGATGTTTTACTTCCTGAATTTGTGCCCTTTCAATAGGAAATTGTGTTAGGGCAGGAACTCTGTCTTTTCTAATAGCGCACATAAAGCCAAGTACCTGTCATCACTCCACAAATAAATAAATGATAATAATGGTGAAAAAATGAAATATTAAAACCAAACTTTTTTACTAGTTCACTCTTCATTTCTCTAATATGTGGTATAATTTTCATTAGACTATTTATAACTAAAATTGCAGTCTTCATAAGGGAGAAATTGCTTTTCTGTTTTGCTTGTCCATTGCCCCCATTCATCATGCCTTCAGTCCCGTGCCAAAAGGAGCTTTCATAATTCTGGCTATAAACGGCTGACTGAGAATATTAAACCCCGCTCCACCCAATACATCACTAAAGAAAGAGCTACACTTGCACTATCTTATTACATTTTTAGTTTGTGGGGAATTAAGGCAGTTATAAACATTAGTTGAAAATGTTGGCAAGCAAATAGGAGAATGAGAAAAAGCAAAGGAGATTGGAAGAATAAAAAAAAAAGTAGATATATTCTAGATTTTGGCATAACTACCAGGTACATGGGAAAGCTAGTGAATTTTCTAGTTTAAAAAACTGATATTTACTTGAGAGCCTGAATTAGTCACATTAGCTTTCTTTGTTGCATATAGATCCCAAGATAATTAACTCCATCTTTTGTTAAGTATTTGCAGCCTCTGGATTGATTGCCTTTTAGTGTTTGTGTTTTAAATAGATATCATATGATTCGGGTTGAATTGCCTCTTCAAAATTTTAGGGGAATTAATTACAAAGCTCCAATTCAATTGCAATCATAATAACTTTTGCCATTGAAAGTACTGTTGATCTACTGAATTGCACAGTCTGTGTTAGGGAGCTGATGAACAAGGTCTGAGGAAATTCTAGAGTTACCAGCTTCCCTAAAGACTTCGGGAAATACTGCATTTCTTGTGCTATTCTACTCATAAATATCCATTCCCTAACCAATCTCCAAACCAAGATGGCTTTGAATATATCCACATAATTGCAAGTCATAAAGTTAGTCTCCAAAGCCACTTTTCTGCAATATATTTTTAAAAATCTTCCTTTGCCACCATGATTGTATCCCTTCTTCGAAGAGGTAAGAGGGATTGTTACATGTAACTCTACTTTTTGATGCACAGACCTGCGATCCCAGTGCCCATATATGTGATCCAGTCTCTTTTCAATATCTGCTTGACTTAAGGTGGTTGTCTCTTAAAAAGTCATAAGATTAGGCTGACAACTTTCAAGCTTTAAATAACAAAGCGTCTCTAACCCTAATAGCAAAACCAAGAGATATATACTGTGCAGGCTGTCACATTGTTATTCATGCAGAGGAAATTGATCTGAGAAAATCAGGCAGAAGGAAGAGATGAAAGATGGGGACAACAGAGTTTTAGAAGTTTCAGTTAGTCACAATACTTAACTAGAGTGTAAGAAGTTATTTGAAATCGCCTTGATCTACCAATAATATTTCCCTCACACCTGAAGTACTTTACATTGGGTTTTATTTATTTACTAGCGGGCCGGTGCACAAAATTCATGCATGGAGGGGGAGAAGGGAGCAAGGGGTGGTACCTCAGCCCAGCCTGCACCCTCAATATGGGACCCCTCAAGGGATATTCGACTGCCTGTTTAGGTCCCATCCTACCGGGATTGGGCCTAAACAGGCAATCAGACATCCCTCTCACAATCCAGAACTGCTGGCTCCCAACTGCTCACCTGCCTGCCTGCCTGATCACCCCCTAACCACTCCCTTGCCAGGCTGATTGTCCTAACTGTCCTCCCTACAGGCCTGGTGACCCCTAACTGCCTTCCCCTGCAGGCCTGGTCCCTCCCAACTACTCTTCCCTGCTGGCCTGATCCCCCACAACTGCCCTTCCTTGCATGTCATCTTGTGATGGCCATCTTGTGTCCACATGGAGGCAGGATCTTTGACCACATGGGGGGCAGCCATCTTGTGTGTTAGAATGATGGTCAATCTGCATATTACTCTTTTATTAGATAGGACAGAGGCCTGGTACTAGTTTGCCCTGAAGGGTGTCCCAGATCAGGGTTGGCTTCCCTTGGGGTGTGGGGTGGCCTGGCCAAGTGGCCTGTGGTGGTTTGCAGGCTGATCATGCCCCCTAGCGACCCAAGCAGAGGCCCTGGTATCTGGGATTTCTTTATCTTCTACAATTGAAACTTTGTAGCCTGGAGTGGAGCCAAGCCTCCTGCTCGCTGGGTGGTCATAGCCATTTCTGTAGAGATTTATTTATCTTCTATAATTAAAACTTTGTAGCCTTAGGTGGAGTCCAAGGCAGGCCGGGCTTCAGAAAGCTTGGCATCCTCCATTACTGGGCAACCCTAGCCTCCTGCTCTCTCCAGCTCTGTGGCTGCCACCATTTTTGTTGGAATTTATTTATCTTCTATAGTTGAAACTTTGTAGCATTGAGTGGAGGCCTGAGCTAGCCTGGGTGTGCAGAAAGCTTGGCTTCTCCCATCACTGGGGAAAGCCAAGCCTCCCTCCTGCTCTCTCTGTAGCTGCAGCCATCTTGGTTGGGGTTAATTTGCATACTCCTTCCTGATTGGCTGGTGGGTGTGGCTCTTATTACATATTACTCTTTTATTAGATAGGATATTACAATATTGAATAATGCAACTGCCTTGACTCCTAGTGACAAAAGTAAAGCTTCCAGTTACCTGAAAATATTTTTTAATTTAATAAATCTTTATTGTTCGGATTATTACAATTGTTCCGCTTTCCCCCCCCAAAGCTCTCCTCCACTTGGTTCCCACCCCACCCTCTGCCCAAACCCCCGAACCCCTTTCCCTCCAAGAATTGTCAGTCCACTCCCTTTCTATATCAGATACTATGATATTCACCAGTTTATTCTGTTCATCAGATTTTCAATTGACTTGATTTTGAGATTCACTTGTTGATAGATATGTATTTGTTGTTCATAATTTTTATCTTTACCTTTTTCTTCTTCCTCCTCTTCTTAAAGAATAACTTTCAGCATCTCATATAATACTGGTTTGTTGTTGATGAACTCCTTTAGCTTTTTCTTATCTGTGAAGTTCTTTATCTGACCTTCAATTCTGAATGATAGCTTTGCTGGGTAGAGTAATCTTGGTTGTAGGTTCTTGCTATTCATCACGTTGAATATTTCTTGCCACTCCCTTCTGGCCTGCATAGTTTCTGTTGAGAAATCAGCTGAGAATCGTATGGTGCTGCCTTTTAGGTAAGTAACTGTCTTTCTCTTGCTGCTTTTAATAGTCTCTCTTTGTCTTTTGCTCTTGCATTTTAATTATGATGTGATTAGTGTGGTCTTCTTTGGATTCCTTTTGTTTGGGGTTCTGTGTGCTTCCTGGATTTGTAAGTCTATTTCTTTCATGAGGTGGAGGAAGTTTTCAGTCATTATTTCTTCAAATACCTTTTCAGTATCTTGATCTCTCTCTTCTTCTGGCACACCCATAATTCTGATGTTGATATGCTTGAAGTTGTCCCAGAGGCTGCTTACACTATTTTCATATTTTTGGATTCTTTTTTCTTTTTTCTTTCCCAGTGGAATGTTTTCTGCTTCTTTGTATTTCAAATCTTTGACTTGATTCTTGCATTCCTCTAGTCTGCTGTTAGGTTTCTGTATAATATTTTTTATTTCAGTCAGGGTATGTTTAATTTCTAGGTGGTCCTTTTTCATCTCCTCTTGGGTCTCGCTAAATTTATCCATCTTTTCTAAGAAATTCTTGAAAAACTTTATAACTCTGGTTTTGAACTCTATATCCAGTTGTTTGTTTCCTCCATTGCTTTAGTTTGTGATCTGTTCTTTAGTCTCTGCATACTTTGCTGCTTCCCTGAGTTGGTAGAGTAGCTTTGTGTGCTAGGTGTCCTATATGGCCCAGTAGCTCCGCCTCCCCAGTTACCTGAGGTGGACACTCTTGGTTGCACCCCTTTGTGGACTGTATGTATAGCCTTGCTGTAGTTAAGTCTTGATTGTTGTTGGTATCACTGGGGGGAATTGACCTCCAGGCCAATTGGCTATGAGGATCAGCTGTGTCTGTGCCAGGAGAACTTCTGTGCTGGAGACAGCTTTATGAGACAAGACTTGCAAATTTGCAAAAGCCTCTGTTTGGCTAGGATAGGGCGGAGTCTCAGGGCTGAGCAGACAGCCTTGGCTTCCCGTCTGCCCTGCCCTATGCGGCCCTTGGGTCTCAGTGTCCCTTGGTAATCACTGCTGCCCTCACTGCACGCATTTGCTCATATGCCTCCAGACCTCTGCCTTTCATGGCTCTCTTTAGTTTCTGTGTGCTCTGGGGCCCATATGAGTCTGGGTCCACAGGGTCTTGACCAAAACTAAGGTTCAGTGCAATCAGAACTGGAGTTTAGCACAGTCGGGAGGTTCCATCTTCCTCCCACTAGAGAAAGCCAGTGGCACAATCAGTAGTCAGTCCTCTCTGCGTGCACTTGTGTGCACACCTCTAGACCTCTGCTTTTCGCGGCTCCCCAGAGTTTCCGTGCACTCCTTCCTTTTCTCAACAGTCCAGACTCCCCCTGATATGAGTCTTGCCTAGAACTGGGATTCAGTGCAGTTGGAAGTGGAGTTCAGTGCAGTTGGGAGTTTCCGTCTCTTTCCCACTAGAGGAAGCCAGCCAGGCACTCCACCACCTGTCCTCTCTATGTGCGTGTCTCTGTACCTCAGCCTTTTGCAGCTCCTCTGAATCTCCATGAGCCCTTCTCTTTCCTTCTCATTGTAGAATTTCCACTCAGCCAGCTTTCCTGTGGTTCTGAATGATGTCGGTTCTTTTAGCTTTAGTTTTGAAATTGTTGTGTGAGGCAGCAGTTTAGGTGTTCACCTATGCTACCATCTTGCTTTCTCCCTACCTTAAAATATTAATGCTTGCTTCTCAGAGTCTGTTAGATTTCCCTTTCAAAAGAAGAATGTACCTTGCTAGAATTTATCTACAGAGGTTTTTCATATTTTCCTGGTATATATGTGGAAAATAGTCATCAATATTTTGCTTATGCGCAATCAATATTTTGCCACATGGTGATATACCTTAGCTCTTGGTTAGCAGAAATGCTTTATTGCTTAAAAATGAGGCCTGCTAGTATGCTATCTACTACTCTATAACCTCTAAAGAGATTTTTTTTAATATCATGTAAATAAAATGATGGCAATAATATGCTTATATTTAATTATTAACAAACAATTAAAAGTGAATAAATTCAGCAATAACTGCACTAAATGATTTAAAGGTACTAAGTGGAATGATATAGTAGGTTAGGGGGAAACCTAATTCAAATAATATGTGAGGAGGTGGCTCTTGAGCTGAGATTTGAAGAGTGAAAAGGAACTACCTATGTGAAGAGATATACTAATATGTTTTAATATGATTATATTAAAAACTAGTAGCCCTATGCACAAATCAGCGTGCCAGTAGCTCTCTGCAGGGCCTGGACGCTCGGCACTCACTGCCCAGAGTCTCTGCATGGCCCAGTGTTTCTCCGTGGCTCAGAGGCCCATCTACACCCTAGCTTGGCCAGAGGCCCATCTGCGGCCGGGTGTGGAATGCTTGCCTCATCACAGCAGTGATGAGGCAAGCATTCTGCCAGGCTGCTCAAGCATTATGCCAGGCCACCCCCTAAGACTGGGGATGCCTGCAGGGTTGAGTGGACTAGGTGACACCATCTTGTGGCTATGGGCACTGCTATCTTTCTGATGGAGTGATGTTTACTTTGCATATTACCCTTTTATTAGATAGGATACTGAGAAATAGTGAAGAAAAATAACAGACTTACTGGAAAGCTCTGATTTTATATGCCAGTTTTATTCCTAGCCCGTTTATGCTTTGAGAAAGTCACTTAACCCCTCTGGTACTGACCTAGCTCCTTTGTTAATTCAAATATATGACTTATATGGGTAATATATATAATGTACATAATGTAAAATTACTCCACTTGATGTTTGTGTAAGAATTATTTGTAGAAAGAGTACCACTTTATTGAAGAGCTACATAATAGGATTATTTCAGGTTCAAGTGCAGGAGTTTGTCTTTTGCATGAGTTATCATGCATGAAGGCTTTAGTTTTGCATAGAGAAATCACTTATCATATTGATTCTGTTGATTAAAGTTCTAAGCCTTGATTCAGAATTTTAAGTATTATACTCATTATTTCAACAAGGAAATTTAATTATCAAAGGAGATGAACACCACTAAATATTGTTTTAAGTGTAAAATCTATTTAAGAATAGATTTTTGGGAAATTAGTAAACATTTAAAAAATTCATAAACATGTATACTATACTATACTATACTATTCTATACTGTACTAAAATATACTATGTGTATAATTCTAAACATAGAAAATTATTTAAACATAGAACAAGACAGACAGTCCTAATATAAACATTGTTTAAAGTGTCTTTAAGCACCTGCATTTTCTTCTTTTATCTGCCTACCTTAGAGCATTTCCTACCACTATTGGGTGCTGTTTATTTCTCTTGTTAGGAAGGAAATCATTGAGCTAAAGTTGCTTTACACCAAAATGTTATGTTATACTGTTTTTTCCTTCCCAGGATTATTTCTTTCCTAAAAGGAAGATTTTATTAATGGCATAATATTTTTCACAAAGTCTAAAATACAAGGTAGCATTTCAAGTATTAGCCATAAATAAAATACAAGGTAGCAGTTCAAGTATTAGCCATAAGTAAAGGGAGGGATATTTTTGCTGTAAGATCCGTCATTTATTTGCCTTTAAATTGCACTTTAGAGGCAAGCACACATTCCACCTTTTCAAAGACACATATCAACACAAAAATATGCAGATTTCTCAAATAAAAATGGGTGGGTTCTTTCTCCTCTGCTTTCTTCTCAATGTTGGACAGCAATTCCCTGTTGTTCACTCTTGTTTGTACACATCTTGCAAGAGAGGCACTGACTCTTCCTGTATCGGACTATCTTTTCAAGGATGTTTATAGCATAAACTGTTTAGGAAGACAGAGATAGTTTCTCCTCTGGTGCAAAGGTCAGGTGGGTTTACATCTTTAGAAGACATGGAGTCTTCCTGTAGGGCTAAGGGGCAGTGTACTTACCAGCCATTAAAAATGACTCAGATTCCTTGAGCTCAGATTTCCTTCCCTGCGATGTCAATCACTGCATGTTCATGTGTCATCTGGCTTTCTTTATAATGCCCTTCAGGAACCCGAGCTCAGGGAACCAGGACAAAAATGTTAATAATCTGGCTATTGCTATCGCTGTGAGAAATAAACCATCCTTCTTCTCTGACCAGTCAGAATCAATGTATTTGACTAGCAACTGTGACCTGATAAGTTGTTAGCTTGGAAGAAGGCAAAATATCAGATGCTTCAAAATTGTTGATACCTAAGTGCTTCTGTGTACTAATGAAGATTATTCCTTTTTCTTTCTTTTTCTCTAAAGATTCACTCTTTACATAACACATAATCTACATTAAGTTTCCAAATATGCTTACTATTCATATTGTATCAGTCTGTTAAGGCCTCCATAACAAAATACCACAGACTGAGTGGCTTCAACAACAGAAAATGTTTTTGGTATGGAGTCTGAAAGTTTAAGACCATAGCATTGGCAGGTATGGCTATCCCTAAGGCATCTCTCCTTGACTTACAGATGGCCACCTTCCCACATGGCTTTTCTTCTATGCAGGTACATCCTTGGTATCTCTTCATGGATTAGGATCCCACCCATATGACCTTAGTCAACCATAATTACCTCTTTAAATGTCTTATTTCTAAATCCAGTCACTTTGGGTGTTAAGTTTTGAAAACTGTGTTTTTCAAAAATATATGAATTTTTGAAAAACACAGTTCAGTTCATAACATTTCCATTTGCTCTAAGATATTCTCCACGAGTTGCTCTTATTTCTGCATGTCTTTCAAGCAAAGGCACTGATCACCCTTTTTAAAGATATATATTTTTATCGATTTCAGAGAAGAAGGGAGAGGAAGAGAAAGATAGAAACATCAAGATTGGCTGCCTCCTGCACACCTCACACTGTGGATCATGCCAAAAACCCTGGCATGTGCCCTGACAGGGAATTGAACTGTGACCTCATGGTTCTTTGGTCAATGCTCAACCACTGAGCCATGCTGGCCAAGTGGCACTAACCACCTTAATGTTCCATATTATTTTTTAACAGATGTTTATATAGCCAACATCTTGGTTATAACAGGTGTTTTATATTCCAAAATCACAAACACTCTGTTGCCCACTGGGGCAAAGATAGGGAACATGTCTACAACCATTACAAAATATTTGGGTTTCCTTACAACCTTCCCTTTTATATAACTCACCTCAATCTCTGATATTTTGCCCTTCTTGTGACACCCTGTGTGAACAGGGGTTTTGGGAATCAGAACAAGAACATGATCACAATTTGAGTACCATTATTATTATTGTAAGTAATAATCTGTCTTTTGACCCACAATCAGGAATCTCAGATCTTTTGCCAGTTGTGGCAGGCTAATTTGTTAGCATGTAACAGGATAAAACCTCACGCCCTTCACAATTTGGATGACATCTTTTGTTTCCTTGATTTCTTAGAATATTTTATTTCCATTCAATGGAAGGGTGGGGGAAAATCCCATCAATTCTCTGACTGACAAATTCATATTATCTCTACCTTACAAATAAAGCATCTAACTAAAACTTTGTCTGGATTTGTCAGGAAGATTTAGGCACTTTTTCAATATGAAAGATAAATGACACTTAGTTTAGTATCTCTTCACATAGGTCATTCCTTCTCATTCTTCAAATCTCAGCTCAAGAGCTACCTCCTCACCAAACATATTATTTGAATTTGGTTTTCCCATTACCTACTACATCATAATTAAAATAAAAAAATAGGTTTATGAAGGGAGAAGATTATGTGAATAAAAAATCATAGTAAAAATAATTGAAATAGGTCAAGGAAAAATTCAAATAGAATTGGATCATAAAAATGAAAAATTTCAACTGGGAATTGTGAAAAGTAAAATGATGGAAATAAAAATTCATTATAGGGAGTCAAAATCAAGTTTGAATTGGCAAAAGAAAAAACCCATGAATTTGAGTATAGATCAATAGAGATTAAGCAATCTGAAATATAGGAAGAAAAACGTGAATAAAGAAATATAAACAGAGCCCCCAAAAAACCTGTGTATAAATCATTAAGCATGTAAGTATACACATAATGAGGGTATCAAAAGAAGAGAGAAAAAAATAAACAGAAACTATATCTGATGTAATCATTGCCAAAATCTTCTCAAATTTAATAATAAATGCATCCAGGAAAACTATCAAATACCAAGTAGAATAAACACAAAAATATCCCCATCTACACACATCATCATAAAAGTATGAGTGATAAAAATAAAGATTTTTAAAGATTAGTCTTCTCTTCCTTATTCTAGTGAGTAGGTAAATAATGAAGCTCATGTTCACCATTTTTGCAAATACTCTTAGCTGGTCATAGTGCTTTCATTAGATCTGTAACTTCTCAGTCATAGGTCAATATGATGATAATCATGATTTTTCTCCTCAGGGATGATAGTTCCCCTTTCTCTTCCCCAGTGCTTTATAGGCTTTGTTCTTTTCTCCATTTACAGATTTCCTTTCTAGACACATCTTTACTCCTACTTTATCTGTCCGCACATAACACTTACATCATTTATAAATAGTTTACTTCTTCCTTTGAGGTCAAGAGCTATGTGGACTATATCTGACTCTGGCTTGAGACTATGGAACCTTCCCTCTTTTTATTTTATTATTTTTTCCTTAAGTATGCTTTTATTGATTTCAGAGAGAGGAAGGAAGAGGGAGAGAAAGATAGGAACATCAGTGATGAGAAACATCATTGATTGGCTGTCTCATGCACGCCCCCTAGTGGGGATTGACCCTGCAACTGGAGCATATGCCCTGACTGGGAATCCAAATGCGACCTTATGGTTCATGGGTCAATGCTCAACCAACCACTGGGCAGCACTGGTGGGGCTTATTTTATTACTGTTTAATCTTTATTGTTGAAAGTATTACATATATCCTCTCATTGGCTCCTTCACCCATATGTGTTACAATTGCTATACAGTTTCTAAATAACTAGTATATTATTGCCCAATACATTTAATTCCATATACTTGAGAAGAGACCTTTATATTGGAGAATGAAAAACAATAAGTTTTACTGGGCAATATTTTTGCAACCCTTGCTTATATTGAGAAAATTACCTAATTAGGATTTTATCCTGAATATGACTTGGGATTTTCATTAAGGGGAAATTAATGAAGGTGGAAAAATGATACATGAGAAATAGAGTAAAAATCAAATCTGTTCATTGGTATAAATCATTTAAAATACTGCTGGAAATATTTTAAAAATATTTTTATATGATAGAGTCTCAACATTTGCCTCTTCTCTTGTAATGTATTATCCAATAAAATGCATTTCATTATTAATTAAAATGTTACTTAGAACAAATGCGAAGAGTGCTATCATTTTTTAGTCAATGAATGCACCTAATATTTGGCATAATTTTCTTTGTTTTCTCTCAAGCACCAGATGATTTAATCAATGTTAATAAGTGTACTTTATAATATTTTTAATTTTTTCATAGTCATGTGACATGTTTTTTATGGTTGGCAGTATTCACATTTAAATTAGAAAATAAAAAGAATTTGGTTTTGCTTCTCTTTCTTCTCTGAAGAGGTGAAAATACATTTAAAATATGTCTTTTACTCTCAAAAATGTTCTTGCTTTTAGCTGCAGTATATCCCATGCGAATTGAACTATTTTTAAAATAATTCTCTTTGAAAACATGAATTTTATTCTCAGCCCATAATTGAATTAGTACTTAATCAAGATCACTGATGGACTGAGAGATTTCTGGAAAATGTATTAAGTTTCAGACAGGATGGAAGTGTACAAACAAAGCCTATTTATTAGTTTTATTATTTTATTTTTTAAAAGTGTATCTTTATTGTTGAAAGTATTACAGATGTCCACTTTTTTGCCCCCATTGACCTCTTCCATCACCCTTCCCCTTTCAGGCCTACAGCACTATTATCTATGTCCATAGGTTATTCATCTCTCTCTCTCTATAAAAGCGTAATATGCAAATCCACTGGATGGCAGAACAATCAGTTGGCTATGACACACACTGACCACCCGGGGGGCAGATGCTCAATGCAGGAGCTGCTGGCCAACCTCTTGTTTCCTCTCCCGGCCAGCAGACTCTGATCATCCAATGGGGAACCAGGAACCCGCGGTGGATGGCAATAGACACGAGTGACGCCAGGGCCCCGATTGTCCTGCTCGTTGGCCCACACACAGAGGGTGACTAGCAACAGCAGCAGTAGGGGAAGGAGCAGGTCCAGCTGGGGCCAAACCTAGGGATGCTACCCATGCATGAATTTTGTTCACTGGGCCTCTAGTATGCATATAAGTTCTTTTGTTAATATCTCTTCCCCCTTTCCCTAAGATTTATCAGTTTGTTCCATGCTTCTTTGTCTCTGTTTTTTTCATCAGTTTATTTTGTTCATTAGATTCCAAATCTAAGTGAAATTATGGGACTTGTCTTTCTCTGACTGGCTTATTTTGCTTAGCATAATACTCTCCAGGAGTCTATTTAATTTATGAAGACAGGGTTAAACATTTTGAACTATTATTTATCACTTTCCTAAACTTGAAGTTGTATGTATGCCAAGGGTTTCAGTGAATACTATAGGTAAACTCAAATACATTTCATCACTGTATACAACAGTAAGCTTCCTGCTAATTATATATTTACTATGATCTTGCAGTGTATGGCAGAAGTCGTTGGGTTGACCTCAGGGAAGAATGTTCTATTTCATACATAGCTCTACTAGTCATATCAGCATATTTGAGTCTTGGCTAAGAAAAACATTCTATCCTAATAAAAGAGTAATATGCAGATTGACCATCACTCCAATATACAAGATGATTGCCCCCATATGGTAATAAGATCCTGCCCCCATGTGGACACAAGATGGCCAGCAGGGGAGGACAGTTGGGAGGGACCAGGCCAGCAGAGGAGGGAAGTTAGGGGCAAACAGGCTGGCAGGGGAGCAGTTAGGCATAAATCAGGCCAGCAGAGGAGTGGTTAGGGGGTGATCAGGCTGGAAGGCAGAAGCAGTTAGGGGCAATCAGGAAGGCAGGCAGGCGAGCAGTTGGGAGCCAGCAGTCCTGGATTGTGAAAGGGATCGGGCCTAAATGGGCAGTCGGACATCCCTCAAGGGGTCCCAGATTGGAGAGGGAGCAGGCTCGGCTAAAGGACACAAATTTCGTGCACGGGGCTTCTAATTTTACTATAGTTCTTAATGACTTAGGAATATATTTCTGTCTTCCTATTACCCTATTATCCAAAAGGTGACAAATTTCTATGAAAATAATTACATCTGCATAATCACTATAGCTTTTTGAGAGCAGATATCATTAACAATATCAGTTAACTTACCTCATGTAGAGACTTTTGCCAACTTTTACCTGACATGTTAATGAATAATTGAATAATAGTTGGTTATTATATATAAAAATAAAATATTTTATATTTTATTGATATGCTTATATTGGCAAAGACTATTCTTCTGCTAGACAAAATTATGGTAGAGTTGAGAATCAAGCTTATTTCATTAGACTAGTCAAGTAAAAAAAAAGTAATATTAATAAAAAGAATGGCTAAACTAATTGTTTTTGAAAAACATAACTCACCTCCCCCACCCCACCCCACTTTAGGAAACTTTCCTCACTGGAAAGATATTCAATCTTTCTGACATTGTTCTATATGTTGACAATGTCTATAATGCCTTTAGGGCCTCAGGGATTTTCATCTTATTTTTTAAATGTAGGCAGCATTTAAAAAAAATATTGGTAACCACTTGTTTGAATTTGACATGGCCAGAGGCAGCTTCTTTCCTGTGAAAAGAAACATTTAGTATGTTTTAATAATTAAACACTTTTCACTAAAACGGATCTCTTTCCTCATCATTTGCCTTCATCATTTGAAATAATGAATAGTATAATTAACTCTTTATTGCAAAAATTGTGAATAAGTACAAGAGGGATTCTTATTTCCATTTTATAAGTGAGGAGGTCAAGCCTCAATGAGCTGATGTAGTTAGCACAACGTGACATGAGAAGACTTGGGAATTCATTTCAGTTTTCCTCTTTATTTATGTAAAAAAAAAATATATATATATATATAATATTGTTTATATCTATTATATAATTTATTTATATATGTATATAATCATATACATATGATTCTATCAGCCCTTGCAAGAAATATCAATACTGAAAAATTATCTATGATTACAAAAGATGCCATATATTCGCATACATAGTTTCCTTTTGAAGTCAGTATGTACTATTTGCTGATAATGTGAAAAGTACACTTTGCCCCATTACCTTCAATAAAGCTGTATTTCTTTCCTTGGAAGTGACATTGCACGTTGGCTTCTTTGTATTATAAAGAAGAGTAAAAGTGTATTATAATTGCTGTGTTAATTTTGCCTTTCATAAGTTATGCTGCTTCTGCTCCCGTCATAGTTGGACCTAAAAGCAGCCCTATATGGTATGCAAAACTTGATGTATAAAGAAATCATGGCAGATAGAGCTTCCTAGAAAAATGTTTGTCTCCTTGCTTTGCTAGTTGAATGCAAAAGGGATTAATATATTTAAAAAGTAGTAGAAACTCATCAGTTATGGGAAATCACACCAGGGCATATACTCCTTAAAGGTAAAAAATTATCTCTTTGACTTCTGGCAGGGGGAAATATCCTGGCATATTTAAGAACTTTTTTTGTTAGAGAACTTTGTAGATTCAAGAAAGAATGCAGAATCATTCTATGTGAAAAAAAAATCATCATAGACAGAAAACACTGTTTTATTCTAAAAATACACTGGAAAAGATGTCATTTAACACACTGGAAATTGATTTGAGTATGTGAACGACTTTGTAGAATAAGCAAATTGTTTGAAGTAACATTTAAGTGGTATTACTTCACCTTCTCAGAAAACATTTTATATTTATACCATGTCAAGAATGCATTCATTATTCTTTTTACCTCATTATAGAACACATTTTCCACAAAATAGTATTTGATAAAAGTTAGTGTCTATTCTCTAAAAGTCATGGATTGAAGTGGATTACATAAGAGACATTTAATAATTGCAAAGCAACCTTGTGACATGGGTACAAAGTTCTTGTGTCCATTTTATAGGTAAAAGAGCTGAGGCAGAGTAATGTTAATTTGTCCAGTGTGGGGCTGGAATTCAAACCCAGGCGTTTTGAGTCTCCACCATTACCTACGATGCTCTACTATTTTACAGAGTAGCAATACCAACATCATCTTGCCGTGTTTAGAAACAAAAAGCTCAGCAAGAAATGGACTCCTACTCAAAAAAGACTAATCGAGAAGAATTTAATGAAGATAGTTACAGAAATATAGGCAGAGTTAAGAAACCTGAAAGTGATACTGAGACAACTGGGAACTAAACAAAAAGCCGGAAGCAAAGGTGG
This sequence comes from Lasiurus cinereus, assembly GCA_011751065.1. Taxonomy (NCBI): domain Eukaryota; kingdom Metazoa; phylum Chordata; class Mammalia; order Chiroptera; family Vespertilionidae; genus Lasiurus; species Lasiurus cinereus. The sequence goes on from JAAGEH010000297.1 coordinate 6,003,611, forward strand.
GAAATTTTAAGAGCTGTAGCTTTTTCTGAGAGGGACTCAGCATCTTGCAAAGCTGCAGTAAGAAGGCAGGAAGGGGTTAGGATAGAAACACACTGACCTGTCTCTTCTAGTCAGCTATCTCCTGCCAGGGCATCCCACTCACTCTCTGAGCACAACTGAAAGCCAGCGGTCCAGGGGGCTCGGCTGACTTAGCCCACAGGTTCAGGCCTGAGGAGGGAGGTGGGGCTATGCAGTGGCAAACATAATCAGCAACACATGGAACAAAATCAGTACAAATCTGCCAACTGTATAATCAGAGGAGCTCATAAATTAATCATTATTCACAAGTAATTATACATTCAATCTTATTATATTGCAGGTTGTTTCAGTAACTTCCTTATTTTGACTTCTCATAGTGGATTACTGTCATAAAAATCATTATAAAATTAATATCTCCCTATTAATGTAAGTGGAATGTAAGTCATGAAAGATTAAAACTAGCTCATTAAACAGTTATTTGAATATAAGCTGTTATAGTATTTTAAAAAGTAATCAATCACATTATGATAATCCTAATATTAATTTTCAAGGAGCAAAAGCTGTGTTAATTTATAAAACGTGTTTAGGTTACCTTTAATTTACAATTTATATTTTAAAAAATGATTTTAGCATGAAAATTTCTTTAATAAATTACTTATTAATTTAAAAACACAGATGAAAAGCTAATACTCTTACAATATATATTTGAATAATATGGTTACCTGATTTCATGAGTTAAGAACAATGTATTGTTCTTTGATTCACACTGGTGATTATGATGGCTTTAATGGTTAGGAACCATAATCATTGAAATCATAACTGACCATGCTTGGTGCATGTAATGCTTCTGAAGGAATAACTCATCAATCATTAACTCACTATAATGTCCAAAAAAATAACCTCTAGTATGAAGCAAATCATTGCTACTTTTAATGTAGTTTTAAAAATATAGTAGGGTTTCCTAGGATTTCATTTTCAGCACTGAAAGTATTACCCACAATTGCACATTGTGAAATTTTAAAAAATGGAAAAAATGTTTTTTCTTCTAATGGTGACATTAGAAGATACTATCTTTTAATGGTAATATTTATTTTTTGTAAAACCATTATGTAAAACTAGAGGCCTGGTGCATGAGATTTGTGCATGGGCAGGGGGCGATATGGGGGGAGGTGTTCCTCAGCCTGGCCTGCACCCTCTCGCAGTCCAGGATCTCTCAGGGGATGTCCACCTGCCAGCTTAAGCCCAATCCTTCCACAGTCTGGGGCTCTTGCATCCTGGGGCTCTTGCAGTCCAGGACCCCTCACTCCTTTCTGCCCAGCTGCAGTGGAGGTGGGAGAGGCTCCCGCCACCATCTTTGCACTCTCCAGCCATGACCCAGGTTCTGGCTGAGTAGTGCTCCACAGTGGGAGTGCACTGACCACTAGGGGACAGCTCCTGCATTGCATGTCCATCCCCTGATGGTCAGTGTGTGTCAAAGCGACCAGTCATTCTGTCATTTAGTAGATTTGCATAATAGCCTTTTATTGTATAAAATGTAATTTATATGAGGGAAGACAGCTAACATTTTATTAATAATCACCATAACATTACATTCTTTTTAGCCATAATTTCTATATATTTTGATAACCAGTATACATGCATTACCTCATGTATTTTCATAATAACTCTGAGTTAGTACTATTATTATCCACAGTTTTCAGATAATGCAGCTTAAAGCTCAGAGTGATTTATTAACTTATCCAAGGTCTCATTTTTGTGAGAATTAGAGAAAAGAATGATGTCAATAAGTATATTATCTCTACCTCTTGCTTTTAGTATATACTAGCACATAAGCTCTCTAAAAGGGTAATAAATTAAATGTATAGCTAGATCCTTAGTGTCTGTGACATAATAGACATTGAAATGTTTTTTAAATGCACTTGAACTCAGGTCTACCTAAGTCTGGACATTATACTCTCAATATCCATAATAGGCTGCATAATAATAAAAATGAATTAAAAAACATAATTGGAATATTTCACATATTTTACTTATTTCTTAGATAGTTAGCATACATATTATATTGGTTTCAGGTATACATCACAGTGATTTGATATTTATATACTTTACAATGTGAATACCACACAAAGTCTAGTAATCATCTGTCATTATGCAAAGTTATTATTGACAATACTAGAGGCCCAATGCGCAAAATTCGTGCAAGAGTAAGCTTTCCTAACCCCCAGCTGCTGGCATCAGTTTGCCTCTGGCGCTTGGGACCCAGGCTTCCCTCACAGCCCCGGCTTCATCCAGCAGGTCATCTGGAAGGATAGTCAATCTAACTAGCATATTATGCTTTTATTATTATTGATTACCTATGCTGTATGCTACATTTCATGCCTTATTTTATAACTGGAATTTTATTCCTCTTAGTTCCCTTCAGCTCTTTACCCATTTCCCTATAACACTTTGTCTGGCAAACATCAGTCTTTCTCTGTATCAATGAGTCTGCTTCTGTATTGTTTTGTTTGTTCATTTCCTTTTGTTTTTCTTTTAGGTTTCACATATAAATAAAATCATATAGTATTTGTCTTTCTCTATATGACTTATTCCACCTACTGTCATACCATCTAATTCAATCCATGTTGTCACAAATATAAAGATTCCATTCTTTTTTATTGCTGAGTACTGTTTCATTGTTTGTGTATAAAATATGCCAAATTTTCTTTACCCACTAATCTATAAATAGAAGTCTCAGTTTTCCTATCTTGGTTATTGTAAATAATGCTGCAAATAACGGTGCATCTGTCTTTTTGATTTAGGATTTGACACATTTTAAATGTTTGTCTTGATAACCAAAAATTTATTTAGTCACATAATAATTATATGATTATACTGGTTATTTGAAACTTACATTTATTATAAAATTAACAAAAACTTTTGATATGCATAAAAGCATCTTCTGTATTTTATTTGAAATTTTTTTTATATATATTTTATTGATTTTTTACAGAGAGGAAAGGAGAGGGATAGAGGGTCAGAAACATCAATGAGAGAGAAACATTGATCAGCTGCCTCCTGCACGCCCCCTACTGGAGATGTGCCTGCAAGCAAGGTACATGCCCTTGACTGGAATCGAACCTGGGACCTTTCAGTCCGCAGGCCGACGATCTATCCACTGAGCCAAACCGGTCTCAGCTGAAATGTTTTTACAAACATAAATTTAATAATAACAGTAGACATATTGGAAAATAGGCTAAAGAGACTCCTAGAAGAGTACAAAAAATAAAAGTAATGCAAAGGAAGCTTGAAGCAAAATAACATAAAAACCAAATTTGGAAACGTAAAGTGTTCTCCTGTTGCAGAATTTACCAGGTGACCAGAAAATACACAAGTACTTGGAGATTCAGGAAAAACCCTGTATTTAAAGCAGCGCTGCTGGCTCAGAAGTTTGAAGATCCAAAGCCTGAATGGCCCATACAATGAGATCACCCCTTACACTTTCCTAAGTGTCTTTGTTTCCTATCTGTTTCCTAACTACCGGCTTTGATGGCCGGGCTTTCACAGCCCCTTCTGAATCAATTAGAATGATGAAGTTAGATGGTATCTAAATGCCTGGGAGGATGCTGCCAGCCGGCGGTGGCCTGGTCCCCCCTCCCCCGCAGCCCTGCTCTGGCCAAGCTGCCGAATTCCTGGCCCTTGGCCCCTGCAAACTGGGAGCACCCAGGAAAACAGACTATTGCCTAAGAAAGAGGCAATGACTTAATTATAGGCCAAGAAGAATGGGTCACTGACACAGATTCAGATTGCTAGCGTCCCCTCTCCCCCAGGTTGTCCCCTATATTCCTCACTCCATTTTATAATGTTTGAAAACGTCTGCTATGGAGCAAAAGACAACACATTTAGAATTCAAATTTCAATGTTATAACTCACATGGTATGCTTTTTAGAATAAATTAAGAATTCACATTTTCAGCATTCTTCAACACATTCAACTGAAATATATCCAATATTCAAAAATGGAGAGTGTCATATATCTTTACTAAAAGAGATGGGATTATTCCATGCCGAATTCTCGTTACTGGCTATTTTTTTTCTTTTTTAATGTATTGTTTGTGTACATAATGCTCAAAATATTAAGAAATAACATCATAAAAAAGATCTTTAAGAGATTATGGGGAAGATTATTTCAAAACCAGTGAGGTCAGTTGTTTATAGCACATATTTCAGTCCTAATCTTATTAAACAAGTAATTTGTATAATATGAAAATGACTTTTACAATGTGAATATATGACAATATGTTCTAATTATTCTTTCAAATATTCTTTGTTGCTCTCTGTAACAGTTTGAAAAAGAACAACAGAACTTTTTACTTTGCACTTGTGAGTATGAGTGTGTATGTCATGGTCATGTCAACTGAACTGTCTCTTTAACTTCATTTCTATGATTCACTTTATTTAAAATGGAATTTTAACCTATATGATATATTTTTTATAACTTGAAAAATCTTTTAAAAATTAATGTTGGTTCTGTCTTTAATATTGCATCTGATTAAAAGCATTATTTTTGCAGAATACTGATTTGGAAAAGTAAAGCCTACCTAAGTGAAGATACACTGTCTATGACAGAAAATGTTCACATAAGAAAAATATTAAGTCATAACATGTAATGATGAATGATCAAAAGGAATCTTGAAATTTAATTTTATTTTAATTGAAAAGGAAAAAGAGAGAGAGAAAGAAAAGTAAAAATTGATTTACCTTAATCACTCTGACATATATTTAGGGTTTAGCATAATCACCAATGGGAGACCCCTGGAGATTTCCAAAAGTTATATACATAACAAAAAGAAAACAGCAAAAACTTAAGGAAAGAATGAAATAATTCAATAATTAAATGAAGCAAAATCAGTTCAATCCTGTGTCTTCAAAAGCACAATGGCTATAAGCAAAGTAAACAGGTGTAAAAGATCTTTTTATCCCACCTCATGCTGAGCAGTTGTGAGTTCTATGCATCAGCAATATAATAAATCAGTGTCTGATTCTCCACCAAAGAAAAATAAAATAAAATGAAAAAATACAATAGGAAATCCAGAAGGTTGAACTCCAGGTGACCCATGGTATAAATTACCTTTATCTCTAGGTTGGCTGGTTCTTACTTACATATATTTTTATAGAGTTTAGTTTTTAGAGTAGGTGAGAATATGCCACTAGAAGTAACAAAATTAAGTTTTGCCTTTTATTTGTAAATGAAATACAAGTAGGTGCTCAGTGAGCAATTTAAATTCCTATATAGGCATTAGGGATGGCCCTAGAGAGGCTGGTGGGGAAAAGACACAATCCCTGCCTGGCCTTAGGAGACTATGAAAAGTCAGAAAAGTAAATTGAAAGTGAGTAACTTTTTCTGTGAATATGGTGATAAAGGATGCTTTGTAAACACAAAGGAGGATTGTTTGAGACTGGGACATGATGAAATGGAAAAGTAGGAAGAATAAGAGTCAGCCAGGAGATAAACAGAAGAGTCACATGTTTGCTATAAGAGAGAAAATTTGCTAAACATTTTTTTTTCAGTTGTGGAAGTTTTATATTTATTATATATTATATATATATTATATATTATATATTATATATTATATATTATACTATAGGGCTGGTGCATGAAATTCATGCATGGGGGGTAGGGGAAAGAGGTCCTTCAGCCCAGCCTGCTCCCTCTCCAATCTGGAACCCCTTGAGGGATGTCTGACTCCCTCTCACAATCCAGAACTGCTGGCTCCCAACTGCTCACCTACCTGCTTCTGCCTGCCAGCCTAATCACCCCTACCACTCTCCTGCCAGCCTGATTGATGTCTAACTGCTTCCCTGCCAGCCTGTTTGCTTCTAACTGCCCTCCCCTATGGGCCTGGGTGTTCCCCAAGTGCCCTCCCCTGCAGGCCTGGGGCTCCCCAATTACCCTTCCCTGCAGGCCCAGTCACCCCAACTTCCATCCTCTGCCTGTTCATCCCTACCTGCCCTCCCCTGCAGGCTTGATGACCCCCAACTGCCCTCCCTTGCAGACCTGGTCCCTCCCAACTGCCCTCCCCTGCTGGCCATCTTGTAGTGGCCATCTTGTGTTCACATGGATATTTTGACCACAAGGGGGCAGTCATCTTGTGTATTGGAGTGATGGTCAATCTTCATATTACTCTTTTATTAGATAGGATAGAGGCCTGGTGCAGAGGTGGGGGCCAGCTGGTTTGCACTAAAGGGTGATCTGGATCACGGTGGGTATTCCCTTGGGTCGTGGGGTGGCCTGGGTGAGGGGCCTGTGGTGGTTTGCAGGCCAGCCACACCCCCCAGCAACCCAAGAGGAGGCCCTGGTATCTGGGATGTATTTATCTTCTACAATTGAAACTTTGTAGCCTGGAGCGAAGCCAAGCCTTCTGCTGGCTCAGTGGCTGGCAGCCATTGAAACTTTTTTGCCTTAAGTGGAGGCTTGGATGGCCAGGGTGTGCGGAAAGCTTGGCTTCTTCCATCACCAGGGGCAACCCAAGTCTCCCTCCTGCTTCTCTGTGGCTGTAGCCATCTAGGTTAGGTTAATTTGCATACTTGCTCTGATTGGCTGGTGGGTGTGCTTGGGGTATATTTGTATATTACTCTTTTATTAGATAGGTTATTATATATTATATATTATATACATCGTATAAGTATGTAAGTTAAAAATATAGGATATACATGTTGTATATTATATAAATGTATAAGTTATATAAGATATTACATTTTATACAGGCGTGTCTAAGTATGCATGTGTGTATGTTAAGGTAGAAAGGAGACAGAAAACATTCTTGATGTTGTATGGGATTCTAAGGATATTTAACTGAAGTTAAAGGGTAAGTTACCAATAAAATTGGTGTAAAAGGTAAGAATATGCCATTTATTATTTAGAGAACCCAGTGATAACTCTCAGAATTGATGAAAAATGAACATAATATAAATAGGGAAATAAGAATTTTACAGTAAAGCAGGTAAGAAATGATGGAGGAGAAATGTATCATTTGCTAAAAAATAGAAGTTGGAATCAGACTTCTCAGATTTCAGGCTCCTCATTTGCCAATCCTGTGAGATAACTATCAAAACTTTCTAAACCTCAACATAAATGTGACAGTACCATAGGTATCAAGGTTGTCAACCAACATTATACAATTGATATTTGTGAAACAATCAAGCTAACAACAGCAAAATACACATTTTTTTTCTTCCTAAAGGTATATAAGATAGCCCATATTTGAGCAAAAAAAAAAAAAAGTGTCAATAAATTTAAAAGATTCAGCTGAAACCGGTTTGGCTCAGTGGATATTGCATTGGCCTGCAAACTGAAGGGTCCCAGGTTTGATTCCACTCAAGGGCATATACCTTGGTTGCAGGCACATCTCCAGTAGGGGGAGTGCAGGAGGCAGCTGATTGATGTCTCTCTCTTATCGATGTTTCTAACTCTCTATCCTTCTCCCTTCTGCTTTGTAAAACGTTAATAAAATATATTTAAAAAAATTTTTTTAAAGATTCAGGTGAAGCTTTTTCTTTGATTTCTTAAATTAGAAATCAACAACAGGAAAATACCTGGATTATTCCCCAAACTAAATAACACTTGTCTCAACAATGCAGGGGTAAAGGAGGAAATCAAAAGGGAAAATAGAAAAAGTATTTTGAGTACAATAGAATGAAAGAAAACATGACACACAACATTTGTATCACTCAAATAAGGCGGTACTGAAAAGAAAATTTATGGCACTACAAGTCCTAAAACAGAAAAGGAAACAGGTATCACAGCACTGATTTAAGTTGCCACGATAAAAAAATGAGGACAGAAAGAATAACTTACATACAAAGTAAGTAGAACAAAGGAAATGATAGAGATAAAATCAGAAATAAAGAAGTAGAGAACACAAAAACAATTTTAAAAATCAATAAAACCAGAAACTGATTCCTTGAGAATATCAATAAAATTGATAAGTCTCTAACCAGTTTAAATAAAAATCAAACAAATTTTTAATATCGGGATTGAGAAAGATGACTACAGATATTACAGTAATGAGAAAGATAAGACAATATTATCAACAGCCTCATCTTTATTATTTCAACAATTTAAATAAAATTAACATTATTCTTGGACAATTTCCAAGTTACCAGTGCTTCCTGAAGGAGAAAAGATAATTTGAAAAGCCCACTATCTACTAAAGAAATTTAATTTTTAGTCAAACCTATTCACTTAAAATACTACAGCTCAGATAGATGTCTTCAGTGGTGAATTCTCTAAAACATTTAAGGAAGCAATAATGCCAGTTCTATAGAGAAAAAGCAATTTACAAAATTCAACATTCATGCATGATAAAAACTCTCAGTAAACTACAAATGTATGGAAACTTCCTAAAACACATAAAGGTATTTGTGAAAAACCTACAACTAATGTAATTTTAATGTTGAAAGTCTGAAAAGGTTGCCTTCACTTGAGAACCAGGCAAGGAGGATTCTGTAACAATATATGTTATACATTGTATTGAAACTTGTTAACACAGTAAGGTGAGGTAGAGAATCTCCCCTACCTGGTTTGGCTCAGTGACTCTTCCCCCTCCCCACGTGGGAGTCAATTCAAGGACTCTTTTCCCCCTTCATACTTGGAAGACTGTACTCATTCTTCAATAAATATCCTTCTTTGCTATACTACTTTCTGCCCGTGGATTCATTCTTCGATGCTGGTGGACAAAGAATCCGGATTCCAGTCCAAAAATTCGGTATCAAAAGCTTAACATGATCTGGGACTTCTCATCCTCCAGAACAGTGGTTCTCAACCTTCCTAAGGCCGCGACCCTTGCATACAGTTCCTCATGTGGTGGTGACCCCCAACCATGAAATTTTGCTACTGTTATGCATCGTGATGTAAATATCTGCATTTTCTGATGGTCTTAGGCGACCCCTGTGAAAAGGTCGTTTGACCCCCAAAGGGGTCGTGACCCACAGGTTGAGAACCACTGCTCCAGAACTTTGAGAATTAAGCTACCCAGTCTATGGTATTTTATTATGACAGCACAAGTTTACTAAGACACTTCCTTTTCTTGCTTTCACTTTGAATTAATGAGGGAAACATAACAAAGATAAATATTGTACATTTATAAAAGAAATACAAAAATATGGTTCATTTGGGGAAGATTATCTCAGCAAGAAATGTATGAGTTTCAACACTGTGAAATATATAGCTGCATTTTCATAATATGCATAGTTGGCCCAAGGTATTATAGAAATGCTCATATCAAAATTAAGCTTTATTACAAAAAATAGAAATGCAAAATTTGAGAAACCTGAGAGAATATTTCTTATCCCTTAGGAAAGCTTGTTAGTACATTCAGAACATCCAGAATAATTGATATTTCTAGAAAAAGAGATTCTCCAATAACTTTATACTTTGTGTCTCTGAGCCCAAAAATTATTGATTTTTTTCCAACCTAAACTTTCCTTCTACAAATTAAGCCCATTGGGTGCTCTTTTTTAATCTGCTTTAAAGTTATTGAACTTACATAAATGTTTAAAAGCTACCTTCATTTGTTATTAACATATTAAATAATAATATATCAATATTATTTAGTTTGTAATATAATAAAAATTAAGTTAAACTAAGAAATATAGGCATTTGCCTTTTATAATGACAGAAAATAGTCAAATAAAAAATAAAGTTATAATAGTTATTCTGAAACTTAAGGAGAAGCCTATATAAGAGTAATATGCAAATTAACCATCAGTCCACTACACCCACAAATCACTCCAACCAGCCAATCAGGAGTGAGCATGCAAATTAATCCAACCAAGTTGGCTGGGGCCACAGAGTGAGTAGGAGGCTAGAGTTTCCCTAGCAATGGAGGAAGCCAAGCTTCCCACACACCCTGGCCTGCCGTGGACTCCACTCAAGGCTACAAAGTTTCAATCATAGAAGAAACATAAATCCCAACAAAATGGCAGGAGCCACAGAGCTGGAGAGAGCAGGAGGCTTGAGTTGCCCCCAGCAATGGAGGAAGCCAAGCTTCTGTAGCCCTGGCCTGCCTTGGCCTTTGCTCAGGTCTACAAAGTTTCAATTTTAGAAGAAGATAAATAAATCTCAACAAAAACAGCTGCAGAGGCTTGGCTCTGCTAAAGGCTACAAAGTTGCAACTGTGGAAGATAAATAAATCCCAGATACCAGGGCCTCTGCTTGGGTCCCCAAGGGGGCGTGGCTGGCTTGCAAACCACCACAGGCCCCTCACCCAGGCTGTCCCATGCCCCAAGGTGGTTAACCATACCCTGATCCAGGACATCCTTCAGGGCAAACCAGCTGGGTCCCTCCAATGCACCAGGCATCTATCCTATTTAATAAAGGAGTAATATGCAAATTGACTATCGCTCCAACCCACAATATGGCTGGCCCCATATGGTCAAAGATGGCTGCTCCCATGTGGACACAAGATGGCCACCACAAGATGGCCAGCTGGGGAGGGCAGTTGGGAGAGATCAGGCCTGCAGAGGAGGGCAGTTGGGAGGGACCAGGCCTTCAAGAGAGGCAGTTGGGGGCGATCAAGCCTGCAGTGGAGGGCAGTTAGGGTGACCAGGCTGGCAGAAGAGGGAAGTTGGAGACGACTGGGCCTGCAGGGAAGGACAGCTGGGGGGGGGGGCGGACTCAGGCCTACAGGGGAGAGCAGTTTGGGGGGCAGGCCTGCAGGAAGGGCAGTTAGGGGTGACCATGCAAGGGAGAGCATTAGGGGCAAACAGGTAGGCAGGGGAGCAGTAGGTATCAATCAAGCTGGCATGGGAGTGGTTAGGGCGTGATCAGGCTGGCAGGCAGAAGAGGTTAGGGGCAATCAGGAAGGCAGGCAGATGAGCATTTGGGAGCCAGCAGTCCTGGATTGTGAGAGGGGTCTCAGATTGGAGAGGGTGCAAGCTGGGCTCAGGGACACATACTCCCGTGCAGAAATTTTGTGCACTGGGCCTCTAGTATCTATAATAAAGCATAAGAAACATATAAAGATAAATAAATCCACCAGAATTTATCTGTTGTTTAAGAAAAGCTGAGGTTATCAACTCTATTACATCAGGAAGAATACTACCTTGATAGTCTTATGGTACATTAGAAGAAGGATATTGGTAGGATATTTATAGTGTTGAGAGGTCTGACATCGAATGGTTTAAGGCATTCTTAAATATAAGAAACTGTTCTGAATTAGCCAACGTTCATAACATAAGAATTTAGTATTCGTGAGAATCTTTAGGCATAATTGTTATTAGTAAGCATTTGTATGAAAAGCAAGATTTTTGCCCATATTATCAATCTCCTGCCATAAAAATGAATAGTCTGCTCAGAGGACTAAATATTTGCCCAACAAAATTGTTTTATAAAAGCTGTAGAAGTCAATACTTAAGTTATTTATTTCCCGGCTTACCACTCTGGGCAAGAATTTTCTACAGCAAATATTTAAATGTTAACAGCTGGCCTCAGTTCTCAGTCTTCAGAATTAAGATGAATAGCAGTGATCTCATTCTCAAGTGGTTGTCACAAATAATTAATCAGGTGAAAGGATCCAGATCTGAATGGGAAGAACTTCCATTGGGAACCCAGCTTCTTTCATTTCTACTGAGTACAGAAGCTTTTTACTTAAGTCACTTGACATCTTTTCTATTGTCCTAAGACTATATAAGACATATGGATAAAACTAGCATATGGAACTTGTTTATATTGTAGAAGTTTAAATGAGGTACAATGGCTATATTTGAAGTGTGAGACCCCCAATTGGTTTTTAGCAATGCATTTTAAATAGAAAACAACATTTTCTAAGGAAGCATCATGGTTTCTAATGCTTGGGTTTGCTCAGTAACTAACTAGACAAAAGTAATACAATTTATATCCATTAGTCACCTTTTTAAGGGGGTTTGAGTAGCAGAAAACTCACCTACATTGTGTTGTAGCATCTTCTCTGCTATAAGACAAATTATTGTAGAATTATTATTCTTCCTTTGAGTAGGCAGGGCAAGTTTCAGACCTTGTCCATAGCTTGTGGTTCATCCTTCTTGTGGAGGTAAGAAGCTAAAATTCTTGCTCCCATTTGGGCTGGAGTTCTACCATCTTTTTCCTCCACATGGTCAGAGATGAACAGGCAGCACTAAAGCTTTTCTGCACACATTTTCCTTATTTATGTGACACTGGTTTCACTGTGCAGAGCCAAATTATTATTAGGTTAAAATAAAACCCACTTTAGGTTCCATTCTTGGAAATAAAAATTTTGTTTTTAAAATCATACATGCTACCAACTCTCTGTTGGAAGTCTAGTATGGTAGTTAACCCAGAAGTTTGCTGGCATTGTATTCTAATGGTCCAATTCTATTTCATATAAGTGACAAATAACACACTGACTTTGTTCCCTAAATTTTTTACATAACTTCTTATCACATTCTGACAACATCCAGCTATTTGTGACTTTTTCTTTTAGGCTCTGTTAAAGATTTTATAAGGGGATGGACATTTATATCACAGATGAACAAATGTGCAACTTAAATCCACATCCAGTGCATCTGTTCTCCTTAGCTTCCTCTCACTTCTCTTTCACTACTAATTATCTATCTTCCTTTCATTCCTCACTCCTGGTTTTCCCTAGCCTTGGATAAGTGGAGGGATTTAGCTCTTTTCAAAGTTTATATACCACACTAGAGGCCTGATGCATGAAAATCATGCAAGGGGCTCAGCCCGAGGCGGCTACCTCAGCCCTCACAGCCCTAGCTTCCTCCGGAAGGTCATCCGGATGGTCACTCCAATGTTTAGCCATCCGGTCTAATTAGCATGTTATGCTTTTATTATTTTAGATTTATGTTGCTCCTCAGAAACACCACTCTGACATCAAGTTAAGACTTCTGATGGTTTATGGAGAAAGTTTATTGCCCATTTCTTGTTACTTAGGCACAATCAAAAACCGCTTTGAATTCTATCCCCATCAGAGTAGAGTCCGGACAATGAAAGGGAGGCTATATTGAGCTTCCTCAATGATTTAGCTTTTATTCTTCTGGCTTTAAAAAAGAGGCAGGTGAAAATAAGCCAAGGAGGAGGGAAGGGATGGGGATGGAAGGAGACTTTGCGGCAATGGGCACATGATGCAGTGAGCAGATGCTGTTTTATTGAGTTGTACACCTGAAACCTGTATGGTTTTGTGAATAAGTCACTTCAATAAATTCAACTGAAAAGAAAACACACAAGAAGTGAACTTAAAATACAATTAGGTGCTCAGAAGGACATTACTGTTTTTCTCAACCAGGAAACTAAGCTGTTTTATTTATGGGGGGAAATTCGCAAATAAAGTCCCACTTAAGCCATTATAGATCTGTGTTTCTAATACTCGTGAAATATATATTTTTTATAATACCTTCTGTTTGTCAGGCTAGATCCTAATAATTAAATGACTCGTTGTGAACATATTGGCATATAAATATGGATGCAGATGCTGAAGACAGTTGTTTTCTGAAAAATTAAACAGAGTCTGTGAAGCTGAATGAAGAGAATTTTTAAAAAGTCCATGGGTAATATAGAAGAAGGTGGCCAAAAGTCTGGAAAAACAGTTTTGCTATAAACTCTTTCCATCTCCTCTTTTCTTACATATACAGTAAAATATACATGACTTACAGTCCTTTTGATCCACTGAAACATCTGGGCACACTAAGTGTGCAGCTCTGTGTCTCTTGGCTTGGGGTACACAGAGTTATCCCTGGGAATAAATAGTGTAGCCAATTTGTAGGCTACAGATGCTGCTGTTCTTATATATCTACTCTCTCAGCCTCAACCGAACCCTGCACTTTTCTCTGTGAACATCTTTTCTCTAAGGCGATAAACATAGCCAAATATCATTTCTTAGTCTATTTCCTGTCTTGTATATTATTCATATTTATGATTCCACCAATCTCACTAGGAAAATGTGTACCTGGTCTATAATTAACATCAACTTAATCCAAGTAATAAAATGCTAGCAATATAAAAGTTTCAAATTTTATAGGATAGGAAAATTTTGATCACTGCAAACTTCCTGCCATTACCAGATTATAGATCCCCTCAGAACTAATTAAAATTAATCTCTCCTATCATGTTCACACAGAGAACTTAATATCCAAACATAGCATGCACGACCTGCATTTGCACATTTTCTTTTGCTCCTCTGCTCCAGCCACAGTGGCTTCCTCAGGAGTGCCTTTCCAGAATAGATTTCTTCATCCTCAGAGGCAGTCTGTGTTATTATTCCTAGACCCATTCCTTAAGCAGCTCCTAATTGGGATAGCTCTACGTCCTTTATCTCAAAAATTTCAGAAGACAAATAGCATACAAAATAATATAAAGAACTTACTTTCACCAAACTCAGAAAACATAACCAAGTTCTTAAACCAAACCTGTCTGCTGCATAATCATTTCATCAATTGTCTTCTCTAATAGTATTTCACTATCAAAAGAGGTGCTTTCAAAGTTGAATGTGTAAATTATATTCTGGGCCCAAATTGCTGTTAAAGAGACTGTAGTCAAGATTCTTAAAGATAAGTTAAGAAAAGAGGATAAAAACATTAAAAAACTAAGACATAATGAAAAAGAGAGAGAGAGAGAGAGAGAGAGAGAGAGAGAGAGAGAGAGAGAGAGAGAGAAGGAGAGAGAGAGAGAGGAGAGAGAAAGAGAGAACGTTCCAGTTTGAATTGACCATGTGTATATTTAAAGCTCATTAGAGAGAAATTCCCTCTCGAGAGGGTAATTATCTCCTGGAGATTGCCATACCTTAGGCAACAAAAAACCCACACACAATTTAACTCTTCTTAGGAGCTAATATAAAACGATCTCACCTTGTGGTATTTCTGCTAATTATAAACTTGCAACTAGTACACAAATAAGTTCAGGAGATCTAATAATGTACGGCACAGTGATTAAAGTCAACAATGTTATATTTATATATTTCCAAATTGCTAAGAGACTAGATCTTCACTGCTCTCACCACAAAAAAATAAAAATAAATAATTACATGAGGAGATAGAGGTGTTAGACTCTAAGCTAGAGTGGTAATCATTTTTCAATACATAAATGTATCAAATTGATACATTATACACTTTAAACTTGCAGAATGACATGATAATGATGTGAAAAATTCAGAAATAGCAGAAGTAAAACCACTGGATCACTAAAACGGTAATTAGTCAGAGTTTATTGTGCACATAAAAACAGTTTGCAAACTGGGACCTCTCAAACCGACAGCAAGAATGAGGCTCAGAGGTATACTGTTATAAAATAGTTTATGCAGCGAGAAGGCAGAGGCTGTTTATTCTTTATAGTGATTGGACAAAGTATCAGAGCTTTCCTAGTGATAGACGATTGTTTAAAAGTAGTTACCTCATGTTAATTTGGGGAACTGTTTTGTTTATGACTTTCAGAGCAGTCCATGTTAACTTTTGCTTGCTTTGCAGTATAAGCTAGATTAAGTTTTGCTTGTATGGCTTAATTGGTTTTGTCTGCTCAGGGAATTTTCAAGTCTGGTCACCATTTTGTGTTTGATTTAAAAATTCTATCACAATTAAAAAAGAAAAAAAGGATGCATCTCCAAATCTCCAGCCTTGGACTTTTTCTGGAAGCCCACATATATATATATTTGATTTTAGAGAGAGAAAGGGAGAGGGGGAGAGAGAGAAAGATTGATGAGAGAGAAACATAGGTCAATTGACTTCTGATTTTTCTTTCTTATCGTTTTTGTCCTTACCAAGAACATCACATCATTTAAAAAACAATTATTTTACAATTTACAATATG
Organism: Lasiurus cinereus; assembly: GCA_011751065.1. Taxonomy (NCBI): domain Eukaryota; kingdom Metazoa; phylum Chordata; class Mammalia; order Chiroptera; family Vespertilionidae; genus Lasiurus; species Lasiurus cinereus. The sequence continues at coordinate 6,019,418 of JAAGEH010000297.1, forward strand.
CTTCTTCCAAATCCAAACCATTTTACCCACTGGCTATGATTTCCTTCTGCCTTTGAGCCAACATGATGCTTAGGGTTTTAGAGTTACAATCACAATGGGGATTGAGCCCAAAACTGAAGCATGTGCACCGACTGGGAGTTGAATCTTAACCTCCAGGTTCATAGGTCTATGCTCAATCACTGAGCCACACCGGCTGGGGAAGAGTCTTATTTTTTAACTGCCTGAACTGTTAAAATAATACTGAGTAATTTATTACAGTTATTGAAGAAAGCAACTGATTTATTATTAAAAACAAAAACAAAAACTGGCACTAAAGAAAGCTGAATGCAACCCCAAAGCAAAGTTAAACACCATCAGTTGAATGAAAAAACTGCAGAGATTTGAATGTCTAAATATTGTGTCTAAGGAGGATTTAGTGCAAAAAATATGGGCCTTCTGTGTAAAGTAATACGTTTCTACTAGAGGCCCAGTACACAAAATTCATGCACTCAGCAGGGGAGGGTCCTTTAGCCCAGCATGCACCCTTTTGCAGTCTGGGAGCCTTCGGGAGGTGTCCAACTGATGGCTCAGGCAGTCAGACATCCTTACAGTTGCTGTGGAGGTTGGCGAGAGCCACCGACACCACTGCACTTGCCAGACATGAGCCTGGCTTCTGGCTGAGTAGTGTTCTCCCTGTGGGAGCGCATTGACCACCAGGGGGTCCTGTGTTGAGTGTCTGCCCCCTGGTAATCAGTGCATGTAATAGTGACCAGTAGTTCCACTGTCCGGCCAAAACCGGCTCTCTGACATCCCCCAAGGGGTCCTGGATTGTGAGAGGGAGCAGGCTAAGCGGAGAGACCCGGTGCACCATCTGGGCTGGGGAAGGACATGAGAGGTTGGCCATCTGGGGAGGGACTGTGGGAGGGTTCCAGGGCATGTCTGGCCCATCTCGCTCAGTCCTGATCAGCCGGACCCCAGCAGCAAGTTAATCTACTGGTCAGAGCATCTACCTCCTGGTGGTCAATGCATGTTATAGCAACTGGTTGACTGGTCGACCATTTGCCCCCTGGTGGTGAGTGTACCTCAGAGTGAGTGGTTGAGCAGCCTTAGCATATCATTAGCATATTATGCTTTGATTGGTTGAACAGCTGACTGGATGATTGGACACTTAGCATATTAGGTTTTTATTATATAGGATGTGAAATCTAAGGACAATAGGCCAACTCAAGTGGAAAGAAAACACTTAGGAGAATAACAAACAAGCATCTCCATGGGCTCTTGTTCTAGGATGGAATCTTGGCTCAGAATCTGGTTTTAGAGAAGAATATTCAAAATAAGCATAGTAACTATTAGTTCTGGTGCTTTTGGGTATTTGCCTGTATTATGCAGTTGCACATTCTGATGTTTGAGGTGGAAGCTACCTCCTCTTTTTTTTTTTTTAAATTAATTTTTATTAATTTTTTATACATATCTCCCCATTGCCCCCCCTCCCACCCAGGCATACCCCGAACCCCCAGTGTCTGTGATCATTGGTTATGTTTATAAGCATGCATACAAGTCCTTTGATTGATCACTTATTTACCTCACCTAACTTTAATATTTCTGCTATAATTTCACAGTCTGTTTGATGCTTTATGATTTTTGTCCTCCTGAGAATTATCAGTCTACTCCCTTTCTGTGCTCCTGATTCTATTATATTCACCAGTTTATTCTGTTGATCAGATTTTTAATTCACTTAATTTTTAGATTCACTTGTTGACAGATGTGTATTTGTTGTTCATAATTTTTTGTCTTTTACCTTTTTCTTCTTCCTCTTCTAAAAGGGTACCTTTCAGCATTTCATATAATACTGGTTTGGAGTTGATGAACTCCTTTAGCTTTTTCTTCTCTGTGAAGGTCTTTATCTGCCCTTCAATTCTGAATGATAGCTTTGCTGGATAGATTATTCTTGGTTGTAGGTTCTTGTTGTTCATCACGTTGAATATTTCTTGCCACTCCCGTCTGGCCTGCATCGTTTCTGTTGAGAAATCAGCTGACAGTCGTATGGGTGCTCCCTTGTAGGTAATAAACTGTTTTTCTCTTGCTGCTTTTAATATTCTCTCTTTGTCTTTTGCTCTTGGCATTTTAATGATGATGTGTCTTGGTGTAGTCCTCTTTGGGTTCCTTTTCTTTGGGGTTCTGTGTGCTTCCTGGACTTGTAAGTCTATTTCTTTTACCAGATGTGGGAAGTTTTCAGTCATTATTTCTTTAAACAGGTTTTCAGTATCTTGCTCTCTCTCTTCTTCTGGCACCCCCACAATTCTGATGTTGGTACGCTTGAAGCTGTCCCAGAGGCTCCTTACATTATCTTCACATTTTTGGATTCTTTTCTCTTCTTGCTTTTCCAGTTGAATGTTTTCTGCTTCTTTATATTTCAAATTTTTGACTTGATCCTTGCCTTTCTCTAGTCTGCTGTTAGTACTCTGCGTAATAGTATTCATTTCAGTCAGTGTATTTATTATCTTCTCTTGGGTCTCACTAAATTTATCCATCTTTTCTAGCATATTCTTGCAAAACCTTATAAGCGTGGTTTTGAACTCTATATCCAGTCGTTTTTTTTCCTCCATTTCTTTTGCTTGTAATCCCTTCCCTTGTCTCGGCATTTTCACTGTGCCGGGGAAACTTCTGTGCTGGATTCAGCCGCAGAAGCCTCTGCTGAGCTTGGGAGGGTGGAGTCTCAGGGCTTAAGGGACCGCCTTGCCTTCCAGTCGGCCCCGCCCTCCACGGCCCCTGAGTCTCCCGTGACTGGGTAATGGCTGGAGCGGTCCTTGTGCGCGCGCACCCGCCGCGCCTCCAACCGCTGCCTTTCCGGCTCCCCTGCGAAGCAGGACCACACGAGTCTAGGTCCCCAGGGTTTTGCCCAAAACAGGGGCCCAGTGGACTCAGCAGTGGCACAGATCGGAGGGTCTGTCTCCCGCCCACTCGCGAAAGCCAGCGGCACAATCAGCAATCCGTCCTCCGCGTGGTGCCGTGCGCGACCAGACCTCCGATCCTTTGCAACTCCCCTAAATTTCCGTGCACTTCTCCCTTTTCACAGTCCAAACTCCCCCCGTATGAGTTTCGGCTGGATCTGGGGTTTAGTGTCGTAAGAGAAGGGGTTCAATGCCGTTGGGAGTCTCCGTTTCCCTCCCGCCAGAGAAAGCCAGCCAGGTACTCCGGCACCGCTCTCTCAGCGCGCGTCTCCGTACCTCAGCTTTTTGCAGCTCCTCTGGGTCTCCGTGAGCCCCTCTCTTTCCCTCTAGTTGTAGAACTTCCACTCAGCCAGCTTTCCTGTGGTTCTGGATGATGTCCGTTCTGTCTTTTAGTTGTAGTTTTGAAATTGTTGTGCGAGGCAGCAGTATAGGTGTTTACCTATGCCGCCATCTTGGATTCCTCTCCAGCTACCTCCTCTTTTGAGGATCACCTGATTCTGAAGTGTTTCTAAAAAATTCTCAGCTTAGCTTTCAGAGTGGGTGATGGTTAATTTTATATGTCAACTTAACTGGGTAAAGGGATGCCCAGATAGATGGTAAAGCATTATTTATGGTTATTTCTATGAGGATGTCTCTGGAAGTGAATAGCATTCAAGCTCAAACTCTTGAGGGCTTAAGTAGAGCACAGAGGGGGAATTTACTTTCTCTGCTTGGGCTGAGACATGTGTTCCTGCTCATGGACATCAGAGGCCTTCAGACTCAGACTGAATTATATTAGTGGCTATCCTGGTTCTCCAGTTTGCAGATGGTAGATCGCTGGACTTTTTTGGTTTCCATAACCATGTTTGCCAATGCCTATGATTAATCTTCTCTTATGTACATCTATATCTATATATATCCTATTGGTTCTATTTCTCTGCAGAACACTGACATACAGAGTACAACAGCATTGTAATAATTAGAATGTTAACTGTATCTCTTAGAAAGATGTGGATTCAAGGATTAACTGTTTGAGGACTTATTGATGAGCTAGCTATGTAATACTAACTTAAAATAGTTTTGATTAAATTTAGAAGGCTGTAGTTTAGAACACCAGAATTCACCTCTCTAGGTTTTATAACATAAAATTGTTGGTTAGGAGGATAGAGAGGAAACACTGCTTATAGTTTATACTTTGGAAGGTAAGATTAGTTTCATTTGATAAGTCTCTTGCAATATTTGTCAGATTAATTTACAACAGGGCAGTAGAGAAGAAACCGATATAGGTAGATATGTGGTTCTGTCTGTAACTATCTCAATGAGGGGAAAGTTGATGAACACCCACGGCAGTGAATTCCATCCTACAGCCTAGGTAACAAAAGCTCAAGTGTACTAGAGAACTTCTCTAACTTTAGTTTTTGTATTCTGTTTTGTTTGTTTGTTTTTTTACCTTTTCCAAAGATTGGAGTTGATATGGTAGTGAAGTTTCAGAGTAAGTGGTAATGTTTTCAAAGTTGTTTTATGTAAGTATCAGCAATTTGTGAATCCTTATCACTGGGGGTGGAGGGGGTGGGGGGAGGAGAGGTGGAATTCTCAAGGTTGAAATATTACCCTTCCTGTGATCTTTAGTGCTATAACTCTTTAGCAAGGAAAAGCTTTAGTCCATTCTGTGAATAAGTAAGTAGTGAAGAGCTCATTTTCAAAACCCATTGTGAAAATGGAAATAGAGTATTAAATCAATTGGGGGATGATGAAGGATCATGAAACTTATCCAGGTCCAATATTATAACTTTTACCATGATTATACTGGTGACAAGAAAAATATTCACTAGAAAAACTCCAGCAGTATGTACAGTTTCCCTACCAAATATTAAATACATGCAAATTTTCCTTGTGTAACAGATAATTGCATACAACTTTATATTTATAAGATCCCATTTTAGATCCTCTCTTTGCATAATCTGCAATCAGATTTTACCCAACATTTATTAATTAGGGTACTTTTCTCTGTATCTTTGTCATTTATTTTGTATGGCTTATACTATTGTAGTGAAATATTCAGAAAACATTAAAAGTTTTTTAGCCTCATTCACTTTTTAAATCAGAGTGCCTGTTGAGATGAAGGACACTTAACTTTTGGAAGCATTCAAAAATCAGGGACATGCCATTATACATATTAGCTTATTTAATTTGTGCCAATTAGCAATCTCTAGTACGTGCAATCAGTATTATCATACAGGTTGATTTTGCTTATTGCAAAGTAAGGTAAGTTAGCTATAAAGGTGGCATCAGCATGTTCTCTGTTTCAACATGTAAATAATTAATAAACAATAATAAATTTGGGATTTCCATAGGGTCTTTAAAAGTCTGATTGTGTCAGGCAATTCTATAACAGAGACTAGGCAGTAATGAGTTTCTCCCTTTTAGTAATAAAAGGACAACAGCAGAGTTTAAAGTTTCATAATGTTATATGAAAACGCATTTGGAAAAAAGTAATAGAATTACATAAGTGGTAAGTCAAGAATATTTCTGTATACTCATTTTGTAACAAGTTTGCACAGTGTTAAAATGATCCCAGAAGTTAAGGAGAACTAAAAACATAATTAAAATTCAGCCATCATTTGCCTAATGTACAGGGGGTAGAACTGGCCTTAGATGAAGAGAAAGTCTGTAATTATACATATGACATTTATTTGTCAAAATAAATATGGCTGTCCCTATTTCTCATGTATAAATAGGTACCAAGATTCATGTTAGTAAGTGTGAACAGTTACTGAAAAAGTCATTTCAAATCACAATTAGGTTCAAAGAAAGGGATTTGTTCAGCTCACATTTAACTTCAAAGAAAGGGGTTTGCTTCCCAAGGATTTAGCTAAATCATATAGCAGTGTAATAATTTCAAAATATTTAGATATTTATTTATCCAGATATAAGAAAGCTTTTAATTTTTTTCTTAGTGACTAGGGCATTTTTGAATGGTGTATAGTCCACCAGAAGTGAAGTATTCATCTCACTGGGATAAATAAAGTATTACACAATACTCTTTGCTTTGGCAAATAAACTTTTCTTTGGAAATTAAAAACAAAACAAAACAAAAAAAACCTGGGCCAAGTCAGCAAACAGAATTAGTTTTAGAGCTCACCTCACCTTTAGAACATTTGCAAAAAGTAATTGAATTCAATACATTGGAAGCAAGAAACATCATAAGGGAGTTTGAGGTTCCTAAGACCTGTTTAAGTACTTGTGATAATTAGGAAGGTGTCTAAGTAAAATTCTGAAGTAAACTGTTGTTGTTCAAGTGCAGAGTTGATTTCCCTGGGAAAGGTACATGGTATTGACAACCACTATCGGGAAGGACACGAAGGAGAGTAGCACACAAATCAATAACTGTAAAAGATACAGACAACCATAGCAGCACTGAAGATAAAAGAGTACTTATGTGTAGAACTATGGGAAGCAGGGACATATTTTATTTGTGGCCTTGAAATTATGCGTACATCTCCATCCTTGTCCACTGGTTTTCTTCACTGGTAGGATTAGCTTGTTATAAGAACTGGGGAGTACCTTCTCTATTAGCTTTAGTTTTACTTCTAGTTTCAGAGTGTAATGCATATCTCTATAGAGTGGATTAATCAGAACCTTGATGGAGACCTTGATAAGAATTCCACAGATTCTACACATACAAGTAGAAATTAGTAACAATCTAGCACCTGCTGAAGATCTTCAATTTGGAGTAGATTTGGACATAAAAGATACTGCTCAGTCAACATCCAAATCATCTATGATTAGATTATGAGTCAGTGGGTCCATTGGGCTCTCTAGAAAGTCACCTTAGGAAACTACAAAATAAGGCATTTTATTTGCATAGTGATTTATATATAACAAACAGCTTTCATTTAAAGAAAGTCCTCATTTATATACTGTGATAATCAATTTCAATTTAACAATAAGTTGCCACTGAATGCAGAATGGGGAAGAGATATGAACATTCAGCTCCCATAATAAAGTGCAAGTTGATTCCAGCACATGCTGTCTGCCATGCTAGTGAGGTCACAAAAGAGGAAGGAACAATCCTTATTTAAAAGTTAAGGGTGAGAATTATAAAATAAAACATCAGGATTGCCAAAATTATAGTTATCTGTAACATGGGTAGTTGGGTAAAATTATGTGATGATTCAGTTATTTTTTTGATATTTTGTGGCATTTCTCCTTGTGAATCTAAGAGTAAAATGAAAAGATTGGGCACTTCATTCTCCTTTCATTAGAAACTTTCATTCTTTACCCACTTATTTTCTTTCCTTTCATTTTCTTAGCTAATGCAGTATAATTATTTTTCCAAGTTCTTTCTTCTTAAAATATTTATAGGCATCATTATTAAGAAGTTTCATTCATTGACAACTTTTACCTACATGGGAGCATGTACCGGTTATTTTTGAAAACCATTAGTTGTTTCTGGATCTTATTCTGCTTTTGTGTTAAAACTCACTCAAATTTTTCAGCAAAGCATTATATGTCCAATAATGAGATCTTCCAATTGTACTCTTCGTTGGTATATCAAATTCACTCATGGTTAAGGCCATTCGCACAAAGTGAGGGGTTGAGGTCATAACAGAGACAAAGACCATTATTGAATCTTGCCTAGAGGTGTGGAAGAGTTCTTTCTGAAGTCTACATGGATTTACCATGTCTTTGCTTGCAGAACTGAATTAGGGACTAATCTAATTTAAAGGAAAGACAAAAAAAATTTGTCAAAAGACCACAGCTTTTCTAAACACTTGATATCTTTATGGGATTTGCTGTTTGAGACTTGTAGATCATCCTCAGGGTCTTCCTTACCTGTCTTTTGCATTAAAAAAAGTAATCCAAGGTTCCTAATAACATGTGAAACAACTGATATAATTTTACAGCCATGGATGTATGTCCTTAAGACTATTTTAAATTATTTTGTTTATTTCTATTTCCCAAAGCCAGGTTTTGGAAAGAATAGTGGATCTCAATCTAGACTTAGAAGTAGATTTAAAATCAAGTGCCTTTCTCTATCATGAATGGATTTAACTAAACTTTTCAGGGTTTCAGGATTACCAGAATGACAAGAAAGAAGATCAGAGGAAAGGATAGGAGAAGATCACTTGCATACATTAATAGAGGAAATAGGAAAAGCAGGATAAAAAAGCAGTTAGGTTCAAGTTTTGTTTAGAGAGATTCAGGAGAAAATATTTTATTTCTCTAAATTATCCATATTCCTTTGCAAAGAAAATAGGAAAGTGATTTTGGAATCTGAGTTCTTTTTCAGTCATTCTTGACATGTTTGGTTAATGTTTATATTATTTCCTTTCCTCCTATATTACTAGAAAATTCTTTTTTGTGTGTATGTGTGTTTGTATGTGAGAATACACAGTAAAAACTTAGTCAATATTTCTATTTGCCTATAGAACAATATAATAATATCTGAGTGTTACCAATTTTAACTCAACTCAATTTTTATTATCATTATTGGTTGTTATTTTAACCCTTTAAGTCCCTTATATTAAAAATATGCAATCAATGGTTAAATTCAGGTGTTTACCAAAATTTTACATACTTCTTGCTTTTTTTAATCTCACGCTTTCATTCTAGGTTTCTTTTCTCCTTTTTAAAAACTGCCTCTAAAAGTATTCAGCTGTCTGATAAAGTACTCAATAGTCATATGTGGCTATTAAAATTTATGAAAATGTTTTTTTTTTTAATTCAAAATTCAGTTACTCTGTCACATTAGCCACATTTCAAGCACTCAATAGTCATGTGTGGCTGGCTCTTTATTGGACTGTGCAGATGCAGAACATTTTTTTTTATCACACAGAATCAGACAACCCTGGCCTATACTGTAGATTTGTTAGTATTACTGTTGCCTGGTTTTAAATTGCATATTGGAAATGTATGAAATTTGATCTGATGATTGTTGATAAAGCATAAAGAACCCTCAATGTGGGTGACAAAACTGACTTCATGAATTTTCTAGGCAAATGACACCTGCATTAGGATGCAATTTCCTTAAAAAATGCTCAAGCAGGTCTTCTTATATGCACTCAGGAAGAGTAGATTTGATGATTTCTAACCTAAACAGGGGGAAATGCTCATGGGCTCCTACCCAAAATCATGGCTGCTTTAATGATTTCATTATTTTATCCTTCTCCCCCAACTCCAATTTATAACTGGTTTATTCTGGTCTTCTAGTCTCTGGTATATTTTCCAAGAGCAAAGTTTCTTTAATCTTATGGTTTTAAGGACTAAGTGTTCTCAGTAATGTTGTTTCATATTATAAAATATCCTTTTTAATTTCAAAGAATAAGAAATTTTAGTATTATATCCTCCATGCTAATTAGCAGAAAGAGCATTACAGTTTGCCACACCACACTTGAATGAAAGTTCTTCCAGGGTACAGAAATTAGGGCTGACAGTTATTTCCTCTCAACTTTTAAGATAGTATTCTATCTTGTCTTTCTGGCATATACTCTACCATTTGGATAGCCTGCTGATAATTTAATTACAATTGCTTCATAAGTAATCTGTCTTTTCTTCTCAGCTTTTTTCATTTAGTTGTCTTGGGTGTTTTGCTGACTCATGTATCTAGGCCTGCGTATCTTTTTAGGTATTTTGTTGATTTTGTTTGGGATTCATTCCCCTGCTCAAATTGAATACATATCTCTTTCAATAATTCTACAAAATTCTTAATAACTATATCTTCAAATGTTACTGCTAAAGCCTTTCTTGCAGAACTCTGGTGGGAAGAACAGTAATTGTATCCTCTCTTCCAGATTCCTTTAACTCTATAACTTTACATCTTGCTATTTTTATTCTCTAGGTTTCATAGGACTAATTCATTCAGATCTCTCTTACAAGTATTATTTCTCCTTAAGCAATGTCTATAATATTGCTTAAACCATCCATTGAATTTGTAACTTTAATATTATACTCTTTGTTTTTAGGAATTCATTTATTTATGCATGTATGTTTTTTTAAAGGGTTTAATAAATAGTATTGTATTTTCTCCTAACTTTTTTGAGTAATTCCTTCACTTCTTAAATGAATTAAACATGCTTACATTATATTCTTCATTTGATAATCATAATATCTGAAAATCTTCCCATAATTTTCTTGTTTTATTACTAATTGTTTGCCAGAATGTTTTATAACTTGAACATTTATGTTTATATGGCTAGTGCTTTATTTAGATTAAGATATAAACCAAATAAGAAATTTTTGTTTGGACCTTATATCCAATAACATTCTCAAATAGAATCACTTTACAGCAATTTATTAGGTTAGCTTTTCTAAACTATTCTGATAGTAGGTGTATAAATCTAAAACCCTGTGAAAATGTCTGCTTTCTGAGTGGATTTAAACAATTTTAACACAGAATCAATTTTCAACCAAATATGTTATTTTTTCTTATTTTTGCCACTGTCTTTTTTTTTTTAAATTCATTCTTTTTCTCATAGTAAAAACATTGAGGACATTGATTATGTGCAGCATTCTGTTAAAACTCTTCATTTTGTTTGGCCTCATGTCCTTAAATCTTTTCTCTGCAAAATTAAAATGCAAGGCTCAATGATAATGTCATAGTCAAATGCCAATAAATCAGATGAACCTTCAGTTTTATTTTATCCTTTTTAACACCATGTTATGATTGATTCCTGTCTCTGATTTCACATGTTGAAGCCCTAACACGTAAAGTGACTATATTTAGAAATAGGGTTTTTAAGGAGAGAATTAGGGTTAAAGGAGGTGATAAATGTGAGTCTTAATCCAATAGGACTGGTTTCCTTCCTATAAGAAAAGGGAGAGACACCAAAGATATGTGCGCAAAGAACACAGAATGAGAAGATAGTCTTCTTCAAGTCAAGGAGAGAGACTTTAGTAAAAACCCAAAAAGCTAACCTCTTCTTGATTTTGAACTTCCAGCCTTTAGAACAGTGAAAAAATAAGCCTCTGTGTGTAAGTCACCCATCTGAGACTTTTGCTATGACAGCCTCAGAAAACTAATATACCCCATGCTGCCCAGAAGCCCGGAGCTGCTGGGGTGGTGCAGAATGCCTGCGTTGTTGACACAAGTGTCCCACCCTGTTCCTGGCTGCTTGGCGCCTATGTATGCAAATTAACTCACCATCTTTGTTTGACTAATTTGCATACCCACTGCTGACTGGCTGGTGGTCATCACAAAGGTACAGTCAATTTGTATCTTTCCCTTTTATTAGTGTACATTATAAAGATGAATAGTATTAAGAAAAATAACTAAAACTTGGTATTTGAAAATAATGAACTAGTAGGATATTTTTTCATTATAGTGCTAGGCATTGTGTAGCAGGAATTATCTATTTCTCTAGGTGTATGTACATGTGTTAGGTAGGCATTAGACTAAAATATTTTACAACTCTGTAAGGATAGAGGTTAATTTATAGAAAATCAAAAATAGTAAAGAGAATTTTTGTCAAATAGCAATTATAATAATTTCTGTTCAGTAGACTAGATAACATCAAGGGCTGTAACTTATTGCTATGCAGTATTTTAATTTTTTTATGTAATGCTAGCAATGTTTAAAAAAATTCTGTTGGAATATATAAATCAGTCTTCCTCAACTGTTCTTTGAACCTTTACCATTTTACTATTAGTTAATAATCATTGATGTGTGTTCATTTTATATATTTACGAGTTCTATTTTTTAACTCTTGAAAATAATATTTTAACAGAAAGAATTTTGTCCTATCCTATTCAGCATTTTTTTATAATTCTTAAATGTGTGGTTTTTCATGCTATCTAATCTTTCACATTTCCAGGAATAGATGTTTCATTCTATCTTTGGACTCCATTAACTTTTCTGTACTGTGTATTGATGGAGTTGAAAGAGACAAGCATTTGCAAACCTCTGATTAATTTTGGAGTTCCTTTACAAGTACTTTTCTTAGAGATTGGCAGGGGGAGAGGAAAGGGATTCTGAGGCCAGTACAACACTAAAATAGTTTACTTGATTTTCTGAGGTTTTTGACTCAGGATGAAGGGCAAGAGATTTTATGTGGACTTAGAGAAACAACAGATCTTTGATTAAGGTTAGAAAAATTTCTCTGAACTTCCTTACTCCAGATGTATTCATACAGACTCATGGACTTCAGAAACTGTGGTGATCATTTTATTCCTTCCCAAAATGTGTTCTTCTGTGTTACCATAGGGATGGAGGCAGCTGCTTTTGAGCAGACACTTCAAGTTCAGAATTCAGCTGCAATTGTGTTCACTCAGGCTCTGATTCAGTAGTTTGCAGCCCCAAATGCACTTCAAAAAAGATGCTTTTAAAAAAGTGTCTAGGCTTCACCTCAGACCCACTAAATCACACATAGTATATTAGCCTTTTATATATATAGATAATAGATGTTGCCCTGAAAAATTATTCTTTTTTATTTAATTTCATAATAGTAGATAGACTGCCTTAATAAAATAATTAAATCATTGATTATATATGGCAGCAAAATGCTGCAAAAGCTATGCTATTTAATAAAGTCTATTTGATAAAAAATTTAGAAGTTGGGACTTGTCAAATGGAATATCAAATGAAAACTGCAGTATAAACAATCTATACAGCTGTCTTCTTAGGTAGTTTTAATTCAAAGTACAAACACTTTCTAATATGCTGACATTTTATTGATTTTATACACTTTGATAAGCAAATAGCAAAGAAAATAATATGCAATGATTTGGGGAATTTCCTTATGTGCTCCAAAAAGCAATGTGTATATTTTTCCTATTTAAAGATAGACCTAGTGAAATTGGAAATATCAATATACTTTGAGTTAGAGCTCCTGCAGTTATAAAGAAGAGACATTCATTCAAATTAACTCAACTGTAGAGAATTTCTTCCAGGATATAGCAGGCAATAGGAATATAAGTATTGCATTAATTCTTGTGCCATGGGAACTGGGGTCAGGCAGCCTCTAGGAAGAAAAAGAAAAGCTGCCCTATATTCTTGTCTTAAGGACTTTCTGTTCTCTCATCTCAGCCAATGTCCCTCAATTTTCTCTCTTCTTCCAAATGGCTTCTTCACTTAGAAAAAAGAAAAAAACTCTTTTGTTAGAACTTTTGTTTCTTTATTATCAGAGTCTGTATTCCATCTACATTAAAAATACTTACATTTATAATTTAATTTATTTAGGTACATTTTCATGGTCATAAGGAACCTGAAGATACCTCCTGTGTAATTCAGTTTTGTTTTATTGTTCTACTGACAACCTTGGTAATGATGGATAAACACTCTAATGAGGAAGCCAGACAAATATGATAGGACAGAATAGGTTTTTAATACATTAGAATGAATGGAAGTTTTCTACAAGACCTATTATATGGAGTACATGTCACCGAAATGAATATTTAGATGTGTTAAATTGAGGTTTGGGCATAAATATAGAAATAGCTGTACTTATTCAAAGTGGATAAAGCAATATATAATGAGATAAAGATTACATGATTACAGCACAAAGCACAGTGTAATCAAAACACAGAATATATTAGGATAATATATCTGAGAACCAAAGTTTCTGGAGAAGGATTTGTAAGATTAAAGAGAACTTCATTTTTTTATATTTCACTTATGGTATGTGAATCAGGGACATATTTTAATAAATCTTTCTTTGATCAATGAGAAATATAAATATAAATTAAAAATTTAACTATAATTTTCTTCATTGAATAGAAAGTACAATGAAATATTACTAAGCCCATTAAAAAAACACACACACACACACGGTGCTAACAACAAAAAATCCATGCCCTGATAATAATCATAAATACACCACTGCTACTGCTTATGACAGGATAAGATCACATTTTTGAAATAATTCAAACACAGTTAAGGGCAAGTGAAAAATAAAGCACATGGTCAAACTGACTCAGTCAAGCTGACATTTGCAAAAGAAGGTTACTAGAGTACAGAATGTGAACATGGCCTCCTGAGGGAGCCAAGTGGTGCATGCCCTGTGTCCAACACATGCTTCAGTTGTCTGTCTCCCACCCCGTAAAAAGATCTTGAGACCAAATGCCAAGGTTGTAAGTAAACTAATAAAAGCATTTTGCAACAATGAAAGGTCACTTTGATCAATCCTTTGACTTTGCAAAGGCATGTGTCATTTATCTGTTTTGTTGCTGTTATCTGTTAGATCTCCGAAATGCTGATAAAATTACTAAAAAAAAAAAAATCCATACCCAAATCACTTTCCAATCAGAAACATTGGCACACAAAAAATGGATGTTATTAAGATGTCTGTGTATTCATATTAAATAGAAGCTCTACATTAATTCCTAGGAGGTGGTGATTACAGAAAAAGAATGAACTTAAGTATTCCAAATTTAATGAAACCATATTGAATCAGATGCAGTGTGTCATTACTGTCACTAGAGGGAAATCTGAGAGGGACTTAGGAGAAAGAAAGTTTATTGTTATGGCTGTAAGTTGAATAAAAGATCCTGTGTGAATAAATTTTCTAAACAGCATGCTTACTTCAGGGAAAATGAAACATAGAATGTCTGAGAAAAAGCCATATTGTCAAGCTATATTGAAATAATTGTTTCTCAGCAAGGAACAAGATCTGTCAGATGCCCATCTTTAGACTCAAGTACTCTAGTGCCATATGTTTCAATAAAATGGCATGAGATTTTATCAAAGAGAAGAAAAATATCAACTAAAATAAGTGTTTTAAACATATATCAGATGATAAATAATGATGATTTAAAACCCAATTAAAAAAAAACAATCAACAAAAACAAAAAACAACAATATAGCTTGAATGTCTGTGTTCTGACCCAGAATTAGGACACAATGTGGTTCAGGTTGCTAAAAAATAATCATTTTCCTCCCATTATTGTTAGAAAGAATATATAAAAAAATTGTTATAACTATGAACATTCTTAATTTCAATGACTAAGTGTTCAGTTTAGCAGAAAAGAACATGCATAATGATAAAGGAAAGTGCAGATTTTCACCTATTATGACATTCTCTTTTCTTCACTCAGTGCTAACCACTAGTCGTCTCATCCAGGTAAAATGTCACACTGCCCAGTTCTCTTACTCATTTTATTTAGAAGTTTTGCAACATTTACTCTCTCTCTCTCTCTTTTTTTTTTGCTATTGTTTCTTCCTTTCACATTACAGGACATCACCAAGGTTAAAAAAATAAGTCCGATATAGCTCTGATCATAAAGATTTTAATTGGAGAATATCTTATATATATATTTATAAACAATTATACAAATCAGAAGTATATACATTTCCCTAAGGTAATCCTATTCTATTTTTCTCTTTCTCAATGAAGTGTCACATAAGTTATTCACTTATGAGATTTAGAAATCTGGACATTAACCAAAAACTCTTCCATCTCTTCAATTCCATGAACAATATATCACTAGATATAATGAATTCTATCTCCCTATCACACATCAAATCCATTTTCTTCTCTTTAGATCTACATTACAAGCCTGGTATAAACCACCTTTATATCTTACCTAGAATAATTTAGTAGTCTCCTACAAGACTACCTGCACTCACTCTTACTGAATTATAATATCTTTTCCTTGATGCATTCAGAGAAACACTTTCAAGTTGCAGATCTATTTGCCTTTCTTCCAAGCTTATATTTCTTCAGGAACTTTTCATTCTTCTGAACTAAACCAAAACTCCTTATCAGTTACTATAAGGATCTACGAGCTGGAGTCCTAGGTAGCTCAACCTCTTTATTCCATGCTCATCTATTTTTCTTGTCCTGTTGTACTGGCCTTTGGGTCTCTCACACATTAACTCTCTTCTCATATGCTTTCTTCCCTCCTCTTGGTTAATTATTATCATTCATTGATTTCTCAAATCTACCTTTAATTCCTCCAGAAAATATTTTCTGAGCTCCTTGACAAAGGCAAATCACTCTTCCATAGTTCCTATATATTTCATGCTTATTCCTCATTACATTTTAAAAAGTTAATTTTTAGATTTTTTATTTGTATCCCTTCTTGACTGTAATTGGGGATGTTTTGCCCTTTCTATCCACACCATAACTGTTGGGTAAATAATAAAATCATGAATGGACAAATAAATGAATTATCACATAAAATAGAGTTTAAAGCATTAATTGGAAATTCCATGATCAGCAGACAAAGATATATAGCAAAAAAGCTAGAGAAAATTAAATGAGTGAACTAATCAATGAGATGACCATGTGTACCAATTACAATGATAACTTATGTTGAAATAGCAATTAATGCAAAACTTTAGTGGTTAGAAAATTTATATTTTCTCCTATTTGTACTATATATTGATTGTAAATTGGCTAGGTTCTGTTTCACACTGTTTTCTCTTTAGGAGACAAGCTGACAGAGCAACCACTGTATGGGATATTTCTTGTTGCTGTGGTAAATAAAATGAGATGGTGTTGCAAATGAAGCCCGAGTTTATAAAGTCCCACTCGTAAGTGACCTGCAATGTTTCCTCCACTCTTCACTGACCAAAGCAAGTCGCACAGTCAATGGGAAGTGAAATTTTAACATGAACCAATAAGTAGAAAGAATCAGAAAAATATTTGGTGAAACACAGAAAATATTTCCATGAAAGACGAAATGTTTCTGAGAGAACGTAATTTTAGAACTCAACGATTAAGAAAGGACAAGTTCTGGTCCATTAGGTGGCTATATAAATAAAAATCATGAAGTTAATAAAGATAAAATAACAAGTAGGAAAATGCTTTAGTAACTGTATAATGCAAATCTTACCCATTGTTATGTTATGTACACTAGTATTAAGATAAAACATAGGTACTATAATTATTATTCTAATTATATTAATTATTAGAGAAGTCAGCAGTATACCATTTGTTAACAAATATTTATTGAGAACCCATATATGAGAGTGACATATATTATATGATAAGCAACATGAATAAATTAGTGAAATAGTGATAGTATGAAGAAAATAAAGCAGAGTAAGCAGAACTGAAAGTTGAGAGAGCAAAGTAATGTCATCTGTAGTACTAAATGATAAACCAGGCAGCCAATATTGGACAGCTGACCTGAGAACAAAGGGCAAGGAGGTAAAGAAGTTAACCATGTGGATATATGGTGAAAAGTATTCTAGGTAGACAGATCAGCCAGTGCAAATACCCTACAGTTTGAGCATACCTTGAATGACAAAGGAAAGCTGGGAGCCAAATGTGATTGATTAAAACAGAGGGAAAGAGATGAGATGAGAGAGGAAGGGGTTGGAGCAGGTCACACTGGGAGGGCTCTGTAGTCCATATTGTAAGGACTTTGCCTTTAACCTAGTGATGATTCCTTGAAAGGTTTTAAGTGCATAGTGAGATGATCTGACTTTAAACAGGGTCACATTGGCTATTTGTGGAGAAGCTGGAAAATCATGGACTATTCCAATAATCCAGACAAGGGAGGATGGTAGCTTAAAATAAGGTGGTAATAGTGAGGGTGCTAATTTATAGTATAATCGTAGATATACTGAATGTGAAGTTGAGTAGATTTCCTGATGCCTTGGGTGTTGGTTGAGAGACAAAAAATGGGAGTAAAAATGATTCCAGGATTTAGACCTGAGAAATAAGAAAGAAGGAGGTGCTAACAATAAAATGGAATATTAAGCATGCAAACGAGGTTCAGAAGAGAAGAGGAGAAATTCAATCTGAGACATATTGAGTTTAAATAGATTGAGCAAATTTTCTTGAGAGTTAGTTTAGTGTATTGTGTCTTTTAGGACTATAATTCTTGCCACTATAAAAATAATTAAATCCCTAAACACCATGGAAATAGCTGAGATTTCTTCTCACTGAACTCCACTGTCAATAATAATTCCTCACTCCATTAATGAAAAACATGCATTTTATTTTTCTCTTAAAACTATTGCTGCTATCTTTGTTTTATAACTTCAAATTGATCACCATCTCCCTATATAACAAAAAATTTTCTTTAATTTAGCACTGTCCAAACAGTACTCAATATCTCTCTTAAACACTGGCAGCCACTTGGCTTTGCATGAAACACAAATTCCTTTTCAACAAAATACCCCTTTTGCAGGTTTTTCTCAGTGATAGCCCATTTCACTACTCATCCACTTAGAATAATGGGATGCATGTCTAACTCCTTCTTTTACAGGTTTGATGTTCATCTCCCAAATTTAACTCTTATACAACATCTTCCAAATAGCTGTAGATTTCATGCCACTTGATCATCTCTATAATTTCCCTCCTCATTCAAATTTTATCACCTTTTACTTAAGTTTCTGCTAAAACTTACTACTGTATCTGTTCACTCTGGCCTCCTCTACCTTGTAATATTCACACTCCCTCCTGGTGGAAAAATTTTTAAGAAAGTGTCATTCCATACTGCTGCTGTTTTGAAACCTAATCCAAAGCTAGAGCTTCCATTCAAAATTAAAACATATATATGATTTTCTAACATTTTAAAACTTATTTACTGGAATCATGTTAAAACTTTGAATCTGCCAAAACTTTTGGATGTGGAATACTCCCATCTGATAAAATTATAAAATTAAAAATTTCATGTTCATCATTTCATTGGGTCAAATGTGGATGTTCAAAGTCTGCATGGTAAACAGGGTATTTAAATGTTTGTTTTTAATATATTTTATTGATTTTTTTACAAAGAGGATGAGAGAGGGATAGAGAGTTAGAAACATCGATGAGAGAGAGACACAGATCACATCCTACTATGGATGTGCCCACAACCAAGGTACATGCCCTTGACCGGAATCGAACTTGGAACCTTTCAGTCCGCAGACCGATGCTCTCTATCCACTGAGCCAAACCGGTTTCGGCTATGTAAATGTTTTTAAAAATACATTATAACTATATAGGTTGAGTACCATCAGAAATCAGCTTTGGAACAAGGATTCAAGTGGAAGTTACTTTTGGGGAAGTGATCTCAAAAACAATGGGAAGGGATTTGGAGGAATGAGACAGTGAAGTGAAGGCAGCTCATACTACCAAGCAAGTCTTCTTTGCAAACCTCTGAGACAGTGTAAAACCATGCCTCTGATTTTCCTCAGCCTTGGGGATAGTAAACTAGAGTATTTGTTCATCAACTTTTAGTTCCACATGGGTTAAAAGTTACTTTCGAGTGCCTTAACTTGTTCGTGCTACATGCAACAACACTGGCAGCCAGAGACACAAATGTTCCCAGTAAACAGCCATTGGTTTGATGCGTTGAGTGCTGAGAGAATAGGACCAGAGAACTCATAGCATCTGCAACAGGGAATACATTAAGATTTTTAAAACTAAGACAAAGAATACAGTGACTATTTCTGGATTACAGTCAGGTAAAGTGATTTTTCTTAAGTAAAACATGGCTATTTTTCTCCACTTGGCTTTGCATGAAACACAAATTCCTTTTCAAACTCTAGACAAGGTAGTCTGAATATTCTTTTAAAGTAATGTTTATTTTAGAATTTTGAAAGTAGTAGAAAGTGAGATACAACCCTGAAAGCTTTTCAAACCAAAATATCTCTCCAATTCTGGAAAAAATTGAGTAGCAGATCTAAGCAAAGAACCCAGAGCTCCTGAAATGTAGCTTTATACTTTTACCAAGAACATTATTTTTAATTTAAAATAAAATTTTATTAATCATAAAAATATTTGCCTTGAGTTTGCTTCAAAATTTCAAAGGTGGAAACTATTTTATCTGGAGAAGTTTGCCTCCCCTATGGCTTCTTTTTGCTGTCACAGTTTAGACATTTTGATTTTTATTATAGCATTTTACATCTTTTATTAGATGCATAAACCACCTTTATTTGTGAATTTTGAAAGTTCTTAATGAATCTGTAGATTACTTTTTGAGGCATTCAGAAGTAGAATATTGTTTCCCTTGCTTATGTTTGGCTTCCTGACATTTTAAATTGAAAATCAGTATACTTATGATGGGTTACATCAGTTATGTTTATAATGTTTACTTAAAAAAATCAAATGAACAAACAAAAACTCACAGACACAGACAACAATATGGTGGTTATC
The DNA here is from genome assembly GCA_011751065.1 of Lasiurus cinereus. Taxonomy (NCBI): domain Eukaryota; kingdom Metazoa; phylum Chordata; class Mammalia; order Chiroptera; family Vespertilionidae; genus Lasiurus; species Lasiurus cinereus. Next base: position 6,039,357 of record JAAGEH010000297.1, read on the forward strand.
AGAGAAAAGGGGGATTAGGGGTGTAGTAGAATAGAGGGTAGAGGGGGTTGAGTATATGGTGACAAGGGAGATATGACTTTGGGTGGTGGGCACACAATGCAATATACAGATAATGTATCATAGAATTGTACACTTGAAACCTATATAATTTTATTAATCAATGTCACCTCAAAGTTTAATAAAAATAAGTTTAATTTATTAAGAGACTATTACACACAGCAAAAACTTGCTAAATTCATAATATAAAGACCCTTTATTTTTAAAAGCATAATAGAAATATGTATATATAGCACAATATTAATTTTTAAAAATAATTTAGAACATATAACATAAATAATTTATATTCAGATATAGTTTATATATACACATATACTCCTATGTAATGTAAGATTGGAAGGAAATACACCAAAATACTAGCAGCATTAATATTCAAAATGGTGCAGTCATAGATATTTCACATTTTATTTCATATGCTTTTGTCTCTTTTAAAATTCACAAATGAGCTTTCATTATTAAATTATTATTTAAAATTTCTTTATTAAGGTGTTACATTTGTCCTTATTCCTCCATTGCCCCCCTTATTACTTAAATTATTATAAAATATTATAAAAGTAGCCCTGACTGGTTTGGTTCAGTGAATAGAGCGTTGGCCTACAGACTGAAGGGTCCCAGGTTCGATTCCAGTCAAGGGCATGTACCTTGATTGTGAGCACGTCCCCAGTAGGGGGTGTGCAAGAGGCAACTTATCAATGTTTCTGGCTTTCTATCCCTCTCCCTTCCTCTCTGTGAAAAATCAATAAAATATATTTAAAAATATTATAAAAGTATATTTTAATAATACATGTATTGCAGGCTTATCCACTGCAAGTGAAAGTGAAAACAGGTGCTATTTTTTGGCAAAATACGTTTTAATTTTTTTCTCCACACATATACTCAACAATTCCACTAATAAAATTTCTTCCTTTACAAAAAGATTCAATAAATAAAATAATTAGGAGGTGCCCAAAGAATAGACAGTTTCTTTTACTCCCAGGCTTGGAATACTAAGCAAATGAGGAGAAACAGAAACATAAAGATAACAGCTTTTGTGCATTCCAGTACAAATGGAAAGTGGGCCCAGCTTTCTGGTAGTAACAATTTCAGAAAGAGGCCCATCCAAGTAGAAGGAACCACAACAAAATCCAGAGACTTTTGTATTTCAAGAATTGACATCAATCACATTAGGATATAAATATATATTGTTTCTATCAGTGAAAGTACAGTGAAAGGTAAGTTGGAGGGGTGAGCTCCAAATACTTTTTGATGCCTTGGCATATGCAAAATTTAGAATCGTCTCAGTAACTTAGTAACTGTGGAGATTATTAAGTTAGAGATTTAATATTCAATTTAAGCCTCTTTTTGTATCTCTGTGTTCTATTTTTTGGTCTCTATCAAATCAGTAAAAAGTTAAGTTAGTAAAATAAAAAGAAAAGTTAGCATTATCTTTGCTACCTAGAACATTAAGTTTATGATCTGATGTTGATGTTCATTTAACATCTGCGATTTATAGTTTGAACAAATCTGAAAAATAAGGAATATTAGTACCATTTAAAACTGAGGAAAATGAAGACCCGGAAGTAATCTTATACAGTCATAAAGCTAGTAATATGAACTAGTACTTTAAGTTTAATTTTTTGTTATTGAGGTGGATGCTAAGGTAGAACATTGTGTTTCTTCCAGTAATTGAATATTTTATATGGTGCCAGTGGTTGGTATAATTGCTAAAATCACATAGTTTTTTTTTGTTTTATTTATTTGTTTGTTTATTTAGTATTTATCTCTGTTATACAAGAGATAAATAAACTTCTTTGGCTTTAGTAACCAGGGAGAAAACAATCATGTGACCTACTACAAAACTAAAATTTTAGCTATAAATCATAGGTTATCATTGAATTTTAACAATGTCATAAAAATATACTCATTAAAAAACAACATTAAGAAAATTAACAAAAAGGCTAAAATTATTTTGTGTCCATATATTTGTGAAAAATTATATTCAAAATGAATGTCTTCTAAAAGTCAATAATAAAATAACAAACTCAAAATTTTTTAAAGGAAAATACACCCATGATGGAGTAGACAGGTTTGAATTTAACATCAAGTCAAAAATAGCTAGAACATTGAACAAAATATATGACAGAACTGTTTCCAGACATTGGAGGAAAGTAGCACAAAATGAAAACAAAATGAAGCTACATTGCCCTGGCTTTTGCCTGAAGGGGATGTCTGGACTCCAGGTTCGGGAGGCAGAACTTAAAAGCTAAGAATGAACTTCCTGACTGAGCACAAAGGCTAGATTTTTCTGGGGCTGAGATGGCTGTAAACTGGAAAAATAAGAAGATGATCCTAATTTTTGAAATAATATTCTATATAATTTTAGGCAACACATTTAGATAAAGAAACAACTTTCCCATCAGAATGCTTCAAGTAAAAGTTATGCCTAAATCAATTTAGTAAGTCTAAGCTGACAATCTAGAATGTCAGAATATATAATTCAGATCAACTTTCTCATTGTAAACAGCTAAAATTACATAACAATATCTAAGAAAATCTTCTTAAAATATTGAAATATAGCTATAAAGATAAGGCCCACTAGTTCGATGAAATAAAACTAAAAATACATAGATGTAAGTTTTCCCTTGGGAGCTCATTTTGTCCTGGGACACTGCCAATTACGAATAAAGGCCAGCGAGAATAAACATTACTTTTGGTAAGTTTGTAGGATACTAGAGAAAAAAATGGAGTTCAGGATACTCTTATGAGGAAGGATACACGGATTTACCCTCAGAGTAAGATACTCAAGAAGCAAACCAACCCTCATGTGAAATGCTGTCTAGCTTCAAGCTATCTTTAGTGGTCCCTCACAATATCTCCTACTCCAAAATTGGATTCAAGAGATTTTTAGAGTATAAGTACCCCATGCATTTGGCAGAAGCAAACATCTTGAGAAAAAACAACAACAAAAACAACCCACTATCCTTAGTTTGAATATATTTCTATAAATAACTTTTAAATACAAAGTCCATCACATAATTAAAGATAATCAATTCCATAAGGAGATAAGACAATAGGAATTAAAAAATACAGAAACCACAAACTAAGCAAACACATGCACAGAACCTCAGAGAGTGGAATTATCAGAGACAGATGGTAAAAACCATGCTTAACATGCTCACAGAGATAAAATCAAGCTTGAAAAATTTGGTTGGGAACTGGAAAGGATAAATGACTTAGCATATAAGAAAATAAATTAAAAAGAAATGATATTCTCAAACTGAAAATACGGTAATCACATTATTTCAAAAGATGTGCTTAACAGCATACCAAATACAGCTAAAGAGAGAATTAACCAAGTCACAGAATAATTCTACCACAAGGATTAATTGTGCTATCATTTTATAGATATAACCTTCTCTCTTTACTCTCCACCCCTTCCATGCCTAACAACTTCTAATCTGTTCTCCATGTCTGTAATTTTGTCATTTCAAAAATGCTATATAAATGGAGTCATACAGTATGCAACCTTTTGAGATTTTTTTTTTACTCAGCAAAATTCTCTTGATATCTACCCAAGTTGTTTGCATCAAAATTTTATTTCTTGCCTAGCCAGTATGGCTAACTAGTTGAACATTGACCTATGAACCAGGAGGTTATGGTTCAATCCCCAGGCAGGGAATATGCCCAGGGTGAGGGCTCGATCTCCAATGGGGAGCATGCAGGAGGCAGCCAATCAATGATTCTCTCTCATCATTTATGTTTCCATCTGAAATCAATAAAAAATATGTATTTTAAAATATTTTATTCCTTTTTATTGCTTAACTAGAGGCCTGGTGCAAGGGGGAATCCTCAGCCTGGGAGCACTCAGGGGCAAGAGGCGACCCGGTAATCAGGGGAAGGCCATGCCTTATCACACACACCTCTGCTGCAGCCACTGATGGTAGTGCAAGCCTCTGCAGGCCAGGTTGCCTGAACCTGGAGAGGCCTGGGTGGCTGGGCAGCCAGCATCCAAAGCTTACCTGTGCCTCAGGCCAGCCCTAGGCAGCTGGGGGGCTAAGGAGACTGGAGGACTCCGGAGGTCTGGCCTTGCCACATGCCTGTTGCCCTGGCAAGCCTGAGGGGACTGGGCGCTACCACATGTGGCTGTGGGAGCTGCCATCTTTGAGGGTGTGGCAGCCAATCAGCATATTCCCTCCTGATTAGCTGTGGGTGGTGCGATCGTTGAGGGTGGGGCAGTCAATTAGAATATTCCCTCTTTATTAGCTAGGATTCCATTTTATGGATATAGCCCAGTTAGTTTGAAATATACCAATTAGAGGAATTTTGCGTGTCTATGGCTTGAGGCTATCTATACTAATAAAAGCCTAGGTAGTCCTCATACCCTCCAGCGACGCCTTCATGCCACCACAAGACTGCCAGCAGGGGAGGGCAGTTGTGGGTGATTGGGTTGGCAGGGGAAGACCAGGCCTGCAGAAGAGGGCAGTTGTGGGGCTGACCAGGCCAGCAGGAGCGCAGTTGCGGGGGGTGACCACTTGAATAAGTGTGTAGTGGTATATCATTGCTTTCAATTGCAATTTCCTAATGACCTTGAATATCTTTCAGATCCTTACTTTCCATCTGAATGTCATCTTTGATGAGGTGACTGTTCAGGTCTTATTGCCTACTTTTTAATGGGGTTGTGTGTTTACCAAATGTTGAGTTTTAAGAGTTCTTTATATATTTTGGATAACACTTCTTATCATATGTCTTAAGCAAATATTTCCTCCTGAATGGCTTATTTTAATATACATTCCTAGTGAATTTTTCAAAGTTTTAAACTCAATCCTGTTGAAATTCTCAAATCAAGTTGGTGAACAAGAAAGTAAACTTTTATTTTTTTTAATCTCTCCATTCTTTCTCAGTGTTAAATGAGCTCCTTTATGTCTGCCTATTTCTAAATTTGGTAGTCATTTCTTCCGTGAACATTTGTATATATATGAATCCTAAATTTGTGTGAGGCATCATGATGGGAGCTAGAAATACGAAAATGAAAAATGCAGGACATTGGCCTATAACTTCCCAAGAAATACATCTTCTTTTCTTTTAGAAAGATATTGTCCAATAAGTTTATCTCATTTGTACTTTTGATTTTAAATATTGCATAAATGTTTGTGACTTCTATCATCTGTATCTCCACTCCCATAATTCTTACTATCTATTGGACTGTCTCATTGGGTTTCCTAATTGATTGACTTATGCATATTATATATAGTTTTTCTTTTTTTAAATGTTTGTATTTAATTTTTGAGAGAGGGGAAGGTAAAGGGAAAGGTAGATAGAAACATCAACGAGAGAGAATCATTGATTTGCTGCCTCCTACATGGGGATCAAGTCCACAACCTGGGCATGTGCCTTGACTGGAAATCAAACCAGTGACCTCTGGGTGCATGGGTTGATACTCAACCACTGAACAACACTAGCCAGGCCATATTATATTTCATGTTAGTAAACTTTAGTGTTACTTCATTCCTCTGACATACAACTTTTAGTTAACATAACACTAAGTGCACTTTTAACTATATTTTGAGTAAGTCCCTTTTCTCTATCTTATAGTTTGTACTCTTTATCTACTACTTCTTTTGTTTTTAAGACTAGTCTCCTGTCTAATCTCCTGCTCCTTTATTGATTTTTTACAGAGAGGAATGGAGAGGGACAGAGAGCTAGAAACATCGAAGAGAGAGAAACATCAATCAGCTGCCTCCTGCACACCCACCACTGGGATGTGCCTGAAACCAAGGCACATGACCCTGACCAGAATTGAATCCGGGACCCTTCAGTCCGCAGGCCAACGCTCCATCCACCGAGCCAAATTGGTCAGGGCTCTCCTGCTCCTTTTGCTGGGACCACATTTTACATAAAATCTTGTATAAATTAATTGTTTGTTGTTCAAAAAATGATTTTAAACCTATGTTATGCATATATATATGTATATATATGATATTGGATAGATATATGTAATCTAATTTTAACTATCTATATCTATTTTATTTCTTTGTGCTTATATTTTGGGAGGAGGAATTAATAGTTATTGGTTCTGAACCTGTTAAATTATAACTGCACAATAGCTTGCAGATATTTAAAACATTTATAAGTCATCACATTCTGTTGAGATTATTTGATGAGTGAGATATGAGCAGTCTGCTTTCAACAGTATTTACCTATCCTTAATAATAGATTTTTATTTGATTATTCAGCAAGAATGTATTTCACTTCTTCTGACACCTGAAATATATTCATATATTAGCAGTGACTCCTGACTTTTGCTATGAAAGACATAAATCACTGGAGGAAGTATACATAAACAGAAGGCTGCAGGCCATCACATTGTCATTCTCCTCCTCTGTCTCAATTAAGAGAGAATGCTAGTTTTTCACTCCTATGTTTTGTGAATGTTGACAAATGATTCACACTGCAGAATTGCCTTCTCAATTATATTAGTAAGAGTGTCCATATGTTTTTGAAAATTACTTTTATTTGAATCATTTATGCTAACATTGCATATAAGTGATAGTCTATGAAAAATATTTTTCATATCTTTGTACCTTTCTTTCCTATACATTTTTCTCCTCTTTTATAATGTTTGGAGAATGTAGAGAAGAAAAAGCAGGCTTTTTTATATTAAGGAAACATATCTGAATGGCAATCAAGATCACAAATTACAATAAAGATCACCTTGAAAAATTCCAGGAGGTTTTTATTTAGAAAGTATCAAAGGCAATTTGAATTTGTGAAAAAATGTTTGCATAGGTAACTAAAAATAGAAAACTGTGAGTATTAAATAAACAAGTAAAAATATGTAATGTTGAAAAATGAGATGCTACTGAATTTTTCCTCAAGAGCTCTGGATATAAATTAAACACCTCTTTTAGTACCAACCACAGAAGTTCTGATGGAAATATCATATCAAGTAAATTATTTTACCCATATAATCTTTTTTTTTTCAAAATGTGCAAAGTGGTTTATCTAAAATATGATTATCTTTTATTTTGGTAATTTTTAACTTTACAATAAGACTTACAACCCTTTTTATATTATTAGTATATAATAGATATTGACAATAAACTATTTCATTCCATATGTAAAACAAGTCTATAGATGGGCACTATTTTATTTAAATCAAAAGAAAGGAAGAAAGAAAGGAAGGAAGGAAGGAAGGAAGGAAGGAAGGAAGAAAGAAAGAAAGAAAGAAAGAAAGAAAGAAAGAAAGAAAGAAAGAAAGAAAGAAAAGAGAGAAAGAGAGAGAATCATTGATCAGCTCCCTCCTGCACACCCCCTACTAGGAATCAAGCCTACAACCTGGGTATGTGCCCTGACCCAGGAATTGAACATCCCCTCCTGGTTCATAGGTCAATGCTCAATCACTGAGCCACGCCTGCTGGGCAGGGCTCTTGTTCTTTAGTCTCAGTAATAAACATGGCTTTATATTTTAAAAGATAGTAGATTGTAGCAGTTAGGGTCCTCTCTCCTTCACTTTTCTTTGCGATTGACAAACTCTCAACTCAAAATAGCTACAGCACTAAGGAAATTCTTGTTCTTTTCTTACCACTCACAGCCTCATTCATCAAATGTACATTTAATACAAAGTTTGGATATTATTTTGAAATTATTCAGAGCTATAAGCAAGATTACTTGTTTTATCTTGAAAACAGATGATTCTAGATTTCACTAAAGTGACTAATTCTGAGTAGTGCAGACGTTTTACTAATTCATGATACCAATATATTTTTTACTTTTTGAAGAATAAGAAACTTCACTAACCAAGAAAATTATGTTTCTCCATTCTTCTAAAATAGTTAAAATCCTACTAAAAGATTTACTTTAAGTCATACTTGCATATATGAATATAAATCTGAAATAAAATTGCTTTAAATGTTTCCTAAAACTACTGCACAATGTTCCAGCTTTAGAGGAGCCCATACTTAGGAGCTTTAAATGAATTAAATCTTCTCTGTAATACATAAAGTCATGAAGAATATAATTTAAAAAAGTGATGCTACTGTTTTTTAAAACTAGATGTGAAAGGTGACTTATTCTGTAAAAATCAAACACCTCTATTATATCTCCCTCCACTGTTGGAACTGGTGCAATAATATTTTAAAAAAATCAGGTATAGATGTCTAGATTTGATTGTTGAAAGTTTAATGTTCTTTAAGGAAACTAAATGACATGAGATTGTTAGGGAGATGTCATTGACTCTAATCCTTTAGGAACTTGGAGAAAAAAGCTTTTTAGAAATCATAAATGCTAGCATGATGCTATAATCTGATCCCATGCCAAAATGCAAGGCAAATATAGGCCACAGTTCCCTTTCTTGATTCTCCCAATTATTTCTCAGTCTCAGGATTGGTGCATATCTCAGTCTGAATCATGTAGGAAATTTCTGCATGTCAAAATTTGCTCAGTACTTAACATCTTAATTTCTGGACACTGTTTCTCTCTGCTAGTTACCCAAATGGGAAGATTGTCTATATGTGCCTCCCCGCCCTCGCCCGCCCCCCCCCTGCCAGGAAACAGGAAAGTGATGGCAACCTTACCTGAAGGTCGTTGTACAGTTACAGACCATGTTTGCTATAGCATGTCCCAGAAAGAAAAACCCACAAATTGGCACAGTGAGTCCTGGCCCCCAAACCCCTGAAGTCCAATCTTATCTTTTTCTTATTCTGATGTTCTTTGTGTGGGATTCAAAGTATGTTCTACCTTAGACCTAATTATGTTGACTTGCCACAGATTCCTTTTTTTTATTTTATTTTAACAAGGGAATTTTTTGCCCTTAAGTTGTTTTCTTAGCTGCTTTTGTCTTGCAACAGCAGCCATTCAAATCTAAAATCACTTTGTGTCTTGAAAAGACTGCTTTAAGACACTGTTCTTTCATGTGTTTCCAGCTTTCTTTTTTCTAAAAATGTTGGCATTAATACATGTTATTCAAAAATTCAGTGGGGGGGGGGTGATGGTTTGCAATTAAACTCAAATGAGACCTCCATTCTGATTACATAAGAATTTCCATTCATAGAGAAGGTTACTTTTTTGAGATATTAATGTATGTTCTGTGTTCACTGTTACTGAAGAGTAAGAGATAATGAGCTCTTTTGTGTGTGTTGTTTTGCTTTTAGTTTTTATCCCTTCCTCATCCAAGGAATGAGATTATCATTGTTCTCTGTCACTTTATTACTTTGGGGGCATTTTCAGAGAGACCTACTCTAACTAGTTTTAGCAGAAAATAAATATATGAATACATATTCATAGATTTTAATCTTCTAAAAGCCCAATAACCAGAGTTGGAAGTTATACAGATATGAGCATTGTCTAGCCCAGAGCACATTATCTTTTCAGTGAAGACAATTGTACCATCGTCACTGGACACAGATACTGCAATTAATACTGTCTACCAGCCACTCTTCTAAATCCTCCGAATTTTTAGAGTAAGCTTCTAAAAGCTTCTGGGCAGTTAAATTTGACATTACATTCGGCAGAGGAGAATATCTACCATCCTACTTCTTTGGCTTCATGCAGCTCTTTTGAAGTTGATATAAACAATTTGGATTGATGGAGTTCACATCAATTTAAAGGGAGGGGAAAGGGGAATACCTGCAATTATGTCAACATTAAACATTTTTAATAAAAATGCAGGGAAAGTACATTTCTGACTTCAAACAAAGAGCGACACACTATTTACACATGCACAGGGTGTTTCAATATTGCAGACAGCCCAAAACTATGAAAAATACATGCTATGCTTCACCATTTCAACTGCTTCACATCAATATACACCTTATTACTTCTTCAATTATCCAAGCTATAAAAAACAATAGCAAGAGTAGTGCCTCTGCCTAATACCATATAAAAACCTCTGCTGTAATTTAACCTATCCTAATTCTACCCCAAATGATGACCACAGTTTCAAGCACTTTCTTTTTTTTAAATTCATCTTTATTCTTGAAAGGCAGGGGAAGGTAGGTGGGAACAGATCAATCAATGAACTTTTATGCATATATATATATATATATATATATATATATATCCCATGGATATGGACAATGGGGTGGTTAGGGCCCAGGGGAGACAGGGGTGGGTTGGAGGGGGTAAATGGGGTGGGGAAAGAGGGACCTTTAAAACTTTCAACAATAAAGATATTTTAAAAAGAAAATATTACAGCTGTCCCCCCTTTTTTACCCATTGACCCCCATCTACCCCACACCCATCCCCCAATCCCAGTCCTTCACCACACTATTGTCTATCCAGGGGTTATGCATTTTTGCATATAAGTTCTTTGGTTAATATTTTCCCACTCACTCACCCACCCCTACCTTTCCTCGGAGATTTTACAGTATGTTCCATGCTTCTATGTCTCTGGATCTATTTTGTTCATCAGTTTATTTTATTCTTTAGATTCCACATATGAGTGAGATCATATGATGCTTAATTCAAAGCCCGCAATCTCTGTATGATATTATTTCCTCCTAAAATGATCTAATTCTGCCTCAATATTCTCTAATCTATGGACTAAATTGCAAAATCAAATCTGCATAGTTAATATGTACAAACATGTATAGTGCTACATAGAAGAAAATGAGTGACTACTACATTCCTCATTTCTGCAACTGATTTTGAGATTTACACCTATTACCTGTTTTCTACACCACCTTCCTTGTTTCCTTTACTGTTGGTTTCATCTCAGTTGATTTCTTTCTTTTCTTCTTTGTTTTCTTTACATTGTGCATTGGTCCAGTCTTTCTTGGGGCAGCCAATCCTTTGAAGAGTTTACCTGTATGATATTTCAGTCTCTTTGGTTTCTTACTTACGTTCTGCTCTATTTTGTAACATCCACTCTATTTACTCAAGAAGTTCCAGATCATACACTTACCAAAAGTCTAGTTTCTCTTCTGTTTTATTTCCTACCCAGTTCTTTCCAATGGCCCAATAAGAAAAAAAAAGTGAAATAGGATAATCTCAGCTTTTAATACAATGGTAACATTCTTGGGTCCCTTGTTAGAAACATTCTCATTTGAATACTGAGATCTCAAACCCAGCAAAGCTCAGAACTGTGAGGACAGAAAGAATAATGTTTGCTGGTGATTCATTATATAAATGGCAGGGGCAAAAGCAAGTTTATAATATTCATATGGAAAGTAATACAATAATTAATATATAATAATACAAGAATAAACTCTGTTTCATGTACACATAAGCATAAGTCTACTTTTGCGCCACCTTGTATACTAATGAAAGACGCTGCTCTCATTTCCAGCACATTTGCTGAGAAGAGCTATTTTTAACTCTTAATTTCCCTGAGCTTGAATAATTAGCATCATAGTCACTGATGCAGAGCAACCTGTAGTAAACATAGGACAAAGCTGAAGAAGTAAAAACAATAACATAGACCTCTCTTAGACATCTGGAGGCTGTGCTATAAAATATCAATTATTTTACCCTTGAAACTGAGCTAATTTTTTAATTAGTTGTTTAAATAATCTTCAATTAATTCATTCTCAAGCAAAATTATAACACTTTATGCTTTCATATTCACTGTAATTATTATGCTGTTTTATCATTTAATGTAAAAAATACATTTGTTTTGTGGGTATGTAATTATTTTACTTCTGAAATTATTACTCAACTTCACTTTAAATCTTCAAATGTGGATCGATTAGTGGCATGCTTTAGATAATGTTGGGAATTCATGAAACACAACTGTATTACAACTAGCAATAATTCAGAATTTGTACTTATTGTTAATCTCTTTACTTGTACCTGAACTTAAAATGAACTCCCTGAGTTCTCAGTCTAGAGATATGTTTGCTTTTCACACATGCTGTAAAAACCTCAGTGTAATTCCTGGTTTTTGAAAAGCAACTTATTCTTCATCTCCTCTTTTTGACATTTACTAAAGGTGCTTCTGACAGTTTCAAAATTTAAAACATTAGGAAGGATATTGTTTAGTTTTCAATCCCTTTCTACACATGTACGTCTATTATCACATATTAGCATTATTTTAGAAATGTTTTTTACCCATTTAGCAGAATGTTCAAGCCTAATAGGGGTTGGATTCAAAGAGGAATAGTCTTCCCTCCTAAACACATGTGCACGTACATCATTTTTAATTGCATTGCATTTGCAATCGGGGCTGGCTTGGTAATCATTTGGAACCTACAGGGGGCAAAGAAGGTCTATGCGGTGGAACTTAGGGCTCAGATGAAAAGAGAGATAGAAAGATGTGGTTCCTCTTTCAATGTCTATGGAAATGAGATATATACCCAGCAGCAGAGTCCTTATTTATCAAAGAACCTTATACATACTGTGCTGTGCCAAGGTCATGGTAACAAGGTTTAACACTGACTGAGAAAAGGCACAGTAACCTCATCTCTTTGGGGAACACACTGGCAACACATGCTAGATTGTGTAAACTAGAAGACAAGCACAGGCTGTTGCCATGGCACAGAGGCCGTGTCCACAGAGACACCTACCACAGAGGCTGAGGCATAAAGTGTGCAGGATGTGTTTACATAAGGAAGCTGGAGCAGCTGAACACGTGGGATGCTTGGAACAGCCCGGCCCGGATTACTTGGAAACGTTCTGTGGATGCCCTGATGCCTTGTGTTACTATGAAAGGACTAACCTGGCAGAGCAGTTTGGATATTGAAGGTGAAAGAGACATTATTTGTACTCACAGGCTGAGATAGCTTCAAGCCATTCCAGGTACATTTGGATCCTTTTTTTTACACCAAGTGATGAAATAAAACTAGATTTAAATTAGGGAGTACAAGGATTTGAAATTTCTTTCCTGATTACACAAACTGTGTATTTAACCAAATATAAGGTGTTAGTCATTATTACTGCTGATGAGCAATGCCTAAGTCAATTTTCCTCTTTGCTGGATTTCTGTTGTATTAGCATGTTCCAAACTGTGCATAGTGCATATACATCCCCACTCTTACAATCAGAACAAATTTTTATGTTCAGAAACTTAACATGCATTCTTTTTTATTAAATAAAAAAAGTATTTGAGCTTTTGACATACAGAACCAAGAAAAGCAAAGATTTGGGTCAAATCTGCAGTTCAGCTGAAAGCTTTTGTTAAGGGGACCTGATTTCAATAGAGGGTAGCACATTTTGCATCACATTTTTGATGTGGTAAGTTTGTACTTCAGTGCCTACATGCATCATCTATAATGTTTTCATAGGGAAATGCTCTATAATAATTTGGGACTAATTAGAAAAATTCTCACTCAAAAAAATAGTAATTTAGCAAGAAAGTCATCTTGTATTTTTTTTTTAAATGTTTGAATTCTGTTTTGCCCTCCTCTGGGAAGGTTTTCTGAATGCTTCATTCTCCCTTGTTATCTAGTGTTTTTACTAATTGTATGGTTTGCCTCTTACTACATACTAATATTTGCTTTATTTCTTTGCTGCTTCAGAAAATTGTAACATTTGGCATGATATGTCAGTTGTACACAATACCTCGATCTATGTTCATTATGTATGATAAACAACCCATACATATTTAACACATTAATGGAGTGAATTGTTTTTAATTCTCTAATTTGATTACTACATACTAATGTGCATCTAACTTCTTTTTAATTAATTAATTAATTAATTATTTTTCCCCTTATTGCCCTCCCCACCCCCCCGTACATGTCCTCATCCAGTCCCCTCCCCCCCCACCGCCTTTCCCCATTGCCCTGTATCCACTGGCTATCCCCCCACACACATGCATACAAGTCCTTCAATTGATCTCCTATAGGCCCCTCCCCCAACTTCCCCTGCCTTCCCACTGTAGCACGACAGTCTGTTCATTGTGCATCTGACTTCTTATAAAATAACTTGGCTTGGAAAATACCTTAGTCTTTATCTTTGAATTTTACACATTTGGAAACAGAAAACTGAGCTGGCTTTCAGTCTCCAGCATAGAAACTAGGTTCATAAAAAGTAAAATTGAGAGTTGGGTAATATAGAGACTGTTACTTATTGTATATACTGTAAAGGTGTCCAGAAATATTACTGCAATCCTATGTCTCAATAGGAGCTCCTGGAATGAATATCACTGTGGGGCCAATTGGATTGCAGGTGTAACTGAGAGACTTGTCACAATTCTTCCCTTTACTTTCATAAACATGGCTGGTGAGTTTGCTGACTTTGCCAGTCTGACATAAATCAAAATAATTAAAATGTTTTACAAATTTCGCATAAGAATGATATTTCCCGATGAGACTGAGTTTTATTCAGTATTGTGAAAGTTTTAATTTAATTTACTATATTCAAAGCAACAAATAGGAAATCCAAATTTTATAATTCCCATGTTAAACATTTCTCATACAATTATACTTTCATGTTTTATACAGTTTGTATCTGTCTGCATTTAGAAATAGCATTAACTGAAATTGCATCCACTATAATGAATTCACTTTACCGTTTATAAAGAAGTCAATTATATAAACACATAATTGTCTAATATATCTATAATTTTCTCATCACCTGACTCCAATTTCCACCACAATATTTTTAGGGACCAATTTCCTCTATTACTGTTATTTTTATTAAAATATATTATTACTGGAAAAAAAAATCTCTTGCTAATGAACCTTAAATCTACTGATCCTCTAATTAACTTTGTAACCTGTATATAAAGTATAACTCTTCTCATATTATTTCTTTTTGGATGTTCAATACAATAATGGAACCGGAGATGATAATTCAGCAACAGTAAATATTTATGCAGAACTTATTATATATCAAGCACCATGCTACATTTCATATGTCAGCTGTGAGCCTATGAGAAGCCAGTGTTTTTAAATATTTTTACAACTCCTTGGGTAGCACATAGATCTATGGTAAATATATCAAAGGCTTTTCAAATGAAGCATGTAGAGATCCCTGATTTTTCTGAGTTTATAAGAAATTATTTAATTTGTTCTTTGGGATATAATTCTTACATGCTTTTCCTATTATGAAATAGGAACTATGCACTGACCCCTTGAATCGCTCACTGCTCTAAGTAATGAAGTACAGTAAAGATAATGCTAGGTGATTTCTGAAGGTAGGGAAGAAAGTTTATCTGGTTGCCTTGATGCACTTGCTTATGGAAGATGTCTGTAGAAAGTAATTGGAAGAAGTCAGAGTACTCTAAAGTCAATATGCTGTGAGTCCAAGCCACAGAAAGAGACCATGTACAAGTACTCGGTTCAACAACCCGAGCTGAAGTTCCAGCCAATCTCTAGCACCAACCACAAATATATGAATAAAGACACCTGCAAAATTATTTCCATGCATCAAATCTACTAAGTATAGTCCCCAACATCAAGCAGATGAGACAAGTAAAAAAATTAGTGAACATAATATATTTTTCATGCCACTGAGTTTTGGGGCAGTTTATTAGACAGTATTAGTAACTGGCAAAGATTTAGATTCAGAGGAGGATCATATGAAACAGACTGACAAAAATGACTATTCTTTTGGTGACAGCCAACTTCCTTCAACTGTCTTCTATGTCCTTGGACAATGGACTCAAGAACAATGTGCCCATGTGGGCAGGGATGGAGTTTAAGGAGCAAAGCATGAACTAAGTAACAGGAGCATCAAACCAAGAACACGAGTCTCCAGGTCTCCTCCTTTAGCTTCTCTGAGGCCTGGGGCCAGTGCCCCTGCAGTCCTGTGGTGAAGAGTACCCACTTATCCTGAAAGTCTCCCGCCACATCAAGAATGAAGGTGTTGAGAAATGAAATTGCAATTTGCTTTCCTGGGTTCCCATTGTGCTCCTGGTCACTTTAATTCCATGCTCATGTGCCTTCAGAACTTTAATACTGTACCTCTCAGATTCAAGCTCAGCCCCAGAGATAGAGCCAGAATAGTCATACAAAGATTTTTAAACCGGGTGCCATAAATGTGTGATGTCTAGTGCCTCTAAAAAGTTACTTATTTTACTTCATTCATAGTAGTCTACATCTCTCAGTGAACCCTAACTGATAAACCATATATATAGATTTACAATAATTTCAAAAGATTGAGAATGATTTTTATTCTTGCTCAATGATGCAAACATTAAAAGATTAAGAGGGTATTTTATTCATTCTTCATAATTTAATGAGCATAAAGTATATTAATGACAATGTATGGAAACACATTTCCCAATATTAATGACTTTCGAGAAAGATAAATTCTGTTTTGAATATGCAAAAGGTTTTAAAGGTATAATAGGCATATAAAATGTAATATAATACTCTAATAACGAAAACAAAGATGTTCTGCTATAAGGATGGATATACAGATATATGTCACATGATACACAAAAGCAAATTTAAAATTAAAGAACATCTAAATACATATGTCCCCATTTCTTTCCTTATATGTGCCCATCAATTGCTCTCACAGGTACTCCCCTGAATTACATAAATAACACATAAGGGGAAAAAAGAAGAGAGGAAGATGAGAAGTCAAGTGGAAGAAAAGACTGTAATTGGGAGTGAGGAAAAATCCCAGTGGGAATATAAAGCAAAAGTATTTTCTTCACCAGCAGTCAACCATTACCTGTCAATTGTTCATTTTAGACTGATGTGCTCTGCTTTTCTGAGTTGCTACTGAGTCAACTGTCTGTCCAATTACATTTGAAAAATCTATGTACAGATTCAGGATATATTGCCAGAATATACTGCTATCTGCCAGACAGGAGGGGGCAGCCTTGCATAGCTTTCAAAGTGATGGTGTGGTTTATACTTGGCCATTTAGAGGGGTGATTACATCAGAAAAGGAAAGCCACGCCACCTTACCAAGAAGCCATTGTATTTGCCAAATGAAATATATCAATGGTATCCCTTGTATTTTAAACAGTATGCATTTTATATTTTAGCAGTATTAACCCTTTACTAAACAGCTTCTCATATATGAATTGCACACAAAGTGGAATATGAGAAGTTAACAGAAACCAATAGAAAAACAAGAGAGTTTATAAAGAGGTAATGCACACAAGAAAGGAATATTCAACAAGTAAATGAAAATATGCTCTATATCACATATTTGGGATGTGATGCATATTAACATTTTTAAATAGGATATATTTTATGAATCCCTAAGCAAAAATATTGATAACATCCTGTTTTTTGCAAATATGTAACTATAGAAGTAATCTATGTTTCTATATCAAACATGCATATTCATATACTCAGACTGTTCCTGCTAATACTGGCAACTATATAGCCTAAAATACTCATTTTAAGAAGTTAGTTCAAAATCTGAATCATATATACATACATTTGAAAGAATAACTATGCTGGCATAAAATTAAACAATTAGTACAGCACCAAAACTCAGTGAAACAAGTGTCATGAAGGTAATCTAGCTCAAATCACTTTTTACTTTGAAGGTCTGAGTCAAATCTTAGTAACTTTGACCTCCCATTTTAACTGCTGTATAGAATGTGGGAGAGAGAAAATAAATACTCAGACTTACCCCAAATGAAGTGTTAAATTAGGCAGCCATGCATACATGTAATATCTCAACGGTCGCCACCTTCAGAGAAAGAATAAATAAGAAATAAATCTGTGCACAGATGGAATTAACAAGAAAATTATAGAAGCTGGATCATAACGGGGTTGTGGCAGGTGATCTCTGAGAACTGAAATAAGTTGCCTGTCACTTTTGTATGAATTTATCTTATCTATGTGGTCCAAAACAAACATAATTAATTTAGTCACAGGGTGCTGTACTGAAAATACCAACCCACTGACAGTAATATACTAGTAGACAAACCATCTAGAGAAATCCCTTCACACTAAAACTCCAATGAATTCCCATAGAAAATATAGAGATCCTAAGGAAAGTGAGAATTTTACTTATTAAAAATGGAATAAAAATTTTAATTGTTAAGAGACAGGAAAACAATAACAGAATCATATACACCAAGGCTTCCTATACTGTCATCTTTGACACTAAAATATATCTATATTTAACATTTTAAAGAAATGAACAGAGCCCTAAATATAATTAACAATAATGGGTGAAAAGTTTATACTGGAAAGAAAACAGAAATTATAAGTAGATACATTAAAAAAATATTAGAAAAAGCTGGAAAGAGAAATGATGAATTGGAAGACAGAATCCAAAGAAATATATAAAATGCACTACAGAGTGAAAAATAATATAAAAGAATGATTATGATAGGATTAGGGAGGATATATTATGAAGGTTTAATTTATATCTTAATGGAGTTTTAGAAGTTAATAGATAGTGAAAAGATATAATAATCATATAATTAAATTAGAAAATATATATGCAATCAAAGTAAAATAATACCCTTTTACATTCAAAAATAGTTATTAAGAGGACAAACCTCTTACAAAAATAGATAAGGCAACAAACAGTATTAGAAATAAAATAACCATTTATAAGAATAAATGCTATAAAATTATTCAAGTAATAAGGAAATATTAAGCTACTTCTTACCAATAAATTATAAATTTTAGAAGTAGATAAATCTATATAATGTACAGTCATTAAAAAGTAAGTTGGGAAGAAATAGAAAACCTAAAAAATTCTATGACTATTATATAAATAACTCTTTTACAAATTTTTCCATAAAGAAAGCACTTTACTCAAGTGGATGAAGAGATTATTTCCACTAAACATTTAGATTTATGTGATTCACTGTTATATACATCTTTTCCAGGAAAAGAAAAATAAAGGACCACTCTTAAATTACTTTTATTTAGATATGCAACTTTGATACTTAATCCAGGCATGGATTATTTTAATAAAACAAATCCCCAATAAATAAAATAATAATGCATTATAATTAAGCTTAGATTACCTCAAAACTGCACTCTGAATTACTATTTTAGAACCACTTAATAGAATTTATAATAATTAAATATTAAAGAGGGAAATCATGTGATTATCTCAATGGGTACAGAAAAAAATATTCAGTAAATTTTATTATATATTCAGAATAAAAACAAAAAAAATAAGTATAATTAAAACTTCTCTGGTAAAGTAACCTCTCACAAGCGTAATAGATAAAAGTAGTGAAATGTTAAAATTATTTGTAAGTGAAGAAGCATAATAGTCAAATCAATGTTAACATACACACTTTCACATTTAACATATCTAAAATCACAATGCATTGTACAATAGTTGTTGTGGTAGTTGTTAATGTTTTTGCATGAGAATATTTCAAATACTTTAGCATCATAACTTGTGTATTGGGTCAGTGATTTAAAAGAAATTTCCAGGGACAAAAGGATAATAAAGTACCCATTTAACACTAAGAACAAATGGTTTCATGTGGAGTGGGAATCAATCAAGCTACTTTTTCTTAATTGTAAACAATGGCTTTTTGTTATTTCATGAATTATTTTAAGAAATTCTGCATGAGCAACATGATGGTCAATATGTGTTTCAGAGAATTTTAAACTCTGTTGAGAAGGTTTAGGAATATTTGGCTCACTTTTTTATTTATAAAAAATAAATGAAATATCATAAAAATATATGCCTAAAGAAGTAAAAAGGAATCTTTGCACTTAGTAAGTAAAGTAAAAATTCTAAGTAATTAAAAACCACTGTATTATGTTAAATTTATTATCTTAAAATTTATATCATAATTGTTCAATAAAATGTAGTCATTAAGAAACTCTGATACTGGCAAAGGGATATATAAATAATAAATGTGACAGAATAGAGAGGCCAGCAAAAAGATGGATGTATATAAGGAAAAACTGCTCCTTCATAGATTGGGTTTTCTGATCACTATAAAAAGGATGAGTCATTACATTAATGTTACCAGAAAAATAATTTATCTGTACAGAAAATATTAATAGATACTTCACTAAGTCATATATAAAATTAATTCCAATAGGTTTAAGATTTGAATGTGAAAATCAGGTTTAATAATTTTAGTAATAATTGTATAAGAATACACAATTATCAAATGAAACATAAAATATAAAACTGAAAATACAGATGAATTCCATTATAATAAAAGTTCTGTTTGTTAAGATATAAACAAGGAAAAACTGAAATAATATATTAAAATTATTTATAAATGATGAATGATTGCATAGCTATTGACAGAGTCCTACAAAAAATGTAACAATAATCAAAGTAGAAAAATGAGCAAAAAAATGTTAAAAGGCACTTAACAGAACAGGGTCATGAAATATAATTAATTACATGTGAAATGATACAACCTCATGTTTTAGGAAAATGCAAAGTAAAACCACAATAACATACCATATGCTCCTTCTTTTACTGGTATGTTTTTCATTTTTTTGTATTGTAAATAAAGTCTGATAATAACATGCATTAATAAGGATGTGGAACTAAGTAAATTGTCATACAATGCTGTTGAAAATATATATTGGCATGGGTATGAAAAAATCCTTATATGTGTGTGTGTGTGTGTGTGTGTGTGTGTGTATTCAGAGAAATGTTTCAATAATTATCAATATACAATTATAATTATTGAAACATTTTTTATAATAGTCACCTGCTAGAAATAATGTAAATGTTCAACAAGAGTAAGATAGATGCATAATGCACAGCCAATGGATACGGGACATTGAGGTGGGGGGCAGGTGAGGGCATGTACTGGAGTGTGGGGAAGGCTGGGAGAAGTTCAATAGGGGAACAAAAAGGAGACATATGTACTACTATTTGTAATACTTTAAGCAATAAAAATATATATTTAAAAAAAGATAGATGCATAATGGATGTTATCCTATATAATAAAAGGCTAATGTGCAAATAGACCAAATGGTGGAACAACCAAACCATCAAACAACCGGTTGCTATGACGTGTGCTGATCACCAGGGGAAGCATGCAGAACATGGCAAGTGTTGGCCTTGGTGGGATGGTGGACCAGGTGAGCCGGGGCGTCATACCAAAGTAGGGCTCTGGCACTGTCATCAGGGCGAGCTTCTGGTGGTTACTGAAAATTCTTTGCTCCTGCACACCGTGGTCCCACCCAGCATTCAAACCTGCTGTTGGAGACCGCCCCACTTGCACCTGCTGCTGGCGTCCAGCACCAGTCCTGATTGCTCAGCACCTTCAGCAGGTGCAAGCAGTGACTATGAGCCCTAATCGCCCCTGAGGGTTTCTCCACATTTTCCTGCTCCTGAGGGGTGATCAGGGCAGCAGTCGTGGCTTGAACCCGCTGATGGCGTTGGGCTCAATCACTCTGCACTGTCAGGGGGTGCGAGTGAGGCTGGAACTGTCAGGAGTGGGAGTAGCAGTGGCAAGAGCGGGACTGCTGGCAGACAGGGGACAGGGGGTGCAGGGGGAGCGTTTGGGTGGGAGTGTGGAGGATGAGCCTAGACCCACCCCTGTGCCCACCACAGCTTTGTGGCCCATAGTTCTTTTCAAGGCGTACAAATTCATGCACTGGGCCCATAATGTTAATATAATGAACTACTACAAAATAGTAAAAAGGAACTGAAACATATATTTATCAATATGGGTAAGTCTCAAGTAATAATTTTGATTGGAAAAAAAAGCAAGTCACAAAAATAACTGTCATCCATTTTATATAAATGTTTAAGGAAAAAAATTAACAATAAATTATTTAGAAATACATGTTTTTTGAGTTAAATCTATAAAGCACTATTTAACTCAAAAATCAGGAGGATTGCATTTTGAGAGGGCCACATATTTGGGGATAAAGAAGTATATTTGCTTTATCAGGTGGGGGTTAAATAGCTGTTTGCTTTAGTATATATTTCATTATTCCAACATTTCTATTATATTCACTATTTGGAATATATGTATATTTTAAATATATTTCTAAATATATACTCCTTTATATTAAGCCATTCTCCTTTTTGAAATCCTCATCTGGTAATGTGGGGAAGAACACATATGTTTAATGATACTACTGCTACATTGTTTATAATGATAAATTTCACGGTACCATAACTGTTTACCAGTAAGTGAATATTTATATAAATATACACACACTATATGATGTCTGTGCTTATTTAAAGTATAAATTCAGTACCTATGAAATACTGTGCATGATAATAATAGAAAATAAGCAATTTAAAAAAGGTGTAAAACGTATGTTTTTCAAGTCAAAGTCTATAAGGAGTTGCTTAAAATATTTGTACATAGATATGACATACGTCATTATCTATTCACAGTTATTCACTTCTTCCCTGTCTTTAATATGATTCCATTCAAATAAAACACTTCTTTAAACCATTGACTTGGCCACGTGACTTGCTATGACAAATTAAATATAAGTAGATGTGACATATTCTACATCAAAGTAGACATATTAAATTGTGCTTTCATGGTTTGGTTTGCCTCTTTTCCTCACTTTTATTAGAGAGTACCATGCCCCAGATAAAGGCTATTCCTTCTCTCTGAGAAGAAGGTGACCTCAGATAAGCAGGATCAACTCACCAGAGATTCAGCCAACTAGCAATCTTCAAGTAATGAGAGCAAGAAGTAAATGTCCTATAAGTCTTGGCAGTTTTAATTAATGTTATCTGCTACTGCAGCACATAATGACTAAAACAGTATGAAAAGATAGATAAAGATATAGAGATAGACAGGTCTTAAATACATCTATTTTGAAGATATTTGATTGATATTAAGATGATTGTACTGAGATAAAGTTAGAGAGGAATATAAAGGGAAAACATCCTTGAGCTTCTCTAACATCTCAGTCATGTACTTCATAATAAAGTTTCTATTTTAGATATCCTTTTCTTTCTATTGTTTAAAGTATTGCATATGTCTCCTTTTTCCCCAATTGACCACCCGCTCCTGCTCCCCCTGCCCTGCCACTCCCACCCCCAAGGTAATCCCCCACCGCCCCAGTGTCTGTGTCCATTGGTTATGTGAATATGCATGCATACAAGTCCTTTGGTTAATCTCTAACCCACTGCCCCCACCCCTCAATGCCTTCTCTCTGAAGTTGGACAGTCTATTCAGTGCTATCTTGTCTCTGGATCTATTTTTGTTCATCAATTTATTTTGATCATTATATCCCACATATGAGTGTGATCATGTGATACTCATCTTTCTCCAAATGGCTTACTTCACTTAGCATAATGCTCTTCAGTTCTATCCATGCCATTGCAAGTGGTAAATGTTCTTTCCTTTTTAAAGCAGAATAGTATTCCATTGTACCACAGTGCTTTAATCCACTCATCTACTGATGGGCACTTAGGCTATGTCCAAATCTTAGCTATTATAAATTGTGCTTATATGAACATAGGGGTGCATATATACTTTCTGATTGTTTTTTATGGTTTCTTGGGATATAATCACAGAAGTGGGATTACTGGGTAAAATGGGAGTTCTATTTCTAACATTTTGATGAAATGCCATACTGTTTCCACAGTGACTGCACCAGTCTGCATTCCCACCAGCAGTACAAGAGGGTTCCTTTTCCTCCACATCCTTGCCAGCACTTGTCGTTTGGCAATTTGTTCATGGTTGTCATTTTGACAGGTATGAGATGGTACCTCATTGTTTTGATGTGCATCTCGGGGATGATTATTGATTTTGAGCATGTTTTCATATGTCTCTCGGCCTTCTGTATGTCCTCTTTTAAAAAGTGTCTATTTAGGTCCTTTGCCCATTTTTTATTGGATTTTTATCTTTCTTTTGTTAAGTTGTATGAGTTCCCTGTAAATTTTGGAGATTAAATCCTTATCTGAAATAGCATTGGCAAATATATTCTCCCATGCAGTGGGCTTTCTTGTTGTTTTGTTGTTGATTTCTTTTGCGGTATAGAAGCTTTTTATTTTGATATAGTGTCATTTGTTTATTTTCTCCTTAGCTTTCATTGCCATAGGAGCTGTAAACTGTAGCCTGCATTATTAACCGGTTAAGACTTAATACACTTTATTAACCAATTATTAGGGTGGATTAACTATTAACTAGTTAATGATGCAGATTAATAGTGAGGACTAATTATTAACCAGTTAATAGTGCAGATTTTGTGATCAAAGAAAACACAATGATTTCAAGAGAAACATCAAAAGTGTTTTATTCAAAGTGATGTCCATCACTAGCTACACATTTTCCCCATCTTTCATATAATTTGTGGATACCGTCCCAAGAGAACTTTTATTTTCTGAGGCAGACCATTCAGAGACCCAATTTTCGACTTCTTTATACGTTTTGAAATGCTGCTTAGAAAGTGCTTGTGCCATCGATCAGAACAAGTCGTAATCTAAATGAGCAAAGTCTGGCGAATACAATCCAATAATGCTTGTAATTGTCGGTCTTTAAACTTTTTCGGTTGACCTGGACATTCTTTATCTTTCACATCAAAATCATCACTTCTAAAGTATTTAAACAAGTGTTCACAAATATCTTGAGATGGAGCATGTTCACCATAAGCTTCCTGAAGTATACGATAACTTTCAGCAGCACTTTTCTTCAAAATAAAATAATGAATTAAAACTTCCTGCAAATTTTTTTTGGCATAAAATTCAATATTTTAAAGCATAAAAATATCTATGGTGTTAACACCTTCAGAAAATTTAACATATGAAGTTTTGAAGCTGGTTGTCAATACAACAAAATAGCATACATATCAAATAATATATATATCAACATATGTGTAGCTCCATCTAAATGAAAAAATCCGCATTATTAACCAGTATACCTAGTAAAATCCAGAGTAAACTCTAGTCATTCCCTTTATCTTATTCTGTTCACATTCTAATAAAAAAGCTTTTGAAATTGGTAAAAACACTTAATGTGTATATCATTCATAAGTGATGCCCTAAGTACGTTCTATTATTGTGGTAATTCATGTATCATTTCATCCTATTAACTAATTTCCAGAAACATGGGAACCCATCTTATGTAGTTTTGACTGATCTGAACAGCTTGCACTACTAGACTTTCAATATGCATTTATCATGCTGAAAAAGCAAAACACATGCTAATTTTATCATTTAATTGCCCCCTTAAATAATCTAAATGTTGTTTTTTGCTTCCTCCCTTCAAAGTTCTTTAGAAGTTTTTGTGGTTTGGCCGATGAGCGAATCAACATTTTCTTTAATATATTAACATAAATCAAACAGAAAGATAAGTTGGCATACTTGAACAAAATGCAACATATTGTTTAGGAAACTACAAAAAAAAATAAAGAATGTCTTTTCACATTTGCATATTTGTGACTCCCCGGTAGCATAGGAGATAGAAGTGGT
The DNA here is from genome assembly GCA_011751065.1 of Lasiurus cinereus. Taxonomy (NCBI): domain Eukaryota; kingdom Metazoa; phylum Chordata; class Mammalia; order Chiroptera; family Vespertilionidae; genus Lasiurus; species Lasiurus cinereus. The sequence continues at coordinate 6,064,587 of JAAGEH010000297.1, forward strand.
TGAGATTCAGCATAGAATAAAACAAAAACAGAAATTCTATATTTATAATTTATAACATATATGCCTATTTTAATTTCACTGTAATTTGTTTGATTTTCTCTGAAATGTATAAATGTTAGCTGAAACAGATGATTTGTTAGTCTAATGCCTAAGATGTCCTGCATATGTAGTGCAGCAAGTACGTACTGACTTTCCATCATTTGTCTCATAGGAGAAAGCCCCACCCTTCCCCTATGAGTAACTTTCAGATCCCAAACATGAGTTTTTGTTTTCCTTCAAATAGAGCAATAAATTTGCATGAAACATCAATGAATATTTCCCTGAAGGAGACATATATACTAAACTCCTCTAAAATGTCAGCCTGATGCTCATATGTTCAAAGTTTCAAAATAAGCAAGACATACGCATCTAAGTTTTATGATCTGGAGAATATGATTTAACCATACATTGATTGAGGTTTTCTGTGTGTAACACAAAAATATGAATAGTTTATTGATTAATAAAAAAGTCATTATGGTGATGTTTACTAATGGCAATTTGATGACTATAGAGGGACCTAAAAGTATAGAAAGAAAAACTGGAACTATAATTTAATAAATCAAGCATCTATTACTTTTAACTATATATGAATACTAAAGGTTATAAGAGATATAACATCTCATTTCTGGGGTTTTTTTTTGTTTGTTTGTTTTTTGTTTTTTGGGATTTTTTTTAGAAGCTCATAAACCTTATCTGTATCTAGCTTCAAGTAAATTTTGTCAATTTTAGCCCATTCGGCATGGCTTGATGGTTGAGCATCAACCTATGAACCAGAAGGTCATGGTTCAATTTCTGATTGGGCACATGTCCAGATTGTGGGCTTGATCCCCAGTAGCGGGTATGCAGGAGGCAGCCAATCAATGATTCTCTCATCATTGATGTTTCTATCTCTTTCTTCCTCTCCCTTTCTCTCTGAAATCGATAAACATTAAAAAAATCAGCCTGCTATATTTGGTCAAATATTTAATTAACTCAACCCTAATGCCTTGGCAGGACCAGACCAAATGATTTATTTGACCTTGTTTTGCTCATGGGCCAGACATTCCCAACTCCTAACGATAATGCCTCCTTGTCCTTTACGATGCAGCTCAAGCCTTCAATTTAGTATAGTAGTCCCTCTTCTGTGCTTCCAGAGTGTCGTATGTTGACCTCAGTCATGGGATCTTCCTCATTGATCTGCAGTTACCATTTTACATATCAAGTATTCCTTTCTTTTCCTCCCCGCCCCCCCATGAGTGCCTCAAGCACTCACAAGTTATAATGGATGCTAGTCATCTCATAACCAAGTAAATAAAAATAAGAAAAAAAAAAGTAGGATGGAATGTCTCCTATACCAAACAAATCTGAGTTACACGGGACTAGATGTATTGTATATTTCTGTGTGTGATTAGTTCCAACTATAGAACATACTATTTCATTTGGCATTAGGTGTAATTTTTGTAGGGGAATGGCCTTGCTGTGCCACCCTATTGGTGTTTCATGTTTCACATAGACCATCTGGCCAAGGTTTAATCAAAGTTGACATGAGCATTGGCTAAACACCCAGCAATCCTCCCAGAGCAGAGCAGTGGTCGGCAAACCGCGGCTTGCAAGCCACATGGGGCTCTTTAGCCCCTTGAGTGTGGCTCTTCCACAAAATACCACATACCCTAATTAAGTTAATAAAAATGTACCTACCTATATAGTTTAAGTTTAAAAAATTGGCTCACAAAAGAAATTTCAATCATTGTACTGTTGATATTTGGCTCTGTTGACTAATGAGTTTGCCGACCACTGTCCCAGAACATGAGAACATAGGAGGTTAGGGAAGAGTTGATGCTCCCTCACTTCCCTCTCTTCCCAGTCAGCTGTTATGAGTTTCTTATCACCTCCAGAGTTCTGGTATGAAACTTTGTGCCTCCCCCCACCCCCGGCCTCCTGGCACAGCTGCAGGGTGTTAAACCATTTAGCCACGGCACAGAATCCATTCCTCAGCGACATAAGTACAGTTGGGTATGTCTCATTGTCATGTCACCTGGCCCATGACATGACAATGAACAAATGACATGACATGACAAACTCAGATTTGTTGGGTATAAGAGATATTCCATCCTACTTTTTCAGTGCCATCCTATGAGAGAAGGAATATGGCACCGATCTTGTTTTATATTTCTAAGTAACAAACTAGATCCAGCAATGAATCATTGACTCCTAGTCAACTGCCAGCCTGATATGACAACTTTGTTATTACATACTAATTAGTCTTACATCTACTACTTTTTATATTTATTAGAAGTAATAGATGACTCGTATGCCCCAAATGTTTTATAAAAACATGAAAAATTTTTTTTCTTAGCTACAATATTATTTTTCCTTTCTTACAATTACAAAATAAAACAAAGAAACAGATTTACTAGTCTTGTAAACAATTTTGCATTCCATAAGATTTAAAATCTTACAGGACTTAATACCAATAGAATTAAATGCTAGCTATAGATAAAATAACATGGACTCTCCCATAGCAGCCTGGTAAACCTATTTCCTTACTATCATTGTAAATGGCTCAAACTGATTCTAGAAGCTCACTTTTAAGTGTAGGTCTTATAACCTGCAAAAAAGCCTATAACTGAAAAGGTGCTCAAATAAAAACTGTATACCTCTTTTTTATATAATTAAAAAAGCATTTAAATGTAAAGATGCTCAAAGATGGTCTTTGTAATATTCCATAGACACAAAAAATAATTGTTTGAAATATAAAATTATATGCTGGCAATATCACTAATGTAGTACTTAAAATCCTACCATTAAATATGTCATGCTATAAGATCATGGTAGATCTGTCCTATTATGCCCTGAATTGCACAGATTATAATTACAGATACTAAGAATTCTTTGAAATTCAAACTTCACATTCTTTTATTTGTAAAATTTGAGAAGCAAAAAGAAATGCTGCCAATATCAATTGTATTCAAAGCAAGCAAAATGAAAAACTTTTATTGTTGGTCTCTTGACATGCTGATAACTAGGAATATTCTCTTCATCACACAGGTATGAAGGGAGGACACATGCTATGCATTTCAGAAGGAAGAGCTGGTTATAAGAGTATTTGAAGTCTGAGGGAGTATACATAAAAGATAAGGTAACTCAAATATTAGAAGCTACAGGAAATCCTTATCAACTTTTAAGACCAAACGAAGAAAACAGATGATGTTAACAGCATGTAATTGCATTATTGCTTACTAGAGGCCCAGAGCACAAAATTTGTGTGGGAGTGAAGGTGCCAGGGCTCGAGCCCGGCTTGCACCCTCTCGCAATCTGGGACCCCTTGGGGGATGTCCGATTGCTGGTTTAGGCCCGATCCCTCAGGCAGTCAGACATCCTTTTCGCAATCCAGAACTGCTGACTCCTAACCACTGGCTTGCCTGCCTGATAGCCCCTAACTGCTCACCTGCCCACCTGATCGTCCCTAACCACTCTTCTTGCTCAAATCATTTCAGCATTGCTTGCTCAGTAGAGGTGTTTCCTATGTCCCTCAGGCCTCATTAATTTTTCTTTTTAGCATTTTCTCACTTTCTGGCTCTAAAGGATGCTCCAGGCTCATCTTGTTCTGCGCCTGCCCCAATCTTACAATCAGCCATTTTTCCTAGAAGCCCTGGAGCCTGTGGTGTTTAAACTTAGCTAGGCAAGTTGTCTACAGGTTTTTCTATTTTTTGCTCCCTGCTAGGCCTCCCTTTCTACTCTTCCACCAATAAAATCTGTGTTGCAACTCCCATAGCTGCAGTCTACTCTTCTTTTTATTTGATGCTATAAACATGGTGATGGGATTTGGAACTGGGAGGGAAGAGTGTTATTTGATGTTCAGATTAAACCTGTTTTGTGCCAGGACCATGAGCCTAGTTCTCAGTCCTGTGATCTTCACAAGTGCCTCGCCGCTCTTCCAGTTATAGTTATTGGTCCAACACATATTTCTGCACCTCCCCACGGGTTTGTCCTGTGATATCAATGCTCTGATGGATTTAAGAAAAGTCATGAGTTGGCCTTTTGTCCAAATTTTGTTTTGCTATAAGGAATGGGAGAGATACACTTTTCAGTTCTGCTTCTCTGAGCTAAAACTATTCCAAATTTTTATTTTGAACAAGTAACCTGAAAAAAAGGAATTATAAAATAAAATTTGTGAAAGAAACCCTAAATGTGTGTAATATTTAATGGTTTTTGATTATGTTATTAGTGACATATGTTTTGGATGCCAACACCTAGAATTTCTCATGGTTAATTCTCTAGCATTCTTAATTATAGTATTTAGAAAACTTGAATAAATCATTATTTTCCATTTGAAATGACATCTCATTGCAACCATTATAACAATATTTTAATAACACTATTCCAGTGTACATTCCAGTATAATTATGCTATCGTTAATTTTCTAAGACAAATCTCAACGATTTGCCATTTAGCAACACCACAAACTTTGTTATCATCTCAGGGACACAGAATGATCAAGCACGTCTGGAACTTAACTCACCTAGTAAATTTCTTCGCCATGCATTGATTTCATCAAGTCCTAGAAGAAAAAAACATATTCCATTGAAACCATATTGCTCCAAAGTGATTTTTACCTTAACCATTCAGAATTTAGGAGAATATATGTAAATTGGTAACTTGTAGTAATAGATTAGAAAAAAATGGTAATTATGTACTAATTATTATTTTGTGACTGAGCCTATTTATTCAGGAGTGAAGGGGCAGGAGATGAGCATGCTGAACTTGCATCCTTGTATGTTCAAGTACTTGTACACAGCAGCACCCTGAAATAAAGTACCACTGCTCTCAACTCTGGCAGATTTATTTCTTTTATCATGACTCCAAGCAGCAAACAGGCTGCACCAAGTCCTTCGAACTCTGTCTGTGCAGCAGCCGCTGACAGGCTGGCAGAATATAAACCAGGTCATCTAAGTGAGCATGATAGGGACCACTGCATTTGGACTGGAGTTTTGAGAGAACTTGTCAGGATTTCTTTCTAATATTTTAGATATGTCCTTTTGCAAAAATAGAAAGCCACTGAAGTGTAACCAGTCAAAAAAGTATTAGCTTTGAATTATGACACCACTGTTCACCTCTGACAAGAAAAAAAAAAAAACAACAACAACAAGAAAAAACCCTGACATTTGAAACAGGAAAGAATTTAGTCATTCTGAAGCTAATATTGAAGAAAAGTGGGACCATGAAAATCAGTGTACAAAATAATATAAACAAACAAATATGACAACTTTTACACAGCATTTTCTTTAACTTTTTCTCTTTTTTTCTTTTTGAGATTGAAAAAAGGTCTTTTCCTCTAATTGTTTCTTTCTGATATACAGTGGTACCTCGAGATACGAGTGCCCTAACATACGAGATTTTTGAGATATTAGCCATCGCGCGAGCGATTTTTGCTTTGAAATACGAGCAACATTTGAGATAGGAGTAATCGGGCGGATCAGCCGGCTGCACACGACCCACCAGTTTACCTCAACTCAAGCGTCTCATAGTTTCCCACGCCTCACGGTTACGGAACAAATTAAACTCATATCTCGAGGTACCACTGTATTGTTTTTCAGCATGGAAAACAGTTATTATCATGGAATCAAGGAAGTAATAATTTTGCTTTCAAAAAGAGTTACCTCAAAAAATAAAATAATGGTCGAAACTGGTTTGGCTCAGTGGAGAAAGTGTCAGTCTATGGTCTGAAAGGTCCCAGGTTCCATTCCCGTCAAGGGCATGTACCTTGGTTTTGGGCACATCCCCAGGAAGGGGCGTGCAGGAGGCAGCTGATTGATGTCTCTCTTTCACTGATATTTCTAACTCTCTATCCCTCTTCCTTCCTCTCTGTGAAAAATCAATAAAATATATTAAAAAAAATAAAAAATAAAATAATGGTATTGCGTGATGGCTCAGTGATTCCACTTTTGGGAATTTATCTTAAAAAACCTAAAACAGTAATTCAAAAGAATATATGTACCCATATGTTCACTGCAGCCAAAATTTAGCAGCCCAAGTGTCCATCAGTAGATGGATAAAAAAACTGTGGTACATTTATACAATGGAATACTACTCTGCTGCAAAAAAAGAAGGAAATTCTACCCTTTGCAATAGCATGAATGGACCTGGAGAATACTGTGCTGAAATAATGCCAGTCAGAGAAAGACAAATAACACATTATTTCACTCATATGTGGAATTTAATGAACAAACTGAACTGCCAAGAAAAATAGAGAAAGACTCATAGAGAGTGGGCAGACAGTTCTGGGGTGTGTGTGTGTGTGTGTGTGTGTGTGTGTGTGTGTGTTGAGCAAAAAAGAAAAAAGAGAGAACTCATGGACATGGACAACTGTGTGGTGATTGTAGGGGTGATGGTGGGGGTGGGTGTAGGTGGAAGAAGGCATGGGGGAGATAAATGGTGATGGGAAAAATTAAATAAAATAGAAAAGGTATAAAAGATATGGAGCTTTAAAAGGATCAAACTTCCATATATTTATCTTATTTTATGCTTTGGGGTAATATGAAATGTTTTATTTCAAGTTTTATTTCATAACATTTATTACAATGATTGGCATATTGAAAAATAACTCTGTGTACTACATTTATGGAGCTATTCTAGTCTAAATGTCAACAAAATTTAACCCAGGGGGCTATTTCATAGTTAACTGAAAGGAAATTAATTTTTCACATATATTAATTTTTTGTTATTTTTGTTCAATTGTTTCATATAGAGGTAATAGAAGAGTAAATTCCACTGATGTATCACAATTTTAAAGTAAAAATAAGTTATGTTTTTTAATCTTGAGCATATATTGATTCTTTAATATCAGGCTTTTTTCCAGCATCACTTTATAGGTCCTTCTTTTTAATTATAAGAGGATTTAGATAATATGACACATTGTTTCAATTAATATAGATATTAAGTAGCAATAAATTGCAAACTAATATGAACTGTAAATTTTGCTTTTTTTCCTAAGCAACTGGGTAGGCCTCTTATTTTTTGAAACTTATGAGTTATATGTCCTATATTGCTTGGGTTCTTAAAATGTGTAGTTTAATTAAGTGGTAATTCATACAGCAACATAACTCAGTGGATTATGTGTTGAGATAACTTTGTACAAATAAATTTTAGGTAGTTTAACAATTATATATAGTAAAAAACAAAGTATGTTAATTAACATTAATCTTTTAAAATAATATACTTTGAGGCTATAGAGAAAAAGTGAATCCCTTTTGAAGGTCAAGGAAAGTTTCAAGAAAAAATCAAAAACAGTGACATTTGAAATTGAAATTAACTGACAAGGAAAGAGAAGATATTCTGGGTAGGGAGTAGAGCTTAAATGGAGAAAAGAATGCTGGAAAATGCTATGCTTTTGGAAGAAGAATTGGAGAAAAAAAATATTTATGTCACTATTTTCCTTATTCAAATATTTTAGTAATATTTCATTTTTCTCTGGACTCCCATTTTCTACTTGTTAACGATGTTCAAATTCACCTCTATGCTATGGATCATATCAAAGTCTCATCTTCTGGCATTATGAAGAAATAAAATTTGAATTCTGTTAATCTAATAATATTTCCTGGGGGAAAAATTGTTCTGTTATTGTACCCTCCCACAATATTCTAATAGTAATAAAGTAATTTTAGAGCTAGAAGTGTCACTACACTAGCAGCTAAATCTATACTAATCAAAGGGTAATATGCTAATTATATCAGCTTGACCAGCCTCTAGCTGCCAGGGCCGAGGAGGGTGAGCAGCCACCGTGGCCAGCAGTGGCAGCAGCAGCGGGGTGATAGGGGCAGCACCTTTCCCTGATGGGCCTGGTCGCCTCCTGCAGAGGCAGGCCAGACTGTGGCTTAGGCTCCCTGCAGGGAGCAGCCTAAATGTCAGTAGGATATCCCTCAAGGGGTCCCAGATTGGAGAGGGTACAGGCTGGGCTGAGGGACACCCCCCTAGTTTTATAATAAAAAAAGAGAACATATAGACAAATTTGAGAACTATATTGGCCCTTCGGCATAATCATAAAATGTAGAATTCTATTTTTTTACATATCAAAGAATTGAAATGTAATGACTAAAAAGAAAGACCAGTAGTGTTAAAACTGGTGCCCTATTTACATGAGCATTTTCTTTAATAACCGGAGGTACTCACATGGGTAAGATTTCCAAGATAACCAAAGTAGTGAATTCTTTATGTATTTAGGGTTCTCCTTCACCACTACCAGAAAAACATCTATCTAAATACAAGTAATTAACTCTAGTGAGTTTTAAAGACTATATTTATTCTGCCTGCAACATGTAGTCAGAAAAGAAATGCTCCTCAGAAAATTTGGCATGGACCATGTCCAAGTTGAGAAAAATTTTGCTTGAGTATGTGTGCCATTCCATTATCCGGGAAATGATTTACATGTTGTCTACTATGTGACTTGTAAGTCTCTGCTTTTAATTATGTCCTTAAATTCAACACATTGTCAAACACTTTACATTGTCTCATTGAATTGATGTGTAATGCAGTATCGATGCTGCTCACTTTTTTAAAATTGAAAGGTGTTTGTTTTATATTTTTATTGATTTTTTTACAGAGAGGAAGTGAGAGGGAGAGTTAGAAACATCGATGAGAGAGAAACATCAATCAGCTGCCTCCTGCACACCTCCTATTGGGGGTAGACCTGCAACCAAGGTACGTGCCCTTGACTGGAATCAGACCTGGGACCCTTTAGTCTGCAGGCCGATGATGCTCTATCCACTGAGCCAAACCAGTTAGGGTGATGCTGTTTATTTTAAAGGCATACATTTTTTCCTGTCTGTCTGAAGATATTTACTTGATTTTTCATTCTCCACTTCTTATCCTCTTAATGGTGTGGTGCTTACCCCTTATTTTCACTGGTTTGAGGGCGTTAAGACAGTTGTTTGTATTAGGATGAAGTGGCAACTTCCAAGTTTCTCAGTGTCAGCCTGTAAACTGTAATTAAAATGTTCACTTCATTATTTTGATAGTCTAGTTTGGCTATTTTTTTGTTTTTATTTTTGCTTGTGCTTTTAATATCCTCTCTAAGAAACCAGTGCCTAATCGAATACCGGATTTTTTTTTACTGAAAATATAGTTTTGCCTTTTTCTGAATTTGATCATGTACTGTAGCATGCATTTAATATTAATCCATATCTTTGGGTGACTTCATAGATCATTCCATTTCATCACTGAATAATATTCCATTGCATGGATGTACTGCAATTTTGTACCCCTTCATTTGTTGAAGGACATCCTAATAGTTTCCAGCTTTTCATGATTGCGAATAAAGCTGAAATAAATATTACTATGCAGGTTTTGCATGACCATACTTTTCAAATCAGTTGGGTAAATATCTAGAAATTCAATTGCTTGATTGAGTGGTAAAACTATGTTTGGCTTTCTAAGATGCTGCAGGACTACCTTCCATGTGGTTTTATTATTTCAATTCCTATTAGAAATAAAAGAAATATCCTTCAGAAATAGGTATTGTCAAATCTTTGTTATTGTTATTTGGTTTATGTCATGGGCCTGTAATGTCTTCCCTAGTTAATATTTATTTATCTTATTGTTGATAAGAGAAGAGTACAAATTTGTTTTACATAAGAAACTATGCTTACATCCTAATTAGAGGTTTTCAAATTGTGTTTAGCTACAAGTAGTCAAGGTGATGTGGGAGCTATCTTACAGTGGTAGGCTTTTAAGTGTACACGATATAGAAATTTTAACCATTTAGTATAGTGAAAGCATGCCATGAACTCTGTAGCTCAGAAAAGAGATTCTGCTCTTCCTCCTTTTTGCATATTTCTAGCCTCACCCATCCTTTAAGTTACTCAGGATCCCTGCCTTCCTTCATACATTTATTTTCTATGCAGGTTATATCCATTCTTTCTAAGATCCTTATATAATACACAGTTAACCAGCGTTAACAAAAGCATTCTTTTATCCTTTTCAGCCTTTTTTTCTGACAGTCATGTGGAATCAGCCTTGATATTAATCAATATACAATAGAAAATCATAATAATTAAGCTTAATATACTATTCTGGGAGTTAGTTAAAGCTGATTGTATTCATACTCAAATATTAAATCAATTTTTACCCTGGAGTAGCAATTTATAGACTTCTGTTCATTGGCCTAAAAAATATAGCAATATCAATTTATGTTTTTGTTTTATGCCCAAGAAACAATCTTTAGGAGTAGGGTTATAATTTATTTATGGGTGGAATATTTAACATAATTATATTTATACTCAATAGTGAATCTCAGAAAATCAGTATTTGGCATGCAGTTCTATAAATGTTGTATCTTGAGCCAAATTCAACATGTAAAATGCCAAGTTCTCAATCTAAGGAAAAAGGTTCCCATCTGCTATAATTATGTAGTATGAGAAAGATAGTGGATGCATTCCCATTTAGTGAACAAAAAAGAGACATTTATTTGAAAACAAACTGTTGGGCTTTGTTGGTTCAGTTAGTGGTGTTTTCGCTCCAGCAGAATAATGTGCATGTTTATTCAGCATTATGTATTAGGAAGTTAATAACACTGACATTTTACTAAAACCTTGCACATGTGCTTTGACCAGAGGGAGGGTGCAATGCAACATGATTCTCTCTATAATCAGTTAGAAATATCCAGACTGACAGTTTGCCTGGGTGACAGTTTACTGAGAATTTAAACATTTCTCCAATGAGCTATAAAAGTATTTTATCAACTCAAAATCTATACTTAATAAGTCTATACTTAAATTATAAAGAATACTGACATAGTTCCCCAACCGATTTTAAATTCTGAAATTATACTAGTATATGCAGTGTTCTGTTTTATAAAAGCTTCCTAAATGTCTTTGATAGACAATATGTATTCCCATAAAACATGGAAGGAATAGAATATGATCAGATTCAAATATTATCCATAAACAAAAGAGTTATATTTGTTAGGTGAATGCAAATTACCTAGGCTTGGCTAAAACAATGAATAAAATAAGAAGAAAGGTGATGCTTATCATCCCTGAAGTAGCCCTTATATTTACATATTTTCTGTACCAAAATACAGCAAATCCACTTTACTTCATTCTCCGTGCCACTGGGCACTTCTCACAGCAATCTTAGCTGCCATCAGTAAGTTGTTTTTCCTACAATATATGCTTCTCTCTTTCATACTATAAAATGCAATATTTATGTATATGATTAATTCTGTTATTGGAAAAAGTAAGTTAACTTTTAGAGTTATTGATTTTACTTTGTCAAACATATGTTTTGCTTTTTTTTCATGACTAAGACAGAAATACACATGAAAGAAACAAAAAACTCAATATTTCTCTTTTAACCATGTTACTTAAAAATCACATTTGGCCCACAGAAATTCCTAAGATGAGGTAGAATTCCATAGAAACCATATGTTTTAGGCTCCTTTCTCCAAGCATCTTTCCCTAACCATCCTCACCCTGCTTCTCTTTATTAAGTAACACATATATGTGCTACAACTTTACATAGTATTACATTTACTTCATTTATTCTAATTATTTGGGTGCATGTTGTTTCCACCAATTTGTTAGCTTATTAAAACTTGAGATTGTGTTTTCTTAAAATATGCTGTCCTGAACTTAAAAGAGAATACATTGCTCATTGTGTGTGGGGTAAACTTTTACATTAAGGAACAAAGGGCTAAATTGTTCTACTTTCTTATTAGATAGATTCATACTGCTTGTCTGCATGAAGTTTGAATTAGTAGGAGTTCTTCTCTGTACCTGAGTGTAGAAGGCTTAAGATAGACTGGAGATGATTATGGGAAAAATGTGTGGAAAACAAAATATACATAGGTCTGATCTAGGCCAAGAAATGGATCACAAAAGGTTAGTAGTAAACCTATATAATAAAACCCTAACATGCAAATTGACCAAATGGTGGAATGACTGGTAGCTATGATGTGCACTGACCACCAGGGGGCAGGTGCTCAATGCAGGAGCTGCCCCCTGGTGGTCAGTGTGCTCCCACAGGGGGAGTTCTTAGGGCAGCAGTAGTGGTGGGAGCCTTTCCTGACTCTGCAGCAGTGGTAAGGACTCCTCAGCAGATATCCCTCAATGGGTCCCAGACTGTAAGAGGATGCAGGCCAGGCTGAGGGACTCACCTCTCAGTGCATGAATGTCGTAGACTGGGCCTCTAGTATTAATAATAAAAGCTCTTATTAGGTGCTACCATGAGCCAAATACCTGTGATGCCTATTTTCAGTGATATTAATGACAACCTTCTTTTTTATATATGTATGTATGTATGTATTTTTAATTTTTAAAATATTTATTAAATTGGGGCAATATTGTTCAACATGGACATACAGGTTTCAGGTGTGGGTTTCTATGATACAAGATCTGTGTGCCCACCATCCAAGTCAAGGTAAGTGGCTATTTTATAAGGCACATTATGATGTATATGTGAATGCTAAGATGGTTTTTAGTAAGTATGAAATTCTGAGGAAGATTTAAAATGTGTAAAAAAAGAGAGTTTTCATATTTACAACTTTTAGAAATATCAGGAAAGGCAGTAACTCTGCTACTTTTACTGTGTTTGCAGTCCAATCTGCAGGCAAGTAGAGTAAATGTGTCCCTGAGCATTCTGGGTTTCAGAGAGCAGACAGTGCTAGAAAAGCGGAGTGGAAATTTCAACCAACAAGGGGCAATTGGAGAAGCTATCTTTACATTCAAGTAGCTTTTCCATTGCCTCAAGAGACACTCATCCTCTTACAATATGGTAAGTTAGCCCTGGGTAGTTCACTTTGATACATTTGGATCCCTGACCACTTATACAGGTGGTAAAACTGTAACTTGGTTGTTTTTGGCGGCTCATTCACCTTTCCTTTTTCTAAATTTTGGATTAGAAAAATCGCATAAATTCTAAAATGACATTCTGTAGTAACAAGTAGAAGAAAAAAGAATGATTTCCAAGCACAAGTATGAAAGTGAACAAATGTGTGTACTTTTTATGTTAATTCTTAAAAAAACAAAACCCTAAACCTATAGCAAGAACATCTCATATATAAAAAACATTCAGTTGGATATTTGCCCTAGAAAATTTCATATACTCTTCATTGGGTAAGCAGATGGCACTGCCTTCCCTTTTTTTCTCTTCCTTTATACAAACTTACTTTATAATACATAAGAGAAAATGCAGAAGTAATTAGCATCTAAAAGAATCTTACCACTGCATAGTGTTTAGCTGTATTTCACAAGAGCTTTCTTATTTTAAATTTCATTCTTACTAATGGCAATAAAATATTACTTTTAAAAAATAATGTATCCAATCACTTTCACTCTTTGGATGATGTCATGTTTTTATTTCCAGCAAATGTCAATGCTTTAGTTTCTAAAAACTTGGGGGTATCTTTCTTAAAGTTTAACTCACAGCTTCTGGTCTATTCATCTGAAAATTCTCAGTCCCAGACGGTTATCATTAGGAGAGTTTCCAAGCATCCTTGTAACACAACATTTTAGTGAATTTTTTTTTGTTACTTGCTTTGAAGAAAATTGTAGAAAGTATTTCTTCCAGGGTTATATGCCTTTATGGGACCCATAAGACATTTATGTTGAAAGTTCTTAAAATCTTCCTTGAAAGAGAAAGCAAACATTGGCTTAGTGGAAGTTGTCAGGAGTAGTTAAATTGACTGAATAAAAATTTAAAGGAATTAAAGATTAATTAAGCACTTTGGGAGGATAAATAAATGAAAGATACACATACTTATATGGATGGGTGCAAAACAATTTGACTTGGGATAGTATTAGAATTACTTTACCCTCTTTTCCCCCCCCCATAATGAAAGCATCATTTAACCCTAAACACTATATTATGCTATTGAGAACCCTGTTGGGAATTTTCCAATTGGGAAAAAATGTTCAATGAAGTAGTTCTAATTAAAACATGTGCAGATATTTAAAAATTGGGATTCTTTGAAGAATCTTCTCTTTAGTTTGTGATTTAATTATAATTCAGTTAGTGGTTATTTCTCTTTTCAATTTTAATTCATTTGACAATAAATGAGCATTTTATATATTTAAGCACTGATTTTTGGGTATATCATATAGATTATACAATTATTATTTTAAGAAACTCATAGCCAGTGGTGAAGATGACTGAATAATACCTACAACATATTAATTATCTAGACCTCATTGCTTTTTTTTTTTTTGAAAATATATTTTTATTGATTTCAGAGAGGAAGGGAGAGGGAGAGAGAGATAGAAATATGAATGATGAGAGAGAATCATTGATTGGCTACCTGCTGCACACCCTACTCTGGGGATTGAGCCCAAACCTGAGAGGACTGAAATAGAACCGTGACTTCCTGGTTCATAGGTCGACGCTCAACCACTAAGCCCCACCAGCTGGGCCTCATTGCTTTTTAAAAATCTCGCTTTGTAACTTTGCTGGTGAAGAAGTGGCAGTAGCAACCATATAGAGTTTCCTAACCCCTTTGGTTCTGGTTTTCTTGTTGAGAGCCAGTTCCAGGTTTATCTTACTTTAGGATGAGGAACAGCTTCCCCACCCACTGTATCTGTTGGAACTTCTTGACTGATCTTGAGGCATCCTCTCACCTCACTTTGATAAAGAAAGACTGGCAAACACCAAAGATGTGGAGAAAATTCTAAAGGAAAACGAAGTCCATTGGATCTCAATGTTCAAACATACACTATTGGCAGGGATGGCACGGGGAGGAATGGAAAAATCCTGGGAAAGGGTTAGCTTGAGTGGAATCCTTGAGCAGGAGTAAAGATTTTCCAACCAGAAGAGGAGTTTGGGTAAGAACAAGGAGATCTGATCAAAGAATGTACTTGAAATGCTGAGACTATGACTGAAAGTTGGAGTGCCCAGTGCCAGAGATCATAAGAAGATGAACAGCATAATAAAAATGGTTTAATTTGTTTTGGCACTGGTTTATATAAATATCCAAAGCAACATGTCTGGAAAAAAAAGTAGAAACAAAATATAGACCTACTCCAGTGAAACAGAGATTTGTCAATAATCAAATTCAAGATACAAAAAAATATATATCAGTTTGTGATTCTTATTATAAAAAGTCAAAAAATAATAAGTTTACATAAATACATTTTCTAAGCAGAAAAGAATAAAACCAGTTCTATATGGAATAAAACAGTGACATGTCACTTTCGTTAGCATATATTAAACTATTTAGGCCTGTATCAGGAAGCCTTCATTTCTGACAGTTCTATGGGAGGTAGAATATTTAAAAATTTACCTTCTTATCTTTTGGTAGTTAATTTTTCAGAGCATACCTTTTGTTTACCTAAGCAGAGAGAAAAAGAGTTCTTCTATAAGGATATATTACTCTATACATGCTTGGCTAGAAAACAAAATAAAAGATAAATAGAAGAGAAAAACATTCAGCATCAACAAGGAAAAATATATCATGGCAATAAAGAAGAATAAAAAAAACAGTATGATGATGAAAGAAAATCAGAAGATCAGGTATAAAATGAAAATTTTAAAAAAGACTATTACTTCCATTTATTTTGCAATTAACAAGCTATTTACTTGAGACTACATGGAGGTAAATGATTAATAAGTGTAGAAAACTGTACTTTTTTAAATGTCCCCTGCAAAGCAAACAATTATTACAAAAAAAAAATCTTGCCTTATGAATCTCTTGTGTTTCATGTGTTTTCTTATGACAGCCTGAAAATGTATTCAGTGTCTATCCTTTAAAAAAAATGTTCTACCACACCACTAATTATAAAGTGCACTGTTCAAGTAAAAGGGGTTAGGGGTATCTAAAATATTCACATCTCTTTCAAAGACCTCAGTAAAGTGCACCTATGCTATTAAAACAGAGTATAAATAGAGAATTAGTGAGAGGAAATATATATTTTATAACATATATTTTATAACAAACTTTTACCAAAGTGTGTTTTACATTAGCTGAAGCACGGTAAAGATTGGAAAGAGTAACAGAGGCTGGGGAGATGTCTGATTTGTTTGTTTGTTCCTTTTAAGTAGTGGAGGTGCTCAGGGCACTGAATTGAAGAGAGCTAACGCTAGAAAGAAAAACAAATCACTCAACAGATGCCAATGTACAATACACTTTTGTCTGAATTTTTTTGCTGCCCGAATTCTTCTGCTTCCTGCTGTGAGGCTTTCTCTTTATAGTGGTTTTCACCCAAGTTCATTGTTCTTGGACTTTCTCTGTACTTAGGCAAATTTGTATCAATTAATAATTTTTAAGAAATAATAATAGTGTTTATTTTTATTATTTTTGAGGAGTTTGTGCATTTAATAGTATATGGTTTAGATTTGTTTTAGTTTTAAGTAAAAAGTTGTGGGCCTGGTAAGTGTCCAGGAAGTCAGGGCATCTGATTTTGATCTAATGAGGATCTTCTATCCCAGTGGCACTTCATTAATTTCTCTATAAATGGGTTTGAATAAATAGTTTCCAATTCAGATGGGGCAAATTTTGCCTGCTGAATTTAAGAATGACAGTCATACAGGTGTATAATTGAAAAACATGAAAGATGAAAATCTAATGCGCAGTTTGACAAATTAACATAAATAAATACTTAGTTGCAATTAAGCATATCAAATGTAAAATTCAAAATCATTCAAATTTAATGGTAAATACAATACTACCAGTTTGTGTGTGTGATGTTTTACAATATATATTGCATTTTATCAATCTATTTTTGGGTTTTTGTTTGTTTGTTTGTTCTTTCTAATAAGAACATGGAATTGGGTATGCTATTTATAATATCATAGCCAATATTCAGAAATATTAAATGATTTTTCAAGGACACAATGTGGATAAGTGGTGATGGCCAGATGGCACCCTGTTTATTCACCTCTGAATCGCTTTCTTCTTCCACTGATATATGATTATGCCATCTAAAGAATAAGTGTGAAAGAGAGCTCCTGGAGTATTAAGTATAAATAGGATATTAGCAAATCACCATACAGTGAATAGCCATAGTGTTCAGTTAGGATTGATGATAACAGTCCACCTTAACTTCATTTTTTCTATGAATGGACTTTGACATTAAACTAGTGAAAAGAAATTCTCAGAGAACTTCTTAACTTCAATCAACTTTATTTCTCTAATAAGGACAGCCTTGGTCAAATGTAAGAAGTAGAAAGTATTATTATTATTATTATTATTATTATTATTATTATTATCTCATTTGCTTTAGCATTAGTCCATTGTTCTCATTTATGTCCCCATTATTCAAGGTATATATTTCTTCACATCTAATTCTCTATTTGATATTTTTCACTGAAGATTACATCTCATACTATATTTTTGTTATATCTAGACTCTTCCCCACCCCCCAATTAAAATCCTGGAGCTCAAAATATATTTGTTAACAGAATCAACATTCTGGGGAGCCTGCTTTCTATTTTCCAAAATAATAACTAGTGTTAAGACTGATTTTTATCCCTAGCTCAATCCCCATGTTGAATTTATTTAAATAACAAATAATACAGAGGCAAAGACCTCCAAAAGAAAAAAAATATTAGTAATTGTGAGATTTGCAGTTTCCCAACTAAGTACTTCAATAGTACTGTTTTTGAGCAAGTAGCAGCTTATAAGCTTATTCCTTTTAAAGTAGAGACCATAATGATTTTATGAAAAACTTTATGTTAATAAGAATGATTTGTCAACAAATGGATTACATAGTAATTGAAAGAATTGTATTACATTCAGAAATTTATTCATCCATAAAATATGCATGGATATATAGCTGCCCTAAGTAGCATAGTACTAGGCACATTGACTATAATGATGAACAAGCCAGACATACAGATATATGCAAATAGTGACACCATCACTGATATTTTATTTAATCTACAAAGTAAGGAGTATGATGATATTATCTTTTTTGTAGAATTGCTTCAAACACTTTATTATGTAAGACATTTGATTTTTAATTCAGTGCTATATAAAAACACAGTCAACACCTGTTAGGTCTCACATTTTTTTTGTTCTAATACTTGAGAGTGTATTGATAGCCCATTCATCCCTTTTGTCTCATACCATATATTTAATCTTCTTGTTTAGTTACATCATATCTTATGGAGACATTATATTCCCTGATTTCAAATTATATTACAAAGCTATAGTAATCAAAACTGTAGGATATTGATTATAAAAACAAATGCATAGGTTAATAGAACAGAATGCATAGCCCAGAACAAATCCTACACATATATGGCCAATTAATTTACAACAAAGGAGTCAAGAATCCATAATGATGAAAAGATAGTCTCTTCAATAAATGAGGCAAAAGAATGCAATTGTGCCACTAACTTGCACCATATATAGAATTAACACCAAACTACTAGAATAAAGACCTGAAACAATAAAAATCTTAGACAAAAACATTGAAAGCCAAGTCTGTCTGCTCAGTCCTGAGACTCCACCCCATCCAAGCCAAACACAGAGGTTTTTGCAGTTTTGCAAGTGTTGTCTCATAAGGGTATCTCTAGCACAGAAGTTCTCCTGGCAGAGACATAGCTGATCCTCACAGCCAATTAGCCTGGAGGTCAATTCCTCCCAGTGATACCAACAACAATCAAGACGTAACTACAACAAGGTTTCCACACAGTCCACAAAGGGGTGTACCAAGAGTGTCCATCTAGGTAACTGGGGAGGCTGAGCCACTGGACCATATAGGACATCTAGTACACAAAGCTACTTTACCAACTCAGGGGAGCAGTGAAAATGTGGAGACAAAGAAACAGATCACAAATGAAAGAAATAGAGGAAAGCAAGCAAATGGATATAGAGTTCAAACCACGGTTAAAAGATTTTTCAAGAATTTCCTAGAAAAGGCCAATAAATTTACCAAGATCCTTAAGGATATGAAAAAGGATCAACTAGAAATTAAGCATACACTGACTGAAATTAAAAAAAAAATTTACAGAGACCTAACAGCAGACTAGAGGAACACAAGAATCAAATCAAAGATTTGAAAAACAAAGAAGCAAAATACACTCAATGGAAAAGCAAAAAGAACAAAGAATCTAAAAATTGAAGGTAGTGTAAGGAGCCTCTGGGACAACTTCAAGCATACCAACACTGAGAAGTTTCTTATCACATATTTTATTTGGCTGGCAATCTTTTTAAGTTATTCTATTTGCATTTGTTGTTTAGAAGCATCCCCAAAAGGTCCATATATGAATTTATTTGCATTATCCTGTTGCTATTCATTGACCTTTCTGAATAAAATCTGGAACTTTGGTTCCCATTATATCTTTGAATAGCATACTTCATTCAGTCTGTCTCTTCCAGTGAATGTCCTATTAGATGAATTTCAAACCTTCTCATTTATCCTGATTGTCTTCCATAGTATCTGCCTCCCAGGGGATGCCATTATTGCTGGCACACACTTTCAGTGATAGACTCAATATTATCTCCTGTATTTTACTTTTATAATTATTAGTGGTCATTTTTTAAAGGCAAGTGACACATTTTTTTCACCAAAACTGTACCACCTCCAATTAATAGTATTCTCATATGAAATTAACAAGTTATATTGAGAATATATTACAAAAAATTGAATGTTTTCCTATTTTCTTCAGTCCCATTAGGCTACATTGTTCCATCCTTTATATTTTCCTGAATTTTTTTCATTGAAATAGCCTCTCAATTATCCCTATACTTTTATTCTAACCACTTCTAATACAGATTTATCAACAGTGTAACTTGCAAAATTATAAATAGGATTTTACTAATGCTTAAAACTATCTCATGTTTTTCATTATTTAGATGATCAAAAACAATAAAATAATATGTGTTGCTTACTACACTATTTTGGTTTAAGTTGTTCAAATTACCTCATAAATAACCACTGTCAAAAAATAATAAAATGAACAAAATGTCATTGAAGTTCTTTTCCCATACCAAATATATACCAGTAACTATCTTCATGTGATGGGAACAAAATATGTTTATTGAGAATCATTGCAGAAACAGAGTGTTGAAAAAGCACATGCCGTTGAAAATTAAGAATTTATTTTTGGTTTGCATATATGAATTTGCTTGTAGAATAAGTTACAGAATATTCTTATTTCTGCTATTTGCATGTTTTATTACAGGATTGCTACATTTAAAAATATAGTTAATTATAAAATAAGCTTAATGAATCATAGCTAAATAATCTAAACAGCTGTGGATGATTTTAACATCTTATCTATAACACAATTAATAAATTGATACTTTATTATCTGAAAAAAGCTCTCTGACTATAATTTCAGAGCTGAGGTCTATTCTGTCCATCTTCATTAAGCCAATTCAGATCAGAAAATTTCTTATCCTGAACTAATTTCTTATTGCCCTGAAAGGAATGTCATATGCTGATCAAATCTAAAATGGTTCACAGAGTAAAACTCATTATATGTCTGCTCATCCCACAAACAAGTTAACATTCGAGTTACTTCTTACATGATTGTATTTATTACTTCTATTGGCTAATTGTACTAGAGGATTTATTCTGCTTATTTTTCTTTGATATCTTGAATTTTACTGTAATTATCACACTGAAATAGAATGTGAAGGGAGCCAAGAGACAAAGAGACATGGTACATAGATGGAATATAGTGAATAAAGATTAAGGGCATAATAAACACACAGATAATAATGTACTGTTCATAGCGGGAAATAAAGGAGAAGAATAAATTACTGCATACTGTCCCAGGCAATAGAGAGGTCCAGGTAGGTTAGGAAGAAAGAATATGTGTTTGTTTTGCTATTTTAGAGGAGATTCTGATTTGGGTAGAATGTTTAACAGACATCCCTGAAATAGGATTCTAAGAAGCCTGAAAATTTCAATCTTTATTAATAAACTTATTTTTTAAGCATTATTAGAGATTTTTTATAGGAGATTCCTCTCACTCAATCCCCAGCAGGTAATATTTTCTTTTTAGTACTGTCAACTTTTACATTAATCCACTCTAATTTCTCTTGGGGGAATGATGTGAAATGCATTTCCTTGTCCAACCTGACTCCATCCTTCTCACTGATGTCAAGACTACATGTCTCAAACAGAAGTCTAACCATACTGCTACTGCGTCCTCAAACTTCTGGTGCAATCTCTGTTACATAGAGGATAATGCCTAAGCTTCTGGACCTGTTTAAGTTTCCCCAATCTCTGGCTTAACTTATATTTTCATATTTATATCTTGCCACCTTTCTACTCTATCTTAATAGTGATTAACTTTTCACTATTCTCTGATGATACTATGCAGGCTCAACCCTCTTTTTCAGTGCACTTATTTTCTATGTTTAAAATAACTTTTCACTTCTTTTCTCCATCATAATTTGGAATCCATTTCAAATGTCATTTTCCCTCCAGTACATTTTATTAGTGTGCAAAACAGCAAAGGAGACTATGATTACATCTGATGTTTCCCCTCCATTTTTATATCTCTCTCAGACTGTCTCTCTTCTGCCTCTCTCTCTTTTTTACATGTTGAATTAAAGATACAGATTTCAATGCAATATAAAACATTAAGTTATATAAAATGTAACATTACTTTTAAAATATTATGGAAGGTTCCCTGTGTTTTATTTTTTTTACCACAGCAAACAGAAAAATATGCTTTATGTATGCTCTTCAATTTTAAATAATTATAAATTGATTTAAATTAATTAATTTTGCTTAATCTTATGATTTGTATGAATTCTTAGGTTCAAATATGAAACATCACCTGGTTTTTATGAGGTATAGAAAACTTATAGCATTAACATCTTTCTAACATTAAAGTAAGTTATGGAATATTCAATATCTCCCTTAATATGTATGAATTTCTTGAGATTATATCTATTTCTTAATAATACTTGTATTAAGATGTTAAAGTATAATAACTATTAAAGTGCTTAGTGCATAGTAGTAGTCAGTAAACATATATTGAATTTAGTTGAATTAATCTTTCCAAAAGAACAAACGACAATTTGCAGACAAATAAAAATAGAGCAGAAAGTAATCACCCCTTCACAATGCATTATTTTGGAAGATTTGCTGCCTTTATATAGAGAGAGCTTTTTGGCTTATTAGAGCATATTTCTGTTTCATAATCAAAGTCAAAGGCCAATAGAAAATTGGATTCACTAATTAGCACATTGTACCTTTTAAAAAACATTAAAGAAAGCATTATGAGATAGCTCATTCTGACATTCCAGGATGTGCTTAGGACTTAAATATTCATTTTTTTTATTATCCTTGTAGCAAAGTAATAACAGCAGATTTGCAGCATAAGATAAAGACATTCTACTCAATCATTGCTTTTCCAGCTCTTCCAATCTCTTTTTCATAATTAAGTATAATTTTGCATTGTATTTTCCATGCATTCCCATATCTTTTTTTTTAATAGAGAAAAGAAAATGAGATTGCTGTTTATTGGTTAACTATAAGAGGTTTTATACTTGGAGCTTAATGAGTTCTTATAAGACATTTTGCTGTAAGGATTCTAATCCCTAAATCATAGATGAGAAAACTGAGAATTGAAAAATAAATTTCAGTTCAATAGTCACAACATCTAGTTTTGGCTCACTTTAGTTTTCCCCTTTTCTTCTTTTCCCTTTCAGTAATTCAGAACTTCTGAATCAAACACAGAGAATCATTTTATATTTATTTTTAAATGTGTTTATATATGAGCTTGGTGGTGTGCTCTTTTCCTCTCGTCTCTCTATGGAAAACCTACTTATCCTTTAAAATTGATCCCAAATGAAATGGTGTTTAGTTTGACATGGCAAAAGAAATATTTTCCCTCCTTCTTCAACTTTGCCCCCCACCTATTACACTCTTATACTTAATGAACTCTTTAAATTACTTAATACACCTTTGCATTTGTGACTTATCTTTGCTATTAGAATTTAAAGTACTTGAAAACAATGTCTTTTTAAAAAAATATATTTTGTTGATTTTTTACAGAGAGGAAGGGAGAGGGATAGAGAGTTAGAAACATCGATGAGAGAGAAACATCGATCAGCCGCCTCTTGCACACCCCCTACTGGGGATGTGCCCGCAACCAAGGTACATGTCCTTGACCGGAATCGAACCTGGGACCTTTCAGTACGCAGACCGATGCTCTTATCCACTGAGCCAAACTGGTTTCGGCGAAAACAATATCTTTATATTAGTTTTCTTTGATATGCTTTCAGGATTAAGGAGTCAAAAGAAGAGTCTATAATAAAGATATCATGTTCAAGGTCTTAAACACCTTTTGATAAATCAGCAATATTTCAATGATTGTTAAGTTGAATACCCACTGAAAACCATCTAAAAAGTTTTTTTAAAGAATGAAGATATTTCCTCCCCCATTACCATCTACTGTATGTGGTCATATTGTGCAGAACTATTTTAACAGGCTGTATCATATGCTATTGACCTGGTTAAAGATGCCTTCATTCAAACAAAAGCCAACACTAGTTCCCGTCTTCTGTAATCATAATATTTTTACAAATCCTTATGTAAGAATGCCTCATAAGGAGCCTTTTATATAAGGTGGAATCACAAAGCATTACAGAAACTATGAGCCAGGCAATTACCAGGCATATTTTATTTATACTATTTGAATTATCAACATAATACTATATTTCTTCATTCTTTTAAATATCAGCAAGCATAAATGATCATGTGCTATTTCTTCCAACAGGTTTTCTGCCCTTATTTTCCTTTCCATCTAGAAGTCTTTTTAAGCTTTGAGGGCTCAAGTGTTGACTTTACCTAATCTTTGAAATGTTTGCTGTTGATAATGGCATCAGGATTTATGTGCTTTTTGAACAGTGAATAGGATTCACAAATGACCTTTAGGTTTTTTAGTAATAGGCAAACCTTTATTGCATTTTTTGTCCTGACATCAACAATTGGCTGATGCCAATATTCTATTGCCTCATTGTAAATTAGATTCCGTATTTTGTGCTGCCACGTGGTACCGCTTTAGCAAAAGGGAGAGGCTGTGTGAGATATACTCTGTGAGACTGCCATTTGATGAAGTAGTTGAAGGATGGTTTGAATATGGATCATGCCACCTAAGGATTTTTTTCCAAAGCACTAAAAAGCAAAAGAAATTGTGGCAATTTTAATGTGGCTTTAAAGGTGGCATTATGAAATATTACCTTTCTGGAATCTAATATTTCAAAGGGCTGTTATGATTCAAAATTGTAATCAGGTGTTTACAGTCAGTTTCCTTAGGATTCTTGCCTAATAAAATCAAATTCATTGGAACATGCTAAAAAATACAGTTTTGCTTTATTTTTTTTAAACTCTACTTTTTTCTCTATTTTCAGAGTGATGTTTCTACTACCACACACACACACACACACACACACACACACACACACAATGGAGGATGGTGGTTGTAATGGTTAATCTTCCTAGGTAGAAAGAAAAAAAAACAAACACATAATTGAATGACTATTATTATTATAGAATTTAATGCACAGAATTGAGAATGGATCATTATAATCTCATTCAATTCAGCATTGTATCTAAAAGTATCATTCAAAAATAACTGATGTTGTAACTGATAGCTAGCCTTATGGACAGCCGGAATTAAAAGTCTTCATTTTAACAGGAAGTATATCCCAGGAGGGCCAGAGCCTCCTTTGTCTAAATGTCTGGTTAGATCCCGACTTCATTACTTTAAAGCCAGCACTAGAAGAGGCTCAATTTGATGAGAAGATGATAGGTGAGAGTACAGGGTCATTTGGGCGCAATACACAATGAGAGAAGACAAAATGCCAGAGGAAGAAAAGCAAAGCATCAGAACCAGGTAGGTAGAAAGCATTAGGGAAGTCGAACAGAAAGAACAGGGCCCTGACCTACAGACTCTTGACATAAAAGGAGTTTTGGGGGAATTGGCTAGAGCAAGTCAGGTTCTACTCTAGTCATTAACAATAGCAATAGCAACAACACAGGTGAGGGCAGTAATTATGACTACCATTAAAAAAGGATTAAGGGACTGACATGTCATTTACATTTAATCCTTATGCTGCTCTCCTGAGATAGGCTGGATTAACAGATAAAGGAATGGGGGCTGGCAGAGGTTAACTAATCCTGTAAATACACAGCTTGTATTCAGTGAAGTTGGTGTTCCTCTGTACTTCACTATGTCCCTGAAGTAAGAGTCAAAAAATAATGCCAAGAGTATCATGAACTGTATTAGATTACAAATTGGGGATTGACTCTCAAAATCTGAAGCAGAGAGATTAAATTCCCTATCCAGGAAGAGATGAAGACTGGATGTACCTCAACTTATGGTAAAATGATGTTCCAAATGTCATTCTTTAGGCCTCCCTTCCTCCCTCCCTCCCTCCCTTTTCCCCTCCATCCCTTCTTCTTTTCCTTCTTTCTTTCATTAATGCTTATGCTGTGATTATAGAATTCTTCCCACATTCAAAACACATGTTACTTGAATTAGCAAAACCAACTGAATGTTTTCTGGGTCTGAAAACACTATTATTTCAAAGATAGTATTTATTACAAAATGGCTGCTTACTACCATATAGAAATTGGTAAAGACACAGATTATTTTTAAAAAAATCAGGTCACCTGAGAGGGTTTCATATGGTGCCTGACATCATTCAAACATATTGGCATTCATTGAGATGTAACTTGTCATGTCTGTTTTCACATTATTGTGTGTGGTTTTTTAAAAATCTATAAATGTTCCTCAACCTTGATGGGGTTCATCCTGACTAACTAATCATAAACTAAAAATATTGTAGGTCAGAAGTACACTTAATACAACTAATTATCATAGCTTAGCCTGGCATGCTCAGAACATTTATAATTAGCCTACAATTAGGGAAAATCAACACAAAGCTAGTTTTTATAATAAAATGTGAATACTTCATGTAACTTATTATGGATATTGATTTTCATCATCAGACAGTCCAAAAATCATTAAGTCAAACCATTATAAGTCTGGAACAGTCAGTAGTTCATACTTTGTTCCTATCTTAGTCAGCCTTCACAACTCTAGAACTAAAGAAAAATCTAGTATGCAAATTCATGTTGCTCTGTAAGGCTTTTCACTATTCTTTGTTTTTTGTTGTGTGATTTTTTTTTTATTACTCTTCACCCAAGGGTATTTCCCCCACACACACACACATTGATTTTTTTTTTAGAGAAAGTATAAGGGACAGAGGAGAGACAGAGAGAGAAAAAATCCATGTGAGAGAGATACATTGATTGGTTGCCTCCTACGTGCACCCCAGCAGTTCTCGGGGATAGAGCCTGCAACCAAGATAGGTGTCCTTGACTGGAATCGAACTCATGATCCTTCAGTCTGCCAGGCAAGGTTCTAACCACTGAGAAACTGACTAGACTATCACTACTCTTAATGTAAGTGAAACAATTGTTGTCTTACCTGTGTGGTTCAGCAGAGTTTTATCAAATAAATCTTAAAACCTCTATTTAGGCATACTAAGTAGTCATTTTTGTGCTATTTTTTAAACCCATATTCTGGTTCTTCAGGGAATGAGGACACACATTCTTTTGTTCTTAGCTACAAATTTATATGATTCCATCTGAAAGTTCTTCCTTTTTGTTAGTTTTTGTTTTCACCTTTTCTGCTCCAGGCTCAGCCTTTCCATCTCTCCGCCTTTTCAAAATGAGCTAATTTTTTAGTCTCAGTAAGAGATTGCCATTACTCACAGGGATTGTTTCATACACCAAATATCTATAATGCCAACCTATTTGAGACTCATAATGTTCTTTGCTTTCTACTTCATCACCACTTTCCTGAGGCAACAAGGACATCAAGCTTTGTTCAATAAATAGTGGAAGTACCAATTGTGCGAAGAAATATGTTTGAAGGATATAGATTAATATTTAAAAATACTATCTTCTCTGATAGAATAGAGAAAAAAACTGGGTATGAGCACAAAATTTGTTTTTCATATCTAACACTAAAATATGCAAAAATGTTAATTTCTAAATTTTCATATCTCTGAAATACATATACTCATCACTTTGTTCTGTCCAGACAATATATTTAATATTCTCTGTCCCGCCCCCTCAGGCATTTATTCCAACAAAACATTTATTAAAACTGTAATCATTTTATATACTTGTTTATCATTATTTTTATTCCTCCCACTCTAATTTAATGAACGTAGAAAGTTTATTTGTCTTCTCATTTCACTGACCTCAGTGTTTAAACACTGCCTAGGAAAGTGACCATCAGTGGTTTATCAATATGAGAATAGTACTTTTTTCCCCTCAGATATGGTCTTAAAAGTCAGAGAAATTTATGTCTTTTATGGGTATTTCATCCAGATCCTTGTTTTTGTTAGTTTTCTTTTGTTACTGTATGCCTACTCTTTAGGTTGCTCTGTCCAATGGACTTCACCAGCATGGACTACATTTGATTGCCTGTTGGTTTGGCCTCTAAGTTGGTCCTGTCAATGGGAGACTTCACAAGAGATCTGATGTTTTATGAAGAGTGAAGTCAGAGTTTTAATTCTGTGAGCTCCTTGTCAGTCATGTTGTTGGGATTTTGTTGCATCCCCAATAAACAGCCACTGTTGCATCAGGTGACTCATTCCATAGAGATTCCTTTTCCAGATTCCAGAAATATGAGCTTCTTCAATTTCTTAGGTCTAGGATAGAAACTGTTCCTTTCTGTAGTGAACCCTGGGAGTCTATGCTACCCCTTACATTTTCTATCTTCATCTTTGAAAACAAATCCTTTACTAACTTCCCCTCACATTATCCAATTTGAATACATCACATATTCCCTGGCAGATCTTAAATATATTACTGAATTTCAGATTTCTCATCTAATAAATACTGAGCGTTAGTACCTTTTAACTAAAGGGGTACAGGTGTTAACCAACCTAAGAACACATAGGTACAAATTGGGACACAAGTGAAGTTTCAATACTAGCTTATAAAAAATAAAATCATAAAAGCCATCATCATTAATTAATTCCAAAAATTATAAGACAGAAAATTAGGAAAAAAAACCTCATTTAATGATTTGCCATATTGAATCCATAAATTATTCTGGATAAACAAGAAGTATCTAAAGGGTTAACCTGAGTCTTTCTTTGGAGCATTATTTATTCTCCAAATTTATTCTATTATTTATCAATTATTTATTGCATATAAGTATTGGTATCTGGAAGAAATTTAATTTTTCATAACTTTTAAATAATCTTTTATATTTTTTTTATCTTTAACTTTTTTTGTTGTTCTAACAATATTCTAATTTAATTTCCACATATCATCTAACAAATTATAGATAGGCTCAAATGAGTATATATTTAAAAGAAACAAAATATATCTTATAGATTATAAAATAGATTTTTGGGTCTGTGAACTAAACAGATTTTAAAAAGTTTATGAGCAATATTCAATCATATTTGTGCAAATTATTTCTTAGTATCAAAAACACAATACTGGAAATATTTTAAAGAATATTCTATAAGTAACTGTCTTTTAAAATATTTAGTCAAAGCATATATGTTTACACTGGAGTTGATTGACCATAGGTAGGGTACCATGATATGGTAAAGCCTTCTTAAGCTATTTTAATGCCTTGAATACACTATTAATATTTCAATTAATTGTTTTATTTTTATAGGCATCTTCACTTCTTTTTTTAAAATATATTTTATTGATTTTTTACAGAGAGGAAAGGAGAGGGATAGAGAGCCAGAAACACTGATGAGAGAGAGAAATCAATAAGCCGCCTCCTGCACCCCCCCCCCCTACTGGGGATGTGCCCGCAACCAAGGTACATGCTCTTGACCAGAATCGAACCTGGGACCCTTCAGTCCCCAGGCCAATGCTCTAACCCAGTGGTTCTAACCTTCCAAAGGCCGTGATCCTTGCATACAGTTCCTCATGTGGTGGTGACCCCCAACCATGAAATTTTGCTACTGTTATGCATCGTGATGTAAATATCAGCATTTTCCGATGGTCTTAGGCGACCCCTGTGAAAGGGTCGTTCGACTCCCAAAGGGGTCGCGACCCACAGGTTGAGAACTGCTGCTCTAACCAGTTTCGCCCGGCATCTTCACTTCTTTTCAGGACTAGTAACACATCAATTATAAATCCTGATCTTCTTTGAATTGCATAACAGATATCAGTGCATATTCATATGTTAATCTTACAGCTGAAGTTCTACCATATGGCAAGGATGAAAAACTATATCATCCCCAGTAAATGTTTATAAGCATTTATAATATACTTTTGCTATCCTAATAAAGTGCGTACTATATTAAAAAAGGAAAAATGTAGGACAGATATACCTGTTTTCTAAAATTTCAAATATAAAAATAAGACTAATTTTATGTTCCCTTTAAGTCCATCTAAAACTAATACAGAATATTAAATGTAAACTGCAATTGAAAAAAAACAATGCTTTATTTTTACCAAGTTTTGAAACAAGTTTATTTCCATTAAGTTTTGAAAATAGAACCATTGAAAATATTTCCTTATTTTAAACAGTTAGAAAATAAAAACTAATTCCAAGCATCAGATTTGTTTATGCATCATACTTCTTTGGAAATGTGATAAACTATTCATAAGCTCAGAAATGCTTGATGCCAAAGAGAGAGAAAAATAAGACAAAACAATACAAAATATTCCCCTGAAAACTCAGTATCAAAAGTCCACCCCATGGAAGCAAAGTATTTAGGTTTAGAATATTTCTGAGCTCTGAAAAACATTTGGGAGGGAGGGGGTGATTATAGGTTGTTAGTGCTCACAGATAACATTCAAAAAGTTAAAATCAATGTGTTCTTGGCAAAACAGCTTAAATTCAGTACTCAGAAAATTTTCACAGCTACCATTCTAATGAACAAATAAAAATTTAACTAGGAAGAGCTATTGAGAACAACACACAGCATAGTGAGATCCATAAATATATCATAATGTGCTGTAGGGCCTGTTAAGAGAGAGTAGAGCTCTGAGACAATAAATCCTGAGAATAACAGGAAACCTTAAATAAGCTGTCCTCTTAGGGATTTGAATGCCTTGCTCAAGCTGTTCAAATTCTGAATGGATTAAGGTGATCTAAGATCACTACTGCACTCACCTAGGTGACAGAAATATGGAAATGTGAATTATTTCTGGAAAAAAACAAACAGAACTTCCTCTGATATTTTGCCTGCTTCATTTGTTGTGCATGCATCTGTGTGAACTAGGAGTTAAAAGAAGCTGTGTACTCTTCAACTTCTTAGTCCCTGATGGGATGAAGAATCAGTACCTGTTGTATGGTAAATCCTGCCCTGTGTCCATCTGTAAAGCTACATAAATGCAGTGTTAGGTCAAAACATCATGAGGAGCATGATGGCACTCTGAAACCCCAAACTAGAGCTGTGCTGCTGCTATTTTTATAGCAGAGTAAAAGAGATGAAGTTAGAATTAGTGAGAGATGTGAAAAAAATGCAGAACATAGCACAGAGAGAGAGAGAGAGAAACATTTTTAGAGTCATGAGCTATCATAAATACAAAGAAAGGGTCTAATATTTATCTAAATTAAGTTTCAATGGAGAGGAAAGATGAGAAAAGAGGGTTATTATGACTTATTTCTTCAGCTGAATGTTGTCACTTATTATATACTTATAGCTATTCAGTCTCTAAAGGTAATAATTAAAAATTAAGATACATTTTATCTTGTAAGTCACATACCAAAGATAGAGTTTCTTGTTCAAACTTTGTGATTGTTTTTGTCATATTTATGAGTATATCTCTACAGAAAAAAAGCATACTCCTTATGCCCAACATTTTAAATACAATTTAGGAGATTTATGTTCTGAACACCTTTGGGAACAATATATACAAAATAGTAACATTGACTTTAGTGTTGAAGAAAGATGAAAGTTGGAGCTAGGATATCGTGGTAGTTTCCCGATGAATTTGATCTTGAAGAGTGAATTGTGTTTGCCACGAATATAAACTGGAAAATGCCCTTAAGTTATCAGATAGATTTCATAAGTTTGTATCTACATATAAATCACATCAAATACATTGACAGTTGACATAAAAGATTACTGCATCTAAATACTTCTAAATTACATTTTCCAAAACCAAAAGAAAATGTATTTAAAATTAATACAGTTTAATTTTCCTTGAAGTTTGCCAAAATTGCAATATTTCTAATACATTAAATTTTAAATATATTTATGTTAAATAACTTCTAAGTGACTATAATCTAAAATATACTTCTTCAGTTTTCTTGCTTTAGTGCTTTAAAATAATTAGCCTGGAGCTAATAATCAAATCTGTATTAAAGCACAAAAAGAAGATACTTAGGATTTCCACTTCACATGAGAACTCATTAAGAATTTTCACAAGTTATCTAATTAACATTCTCTAAAAATCAGTTGAAAAGTAACAGCATGTTTATCAATCTCTTTAGCAATGATATATTCTTTTTTGTTTAGCTATGCCAAATGCCCTGGGCATTAGAGTAGACATAACAAAAGTTAGAATTGCTATCTGTAACATAAAAGCTAAATTAATTAGTTTAAAAACATGGTTGTTGTTTTTTACTTATCAGTATAATTAAGGACGTATCAACCTATTTAGTTCTTCATGTCCTCAGTGATAAGCATCAGAGTTACATATTTTTCCTGCAGTTTTTACTCAGTGATGTCCACTATATATAGGAGAGTTGAAAAGCAAAGGGCAATTACTAGTATATGTACCAAGGTTCATAAAAATAAAAAAGATATTTTCTTTTACAAATTCAAATTATGAGTATGATTTGGTTGCCTTAACTACAGAATAGATAATTATTAATTAGATTTTTAGCAGTTTGACAGATTTCCACTTTGTTCACATGATTAACTCTATACAAATAGATATTTGCTAAAATTCTGTATTAAAATAATTTGCTTGCACATCTGTCTAGCCTACTGAAATGTTCAACCCTGGATTGACTCATTAGCAGCTTGTTCTCTTACACTACAGTATAACTCTTCACATAGTACGAGTCAAAGGTGTCAGGAAAAAAAACTATAATTCATCAACTTGGCAATTATATGGGCAGGTGGTGACTGGTTTTATATATATATATATTTTTTAAGCCAGAGTTTACACAGTGAAATCATTCATTCACCTCCTAATGAGACAATTCTCCCAGGAAGTATTTTCATGACATATTGAAAATATTCTCAGTTGTGTTGCAGTAATTGTTATTGTTCATACACCGTGAAATTCACACTGTCTCCTTGCCCTCATCCTCACTTTTGACCACAGGATTACCTCCTTCTGGAAGCAGTTTCACTTACTCTGTAATGTTGAGTGTAGGAGGAGAATTGATATTCGACCCACTGTTCACTGAGGGGAAGCTTAAACAAAGAACTGCCTTATAAGATCAACAAAATGTATCAAATGGAGATGTA
The DNA here is from genome assembly GCA_011751065.1 of Lasiurus cinereus. Taxonomy (NCBI): domain Eukaryota; kingdom Metazoa; phylum Chordata; class Mammalia; order Chiroptera; family Vespertilionidae; genus Lasiurus; species Lasiurus cinereus. Next base: position 6,096,988 of record JAAGEH010000297.1, read on the forward strand.
TGTTTGCTTGGGATAAAGTGATGCTTATATGTCTTCTTGATAATTACCTATCAGCTTACATTTAAATTTCTGATTTGGATTATTTGTTTGAATCCTGTTATTTGGTCTGCTATGCTAAATCTATACCATATAATCTCTTGGATTTCAATGTAGTATGCAATATAATAAATACAACAATAAAAATAAATCTTATTAGTTTCCCTAATGAATGGTGTTCTAATAACAAATCCATATTGCTAATTTCTTTTAATTAATTTGATTCTTTGAAAGTGCTTTAATTTTGTAAATTATCTATAAATGAAGGGGGATTTTGTTCACTTTTTTCCTGTATCTGAATATGAAATAATGAGATTCTATGAATTGTTATAGTAAAGCAATATGAACTATTTTACTACTTCATTTGAGTATTGGATCATTCAGATTATCCAATATGCTATAGCATCCAGAAAGACCAAGAATTTTGGCACTGCTCAAAACTATCTTTAAATCCTACTTTATCATTTCTTTTTTTATCTAGTTTGTAGCCAAACTAATGTGGTGGTGGTTTGTCTTTTGCATGTGTAAAAGAAAAAAACTCAGTTGCCCCTCTCACAGAATATTTCTGGAACCACATGTTTCTTTTGTTATTATTTTTTTTCTACACCATCTAATGCTCCAAATCTCCTAATGATAGCAACCAGGTGTCCTAAAATTCAATTCTGACACTAACTCCTGGATTTAGAACAGACTCCAGGGCTCACTCATTCTCATGAAACTGCTTCCCATTTGAGACACCAATTGCACTACTGGGTTCCCTGCCTACCTACCCTCATTCAAATCCCTTGGCCTTGGCTGCAAAGTTTGATAATTTGTGGCTCAGAATTCAGAAAAACATTTTAATTATTATTACTTATTTATCATTAAAAAGTGGGCAAATGGTCTGAATACATATTTTTCAAAGAAGATATACAAATAGCAATAAGCACATGAAAGGATATTCAATATCATTAGTGTTTTTTGAAATGCAAGTTAAACCTCTTTGAACCAACTAGAATGGCCATAATAACAAGAATAAATAACAGTAGCAAGAGTTGATGAGGATGTAGAGAAATTGGTACCTTTATTCATTACTCTTGGGATGTAAAATGTTTTTTTTGCTGGAAAAATTTTTATTATGGAACTCAGAAAGCTAAACATTGATTTCTCAAATGAAAGAATAATATGTGTCCACTAAAAAAACATGCACATGAATATTTAAAGTAGCTTTATTCTATATAATAAAAATATAATATGCAAATTGACTCTCATGCTCTCACAAGATGGCTGCCTATGACCAGGCCATCAGGGGGGTTAGTGAGGGACAACCAAACAACTGAACAAGCAGGCTGTGTGGGGCGACCAGGCTGGCAGGATGGGGTAGTGAGGGAAGACCAAACAACTGAATAAATAGGCTGTGTGGGGTGACCAGGCTGGCAGGTGGGGGAGGGGCAGTTAGGGGCAAACAGGTCAGCAGGCAGGAGGCAGTTGGGGGTAACCAGGCTGGCAGGAATGGGCAGTTAGGGGTGACCAGGCCAGCAGGGGGGGGTGCAGTTGGGAGCAACCTGGCCAGTAGGAGGGGCAGTTAGGGGTAATAAGGCCAGTATGCAGAGGCAGTGAGGGGCAATCAGGGCAGCAGGGGGGGCAGTTAGGGGTCACCAGGCAGGTTGGCAGGTGAGCAAATAGGAGTCAGTGGCCCAGAATTGAGAGGGATATCTGACTGCCAGTTTAGTGCTAATCCTTAGCAGTTGGACCTCCCCCAAGGGATCCCAGATTGGAGAAGGTACAGGCTGGGCTAAGGGAACCCCCCTCCCATGCACAAATTTCATGCACCAGGCTTCTAGTTCATAATAACCAGATAATGAAAGTAACCCAAATTTTCATCAACTGTTGAACAGTTAAACAAATCTGGTATACCCATATAATGGAATATTATTCAGTCACAAAAAAAGACTAAAAATTCTGATAGATTGAACATGGATGGGCACTGAAAACAGTAGGCTAAGTAAAAGAAGCCAGACATGTTTATTCATATTGTATGATTCTATTTATGTAAAACTAGAGGCCCGGTGAACAAAATTTGTGCATAGGTAGGGTCCTTAGGCCTGGCAGGCCATCAGGGTCGATGGAGGCCTTCTGGCTGCCGGCCAGAGGCTCCCTTCATTCTGCACTACCCCCTGGTGCTCAGTGAATGCCATAGCAAGTGATGGGCCTCCCAGTCAAATTCCTATGGGAACAATTTGCATATTAGGCTTTTATAGAGAGATATCCAGACAGAAACTAGAAAAGTGGCTTCCAGGGGGTTGGAGTAGTGAGTAATAGTAAATGACTGCCAGTGGATATAAGATTTGTTCTACAGTGATAATAAATGTTCTGCAATTTGATATTGGCAATGATTGTATACTTTGTGAATGTGTAAAACATCACCAAAGAAAACATTTTAAAATAATTTTTATATGATGTGTCTCAAAAGGTGATGGAAGAGTGTCATGTTGAAAAATTTGAAAATTAACATTTGTTCATAAGAAAAAAATGTCACCAACATTTTTTGTAGTGATAACTAAGAGAGAGGTCACACAGGGTGTTATAAAGTATATTGAGGAACTTTAAAAAATATATATATTAAAATATACCCAAATAATTCAAGCAAAGGAGAGATATGAGTGAACTGATTCTTGTGCAAATTATGCTGGCTTCCCTTTGGAGAAAAAAAATCAAAGGGAGGAAATATGTAAATAGAAAGAACATTTAGGAGACCATTTTAATGATATCAGTGAGATGATTGATACAGGTGACTAGACTAGAGGCATATGAAACAGAGAGAAGGTGACGTGTTTGGGGCATGTTTGGAAGTAGCAGTGACAAGCAATTGGATGTGGAAGTGAAGGAGACGGAGGAATCGAGAATGAATTGTAAATCTCTGGCATAAGAGGAATAGTGCATTTTGGTAGTTTTACCTAGGATACAGTAAAACTGAGGGTTTTAAAGATTTTCTAAATTTCAATAAATAAAGACCAATGTGACTTTCTGAGTGTGTTGTGAAAATGTTCTGGTCTTATTTTTTTTTTAATCTCTTTATTTTTTTTCAGCTTTATTAGAATATAAATGACACATAACATTATATAAGTTTAAGATGTACAACCTGATGATTTGATATATATCTATATTACAAAATGATAACTAGTCCTATTCCTTTTGATGTTCACAAAGGCCAAATCAGAAATCTATATTTTAAATTTATTATTTACCTGGGCAGCTCACAAAATGTGTAGCAGCTGTGAAATCTCTAAAGATAACTTAATGATAGCAGGCCATTCTGTCAACATTGCTATACAGATTGGGCCATTAAAGCCAGTGACAGTGATATAGGAGGTTTGACTTTTTTCATTCATTTAACAATTACCTCCTGAAGTCTACTATAAGCCAAAAATTTTGCTAGGTACCAGGAATTTAGGATTGAATGAGAAATAGGCTTTGCTTTAATAGGATCATTATTTAACAGGAGAGACAAATGCAAACAAATATAGCCCAGTGAGATAAGTGTTAAAATGAAGGATTGTATAAGGTGCCTGGAAGTACAGAGGAAGGGGCAACCACACTCAGCTTGCTTTTTGAAGGAAAGGAAATCATAAATTTAGCTTCATGATGTTCATAAAGGCCTTTTTGCAACCAAGGATTAATGAATGAAGAAAGAAGCATGACTCATATTTTAATTACAGAATGTTGTGAGACTTAAATTAAGATAGATAGTAAAAAAAGGCATTGCCTGTAAGTCTATAGGTATAAACATAATTTACATATGAATAGTATTGTTTTTCCAATGTAGAAAAATGATTTGAAGATAAGGGTAGAGATAAATTATATAAACAGTGACTACTTTAAATGATAGATTGGATTATCTGTGGCTTTCAGGACACAGAATAAAAGTTATTGTTTCCTGTTATTATATTTTGATTTCAATAAATTTAAACACAACTTAATAAATGTAAATCTTCAGAAAAAAATTGTTTTCTTATTGCTTATCATTTTTATAATCCAGAAATAGCTATCAAAGTATTTTTAGTTGTTCTATTTCCCCAGTTCTTAAAGAGTTCTTTTAAATCAATAGGAAATGAAAGAAAACAAAATGTTACCCTTAATTTAAAAGCAAGAGATGATAATTCTAAAATAAACTATGTGAGTTTATTATACATAAAGGATCTCAAGAAAATGATGTGATAAAGAGACAATAAGAGCAGAAAAATACTTAGAAACACAACTATTTCAAAATGTAAGTATATTTTTAAAATAGTTAAATAGATAATAGTTAATGATATCAGACTAAAGATGAGTTCAGGATACATTTGCTTTCCAATTATATTCTCCACATTCTAAGAATATTGAACCAGTTAACTTTAAAAAATAAAGTGAGTAAAACACTATAATGTGCATTTTATATTAACTTTAGAATACATATAAAAACAACAATAAGGTTAGAATGATATAAAAATATATCAGTTTTTAAGTTATGCATAATTTTATTCTTCTTAAAGTAGAAAGTTATCCTAGTCCCTTTCTTTATTATACGATTGCTAAAATAAAATTACTTTGAGTTACAGTTAAATATATTTGAGTTATCAAATAAAGTAGATGCTCTAAGACATCAATAACTTTTTGATGGGTTTAAGAAATTAATAAAATTAAATCACTGTGTTTTAATATTTTCAAGAGAGCAAAATTTGATAATTTTAACACCTCAATATTTGAGAATTTAGTTATAACAGTGAACAGTAATGTAGGCTCTAGTAAATCTCATTTTATAATAATAGTACATTTTCCACTATATGCTCTTTAGAATGTGCTCATGTAATAGGACTGTAATGGGTAAAAATGAATATGTGTTGACAGTCCAGATTAACTCCTTAAACTTGAGCTAGAATTGAGTTCTTTTTATAACTTCTACTTTCAATATATGTTTAGAATGCATGGTAAAATTGAACAATAAATATAACTGTCACAGGTGTCTTGCCAAATAAAACAAGAACCATTATGTCTCATGCCAAACAATTTAAATTCATTTTCAGAGAAAATAAAATAATTTGAGTAAAAGTAGACAGATGCTGAATGGGTAAGTTGCATGTCTATATTCTAGTTTCCTGGACCTAATATAGATTTCTTTAAAATGACATTTTTTTTTGTCATTCATTCATCAAATAATTATGACACTTCCACTGTGTGCAAGGCCCTGTTATGGGTAGACACATAAATGAACAAAATTGACAAAGACCCATGCTTTCATAAAATTTACATTCTAGTGGAGAAAAAATGACCGAGAAAAGAGGCATAATTACAAGAAAATTATATATTATGCTGGGAGGTGATAATTGATGTGGAAAAATATATAAATCAGAAATAGTTAGGACTGATAATCTGGCAGCTGGATGGCAACACTCTTTTGGAAAGAAATAACATATAGGGTGTTAAATAATTCCTAAACCAGCAACCAATATATGGTGCTATTTTTTCCTATGGTCAGAACATAAGACTTCAGAAACCAAGTTCCAACCAAGATTAGAAACAGAAATGTAATATGTGTGAAGAAATAAAAGGAGACAAAAGTGAGTGAAATTTATATGAGATGAAGTACAGAGAAAGAAATGGGTAGATGTCAAGTGTGTTGGCCATACAGTGTACGGGTTGTATTCTATGGAAAAGCACAAGTTGTAGAAATATTTTGATTAAGAAAATGAAATAGTATTTGACTATTAACAATGTCTTTTAAAATTGCTTGTGAAATGGAGGAAGCAAACTATCAGATACAGAGTCCAAAATGATGATTGTAAGGATGCTCAAGGAACCTAGTGAGAACTTCAACAGCATGGAAAAGTACATATAAACCATAAAAAGGAACCAGTCAGAAATGAAGGATACACTAACTGAAATTAAGGATAAGTTACAGGGAATCAATAGTAGAGGAAGTGGATCAAGTCAGTGATTTGGAATATAAGGAAGCAACAAACAAACAAACAAACAATCAAACAAACAAAAATACCCAATCAGAAGAGCAACAAGAAAAAAATCCAAAATTATAAAGATAGTGTAAGGAGCCTCTGGGATAACCTCAAGCATACTAACATTTCCATCATGATGGTGTCAGAAGGAGAAGAGAGCAAGAAATTGGAAAACTATTTGAAAAATTATGACAGAAAACTTCCCTAACTTGGTGAAGGAAATAGACATATAAGTACAGTAAGTTCAGGAGTTCAAAACAAGATGAACACAAAGAGGCCCAGATCAAAACATATTATAATTAAAATGCTAAAAGTTAAAGACAAAGTGAATCTCAAAGCAGCTAGAGAGAAACAGTTTTCTCTAAGGCTATCAGCTGATTTTTCAAGACAGAGGGAATTGGAATGAGGTATTCTAAGTGATGAAAAGCAAGGGACTACAACCAATATTACTCTACCCAGCAAAGCTGTCATTTAGAATCTAAGGACAGATAAAAAGCTTCCCAGATCAAACAAACAAACAAACAAACAAACAAAACTAAAGGAATTAATCACCACCAAACAAGTATATGAAATGTTAAAGGGTCTTCTTTTTAAGAAGGAAAAAATAGGTAAAATAGGAACAATAAGTTAGAAATAAACATATATTTATCGATAATTGAATCTAAAAAGCAAACAAACAAGCAGAACAGAAACAGACTCATAGACACAGAGACAATTTTGATTGTTGCCAGATTGAAAGGGGATTAGGCGGATGGGTAAAAAGGGTGAATGGATTGTAACAGAATAATCATGGGGATATAACGTACAGATTAGGGAATACAGTCAATAATATTCTAATAACTATGGATGCTATCAGATGAATATAAGATTTATCAGGATGATCACTTAGTAGGTTATACAATGTCTAATTGCTGGGATGTACATCTGAAACTAATATAATGTATGTCAACTGTAATTAGAACATTTTAAAAATGATATAAATAAATAAATAAAATGGCTGGTGTAGAATTAGGCTAGCATAGAACCAGTGAGAGGATTAAAGGGCTATTTCAGTAGTGATGGAGATTGAGGTCAGTGTTCCCAGCTCTGCTGTCATTGGGACAACTGGAGGTAGAGAGGAGACCAAAAAAATAAAAATTAAAAAATTAAAAAAATGATGAATGGGTTGTTACAGAAGGAAAGTTAAAATAAAGCTTAGGTCCAAGTTTTCCAGTTTGAAGGGCCAAACAGAATGTAGAGTAACATAACAGGTAAGAATGAAGACTCTGTGATTTGGTATAGAAAGCCAAGATAAATATTTAGTTTTAGATTAATTTGGGACTTTAAAATGGAGATGCAATTACTTGGATATATAGGAGATTAGAGATTTTGTTTTTCTTTTCTTTTCTTTTTTAAATATATTTTTATTGATTTTTTACAGAGAGGAAGGGAGAGAGATAGAAAGTGAGAAACATCGATGAGAGAGAGACATCGATCAGCCGCCTCCTGCACACCCCACAGTGGAGATGTGCCCGCAAGCAAGGTACATGCCCCCGACCAGAATCAAACCTGGGACCTTTCAGTCCGCAAGCCAACACTCTATCCACTGAGCCAAACCGGTCTTGGCGTGATTAGAGATTTTATAGAGATGTAATTTTGGCTCTAACATGGATTAAAGCATTTTTACTTTTCATTTTATTTTTAATAATAAATATATATATATATATATATATATATATATTTTTTTTTTTACAGAGAGGGAGAGGAATAGAGAGTTAGAAAAATTGATGAGAGAGAAACATCGATCAGCCACCTTCTTACACAGCCTCTACTGAGGATGTGCCCGCAACCAAGGTACATGCCCTTGACTGGAAATTGAACCTGGGACCCTTCAGTCTGAAGGCCGATGCTCTATCCACTGAGCCAAACCGGTTAGGGCGCATTTTTTATTTTAATATATATGAATGAACAGAGAGCCAAAAATGAGACTGAAAAATTCCTTCATCCTGAATTTACGAACAGGGTTTGAGTCTACAAAATAAACCAAAAAAACTTTCTTGAGATGAAAATGTAGACCAAGGGGAAAAGAAGGAAGAAGAAGGAGGAGGAGGAGGAGGAGATGGGGAGGAGGAGAAGGAGAAGGAGGAGGAGGAGGAGGAGGAGGAGGAGGAGGAGGATGGGCAATGTGAAATAATAATGTAATGGAAATTTAAAAAAGAATTCTGAAAAGAAGAAAGTGGCCTTAATCCCTTAAGAGTTTCAGTAAGGATCATTGGAAATTCCACATATTACTTGGACAGTGTGGCTAAGTGGTTGAGCATTGTCCTATGAACCAGGAGGTCACAGTTTGATCTTTAGTCAGAACATAAGTCGGTTTGAGAGTTCAATCCCCAGTAAAGGACATGCAGGAGGCAGTCTATCTATGATTCTCTCTCATAATTGATTTTCTAAATCTCTCTGCCTCTTCCTTCTTCTCTGAAATCAAATAAAAATATTTTTTTAAATGAAACTACACATATCACTTATGTGTCAATGACACAGATCATTACTAATTTTAACAAAGGCATTTTCAGAGGACTAATTGGGAACCAGAGCCAGACTAAGATAGATTGAATTATACTAGTAAATGGAAAGTGAAGAAGGGACAGTATTTCTTTAGATACTTTTTAAAATTTTTGATAATTTATGAAGAGAAATGAAGTGATAATTAAGGGAAAGTATGAGGTAACCAAATGATGACATTTGGGCTCTTGTTACAATCCATTACTACCTAAGAAATTTTACTCATAGTATATCTGACAGAGAAGAATGTATAGTTTCTAAGTGTAAGGGCTTTGGAGTTAGAAAACTGAGCCAGATTTCATTTATTTTACTAGGTAGCTTGTGATCTTGAACAAGGCACTTAACCACCCTAAAACTCAGAAGGACTTTGTCAATCATATATATAGTTTCTTGTGAGGATTAAATGAAAAAAAAAAATGCATGTGGAACATTTAACACAGTGCCTGGTACACAGCAAATGCTCACTAAAGTTTGCTTCTCCTTTTCATCCTTTTTTTACTCATATTATTATTTTATCCCTTCAATGTAAGATGGCCAACTAACTCATCAACCAACATAGAATCCAGTATACATTTAGAAGAATTAGTGATAAAATTATTTTTTTATAATAATTTCAGAAAACATAAAATAATTTTCTCTGGAACTCTTTTGCCTATAGAATGTTTCCTACATTCCTTTTTTTCTTTATTGATTAAGGTGTTACATATGTGTCCTTATTCGCCCATTGTCCCCATCCCCTTACCCTTGATGTCTGTGTCCATTGGTTAGGCTTATATACATGCATATCAGTCCTTTGGTTGACTTCTTCCCTTTACCCCCCCAGCTCTCCCCTACTTTCCCTCTGAGGTTTGATGGTGTCACATTCTTAATCCTGACATGCAGGAATTGGGACAATTGCTTTCAGCATAGGATGGTTCAGTCTTGACTTAAAGGTAAAGTGATTCTACAGAAGAACAGTAATTCCACTAGAGAACAGACGAGAGTCAGGCAGCATCAGAAATATTCAGGGACCAGTTGTCCTTGATTCTAGGACGGGTTTCCCTATTGTGAGAAACTCAGACATCAGAGACAGATCATTGTTTTTTATTAAGCCCATTATTTACAACTTAAATAATGGGGCAGAAATATTTGCCAAAATTATTTTGCATTTCAAAGGTAGCAAGGGGACAATTTTTATTTTATCATTCTGTATTTATACTTTATTGTAATTCTCAATTAGTTATGTACCATAGTATTTTTATTTGTTTCCATGCTTGTCATCAGGCACCGTTAAATGTAAAATTTTTGAAGGCTGATGCCACATCTCATATAAGCACTTCTTTTTGCTTAGTAGACTCTCTAGGGAGGCAATTTCAACATTCATTATCATCATAATAGAGGGAGGCAACAAGATATTCTTGGATTAATTATTAGGGAAGCAGAGATACAGATAAGGGGCATTGCGCATTCCTTCATACATTTGATAGGTTCAAGTGTGTTGAAAGTCAAGATCAATGCCAGAAATATTCATGAAAAATTGGGCATTTAAAGTGTATTCTCTTGATCAAGAAGAATTGGTAAGGAAATATTTATCCAGTATATAATGTATGTTAGTGTTACATGCTTTGACATGCATTATTTCATTTACTTCTCTCAACAATTCTGTCAGCTAGAGTCTATCATTTTATACACAGGGGATTGAGAAAAAGGAAAGTTTATCTACTTGCCTAATACCAGAAAGCTATATATATTGCTACTCTTAAGAAAAAAATTGCTCAAGATAAGCAAACAAAAATGGATTTTATTCCGAGACGCTATTGAAAGCAATGGGGAAGAAAGCACAGATAAAGCTGCATACCCAATTCTATGAAATGAAGGGTGAGAAGTTTTAAGAGGTGGGGGTTTGAGGGGTGGGGAGAGGAACATAGGTCATCTGTGCTAGTTAAGTGGCTTCACTCAAAAGAAAAACAAGCATTCTCTTTTCTTCAGGACAGGAGATTGTTTTACAATGGAGGCAAGGGGCCCACTGAAATTAAGTTCTCCTTTCTCACAGAAATTGGGAGATAGGGGCTTTTACCTGGATCATTACATTTCAAAGAGATGCCCCCAGGTCCTTGCCAAGGACAGTCCCATGTTGTAAACCTGACCAGAGACTTTTAAAATATTACATCTCAAAGGGTGGAGAAACAATTTACAAGTTCCCCAAAGTAAATACCATAAGAAAAGAGAGGTCTGGAACCAGCATTTAGAAAAAAATCTTGCCTAACATCTAGTCAAGCCCAGGGAAACAATAAAGTCATCTTGGTCAAGCCAGGTTTAAACTCTTCTCATTCTGATTCGATAACTCATGCTACATTATATTGAAGGAATTGTATGGCTACAAGTTAACATATAAAATCAACATGGGCATTGCATTTTTATGAGCAACAATGAGCAACAGTGCATGTTTACTGAATAAATATTCTGCCCCACTTTTGGGAGTCCTATGCATCGTAGGCTACACAAGTTATAATACCGACCCAATACAAAGTTTAGAATCAAGCCAAATTTGAGCCCTTAGGATAGTTACGTAAGCTAAATACATTTATTTTCTCAGAATGCAATATTGAGTCTAATAAAGGACTTTTTGCCCAAAACTACAAAGATAATCACTAATATCTAGGAAAGATGAGATAGGCTAAGACTATCAGCTTGGTTTCAACTACCAATCAAAGGTCAATCAATCTATGAAAACTGTCCAGACAGAAGGATCTTTACACTTAAAATAGACTTGGGGGCATCTCTCAGCCTGAGACTAATTTGATTCAGTTTGCCTTTACCAAATAGGGAAGAATTCTTACTTTTGTTAATAATTTTCTCAAAGGGAATGGCATTGAGAAAATTGAATCATTTCTGCCTGCTTGCCAAATTTTGAAATTTGAGAAATCTGCAGCCTCAATCTGACATAAGGAGTCTTTCTTTACTTTCCTGATAATTAAAGCTTCTTATTTTCTATTTTATCTTTGAGATTCATGCTTCTTGCAACCCAGTGGCAAATTGTGTGTGTGTAACTATGATCTATCACTAACAAAAACAAAATACATCAAAAAGTAAAAATAATATTTTTTTTGGTGTGTGAAATCTTCCATTTCTATTAAATAGCTTAATAATACCCCTATTATTTTCTTCCTAAATAAATTTACTTCTAAAATCTAAGAAATGTGAAAACTGAAAACTTAAACAATTTGTATACACTGATTACTTATAGGCAAATTAAAAATAATAATAAATGCTTGGCCAAAAGTCAAAGAGATTTCATTCTTTTTGGAGCCTTAATTAAATAATTGATCATATTTGAAAGAAGATGAGTATGATTTCAAGATGTTAAGAATAAGACCTTCTTTAAAATAAGGATTTTCTCACTCATCAGAAAGAATATATGCATCCCTGTGTTCATAGCAGTCCAATTTACAATAGCTAAGACTTGGAAACAGCCTAAGTGTCCATCAGCAGATGAGTGGATTAAAAAAACACAAAAACTATGCTGCATTTACACAATGGAATATTATGCAACAATAAAAAAGAGAGAACTCTTGGCATTTGCTACAGCATGGATGGACCTGGAGAGTATTATGCTGAGTGAAATAAGCCAGGCAGATAAAGATAAGTATTATACAATCGCATTTCATGTGTGGAATCTAATGAACCAAATAAAGTGCTGATCAAAAATAGACCCAAAGTCATAAAAGCATGAACAGACTGTTGAAACTCAGAGGGAAGGCCGGGAAGGGTGAGTGGGAAGACATCAATCAATGAACTTATATTCATATATGCATAACTCGTGGACACAGACAATGGGGTGGTGAGGTCCTGGGAGTACTCAGGTTGCAGGCTCAATCTCCAGGGGTGGCTTGCAGGAGGCAGTACATCAATGTCGATGTTTCTCTCTCATTGATGTTTCTATCTCTCTCTCCCTCTCATTTCCTCTATCTCTAAAATCAATAAAAAGATATTTTTTAAAAAAACAAACTCTAGTTTAAAAATACTAGAACTCACTTGATTTTTTTAGTATGTCATATTCAGAAATGAGAACTGTTTTGTGCTATATATGTGAGTTAATTTTTAATGTAATTATACTTTCTTTCCCTTTGCTTATAAAATAAGAATGAATATCCCTCAGGCAAGGCATCTCAGTAACTTGATAGAAAAGTGAAGCAAGATGAATTTAAAATTTAGAGTAGTTTGAGAGTATACTGACAATTTAGAAGGGAAAAAAAGGATATCTATAGTCTGGCTAGTGTGGCTCACTGATTGAGCATAGACCTATAGACCAGGAGGTCATGGTTCAATTCCTAGTCAGGGCATATTCCTAGGTTGCAGGTCCAATCCCCAGTGTGGGGTGTTCAGGAGGCAGATGATCAATGATTCTCTCTCATCATTGATGTTTCTATCTCTCTCCCTTCCTCTCGGAAATAAAAAAAATATATATGTGTTAAAAAAGAGAATATATATAAAAATAATGTGAAAATTTAAGTTGACCATCACCACCTACCAACTTAATCATCTTTCCTGATTTGTATAAAGTCATAAGCAGTGTTATCAATTAGGATGTGTATTGGAATTACCTGGGGATTTTTAAAACAACAACAAAAAGCACAACAAACAAAAAACTAATGCTTAGCTATCACCACTAGAAATTCTAATTTAGGTTGGTGGTGTGTCATTTTCAAATATTATAAAGTTTACAATCTCTCCATATGATTCTAATTTATAGTACTCTGAAGAACCCCTTAACATACATGTAGTTTTACATACAACATATTATTTTACAAAATTTTCATAATATCATTTAATAGAGGAGTGAAATATACCAGGAAAATATTTGAAAAACGAGAATTCAATGTCAAAGCTGTCAAAGGCTAAAACCTATTTTTTATCTCTATGCCTCTTTTCCTCATCCTTAAAAATGCAAATTAATCAGTGAACTCTGCAATCCTCATATTAAAAATTGCATTCTATCTTAGGTTTTAGCTATTCATATCTTTATCTGATTTCTTAGTATACAAGATTATATGTAAGAACAGGCAAGGATTTTCATGGTTTCATTTTGTTTTGTTCTTTCATACCTTTAGCAGGTTGTGCACTTTGTTATAGTAATAATAATAAGGATAGAATACAAACATAAAATAAGAAATTGGGTGTGACATATTAAAGAGTGGAATGAAGTGTGAACGCCCTTAAAAGAGATGTGCATGTAAGAGATATAAAAGTTTGTACCCCACATGTAAAGACCAGATAGCAGAACACCTGGGACCCGCTGATAAGACACACTGAAGACACGCTGAAGATGTCTGCTTGAGCACATAAAAGAGAGCAAACTCCAAAGGAGATTAGAGCCACTTGTCTGCTCCTCCACAGACGGTCGCTCTCCGCTCCCCTTCCTGCATCCTGCCTGAACTCTGAGCTCTGCCGTGGACCCTGGGTCCGAACCTGAGCCACAAGCCGAGGCCTCTACAAGACGCCGAGCTGCAGCTGCAACGTCCAACGTCCAGTGTGTGTGTCTGTCAGCGTGGATCTCCGGGTGGCCTGCCGAGGTCTGGAAACCACCAGGACTCTGGTGAATACACCGCGTGTGATTCGTGCATTGCATGTCTGTCTCCTGTGTAATTTATGCTTGGCCAATATTTAATAAGTGCCTTGAGTCATCCGTATAAGTCCATTCTATTGGCAGAGGATACTCATGGCCACCTGTGCTTACGTCCTTAGATAAATTCTGGGACACACTTATACCACATGTAGTAGGTTATGAATAAATATTTGTTGAATTAATCTTTGGTAAATTCTCTGAAGTTCTTGTCATTAATGTTAATCCTGTACATTGTTATATGTGCTGTGTCAGTCACATTACAGTTCATCATGAACACTATTTCTTAATATTTTATACAACTGCTCCACTATGGCTGGCATATACATGTAACAAATAGATACAGTTTATGTGCAGATGTAGTTTATGGTGGGGATGGATGAATCCAAGGCATTTATTAGTTCATCACCAGCTCTCAATGTAATCAGTTTTGAAGACACTAATAACGGTGGGAAAGATCAAGTCAGTTGTAATTGGAAGATATTTTAAAAATTAAATTATTACAAGACACTGGCAGGAGGGGGGGTGAGGGCATCATATGCCTAGGGGTATGGGAGGCTGGGGGAGGACAATAGGGAAAAAGGAGACATATGTGTTATGATTTGTAATACATTAAACAATAAAAAATTATATTATTTTAAAACTATCATCCAGCCAGGCCAGCATGGTTCAGTGGTTTAGTGTCGACCTATGAACCAGGAGATCATGTTTCAATTCTCTGTCAGGGCACATGCCTGGATTGTGGGCTTGATCCCCTCTGTGCAGTGTGTAGGAGGCAGCCAAACCATGATTGTCTCTCATCATTGATGTTTCTCTCTTTCTCTCCTTCTCCCTTCCTCTCTGAAATATAAAGATATATTTTTAAAAATAAAAAAATAAAACATTGTCATCCAGTTAATGTATCTATAAAATTCCATAAATAATATTTAGTGAAATGATAAATATTAAATTATGAAAACTTTATCTGCTTTTGATAAACATGCATTTCTCATTACTAAATGATAAGTAACTATGGACTCACAGCATTTTAAAAAAATTCTAAATTTACATCTAGAGTATACAGAAATGAATAATCATATATATTGAGATAAAAAAGGAAATGCTCAGTAAATCAAAATATCAAAATATGTTCACAAACGAGAACAATTTATCAAGGAATCATTCCTTATGGTTTGAATTATTTAGATATTAATGTTGAATTTATTTCATTTCATGGTCAAATGAGAAAACTTTTGCATTTTATGCTGTTTGTCAGCTTTTTTCAGCCTTAGTACATTTTCTTTTTAATACACTATGAATTGATAAACACTGTTTTCTGATCATGCTAAATGTATGGAGTCATCAAAATAAATACCTTTTATTCATTTCGAGAGGCCTGGTACATGAATTTGTACATGGGTGGGACCCTCTGCCTGGCTGGTGATTGGGGCCGATTGGGGCCAGCTGGCCAGCTGAAGAAGGGACCCCAGGAGGTTGGCTGGCTGGCCACGGGAGATTGGCTGTGGAAACACACTGACCATCTGGCAGCCAAGGGGAGAGACTGCGGGAAGTTGGTCGGCCATGAGAAGTTGGCTGTGGGAGCACACTGACCACCAGGGGGCAGCTCCTGCATTGAGCACCTGCCCCCTGGTGGTCAGTGCGCACAGCATAGCGACTGGTTAACTGGTCATTTGATTCAAGATCACACAGTCATAACGGTCACTTACGCGCATATATATATATATGGCTTTCACAAAGCATATGCTCTCTGTGTATCTTGATTCTCTACTTTTCATACCTTCACTGTATTGTTTTAGTCTTTGAATTAATAGTATAGTCTTGAAACACACAGATAATTCTTATTCTTATCTTTCTATACCTATTGTTCTATTTTATTGCCTTCACTCATTACAGGGTAAAGTAGAAATGCTTAAGTTAATTGTAAATATACTAAAAGGTTATTATATCATATATAATACACTTCTGATGAAAATAAATTATTTTTTTGATATAATGTCTTTGTTTTTTAACATAATTTATATGCAAAATATCCATTTTCTTCACACAGGTTATACTGCAAACAGTCCTCCCTGCACAGTTGTGTATATGAATTTCATTTATTACAATTTAGTTAATTAATATTAGTCACTAACAATAGTTTAAATTCTATTCTTTATCTAAGTCTTTCCTCTTTATTCTAGTTTGCTAAATCATCATCATAATGACTGGATACTGAGTTCTAGCAAATACATTTTTTCCATCTTTGGGAAGATTATGTTTTTTTAATCTTTGTTCATAATTTTTTTGGCTTTTACCTTTTTCTTCTTCCTCTTCTAAAAGAGTACCTTTTAGCATTTCATATAATACTAGTTTGGAGTTGATGAACTCCTTTAGCTTTTTCTTCTCTGTGAAGCTCTTTATCTGCCCTTCAATTCTGAAGGACAGCTTTGCTGGATAGATTATTCTTGGTTGTAGGTTCTTGCTATTCATCACGTTGAATATTTCTTGCCACTCCCGTCTGGCATCGTTTCTGTTGAGAAATCAGCTGACAGTCGTATGGGTGCTCCCTTGTAGGTAATGAACTGTTTTTCTCTTGCTGCTTTTAATATTCTCTCTTTGTCTTTTGCTCTTGGTATTTAATTATGATATGTCTTGGTCTGGTCCTCTTTAGATTCCTTTTATATGGGGTTCTGTGTGCTTCCTGGACTTGTGAGTCTATTTCTTTCACCAGATGTGGGAAGTTTTCAGTCATTATTTCTTTAAGTAAGTTTTTAGCATCTTGCTCTCTCTCTTCTTCTGGCACCCCCACAATTCTGATGTTGGTACGCTTGAAGCTGTCCCAGAGGCTCCTTACATTATCTTCACATTTTTGGATTCTTTTCTCTTCTTGCTTTTCCAGTTGAATGTTTTCTGCTTCTTTATATTTCAAATTTTTGACTTGATTCTTGCCATCCTTTAGTCTGCTGTTAGGACTCTGTATAATATTTTTTATTTCAGTCAGTGTCTCTAGTATGTCCTTTTTCATCTCCTCTTGGCTCTCACTAAATTTATCCAACTTTTCTAGCATATTCTTGAAAAACCTTATAAGCATGGTTTTGAACTCTATATCCAGTCATTTTCTTTCCTCCATTTCTTTTGTTTGTGATCCCTTCCCTTGTCTCGGCATTTTCACTATGCCGGGGAAACTTCTGTGTTGAATTCAGCTTTATGATACCAGACTTGCAAAACCGAAGAAGTCTCTGTTGAGCTTGGGAGGGGTGGAGTCTCAGGGCTTAAGGGACCGCCTTGTCTTCCAGTCAGCCCCGCCCTCCACGGCCCCTGAGTCTCACGTGACTGGGTAATGGCTGGAGTGGTCCTTGTGCCCGAGCGCCCGCAGTGCCTCTAGACCGCTGCCCCTCTGGCTCCCCTGCACACCAGGACCACACAAGACTAGGTCCCTAGGGTTTCGCCCCAAACAGGGTCTTAGTGGAGTCATAAGTGGCACAGTTGGGAGTGTCTGTCTCCCGCCCACTCGCAAAAGCCAGCGGCACAATCAGCAATCTGTCCTGTGCGCAGCGCCGTGCGCGCCACCAGACCTTTGATCTTTTACGACTCCCCTAAATTTCCGTGCACATCTACCTGTTCACAGTCCAAACTCCCCCCGTATGAGTTTCGGCTGGATCTGGGGTTTAGTGTCGTAGGATAAGGGGTTCAATGCTGTTGGGAGTCTCCATTTCCCTCCCGTCAGAGAAAGCCAGCCAGGTACTCGGGCACCCGCTCTCTCAGCACGCGTGTGTCTCCGTACCTCAGCTTTTTGCAGCTCCTCTGGGTCTCTGTGAGCCCCTCTCTTTCCCTCTAGGTGTAGAATTTCCACTCCGCCAGCTTTCCTGTGGTTCTGGATGATGTCCGTTCTGTCTTTTAGTTGTAGTTTTGAAATTGTTGTGCGAGGCAGCAGTGTAGGTGTTTACCTATGCCACCATCTTGGATTCTCTGTTTTTTTTTTAATCTTTAATGATGTACATTTTATTGATTGATATTTAAATGTTAAATCAGGTTTGCTTGCTTGGAATAAATTTAGTTTCTTGATGATATTATTTTTGTTTGTACATCACTGAATTTGGATCATTAATACTTGCAAGTTGTCATGTGTTTTCATGAATACAATTAGATTTTACTACATTTTTCTTGGACTATTATTTTTGTTATAGAGAATATATTATTTTCATAAAAGAAGCATGGAGTTGTTTCTTTTTCATTATTTTATATAATGCATGGGAAATTATATTATTCCATATAATATGGCTCAAATACCCATTATTACCTTTTTGTTTGAATCTGGGATCTATAGTGATGACACTTGTTTTATTCCCAGTACTATTAACGTGCACTTTCTTTCTTTTGTAATTCTCAAGCATGCTAGAAGATCATGCATTTTATTAAACTTTTGAAGTAATAATTTTAAATTTTGCTCTTTACCTTATTGTATTTTAATGAGCACTTTATTAATTTCTGTTTTATACTTTTACTAGAGGCTCAGTGCACAAAATTCGTGTGCAGGGAGGGGGATTGTGTCCCTCAGCCCAGCCTGCATCCTCTCCAATCTGGGACCCCTCAAGGGATGTCTGACTGACCGTTTAGGATCGGGCCTAAATGGGCAGTCGAACATCCCTCTCACAAACCACGCCTGCTGCCTCCCAACTGCTCACCTGCCTGCCTTCCTGATCGCCCCTAACCACTCTCCTGCCAGCCTTATTGATGCCTAACTGCTCCCCTGCCAGCCTGTTTGCCCCTCACTGCCCTCCCCTGCAGTCCTGGTCACCCCTAACTGCCCTCCTGTGCAGGCCTGGTTCCCCCAAGTGCTCTCACCTGCAGGCCTGGGTCCTCCTATCTGTCCTTCGCTGCAGGCCTGGTAGCCTCCAACTTCCCTCTTCTGTCAGCCTGGTTACCCCTTCCCTCCCCTGCTGGCCTGATTGCCCACAACTGCATTCCCTTGCAGGTCTTATCCCTCCCAACTACCCTCCCCTGCTGGCCAACTTGTGGAGGCCATCTTGTGTCCACATGAGGCAGCCATCTTGTATGTTGAAGTGATAGTCAGTTTGCATATTATTCTTTTATTGGATAGGATAGAGGCCTGGTGCATGGGTGTGGACCAGCTGGTTTGCCCTGAAGGGGTGTCTTGAACCAGGGTGGGGGTTCCCTTGGGGCATGGGGCAGCCTGGGTGAGGGGCCTGTGGTGGTTTGCAGGCTGGCCACACCCCCCAGTGACCCAAGTGGAGGCCCTGGTATCTGGGATTTATTTATCTTCTATAATTGAAATTTTGCAGCCTTTACTGGAAGGCGTAGGCCGGCCAGGATGTGCTGAAAGCTTAGCTTCCTCCATTCCTGGGGAAACCTAAGCCTCTTTTTCGCTCTGTGCTACAGCCATATTGATTGGGTTTAATTTGCATACTTGCTTCTGATTGGTCAAAGGGCGTGGCTTGTGGGTGTAGCAGTTATGGTTAATTTGCATGTTGCTCTTTTATTGATGGGATTTTCTATCCATCACTTACATAGGATTAATATGTATATTTTCCTATCTTTTTGAAGTAGATACTTAAATAATCAGTTTCAGCTGTTCTTTTAATGACATCATTTAAGTTTAAAAAGAATTATTTCCAAGTATAGCATTACTTGCATGTTGGAAGCTTTAAAATGTAAAATGTATGGTATTAAATATAAAACGTTTTTAAATTTCAATTATAATTTTTGTTTTGACCCAGTAACAATTTTAAAATGCATCGCTTAATTTCCAAGATCTCAGCATTTCCTAGTATTTTATCACTAGAGGCCTAATACATGAAATTCATGCAAGAGTAGGCCTTTGAAGCCACAGTGGCAGCCTCAATCCCTCCCTTACAGCCTCAGTGGCTGCCTCGATCCCTTTCTCACAGCCATTGTGGCTGCCTTGATCCCTTTCTCACAGCCATTGTGGCTGCCTTGATCCCTTGCAGCAGCAGCAGCTGCTTCAATTCCACAGCTGCAGCCCGAGGTTTGTCCAGAAGGTCATCCAGGAGGACATCCAAGCAGTCGTTCTGCTGTTTGGCGTTTCAGTCGTTTGGCATATTACGCTATTATTATTACAGATTATTCATTTCATACTTATTTCTAGTCAGATTAGAAAATAGCATTTAAGTAACTATTTAAACTTTTGAAAATTATTGAGGTTTATAACATGGCCCAGAGTATGAACACTTTTGGTAAACATGCACACTTTAAAGTTTTAATTGTATGCATATGTATGTACATATTTACATATATAGTTAAATTGCTAGGAATATTTAGTCAAATTATCTATGAACTTACTTTTTCTTTGCTTATTTAAAAAATATGTTTTTGTTGATTTTAGAGAGAGGAGAAGGGAGAGGAAAAGAGATACAGAAACATTGAGAGAGAAATATCAATCACAGAGATCAGCAGCCTCCTACATACCCCATACTGGGAATCGAGCCCAAAACCTGGGCATGTGCCCTAAGGGAATTCAACCAGTGATCTTTTGGCTCACAGGTTGATGCTCAACCACTGAACCACCCCTGCTGGGTTTTCTCTGCTTATTGTATCAGATACTGAGAAGGGCACTGAAAGTTTTCTGCCATGATTTGGAGTATATGTGTTTTAATTACTTTTTAGTTCTATGAATTTGTATTATATGGTTTGAAGTTGTGTTACTAGGGAATACAAATTTAGAATTATTATTTGGTGGAATAATTCAATGTTATGATGTTTTGTTTTGTTTTTACTGTAATACTTCTTCATATGTTTCCTTTGACATTTGTAAAACTAAGACATCCCGTGAGGGCTCCTGGATTGTGAGAGGACACAGACCGGGCTGAGGGATCTTATCCCATGTGCACAAATTTTCATGGACCGGGCCTCTAGTAATCTACATAATCATATGTGTCTCTTGAGCATATCATGAACAGTATTTAAAATTCTGAATCTGTAAATGTGTGTTACTACTACTCATGTAGATGAAAGTAGATAAAAATATTTAAATTATTTTTTATTTAATTTTCTTTCTCTTTTTTTACATTCTAATTGTGTTTTGTTATTATTTGCTTCATCTTAAATATTTTCTCCTGACCTTACTTCCAGTTATTAGTCCTGTTTTTCATTGTACCCAATTTAATACTAATTTCATATTCTGAGATTTGAGTTTTATTCATTGCACTTTCAAATTATATTATTTTTATACAGTCTTATTTATTCTAATTCCCTAGTACACTTTATATTTTAACATTAGTTTTCTTGAAAATATCAATTAGCTATTTTATGGATAACTGATACATGTGAGCCACTTGGGATTTATTCACATTTCCTATTGTTTACCTTTTCTTTATTTCTTGATATTTGTGTTGGGTTTTGGTTGAATTATGGGCACTTTATAAAAATAATATTCTAGAAGTTTTGAATGTTATAATGTTTCTTCAGAGAAAACTCACTTTACTCACTTGTAGTTAGATAGAGTAAGGGCAGATTAATGGATAACTCAACTCACTTGAGATGAAGTGAATATTTCTGCAATGCTCTTTCTACCTCCAATGCAATCTGATATATTTTTTTTGTACTTATAATGTCCCATCTGGGATTCCATAGGTACTTATCAGAGAATCACCATGTTAGCATGTCCTAAAATGTAATATTTAATTTCTTGTGAACAAGGGACTTTGAAGAACACCATTGTGTCTTGCTATATCTTGCTTTGCTTCTTATTATTATGCTTCATTCATATAAATAAATTTATTTTCTAGGAGAAAAACAAACAATAGGATGGGCTTAACTGCCAGTCACCAAAAAATGGTATTCCCAAATTTCTGGCTTCTTTGAAAATCCAAAATTCCAATATTTTATTTTATTTTTATCCATCATATATGACCTTTTATCTGGGGTTTTCCACCTGGAACCTATACATCTTTATATTAAGATTTGGCAAATCCTATGAATACAACATTCCTGAAGGACATAAGCATTCTTTTGTCTTAAAATATACTTATAATTTATCTAGCTTTCTTTGTTATCCATGGGAAAACTCCTGCCAGGAAGAAAGTTCTAAACACATGTTTTAAATGTTATTTGGGTCAAATAAATTGAAAGTTGAACTGTGCTTTTGGAATTAGTAATAGAGGAATTTTAAGTGACTAGCAAGTATCATTTTAATGGTACCACAGCATACTATGAAACAAGCAGCCAATAAGTGTGGAGATAGCATGTGCAAAAATGTTTTGAGATGTTTAGGTGAAAAGAAATGTCTGGGGAACATGAGGGACATAAGAGGCCAGAGTTTTGGTCAAACTGCACATTCTGGTGTTAAAATCACTTGGTACAGACCAGGTGTGATATCTTCAGTAACTTAAGATGTCAGAAATTAAGAGAGTAAGAGGATGGTGTGCCAGATGATATTACCTCAACTTTCAATGGTTTCACATGAAGGTGGACAAATAATGATCTGTATGTGGCTCGGTGATCTGACAAAAAGGGCACTGATCTAATCTTCAGCCTGTAATATATGGTTTGTGAGAGAAAAAACAATTTCCATTTGTAAAGAATATAAGGAAACAAACATCTTCAGGAGTTTTTTCTTCATGTGTTGTAATCAAATATATTGGATACAGAAATTCAATTGAAAATAGCATTTCAGAATAGTGTTATGAAGTCCAAAATCTCATGATAAATATATGAAATTTGTCAATGTTATTTGTTTGATGTCTAAATTTCCTCATGAATAAATGGAGACAATATTAGTACTAAACTTCTTAGTTGTAAAGTATCAATATACAATGAGTGGTCAGATTATTATGATCTCTACACGCATAATAATCTGTCCACTCAGAGTGTGTGTGTGTGTGTGTGTGTGTGTTAGAGGGCTGGTGCATGAATTCATGCTTGGGTGGGGTCTGGCCAGCCTAGCCAGGAGGAGGGGACATGGGTAGTTGGATAGCATGCCTGCTGGTCGAATTCCTGATCTAGGGGACAATTTTCATATTAGCCTTTTATTACATAGGATATACACTCAGTGGCCAGATTATTATGTGTTTAGAGATCATAATCTGGCTACTCAGTGTAGTGTTAGGGACCATTAAAATGTCATATTAGATTTTATATATAATAAGTGTTATATACTTGTTACCTATTACTGAATGCATTTGGGACATTTAACAAATTATCAAGAAACACATGGTGACTGGAAAGAAGTGTCTCTTTACCAGAAAGACAACATTATTTCCTGCAATGAGTATGAGAAGCGATGCATTCCAAAGAACTTAGAAACTATTTTCTTTTTCTCTTATCAGTTAAAAGTTTGGAAACAAGTTGAAACAAGCATTATTTGGATATGAATGTACAATTCTTAACTAGTAGTAAGAAATATCACATATGATACAGAATTAAAACAAAAGTGGTAGTATTAATGGAAAATTAATTAAGATTATGGCAAGACAATGAGAGATAGGGTTTCAACATATGAATTTTGGGGAAACACACTCTTTTAGTCCATAACTGAATGGGAATACCAAATTTAAGAAGAAATGTTCTTGTGAAGCATTCATTGCAGGGTTTGACTAATTACCTATCAAGAAAAACAATGCACAGAGGTAATAATAGCAATAACTTCACCAAGTAATGATCATCAATTCTCATAAAAAATAAAATGGCAAACAAATGAATTTATACAAACTGAATAATTAAAATCCCCCTGGATGTGTGAATACTACATTTACATATCTGGAGTCCTTTAGAAGAATATGTACACTTAAGTAATAAAAGATTATGTCTGGAAGTTACTTCACATTAAAAGCTTCTGTATTAGTCAATGAAAATAATTGTATTCTCCCCCTCAAATGACTTTGCCAAATAATTAAGTGACCTTGTGTGACTTTGCATTACATCCTGTGCCTCAGAGACAATGGAAGCCTGAGAGAGCAGATGGCATAAACATATCAGCTGTTAACCAGGCATATCCCTGTCTCACCTGGACTGTTCCCCTCCTCCACCATGCAATACTCTCTGGTATCGAGCTTGGCTGTCACACATCTCGCTTTGAGTGTTTTCTCCACTTCTCATAACAACAGTACATGTGTAAAATGGTTTCGTGGTTAGAAGTTTACTTCTGCAAATGATATTCAATAGTTTTCTAAAAAAGCAGGTACTTTGGGGACAATAAAATAACATTAGCAAACTCAAATAGTGTATGTGTAATTGCATGTGTGTAAAATTTCTAAGGATTAACATTAGGTATTTACTCTATCAGAACATAGCTACAAACATAATGTGACATTATAATACAATCACAGAAAAGACCCAAACTATTTTAATTTAATCACCTTTTTTTTCTTGTTCTTACCTGCAAGAATTTTTCAGAAGTAATATAAAGTATTGTAGAGTTTGTGAGATTAAATTTAAAATGATATGATATACAAGCTAGAAAGAAAAGAGCTAACTAGCTGCCACCACTGAACACAAGAAAGCAATGATATATTGTCTAAGTTTTTGGAAAGGGATAATATTCTCTATAAGAAAAATATACATAAAAATTGGTTATTAGTTTTGGTTTATCAATTAAGTAGTCCATGATGTCAAAATAAAATGGATCTCTCACCAAAGTTCAATAGGTTTATTCAAAAAGTATTCATTGGGTAGACTCTAAATGCTTGAGATAGACACTAGAGATACAATAATAAGAGAAACCACAGCCCCAGAATGAAGAGCAAGAAAAGATCCTAATTAGAGAAAAAACGTAATTATAATTCTTATACATCCTTAAAAAGAGAAGTGTTGGAAGTAATATAATCCTAGGAATAGATACTTGACCTAGTTGAATGGTCAAAGACAGATTATTTTTGTAAGAGACATATAAAATGAAAGTTAAAAGAATAGAAAGAATAATCAATAAAAAATATGATGAGTGAGTGCTTTCCAGGTAAATAGGACAGTATGTGTGAGGGTCATATGTGAGGGTCATGAGTGTTCACTATGAAAAAGTGTAAACAATTTTTGGTTATGGTACAGATAGGAACTCAGCATAAGGCTTCAACAGAAAACTGGAGTCAAATATGGTAAGAAAATGTAGAAAAAGTAAAGTTTACTCTAAGAACAGGAGAGAATTGAAAATATTTTAGATAAAAGAATGACATGCATAGATGTTTGTTTCTATCTCTCCCTTCTTCTCTGAAATCAATAAAAAATAAATTACAAAAAAGTAAATGTATGGAGAAATACACTAGACTAACAGAGAGCAAGAATATCTATATTAAGATAGAGAAAGAAGACTTCAGAACAAGGAAAGTTATCAAGTATAAAGAGGGGAAATACATAATGATACATGGTCAAATTTTCAAGAATTCCAAACAGTCATTAACATAAACATACCTAACAACTGAGCATTAAAGCAGTTAAAGAGGAATACATAGGAAGTATAATCTAGGACATTTCCCTTAGCAATATTTTTTTTCTGACTTTCTTTGGGCAGGGGTAACAAAAAAATAAAAATAAACAAATGAAACTAACTTAAACTAAAAAGTTTTTTTGCACAGCAAAGAAAACCATCAACATAATGAAAAGGCAAGCTAGTAAATGTAAGAAGATATTCTCCAGATACATATAAGGGTATAATTATCCAAAATTTATAAAGAATTCAGACAACTCAATACCAAAACAAACAATCCAATTAAAAAGTGGGTGGAAGACCTGAATAGATACTTCTCTAAAGAGAACATACAGACAGCCAATAGCCATATGAAATAATGTTCAACATCACCAATCATCAGAAAAATGCCAATTAAAAGCACAGTGAGATACAACTCACACCTGTCAGAAAATCTTTAACCAACAAATTAATATACAACATGTACTGGCTAGCAGGTAGAGAAAAGGGAACCCTCATGCACAAAATACAAGAAGCAAATATCTGTACACAAATTCTCACATCATTTTATCTGCAATAATAAAAAATAAAACAACATAAAATGTCCATCAGTCTGCTATATTTGGTCAAACATTTAAGTAACTAACCCCTAATGCCCTGGTAGGGTCAGACCTAATGATTTCGTGGGCCTTATACAGACGTTCCCCAATCCTATTGAAAGGGTTAGGCTGAGACCGGTTTGGCTCAGTGGATAGAGCGTCGGCTTGCGGACTGAAAGGTCCCAGGTTCGATTCCGGTTGGGGGCATGTACCTTGCTTGTGGGCACATCTCCACAGTAGGGCGTGCAGGAGGCAGCTGATCGATGTTTCTCTCTTATCAATGTTTCTGACTTTCTATCTCTCTCCCTTCCTCTCTGTAAAAAATCAATAAAATATATTTAAAAAAAAAGAAAGGGTTAGCTAGCTAGCTTAAATAGAAAGGTTTAGGGAGAGAGGAGGGTTCATAGGAGAGGAAAACATAGATGAAAACTTGAAGATGCCAGGGCGTTTATCTTGTACATAGGATAGAGAAATGCCATAGACAGAAATATTTCCGACCTGAGTAATTAAAACATCCATAAACCAAGGATGGTTATCTCTAGCCTGGGTAGCTGGGAGATAGAAGTTAACTTCAAGCAGCAAGATAAGGGGGAGAGAAAAAGGAGGGCACCATGTGGGCTTTGAGCTTTAAAACTAATTCTATGTAGCAGAATGGCCAATGAGGAAAATATGGGCGTCCCAAATTAAGAAAGGGACCAACAAGAAAGGGTCAGGGTTCAAACAAAGAACTGCAGTATATATAAACTGGAGGCCAAGGGGCATGAGATATTTTTTTAAACATTGATTTTCCCATTAGAGAGACAGCAGGCTTTTCCCATTTGGGGGGAGGGGACATCCCCAGAGAGACCCCTTTGGGAATACCCTTGCCCAGATGGAGTTTGTATCTGCTTCCAATAAACTTCCATATATTTTTTTTATTTTTTTATTACACAAATGCTTTTTTGCCCATGAGTTTATTCTTCAAACTTCATGAGGACAAGAACCCACGGGAAGAAAAGCCTGCACCCAGAACCCCCACATTTCACTACTCTATAAAAATAAAATACTATATGGAAACAACCACAAACATGAAATGTGTTGTTTACTTTAATGGGTACTTTGTTTAGGTGCTGCCATAAATATCTTCTTTGTTTGAAAGTGTAATTTCACTCGTGGAATATGAAGCACACTAGCAACATATATTATGTATTCAAAGAAATACAAGCATGATTAAGTATAAGTGAGAATAGACATTAAGAATTTGGATACTGATTTAAACTTGTAGTGTACAATAGTCTATTACTATTCATTAAAGTATGATAGAAATGTAAAAAGATGCCTAATTAGACAGTTTTAAGGAAAGGTAGAATGAGGATATATTTTCTAAGGAATATAGTTATACATAGATTAAGATTTTACTATTAAAATCCATTTTTTATACTTAGCTACCATTATCTGTGACTATGAACTACCATTCAATAAATACTCTGATTTACACAAAGATCTCGATATTACTAACAGGAAATTTTTGCTAACTAGTTCTGTTTTATAAATGAAGACTAAAGTGCATGCTGTTCTGATCCCTGCTGTTTTATGATTTTTATAACTATACTTGTGCATAAAGATTTAAAAGAATTATTTAATTGTATGATAACTAGTATCATAAAAATTTTCTTGATAAAACTTTATTGCATTCTAGTCATATTTAATATTTTAAAGTATAACCCCAATAACAAGTAGGATTAAAAATGTTTTGATATGTGAAAGCAAACAAATATTATTTGATTTTCTATTTAAACAAATAGTCTTAATATTTTCCTTAAAATAACTTCCTGAATATTATAATTAAATGGCAGAACCTTCTACTATATCTATTTCTTAATTACTAACTATAATAACTGAATGAAAACATCTGTAAGATAAACTGATTTTGTTTATTACCTCTATTTTTATTGATACTATTATTTGTAATAGCAATGCTATTTTATATTAGGCATCCTATCTAAGAAAGAGGTGGTATGCAAATTGACCATCACTCCAACACTAGCTGGCTGCCCTCATGTGGACACAAGATGGCCACCACAAGATGGCCAGCAGGGAAGGGCAGTAGATGGAAACCAGATTTGCAAGGGAAGGCAGTTAGGTGGGACCAGGTCTGCAGGAGAGGGCAGTTAAGGGTGACCAGGCCTGCAGGGGAGGGCAGTTGGGGGGACCATGCCTGTAGGAGAGGGCAGTTGGGGGGGACCAAACCTGCAGGAGAGGGCAGTTAGGGGTGACCAGGCCTGGAAGGGAGGGCAGTTAGGGGTGACCAGGCCAACAGGTGAGGGAAGTTAGGGATGACCAGGTTGGCAGGAGCAGGCAGTCAGGGGTGACCAGGAAGGTAGGGGAGGGCAGTTAGGGGTGACCAGGTTGGCAAGGGAGGGCAGTTAGGGATGATCAGGTTGGCAAGGGAGGGAAGATAGGGGTAACCAGGCCTGCAGGGGAGGACAGTTAGGGGTGACAAGGTTGACAAGGGAGGGAAGTTAATGGTGACCAGGCTGGCAGGAGAGGGCACTTAGGAGTGACTAGGCTGGCAGGGGAGTGGTGAAGGGGTGATCTGGCTGGTAGTCAGAAGCAGTTAGAGGAAATCAGGCAGGCAGGCAAGCAGTTGGGAGCCAGCAGTCCTGGATTGTGAGAAGAATGTCTGATTGTCCATTTAGGCCCAATCCCTCAAGGGGTTCTAGATTGGAGATCATACAGGTTGGGCTGAGGGACATCCCCCGCTCCCTGCATGAATTTCATGCACTGGGCCTCTAGTATTAAGAATAACTGTATAGGTAGGTATGTTAAGTATTAAGTAATTCAATTAGCTGATTTATCCAAGGACATACCATGACAAAACTTACTTCAAAGAAGCATGTATCCTGAATTAAGAATGCCTTTGTGTTGATCAAAGTTCAGCATGCTTGGCATGAATATGCAGGATAATATTTTCATACGTTGGAGGATCAATAGAAAGCTTTCATATAAAGAATTACATTATACTAGAGGTCTGATGCATGAAAACCATGCCAGGGTAGGCCTTTGTAGCCCTGGCTGCCTTGGGCCCTCACAGCTGCGGCTGCCTTGTAACCCCACAACCTTGTCTCCCACCCACTAGTCATTCTGTAATATTGTTCTGCTCTCTGGTCTAATTGGCATATTAGCTCTTTATTATATAGGAAGGCCTAAATATGACATCTGCATTAATATTATGTTTATGCTACTAAAAACTTATGTGTTAAAAACAAAATAACACAGTATCCCTCATATTGACTTTTGATATTGTGTTTTGTCATTGCATATAAAATTAATAAGAGAAAGAAAAATAACCCAGTAGAAAAATTATCAATGTCAAAGGGATCAGGCTATTTACTGAAAAATACATTATATGTTTTAATGTTTGTCTAATGTATGCCTTAATAAAGTGATTACATATTTAAGCCACATATAATACTAATTTTAAACTATCATACTTAAAAATATCCTTTACTAATTAGCTAGCATAAAGAGATAATTTGCAAACAGTCACCCATTTATATTACTGATGGGAATTAATGTTTGTTTAATCAATTAAGTAGATGAATTTTACATTGTCTATCAAAATTGGTAGTGCTTATTCTTATGAGAAATGTAATTTCTGGAGATTTATCTTTTAGGCAAATAAAGGCAAGGCTATTTATATTGGCAAATAAATTATGGTACATTTATAAAGAAATGACTAAATATGTACCAATCTCAGAACACAATGTGTAATGCATTTTAATACAGAATAAATAATCTTGATTAACACATTATACTCTTAATTCAAGACACTTTCTTATATTTATAAAGATACGCATTTTTATTTTATAATAAGATGACCTTGATATATAATTATGAACTAACATAGAATATTTTTTTAATTTTTCAATATGTTTTTATTGATTTTTAGAGAGAAAGGTAGAGAGAGGGAGAGAAAGACAGTGATGTGAGAAACATCAACTGTCTGCCTCATGCACTGGGGATTGAGCCTGGAATCTGGGCATATGCCCTGACCAAGAATTGAACTGGTGACCTTTTGATGCATAGATGACACATCTGATTGAACTACACAGGCCAGGGCTAGAAGGATTTTTTAAAAGATACTATTATGTAAAAAAGAAAAGGATGCTTACATGATGCAGACTACTCTGCATGTTTTCATGTAAAACAAGAGTTTGTATACATACCTGTATATTTATAAAATATTTTGGAATATGCATAAAATACCTTTTCATTATTTTGAAATGTTTTAAATTTAATTAAAATTTATAAAGAAAATTGTATGAAAATCAGGAAGAACTCAATGAATTACTGTAAAATAAACACCTCTGTACTCACCCACATCACAAAACAGATGTTATCAAACCAAACAACCTTGGTGCCTATTTTCATAATTACTCTCAGCTTTCTCCCAGGATAAAATCATTTTTTGAAGTTAATATAAGAAAACAATACTGTGGAAAATGATACATTACCTAGGTAAATTACAAAAAAACAACAGATTTCTTATCAAAAGCTTTATCAGACAAAGGACAAAGGAGTAGCATGTTAGATGTGCCTGCTTTGAATAAAATATATTGAAATAGATGTAATAAGTATGATTATGTATTGGTTATTATGGGCATTTTTCTTTTCAGGTTCATATAATATGGTAGATTCATGCTTGGAAAAAATTTACTTTTTATTTATTTTTTTAAAATTGTCTCAATGTAATAGAAACTGCATCAAATGTTCACAATAATTAAATAAATAAATTTAACTGAAAGTCTGGTTTCAAAAGAACTACTTCATGATAGAAAACCGCAAATTAGAGAAAAAAAACCCACAATATTATTTATTTCATTATAACTCAGATCTAAAATTAAACCAATTCAAAATCTAGTCACATTCTCTTTGTTATCTAGAATTGAATTTACTGAGTAGAATACAGATAAATTGGGTCATATTATTTTATATTGGAAAGGAATAAAAGGCATACTTTAATCTGTCTAAAATAATATTTGAAAGTTTTAATTCTTATTTTCTAATTATTTAAGATTATGGATTTTTTTTGGAAATGTATTTTTTAAGCACTTAAGATGACATGAAATTAAACAAAATTTTTTAAAAGTAAACATTGAAATGAAATTGTATTTATGTTAATATAAGAATGCCTTAAACTTAGGCTTACATAGTATTTGCTTTGGCTTTGTTTTCTTTTATCCTTTAGTCTTAATAGTTGGCATCCATGCTAGATAATATCTTTAGTTTATTATATACCATCCACAATGGGGTAAATATTACTCCTCCATTTGTTAATTTGATTTATTTAATAATTGTTGGGTTTCTAATATGTTTTGCACTATGTTAGTGATTCAAGATAAACAAATAAATAGTCCACGTGTTCAGAGAATGAGAAAAACAGATTCTGTTCTTCAGAGAAACAGACTATAAAATAGATTTAACATAATTTATTGCCACATATATTAGAGCACATATAACATATATTATATATTACATATATATGTACATTACATATATTCTAGTGTGAGTGTGTGTGTGTGTGTGTGTATGTGTATGGTCAACATAACTTATTGGATCATGTATTATGGAGACTGAGAAATCCCACAACTGAGGTCTGCAAGCTGGAGACCCAGGAAAGCTAGTGGTACAGTTCAAAGGTCTGGGAACTAGAGTCATTGGTGGAGACACCAGCCTCCCACAAAAGGCAACAGAATCAGGAGTAATGAGTGCAGAAGATGTTCCGGCCAACAGTCAACAGAGAACAAACTCAATCTTCCTCTCTCTGCATTTTTCTTTTCAGGATCTCAAAGTATTGAATGATGAACAACCACTTTGGAGAAGGCCATCTGCTTTACTCAGCCCACTAATTCAAATGCTAATCTTTTCTTGAACATTCTCACAGACATACCCAGAATAATAATTAGCCATCTAGGTGTACTGTGACAGATAGTTGACATATAAAATTAATCATAAAAAATCAAGTATCACAGAACTAAATATATATAATTTGTTAATTTCAGTGACAGATTGCCACAAAATATCATCAAAGTAAAATCCTGCACTTGGCCAATTTTGATGTTATGTATTCTTTTTTTTATTTAGTTCAAAATATTAATTACTTTTGAGACTTCTTTGATCCATGCATTATTTAAAAGTGTGGTATTTAAGTTTCACATATTTGGGAATATTTCAGATTCCTTTTTGAATTTTTATTTTAATTTCACAGTGGTCTGAGAATAAATTTTGTAAGATATTTTTTGTTGTTGTTCTTGTTAGGACATTTTTCCCATTAATTTTTAGAAATAGTGAAAGGGAAAGGGAGAGATAAGGAGAGAGATACATTGATTGGTTGTCTCTTACATATGCCCAGACTTGGGCCTGGGATCAAACCTGCAACCCAGATACATGGCCCTAACTGGAAATGGAACCTGTAATGAAGGTATGTACTCTGACCAGAAATTGAACCTGCAACCTTTCAGTGTATTGGATGACACTACAACCAACTTAGCAATACCAAGCAGATCTCAATTTGGATTTTGATGAGTCAATGTGTTAATTTATAAAATAATAAAATAACACTCCATATTATATTAGCTTCTCATAGTTTATATTTAATGTAAATATAAACATAAATGCATATAAATAAATGAAATGAATATACATAACAATAAAATGCACTTCTATTGCTCAAAGCTATTAGTGCAGTAAGTATTCAGTAAATATCATTGCCATCGTTTTTTTAATTTAATAAATCTTTATTGTTCAAATTATTACAATTGTTCCTCCTTTTTTCCCCCATAGCTTCCCTCCACCCAGCTCCCACCACTCCCCCTGCCCTTACCTCCATACCACTGTTCTCATCCATAGGTGTATGATTTTTGTCCAGTCTCTCCCTGCACCTGCCTCACCACTTTCCCCTGAAAATTGTCATTTCACTCCCTTTTTATGCCCATGATTCTATTATATACACCAGTTTATTCTGTTCATCAGATTTTTTATTCACTTGATTTTTAGATTCATTTGTTGATAGATATGTATTTGTTGTTCATAATTTTTATCTTTACCTTTTTCTTCGTTTTCTTCTTAAAAGAGTACCTTTCAGCATTTCATATAATACTGGTTTGGTGTTGATAAACTCCTTTACTTATTTCTTATCTGTGAAGCTCTTTATCTGTCCTTCAATTCTGAATGATAGTTTTGCTGGGTAGAGTAAAATTGGCTGTAGGTTCTTGCTATTCATCACTTGGAATATTTCTTGCCACTGCCATCTGACCTGCATCGTTTCTGTTGAGAAATCAGCTGACAGTCGTATGGGTGCTCCCTTGTAGGAGCATTAACTGTTTTTCTCTTGCTGCTTTTAATATTCTCTCTTTGTCTTTTGCTCTTGGTATTTTAATTATTATGTGTCTTGGTGTGGTCCTCTTTGGATTCCTTTTTTTGGGGTTCTGTGTGCTTCCTGGACTCATAAGTCTATTTCTTTCACCAGGTGGGGGAAGTTTTCAGTTATTATTTCTTCAAATAGGTTTTCAGTATCTTGCTCTCTCTCTTCTTCTGGCACCCCCATAATTCAGATGTTGGTATGCTTGAAGTTGTCCCACAGGCTCCTAACACTATCTTCCCATTTTTGGATTCCATTTTCTTTTTGCTTTTCCAGTTGAGTGTTTTCTGCTTCTTTGTATTTCAAATCTTTGATTTGATTCTTGCATTCCGCTAGTCTGCTGTTAGGTTTCTGTATAATATTTTTTATTTCAGTCAGTGTATGTTTAATTTCTAATTGGTCCTTTTTCATCTCCTCTTGGGTCTCGCTAAATTTATCCATCTTTTCTAGGAAATTCTTGAAAAACCTTATAACCGTGGTTTTGAACTCTATATTCAGTCGTTTGTTTTCCTCCATTTCTTTCATTTGTGATCTGTTCCTTTTTCTCTGCATTTTCACTGCTTCCCTGAGTTGGTAGAGTAGCTTTGTGTGCTAGGTGTCCAATATGGTCCAGTAGCTCCGCCTCCCCAGTTACCCGTGGTGGACTCTTGTTGCACCTCTTTGTGGACTGTGTGTACAACCTTGTTATAGTTAAGTCTTGATTGTTTTTGGTATCACTAGGGGGAATTGACCTCCAAGCCAATTGGTTGTGAGGACCAGCTGTGTCTGTGCCGGGACAACTTCTATGCTAGCGACACCCTTATGAGACAAAACTTGCAAAACTGCAAAAGCCTCTGTGTTCGGTTTGGATGGGGGCAGAGTCTCAGGGCTGAACAGACAGCCTTGGTTTCCTGTCAGTCCTGCCCTATGCGGCTCCTAGGTCTCAGTGTCCTTTGGTAATCACTGCTCTCTGTACATTCATGCTCGTGTGCCCCCATACCTCTGCCTTTCCGGCTCCCCTGAGTTTCAGTGTGCTCTGGGCACCTGTATGAGTCTGGGTCCCCATGGTCTGACCTGAAACTGGGGTTCAGTGCAGTTGGAAGTGGATTTCACCGCAGTTGGGAGGTTCTGTCTTCCTCCCGCTAAAGAAAGCCCAGGACACAATCAGTAGTCAGTCCTATGTGTGGGCACTCACACTCACGCACCTCTGGACCTCTCTGCCTTTCGCAGTTCCCCAAAGTTTCTGTGCACTCCTCTCTTTTCACTACTGTCCAGATTCCCCCCATATGAGTTTCACCCAGAACTGGGGTCAATGCAGTCAGAACTGGGGTTCATTGCAGTTGTTAGTTTCCGTCTCCCTCTCCTTAGAAAAAGCCAGCCAGGCACTCCACTGCCTGTCCTCTCTACACATTTGTCTCCGTACTTCAGCTGTTTGCAGCTCCTCTGAGTCTCTGTGAGTCCCTCTCTTTCCTTCTAGTTGTAGAATTTCCACTCAGCCAGCTTTCATGTGATTATGGGTGATGTCCATTCTGTCTTTTAGCTGTAGTTTTGAAATTGTTGTGCGAGGCAGCAGTTTAGATGTTCACCTATGTCATCATCTTGGTTTCTCCTGATCATCATTTTTATTGGAACGGCTAACTGCTTACTGCTTGGCATATAAAGTGGAGTAAAAGGAATTCAATGGGAGTTAGGCAATGTTTCAATAATTGGATTCTAGGTAAACTTTTAATTATACTAAGAACATTTACCATGAGATCTAGCCTTTAAAATTGTTTATGTGTACAATAAAGTATTATTACCTATTGTATGATGTTGTGCAACAATTGAAACTTTATACCCATTGAATAAAAACTCAATCTATAATTTAATTCTACAGCCACTGGATTTTGCTTGGGTGAATGGCAATTTCTACACTCATGTGTGTGTTTGTGTGTGTGTGTGTGTGTGTGTGTGTGCGCACACGCACACATGTGTGTATTTCCTTCTTCACTCATTTTGTGGTTCTTGATGTTAGCTCATAGGCTTTGTTTCGGAAAATGACTGCTTCTTAATCAAACTTCTTTCTTACTGCTGACATCTAAAGACAGAAACTCTTCTCAAAATCTTGATCCCAGGTTGTCCAGCTTCCATATACATTTCTGAATTGAATCCTCAGATTTCTGTCTGATAGTTGACATGTGTTTTGGGTCCCTTCTCCTTAAGGAGTTTCATCAACTTTACCTCCATTCTAATTGCCAAATTATATTTCTAAAGTATCTATACCTAATTTCTATAGTTCACTTTCTTTACTTGACAAGACCCGATGTATAATGTTAAATGCTATGACATAGGTTCAATGGACAATGTCAACTAATAAGACTTTTATTATGCCATAAAAGAAAATCCATTACTTGTCACTTTAATGAGGGTTATCTAACCCCTGGAAGTAAACACTTCCAGATGAAAGCCTGGATCCATCCATTAACAAATGTCAACATTAATCAAGTTGCCAGAGCCCAAGTTTCTCAGAATGCAGCTTTTATAAAAATGTATCTTTTTGTTGAAAGTATTATAGATGTCCAATTTTTCCCCCCATTGACCTCCTCTACCCCACTCCTGCCTCTTCCCCAGGCTTTCATTGTACTATTGTCTGTGTCCATGGGTTATACATATATGCATATAAGCTTGCATGTATTGGCCACAGGTGAGCTAATTCATTTTAAGTCCAATTTCTTCACTGTATCAATGTGCACTGAAATTGGACTATGTGCCCTTATTTTTGAATATTTGCTTAAAAGTTATGGATCATGGCTATAAATATGATTATTATAGAATTTTTATATATTATAGATACAGAATATTTATTTGTACTTAAACAACATAACCAGTTATCATTACCCCTTCATTTCAATAATATTCTGAAATTTCAAAAAGAGCCTTTCAATTGGATGTGTTAGAAATTTTAAAAAGTAATGTCATGAAAATGTTAGATTTTTATAAAAGACAGTTATTTTGTAAAAACAATCTGACAGAACGTAAGTATGCAATCAGTACATTCTATGCTTTTAAATTGGCAGGTAGCAATTTCATTTTCAAACTTTGGATATTACTATAATACATGGTGATAAAAATAATGTTTCAAAGCCTCTTCATATAACTGAGAAGCTTAAAATACTCTATTATATGAACTGTCACTTAATGAAAAATCTTACAATGTTTTAAGAAATGGGTAAGAAAAGCCTTGTAACATATGTGTTATTAATTTAAATCACTATCAATCACATGGCAATATGGTAAAATAGGAGCATTTGAATGTAGAAATGAACAATAAGTTATTTATAAAAATTTAATATACAGAAGAAAAATAACTCTTAAGAATAAACTTGTTTAAAATTCTTTTGTCCTCTCAATGCTCTGAATCAGGTTTCTCAAAGTTTAAACATTCCTTCTAAAAAAAATACACCTTTCTACATATCATCTCCCACACTTTGGCCATGTCCTAACTACAGTACTATTTAAAAAGTATTTTCTTAATGGGTACACATTTTTATTTAAATGTAATGATATGATAAACTTTGTATTATCACTTTTAAAGATAAACCAGCAACCCATATCATAATAAAGATAAAAATAGCGATAAAATTAATACTACTCATGGACACAGACAGTAGGGGGGGTGAGGGTATCTGCTAGAGGGAGATGGCCGGGGAATAGTCAATGGAGGAAAAAGAAGACATATGTAATAATTTAAACAATAACTTAAAAAAATAATACTATAAAAAATACAAATATTGAGATGTAAATAACATAAATCTAGTCAATTTTCATAAATTTATAATTGAGGAAAGATAATGGAAATATGGAGTATTTTTTATCATAGTTAGTAATATGAAGATATTTGGCTTGATATTGGTTATGTTACATGAAAAGAGTCAATGCTAAGACTGTGATTTCATGTCTGAGATTTGATGCTAGAAAAATCAGTATCCACTGTAACCAGTCTGGCTTAGTAGACAGAGCATCAGCCTGCGGCCTAAAGGGTCCCAGGTTTGATTCCAGTCAAGAGCATGTACCTTGGTTGAGGGCACTCTCTCAATGGGGAGCATGCAGGAGGCAGCTGATCGATGTTTCTCTCTCATCAATGTTTATGACTCTCTATCCCTCTCCTTTCCTCTCTAAAAAAAAAATCAATAAAAATATATTTTAAAAAAATCTGTATCCTATCTAATAAAAGAGTAATATGCAAACTGACCTACCTTTTCTACAGCCACAAGCCGCATCCACCAGTCAATCAGGAATGAGTATGCAAATTAATACAACCAAGATGGCTATGGCCACAGAGAGAGCAGGAGGGAGGTTTGGGTTGTCCCAGCGACAGAGGAAGCAAAGCTTTCCACACACCCTGGACAGCCTAGGGCTCTACTTAAGGCTACAAAGTTTCAATTATAGAAGATAAATAAATTCCAACAGAAATGGCTGCCACCATGAAGCCAGCAGAAGGCTTGGCTCCACTCCAGGCTACAAAATTTCAATTGTAGAAGATAATTAAATCCCAGATACCAGGGCCTCCACTGGAGTTACCGGGGGCATGGCCAGCCTGCAAACCACCACAGGCCTCTTTCGCAGGCCACCCAATGCCCCAAGGGAACCCCCACCCTGATCCAGGACACCCTTCAGAGCAAACCAGCTGGCACCCACCCGTGCACCAGGCCTCTATCCTATCTAATAAAAAGTAATATGCAGATTGACCATCATTCCAACACACATGATGGCTGCCCCCATGTGAATACAAGATGGCTACCACCAGATGGCCATCAGGGGAGGGCATTTGGGAAGGACCAGGCCTGCTAGGGAGGATAGTTGGGGTGATCAAGCCTGCAGGGGAGGGCAGTTAGGGGTAACCAGGCCAGCAGAGAAGGGAAGTTGGGGATGACCGGGCCTGTAGGGAAGGGCAGTTGGGGGGACCTAGGCCTGCAGGGGAGAGCAGTTTGGGGGGAGGAGGGGGATTAGGCCTGTAAGGGAGGGCAGTTAGGGGTGACCAGGCCTACAGAGGAAATAAGTTAGGGGTGACCAGGCCTGCAGTGGAGGCAGTTAAGTGCAAACAGGCTGGCAGGGGAGCAGATAGGCATCAATCAGGCTGGCAGAGGAGTGGTTTGCGGGCGATCAGGTTGGCAGGCAGAATCAGTTAAGGGCAATCAGAAAGGCAGGCAGGCAAGCAGTTGGGAGCCAGCAGCTCAGGATTGTGAGAGGGATGTCTGACTGCCTGGTGGGATGGGGCCTAAACAGGCAGTCGGACATCCCTCAATGGGTCCCAGATTAGAGAGGGTGCAGGCTGGGCTGAAAGACACCCCACAGCCCATGTACAAATTTCATGCACAGGGCCTCTAGTTCCAATATATTTGGGAACATATTTTTAAAATATAAAACATATTACATGGGTCTCTGAATATAATGTTCTCATCCAGGTTACTTAAATCAGTATTATTTATGAAATCTCTGGAATAGATTATTTGAAAGTGTTAGGTTATTTGGCAATATCTTCAAACTAATGGAAATATGAAAATAATTATTATTTATTAACCATTGATATGTGGCTTGGAAACATTTATAAACTCCCTTTTTTATTTCAAATTTTCTAAAGATGCAATTTAAAAAGAAAAAACACAATTATATTTCTGTTGGATGCAAACAATATGCTAATCTTTAAGAGCAGATCCAATCATGCTTATGATCTAAGTAACTGAAGTAGTGTTCTAGAAATTGCTAAAGTTCATCTTACAATTCAATTAAAAGAATGAATCATGTTAATTGAAAACCAAAGACTTTCTTGATTAAAAATATGTTAATTAGACAATGCCTTCAGAGGATGGATAATTGTTCAAAATTCAGTGATCATTCTGAACTATGTGAGAATTTTAAGAAATCTATTATATATTTATTTTAAATTTTCTTGCACACAAAGTATTGTAACAAGATATCAAGAAGCTAGGGAAATGCCTGGACAAGTGGAAT
This sequence comes from Lasiurus cinereus, assembly GCA_011751065.1. Lineage (NCBI taxonomy): Eukaryota > Metazoa > Chordata > Mammalia > Chiroptera > Vespertilionidae > Lasiurus > Lasiurus cinereus. Next base: position 6,136,460 of record JAAGEH010000297.1, read on the forward strand.
AGAGAAACTGAGACAAGACAATTAAAGAAGGCCAAACAGCTTGAGCATCTTGCAGCTAGCTTGCATCAAGACCTTATCTTTCCCACCCAAGGACACTTGAGAATAAACAGTTAATATCTCTCCTCACTAACCAGAAAATACAGAGCTTAAATCACCCCGGAACTGCTAAAACAGAAGGAGGGGAGGGAGAAAGAAAGGAGAGTTTTATATCACCAGGTGAACAAAGAAGCCAGCAGTCTTAGGACTTTCCAAGAAGATCAGGTGTATACACATACATCCTAAGAAAAGCCACAACAAAGTAAAAGGGAGACTTTGCACTGCTGTCCAGTATCACTCTTTATTTTATTTTATTTTATTTTATTGATTTTTTACAGAGAGGAAGGGAGAGAGATAGAGAGTTAGAAACATTGATGAGAGAGAAACTTGGATCAGCTGCCTCCTGGCCACTCCCCACTGGGGATGTGCCCCCAACAAAGGTACATGCCCTTGACCAGAATCAAACCTGGGACCTTTCAGTCCGCAGGCCTACGTTCTATCCACTGAGCCAAACCGGTTTAGGCCAGTGTCACACTTTTGAAATCTTTCCTATGAGAGTGACAAGAACTAAGGAGATGTTAGCTCCTTCCCTTTGACTGAGGGGAGAGGGGCTATCTATACTAACTCTTCTGGTGTTCTATTACAGTATATTGTCATTATAATTTATAGCATTTGCTCTGGTGCAATGGCTTGAGTTCATTGAGAGGACTCATTTACCAAACCTGTAATTATTGTTACAGTAGGCCTCTAATCATTTCTGTCACATTATGTTATATTTGGCATCTCATAAATATGGGATCTCGAATGACTGAGGAAATAGACTGAATGAAATGTCTTCTTAGACTATAAAAATTAGCAAAATTGGTAATATTTGTAAATATCTCAACCTGACTTAACATTAATGACTTTTCCATACTTAATCATTTTTGCTGATGTTATTGACAAAAAAAATCAATGATGAGATAGAATCATTGATCAGCTGCCTCCTGACTGCACCCTACTGGGGATCAAGCCTGCCACCAGGCATGTACCCTGACCAGGAATTGAACCTAGACTTCCTGGTTCATATGTCAATACTTTTTCCTTTGCTTCTTTGGCTTCCTACAGGTACGGCTTCCAGAGAAGTTTGCCAATAAACTTCATTTATATGTATAGATCTGCACTTAGACCTATATGTATAGGTCTAAGCAGTGCTTTATGAGGAACCCAGTCTATGACAGTACCTAACACCTGGTATTAAATACCATGGGTAAATGTCTTCACTATTATGTTGTAATTATTTGAAGGTATGAAATATGTTTTTAAATTTTTAAAACATATTCTTGTCATGTGCAAAAATAACATGCAACAATAAATACCTAGAAATAGATCTTATTTACTTGTCTCTCTGGCTTTTACACTCATTGTCTCCATTTTACAACTTTACTCACTTGAAAGATTATATTATTTTCCTCTTTATCCTCTTTTATATGATGTTCTCACTTTCACATTTATATCCTGATTCCAGTTAAGCTTTCCTTTCCAACTATACTTCTGAGAATAAGTATACCATCTATACAAATTTGGTCCTTCCATTAAAATGATGTTTTCAAACAATGAATAAATAAGCATAGATTGAATATTGGGTCTCACAAAAAGTTTATTCCAAGATCAGCCTGTAGAGGATTCTGTTTTTGTTGTTTTCTAATTTTTGACAGCTGTGAAGTGGAAATGGTGGATTGGAGACAAAAGAATAAAAGTAGTAAAAAAAAACCCAAAATTTGCTTATTTTTCTATTGTGATTAAGTATTCATAGTAGCGCTCATATTGAAAATATGTCTCCAATATTTATACACCGGTACCTCGAGATACGAGTGCCCTAACATACAAGATTTTTGAGATTCGAGCCCGTTGAGCGAGTGATTTTTGCTTTGAAATACGAGCAACATTTGAGATAGGAGTAATCGCGCGCATCCCACCAGTTTACCGCAACTCGAGCATCTCATAGTTTCCCACGCCTCACGGTTATGGAATGAATTAAACGCGTATCTCGAGGTACCACTGAATTAGAGGTATTTGGGACTGAAAAGCTACTTATTCCGTAGCCTTGGTTTTGTTCATCCTTCACTGTGTTGAGGTCTTTTGGTTTTACCCAATCTCCTAAATTCTTCAGTTCTTCCCAACTAATTTCCCCATGTATACTGCAAAGAACAGAAATAAGAAGGAATAAAGATGAAACAAATATGAGGAATAAGGAAAATAAGTCCCTTGGTTAATCTTGTTTCATGATATTCATTAGGGATTCCTATAACACATCTGTAGGACAATTAAACCAAAATATTTTCAAAATTTTCAGACTGCTTTGGACACTCATTTTTAGGTAATTATTGCCTTTCGCGGGAATTTTAAGAAAGTTACAGCATTCCTAAGTTGCTATAATTAACAATATAGTTTCCACTAAAAAGGGTTGGCAAGGAAAAGTCATATAGTAAATTTCAAGTATTTGAAAGTTGACAGGTATAGAACAAAGCAAAAACAACAAAGTAAAAACAAATGAAAAAAATTTTAATTTTGATTCCACTGTCATTTATCTTTTAAATTGCTTGCTCTTTATTATTCTGGAAAATCAGAAATTATATTTTCTTTATGCAATTGTAAAGTATGTATGCATGTGTATTTTCTTACAAAAGTATAAACAGAAACTATGTTTTCAAGTAAAATATATATTTTTTGTGGAGTTTCCCTTACTAAGTGTATTTACCTCTGGCCTTATTAGAAAACACTAGTGACCTGGTGTACGAACTTGTGCACATTGAAAGGAAATCAATTAGAAGGTAGCCGGTGTAGCAGGACTGGGGGAGATGGGCCAGACATGCCCTAGAGCCAATCTCCCATGGTCCTGGCCTGTTGTCTGCGGAGTGCATGCCTCCTGCAGGTGGGATCCTTTAGCCTGGCCTGAGGGGATTGGACCCAAACTGGCTCTCTGGCATCCCGAGGGGTATTGGAGTATGAGAGGGCACTCTGCAAAGTTGCTGTCTTACAGGGTATAGGACACAAACACAAGCATGCAGTAAACCAGATTTGGGACCAATAGTGTCCAACAACATAATGCACAGCCCAAGCAGAAATCATGCAGCCCCACAAGGAACTGGGTTCCCTCCTCTCTGGTTTTGTGGTAGTTTTGAGCTGCAAGTCACTGCAGCTCAACAGCTCCTGAATGAAGCATCAGCCCCCTGGTGGTCAGTGCATGTCATAGTGATCAGTCAGATGGGAGAAGGGACACTTAGCATATTAGACTTTTATATATATGGATAAAATAACATCAGAAACATCCAGTGGAAACAATTCTTTCAATTGTCTCCACTAACAATTTCAAACACAATGACTGCATCCTATTCAAATTGTTTCAAATCTGAAGCACCCTGAATCAAATGGCATTTCAGAGAGATGAGCAACAAATGTTCAAAGACTTTGCAAAGTTAATTATTATAGTATCTGACTTAGATTGTCTTATTGATTACATATAAGCAATGAAACATATCCACAAGCAATCAGATGAATTTGAGTTGATAATTTACTTTTTAAGCTTCTGTTGCCTTTATAAAGTATTTGACTTTCTATATTTTCTCCCTTATTTTAAGAGTCTAATATATTAAGACTTTATTTTAAACACATTGATTAGTAAAGTGCTATTTTAAATAGTGGCTTATAATAAATATTATCCTGTACCTTTGCATATACTACAAGCAGTTTGAAATATATTGTAATAAAAATCATATAGGCATTAAATAATGCCGTAGAGAGCATAGCATAACTGCAAGATAACCCTCCAGATGCTTATAACCACTTAAAAAAAGAGTTTGAACTATTATGTATTATCTCCCAGAATATTTGTACTATTTCTTATTTATTTTTATTTTATTTTTAGTTCTCTCTGATCATATTCTTTTATCATAAGATTCACATATCATATCAGACTCTTTTTTTTGCATTCATCATATATACAAGGTTTAACTCAAGATATTTTTGCCTGCTCACTTTTTCAATTTTTTTTCTTGATCTATAAGATCAGTATGCAAGGCTATGGCATTTTTCTATTGCACATTAATAATCAAAGAGTAGTTTTTCATGCAGGAGGTGTGTCAGAGCAATTTGACAAACACTGCTTTGACGGATCATGACCTTGGAGGTCTCTAGCAAGCCAATATTGAATTTAAAGATGCTGTCAAATTGAATTTCAACGAACAGTATACTAATGTCTATGATTAAGACTAGAGATGGCCAATGTAACAGTTTTTATATTTAAAAATGAGATTATAATTTGATAACAAGGTCCATACACAACCAATTAGAATCAAATTTGTCTAATAAAAGGCACATGGTGTGCAGAAGTGTATAATTTGTTCCTTTGTTCAGATATGTGTTTTTATGTGAGTGTTGGAAAAGCTATAGATATGGTTCAGTTTTCACCCAGTAAAGTTTTATAAAATGACTGGAATACTTAATGAATATGTTATTCAAATCACAAACCTTGCCAATGTAGAAGGTGAAGCTGTGTGACAGGAAAAGTTAAAGCTGAGAGTATTAGCTTAATTTATTGGGATCAGATCTAAGCAATCATAATTTCTTGGAGCAGAAGTGATTGTAAGATCAGTGTATGGTGAAGACATTGTGTTATAACTTATCCCTAGTTAACATGAACAATATTATAATTTATCAGTTTAACGTAACTACTAGAAAATCTCTTGAATTCCTTTAAAAGTTATTCATTTTATTTGCAGAACGATGGGAGAACTCTTTAGGTAAGCATGTCAAGACTTCCAAATATCAAAGCTTCAAAAAAAGTATGCCTATAGAGCATTTAAAATTATTTTGATGACAGACTGGTTAAATAAATTTAATATTTATGATAAAGGCCATATTCCTACTGAAATATACCACACACACACTTAAATGAATGTATATATATATATATAGTTTAAAGTCATAAAACCAATAATTGTTTTTATGTAGCTAATATCATAAATATTAATATTTGGAGAGCTAATATCATTGCACAAATTTGCATTTCACAAAAATATTTGTATTAAGGGTGAATAATTTATGGAAGCTATGTTTTAGAAAGTATTTCTTCTGTAGTCATAACATTCATATATAACCAAACTGTTATTCAGGTAATTCAAACTGTTGTTTAGGTCCATAAAATAGAGGTTATATTAGCCCAGTTCCTAGTTCAATATTAATACATTAAACATTGAAGTTATATTAGTAAATTTAACAATCACAATAAGAATTAGGTTATCCTTCAACTGGACATGAGAGCAGAGAAATATCATTCTGCAAGGACAGTAAAATAATTTGGTGTTATATGACAGTCTTAAGAAGAAAGTACTATTCATGCATCTTAAAATGTCACCACTCCTTTTTACTCTATATCTCTATTATCAATGGCATTTTTGGTTAAATCTCTAAGTGATATCTTTATTTATATATGTTCTCATTTAATTTCTCACTATACAGGAATATCCACTCAATAGACAGCCTTAGAGTGGAGTTTATTCAAATATAAGTCATCTAAAGTATTTATTAGGTTTATGTAGTATGGCAGGATCTTTGCAATGCAGTGGGGATAGAGCCCCAAATAGTTGAATCAGTATCCGTGGCATCTTGGATCTTTTAATATACTAGAGAAAACAAGTACTCCGTAACTGTATTTTCAGTGTGATGCATTGCACAAAAGGAAAAAAAAGAAGTGTTTGATGAAAATAGAGACATGCATCGTGCAGGTAGAGATTATTTCTCTAAGGAATAGCCATTGTCACTGAGATAGGAAGGAATGTATACACATGGGGTGGTAAAAGAGGAAAATGACTCTAGGCACAAGGAATGTCAAATACTCTATCAGAAAGAAGTTTGGAAATCGGCTAAGTCACGGATGCTACTTTGGTTGGAATATTCTACATGAGAATGAAGAAAGTCAAAGGAGGATGGAAAAATAATTTATGCAGAGCATCATAAGCCACTGGAAAATATTTGAACTTTAAGGATAATGAGAAGCAATAAAAAGTTCTTAAAGTAGGGAGATATAATTATATTTTACATCTTAACTCATGAAAATTGAATTTGATAATTTGTAAATACTTTCAAGTGCCATGATGCTAAGATTGAAATCAAGAAATAATTAAGCATTTTGGATTAAAATGGAAAAGTTACAAGATAAATGGTAGAATCACAATGCATATATTTTTATAGCATTCTACAATATAAAGATTCAAAACTGAAATATGTTGAAAGCCATGTTCAAAGAAAGCATAGAACAGTGTTGGTAAAAATACATTGATGTTGGGGATGAGCTGGTTACATTTTTGGGTATGGGTAGTAAGGACAGTTAATTATTATAGTGTTTTTCCCCTTCTCTGTTTTCACACTTTGAACATTCTTTTTTACTTCTTCATCCTCAGCTGCTGACCTCACTTTGCACTTCACAAGGATTAAAGAGCCAACAAATGGTAATTTCCTCAAGGTTCTAACACATCAGTAACAACATGTGTATCTACCTTTAATTTATCCTTCCATTCTTTAACACAGTAAAAGCACTTCCCCCTTTCAAAGGTCAATTCTCTCACTTGTATTCTGAATCTTTTCCGGGATTTTTATTTCTTGTTTTTGTTTTTGTTTGTTTTTTTATATTAAATGTATCCACTCTACTGGATCATTGCCATCAATATTCAAATATGCCCCGAGCAAACTTTTTAAACAAACAAAGCTGAGCATTCAAAATCAATTCCTTTATATCTCAATGTATTCTCCATGTACTATCTGTAAGGTTCGAAGTACAGGAAAGGGGAGTCAGGGACCAAGGCATGTCTAAAGAGGAGGTTTATTCCACACTAACAAGCGAGATTTATTACAGAGGAGGTAGAAAAACCAGGATTAGAGGAGGGGGAGAAGGAGGAGGGACCCACCAAACTGCCTCTAGAGTGGGAGACAGTAACGTGTGGCAGTGACCATGCCTTTTGAGGGAACAGAAAGGGGTTGAGCCCAGGGCACTTAGCACTGGCTGACTGGTGGTTGAATGTCTCAGGATGTCCAGGCGGCAGACGCTGGTTACGCCATAACTCTGCTCCCCAGTTTAGGGATGGGGGCAGGATCTATCAGTATCATTCTTCCTTGTTTCATACATACAAACTTGCCTTCAACCCACTCCAATTTTTTATCTATCTCCAACCTATCACCAATAACCCTGATGACTTTCATATTGTTAATTTCAATGATATTTTGTAATGCTATCATTTTATTAGCTTTCAAAACCAAACTTTCCCTTTTACTTGCATTGATTTCTGTACTTCTTTTTCCTACATTTCTTTAAAAGAGTCTGTTTTTGTGGCTGAGCATCATCTTGTATCTTAATGTGTCTAAATATATTATCTGGATATCCTGTATAATAAAGAGCTAATATGCTAATTAGACCAAACAGCCAAACGACCTTCTGGATGTCCTTCCAGTCAATCTTCTGGATGAGTGGGGTTTATAAGGGCCAGCCAAAACTGTGAGGGGCTGCAAGGCCAAGCTACTTGCACGAATTTCGTGCATCAGGCCTCTAGTATACTATAAATCTCCAAAGTGTTTTTATTAATTCATAGTTGCCAGAATTTCACTTATGTATTTATTTTGTTAAAACTTTCATTTTGTTTTATGCAAAATTGATTTCCTAAAGTATAAGTTTTATAGGAATATTTAATCTTTTCATACTTATATTTTCTACTTACAAAGATGTCTCTTTTTATATCAGTACATAACTGTGATTTGTAGCTTCTCCAAATGTTTTCATCATATTTTAAGAAGCTTTATTTGCTTAAATGTATTCATATTTCCAATAATACTTTAGAACAACATATTACTTGTTGTTTTAGATTATTTTTACTTAATAAGAGAGGTCCACATTTGTTAAATTGACATGTTTACCCAATTTAGATCTGGATGGCGTGTACTCCTATTACAAATTTGTTCCTAAATTTATACAGGTTGATTATTATCTCCCAAGAATCATAAACTATTTTACTTATAAGCATAAATGCCATTGAACAAAGATTTACTTAAGTTAATGCTAGTATATTTTAAATAATGTAATGTGTAAAATTAATACTAATATAGAATTTTTTTGATTTTTAAATTAATTTTTATTAATTTTTTATACATATCTCCCTATTGCCGCCCCTCCCTCCCAGGCATACCCCAACCTCCCAGTGTCTGTGATCATTGGTTATGCTTATATGCATGCATACAAGTCCTTTGATTGATCACTTATCTACCTCACCTAACTTTAATCTTTCTGCTGTAATTTCACATTCCTTTTGATGCTTTATGATTTTTGTCCCCCTGAGAATTATCAGTCTACTCCCTTTCTGTGCTCCTGATTCTATTATATTCACCAGTTTATTCTGTTGATCAAATTTTTAATTCACTTAATTTTTAGATTCACTTGTTGATAGATTTGTATTTGTTGGTCATATTTTTTTATCTTTTACCTTTTTCTTCTTCCTCTCCTACAAGAGTACCTTTCAGCATTTCATATAATACTGGTTTGGAGTTGATGAACTCCTTTAGCTTTTTCTTCTCTGTGAAGCTCTTTATCTGCCCTTCAATTCTGAATGATAGCTTTGCTGGATAGATTATTCTTGGTTGTAGGTTCTTGCTATTCATCACATTGAATATTTCTTGCCTCTCCCGTCTGGCCTGCATCGTTTCTGTTGAGAAATCAGCTGACAGTCGTATGGGTGCTCCCTTGTAGGTAATGAACTGTTTTTCTCTTGCTGCTTTTAATATTCTCTCTTTGTCTTTTGCTCTTGGTATTTTAATTATGATGTGTCTTGGTGTGGTCCTCTTTGGATTCCTTTTATTTGGGGTTCTGTGTGCTTCCTGGACTTGAAAGTCTATTTCTTTTACCAGATGTGGGAATGGTAAACACCTACACTGCTGCCTCGCACAACAATTTCAAAACTACAACTAAAAGACAGAACGGACATCATCCAGAACCACAGGAAAGCTGGCTGAGTGGAAGTTCTACAACTAGAAGGAAAGAGAGGGGCTCACAGAAACCCAGAGGAGCTGCAAAAAGCTTAGGTACGGAGACGCGCGCGCTGAGAGAGCGGGTGCCGGAGGACCTGGCTGGCTTTCTCTGGCGGGAGGGAAACGGAGACTCTCAAAGGCATTGAACCCCTTATCTTACAACACTAAACCCCAGATTCAGCTGAAACTCATACGGGGGAAGTTTGGCTGTGAAAAGGGAGAAGTGCATGGAAATTTAGGGGAGTCACAAAAGATTAAAGGCCTGGTGTCGCGCACGGCACTGTGCACAGGACAGATTGCTGATTGTGCCGCTGGCTTTCGCGAGTGGGCGGGAGACAGACCCTCCCAACTGTGCCACTTCTGACTCCACTAAGCCCCTGTTTCGGGCGAAACCCTGGGGACCTAGTCTCCTGTGGTCCTGGTGCGCAGAGAAGCCGGAAAGGCAGCGGTTAGAGGCACTGCGGGTGTGCACGAACAAGGACTGCTCCAGCCATTACCCAGTCACATGAGACTCAGGGGCTGTGGAGGGCGGGGCCGACTGGAAGGCAAGGCGGTCCCTTAAGCCCTGAGACTCCACCCCTCCCAAGCTCAACAGAGGCTTCTTCGGTTTTGCAAGTCTGGTATCATGAAGCGGAATTCAACACAGAAGTTTCCCCGGCATAGTGAAAATGCCGAGACAAGGGAAGGGATTACCAACAAAAGAAATGGAGGAAAAAAAAAAAAGACTGGATATAGAGTTCAAAACCATGCTTATAAGGATTTTCAAGAATATGCTAGAAAAGTTCGATAAATTTAGTGAGACCCAAGAGGAGATGAAAAAGGACATACTAGAGACACTGACTGAAATAAAAAATATTATACAGAGTCCTAACAGCAGACTAGAGGATGGCAAGAATCAAGTCAAAATTTGAAATATAAAGAAGCAGAAAACATTCAACTGGAAAAGCAAGAAGAGAAAAGAATCCAAAAATGTGAAGAAAATGTAAGGAGCCTCTGGGATAGCTTCAAGCATACCAACATCAGAATTGTGGGGGTGCCAGAAGAAGAGAGAGAGCAAGATACTGAAAACCTATTTAAAGAAATAATGACTGAAAATATAGAATTTAATGATTGTAGGTTTTTAGGATTTTTTTTTTTTTTACTATTGTGAATTCCATTTTTATTGAACTCTTTAAGTACATCAAAAGTACATATTTCTTTACCAAAATAGCTTCTAGTTGATAACAGAGTTGTAAAGGGGAGCATGATAAAGGCAAGGCAAGGAAATGTTGAATCAAAATATATGCAAAAGACTGATTATTCTGTTTAATTTACTTACCAGCAGTATAAATTTGGGCAACTCTCCTAAATTTCTAAACCTTAAAACTTTCACCTTTAAAATATGAAATAATGGAATTTGGAGCATAGGATATTTCATAGATAGTTTCCCTGAGCAATCCACTGTTAGATAGAAGAGGCTTCTTTCTGTAGTGCATGCTTTTCTTAGGTATTCGTTAATTGTAAGAAACATGAAAATAGGACATTGCTATATATGTGTTGCATAGTATAAAACTCTTTATCAATAAGACATTAATTCACATACTGACCTATTATTTACCACAGACCCCATTGCTTAAATTGCAAAATTTCACAGGGTGATTAAGATATTATATGTAAATTGCCAAAGATGTTTGGCAGAAAATAAATGTTCCATATCTATACATTGCATTCTTTTTTAAGAAAAATGCACAGTGCTACCAGATGATTAATAGTATACAACAACTGCATAGATCTTTTAAAGATTTTCTTTGTCAATTCTCCCTGAAGACAATCAGGAACACACCTACAACAGAATAAAGCTAGTTTGTTATCTCACTGCAACAAGTGAGAAGGGTGAAAATGTGGATATTCAGTGATACAGTGAAGAGCATATGAGAGAATAAAGGATTTTGACTTGCATTATAATTTTGGGGGGAGTTCAAGAAAGTGTAGTGTTCTTCTGCATAGGGTATGACAGAGTCTCTTAACAATTGTTTCCTAAAAGGAAGAAAGAATTAAGTGGGGCTAAGTTTTACATGGTAAAGAAGCAACGGTTATATTAGCAAGGATGGTGTAGAGTAGAAATTAGATCATTTGTGTGATTTGGACAGTTTCAGTTTTCTTTTTCTTTTTTTAATAAGCCTTTATTGTTCAGTTTAATGTAGATGTTCCTCTTTTGTACTTCCCATAGCTCCCCTCCACCTCATTCCCCACCCCCACCTCATGCCCTTACCCCTCCCTGCCCCGCACTGTCCACATCTATAAGTGTAAGATTTTTGTCCAATCTCTTCTCATTCCCTTTATCCCCCTCCCCCAAGAATTGTCAGTCATTCCATTTCTATGCCCCTGATTCTATTATATTCACCAGTTTATTCTGTTCAACATTTTCTTTATTCACTTGATTTTTAGATTCAATTGTTGATAGGTATGTATTTGTGATCATTTTGTTGTTCATATTTTTATCTTTCTTCTTTATCCTCTTCTTAAAGAATACCCTTTATTTAGCATTTTATATAATCCTGGTTTGGTGGTGATGAACTCCTTTAGCTTTTTCTTGTCTGTGAAGCTCTTTATCTGACCTTCAATACTGAGTGATAGCTTTGCTGGGCAGAATAATCTTGGTTGTAGGTTCTTGTTATTCATCACTTTGAATATTTCTGGCCACGCCCCTTTGGCCTGCATAGTTTCTGTTGAGAAATCAGCTGACAGTCATATGGGTACTCCCTTGTAGGTAACTGTTTTTCTCTTGTTGCTTTCAAGATTCTCTTTGTCTTTTGCCCTTGGTATTTTAATTATGATGTGTCTTGGTATGGTCCTCTTTGGGTTCCTTTTGTTTGGGATTCTGTGTGCTTTCTGGACTTGTAAATCCATTTCTTTCACCAGATAGGGAAAGTTTTCAGTCATTATTTCTTCAAATAGGTTTTCAGTATCTTGCTCTCTCTCTTTTGCTGGTACCCCCATAATTCTGATGTTGGTATGCCTGAAGTTGTCCCAGAGGCTCCTGATATTATTTTCACATTTTTAAACTCTTTTTTCTTTTTGTTTTGTTTTTCTGGTTGGGTGTTAATTGCTTCCTCATATTTCAAATCTTTGGTTTGATTCTTGGGGTCCTCTAGTCTGCTGTTGGATTTTGGTATATTATTCTTTATTTCAGACAGTGTATGCTTAATTTCTGGATGGTCCTTTTCCATTTTTTTGGCATTCTCATTAAGATCCTTGAAGGTCTCACTAAGTTTCTCAGAAGTCTCACTAAATTTATTGGCAGTTTGCAAAAGATTCTTAAGTAACCTTATAAATGTGGTTTTGAACCCTATGTCCAGTAGTTTGCTTTCCTCCATTTCTTTCATTTGTGACATGTTTCTTTGTCTCCACATTTTGGCTGCTTCCCTGTGTTGATGGAGTGGCTTTGTGTGCTAGTTGTCCTTTATGGCACAGTAGCTCTGCCTACCCCATCACCTGAGGTGCACATTCTTGGTGCACCCTTTGTGCTCAGTCATTGTTATAGAATGGTCTGATATCTGTCTCATTCCATCATGATCATGGAGTAACCTTGGATGCTTTTGGTATTCTGTTGAATTGTTTATGGATAAAAGAGTGCCCTGTCACCTAGCTATTTAAGCCACTATAGCTCAGGTGACTGTGGTCAGGGCTTTCTTTTTGTATTTGTCATATATCTTGCCATTTTATTTATTTATTTGTTTTGTTTGTTTTAAAATGGGTTGTTTTTTAGAGAGAGAGGAAGGGAGAGGAAGAAAGAGATAGAAACATTGATGAGAGAGAAACAACATCCATCGGCTGCCTCCTGTACATCCCTTACTGGGGATCAAGCCTGCAACATAGTCATGTGCCTGACAGGGAATCAAACCAACAAACTCTTGGTGCATGGTTAAAGGGTTGACACTCAGCCATGGAGCCATACTGGCTAAGCTAAGATTATTTTAAAAGTATAAGAATTAATGCTATGTGAGAACAAAAGTAAAATTTTAAAATCACCTATGTTTTATAACTAAAGGATGTGCAATACATATAGCATATACAATGATTTAATTAATGCCTGGTCTATAAGAAAATAAAATAAGATAAAATTATTTTAAGGATGAATATAAATCTACAAATACATATTACTAGTTATGTAATTATAAATACATATAATATACACTTACTTTGAATTCAACTACCTATATTCACCATTGTAAGAGAGCACATAAACGTAGAAATACACAAATGTCACATTCAAATATATCTAAAAAAGCACTCTGACTTTTGAGAAAAATTATAAACATTAAAAATTTTTGACATACTAAAACTTAATTTTTTTCTATAGGCAACCAACATTTGAAATCTGTCCTGTTCAATTGTTGCCTTCCTTTTTTGCCCTATTTCCACAGAAATAGAGATTAGCTGGGTTAGTATACTGTTTTTTTAAAAAGGTAGTGTTTCAAATCCTTGCTTTCTGATATTTTACAGCCAGTTTCTACTTTCTCAGAAAGAAAATCAAAATCAAACTGAAAAATGCCTCCTATGCTTCTGCAATACTTAAAGATTTCTATGATAGCCAATCTTGTCAGGTGCATAAAAAGGTCTTTTGAGTAGAATCTGCTCTGATATTTGGAATTTTAGGATGCCTTTAATATGAAAGTGAAAGGAAGATTAGTTTGTCCTGTACTTATGGGTATAAAATTTTCAGTCTTCCCATTTATGGGATGACAAGAATATTGTTGAGTGAATATATGCTATCATTAATGTGTTCACCCTGAAATGTGATTGTGTTTTCCCTCCAAACCTGGAGTAATTGTTTCAGTCATTATCTACTACATAATTATTTACTTCAATAATTTAAAAGATAAATGCATTATTTCTTGAGAGTTGGCAGTAGAGGAAATAATGTTTTTAATACTAAATAATTCTCATTAGAGAAACAGAGGAATTATCAACATTGTTGTAACTAGTTAGGTAAAAACCACAGGGAAGGATATAGGATATATATAAGAAGTAATCCACTCTTTCTTGAAGATTCCTCTTAAAGGTTGTGGGCAATATTAGTTATAAGCATTTTATTAAAATTAACTGACATAATTTAACTGTAAATGTTATAAGAGAGAGGTCAGGATTAACAAATAATAATAACATCTAAAATGCACTGAGTATCTGCATTGTTAATAGGCACAGAACTAAACACTATAGTCATTGCTCTTATAGTAATAATACAGAGACATCAAATAGGATCCAGAGGAGGCATTCTGCTGATCATGGTGTATGATCTACCTTAATTATGCACTCTATTTGCATTACCGAGAGCACAACTGCTGCCAAGAACTTATGATGTCACTGCAAATACTGATATTTTGCTGTTTCAGCATTGTTCAAATGCAAGATCCTTACTATGCAAAATTTCGTCAAAAATGCAATAATATACATAGAGAGATATCTGTATATACATACATATATTTCACCCTTATCTAAATTATATTTGATATAAATTAAATGTGTGCACTTACAGTTTGCTAAAGAATTTAAATAGCTGAGACCGGTTTGGCTCAGTGGATAGAATGTCGGCTTGCGGACTGAAAGGTCCCAGGTTCGATTCCGGTTGGGGGCATGTACCTTGCTTGCGGGCACATCTCCACTGTGGGGTGTGCAGGAGGCGGCTGATCGATGTCTCTCTCTCATCGATGTTTCCGACTTTCTATCTCTCTCACTTCCTCTCTGTAAAAAATCAATAAAATATATTTTTTAAAAAAAAGAATTTAAATAGCTGTATAAGCTTGGCAGAGAGGTAATATACATGCAGATTTTTTTCTGTACTGAAATATATTTAGTTTGAAACATATGAAATTGATCATATTCAACATGTGACTACATAAATGGCAATTTCATATGATTCTACTTATTAAAAATGACTACCGAATTGCTTATGTCCCTATAAACACCATATCTGGAGCTGATATATTTGTTTATTTAATTTGATACCACTTATTTAAAAATACAACAAAATGTATGTTCTTAAGAAGACCCCTAAATTTTAAGTAAAATGTGTTTTTGCCTCCCTGACAAAGTTTAGATAAAGTTATATACATTCCTTAAGTCTTTCAAGTTTATACATACCATAGTGCTGTGCCACCCATATAAAACATTTGCTTTGCCACAAAGCTAAATAATAATTTAATTCATTGACACATTCAACAATCACTTTACTAAATGCTTTCTATATTCAGAAACTGTATTAAGTAATGTAAGTAGAAATGAAGGGACAAAAAAAATCTCTCATTGATAAAACTGTAAGCTAGCTAATAAGACAAATATATAAATTGCTATATCATGATTGAAGTTATTTCAAAAGCAGTAATATTGATAAAAATTTAGGTATACTAGTATGTATGGAGAAATTAGAATAAAGAAATGGGGTAAGTTTAATTGATATGATGATATTTGAACAGGGTTTTAAAGAATGATAGAAATTGACCAGGTAACAAAGTTAAGGCATATATTAAGAGGGAAAAATAATACTTAAAAGGAAGGAGTTATAAGTCAGGCTAGTAAGTTATATAGTAAATAGATCACTGTAGATAGACTTTCATCTACTCTGGTAATAAAAAGAATGAAGTAGAAGGGATATAAAAGAGTTATAGATGAAAAGTGGGATGGAAGCTTATTTTCACATAACTTTTATGTCCATTCAAGACATTTCAATTTTATATTGTAGTTGCCATGGTTCCATTAGAGCTTTGAAAGCCAAGGAGACTATGACCATTCCACACAGGAAACTTTTGTATTGGAACAAGACTGAACAACCTGCATAAAGAGTAGTCGTAAAATTTCTGCTCCTTCTATTAAGTGAGGACCAGAAAAATGCTACCCACCTATATTTGGAAGTGGCAAGGAAAGTACTGTCTAAGGACTGAAGAGGCACATAGTTCATACTGAATATGAATAGCAAAGCTATTTCCTATCTCCTCTTTCTATTTCTGATCCTTAGGCATAGGTATTTCCAAGGATCCTGCCTCTATGTCCCCTTCCCTTCTCCATTAACAGTCTCTCTAACTGTGTGTTTTATCATATTGTGGCCTGACAACAAGAACAAAATGAGAATTTAATTAAAAATATCAGTAAAGCCATGTCCGGTTTTTGCTCAGTGGGTAGAGCATCAGCCTGCAGACTGAGAGATCCCAGCTTTGATTCTGGTCAAAGGCACATGCCCAGGTTGTGGGTTCAATCTCCAGTAAGGGGCATGCAGGAGGCAGCCGATCAATGATTCTCTCTCATAATTGATGTTCCTATCTCTCCCCTCTACCTTCCTCCATGAAATTAATAAAGAAATATGTTTTTAAAAAGCATGTTTAAAAAATATATCAGTGAACCTCATACATAGAAAGTGCATGAGATAAAGTTATTTGACAACTGAACTGGGACATCTCTCTGCTTATCTCTAAGAGTGCCTAAAATATTGTACTAACTCTAGGCAAGATCAGAATGAGTTTTAATAAATAAAACTCATGCTATTTAAGGTGGAAATTCCTTGAAAAGCATCCAGGACAAGCTTATTTACATTATTCAGCAATATACAAATTGATAGCTTTCACTTGTTTGAGTTCTTGTACAATCTGTCTTAAGAATGTGACAGTGAAGTATAAGAGATGCCTGGGAATAGAAACTATTTCCTGAGCTCCTTTAAGACAAAGATTCCCTGTGCATGTCTTGGTGGTTCATAAACTAAAGATGAACTGCATCCTGTGTAGTTTTGAAAGGACGCTGGGGAGATGTGCCGAGAAATCTCTCAGGCCACCGATAATTGCCTGTAATGCTTCTTACTGTTGCACTGCATGTTTTAACTTTATTAAAGCTTTAATGAGTATCCAAACTATAAAGTCTTATGAGTTCTTTCAAATATTCAATCCTGCATAATCAATGAAATTAATTTTCTGAAAAGTTTATTTCAGCATTTTTACATGAGTATGGGTTAAAAAGTAAAATGCTTTATATTGTGGATTAAAAAAACTTGGCAAGGCATTGCTTTAGATCTTTGTAGCTAGTCCTATGATTTTAAATGCCATTTAATCTGTGGTGATTCCCACATGTCCAGCTCTAACTGCTTCCTAAATTCTAGATTTACATAGTGCACTGCACATTTGACGCTGGATAGATACTAGTATTCTCAACTATGATATTTCCTATAGTAAACTTCAGAATTCCTCTATCAACTCTTTTTCCTTCTGTTTTCCCTATTACTAAATGGCATTATTACTTATTCAATTGTTCAGGAATAAGATGGAAAAACTAGAAATCACCCTTGCCTCTTTTCTCTACCCATTTTCCCAAATCTATCAGAAAATTAGTTAAAATTTGGTTAAAAATTTCCCAAGTTGGGCTTCTGGAAGTAAACCCAGAGAGAGAAAATTGTATGGAAGTAATTTATTAGTTCCGAAAGAAAACTCAGTAAAGGAATAGAACCAGAATGGGAAGCAGCCAAGCCAGGAAATAATATCAGAGAGAGTACCCCATGGATCAACTGCGCAAGAACACTTTGGAAATGGTACAGGTCAATGCTTGGCATTGTCCAATCAGCAGAAAGGAATCTGAAGTATTAATAATACTCCCTCATCTTTCAGGTTTTAGTTATAATCCACCACTTGGAATATAAATTCCTGTTCACATGTGTGAAACACACAAATAGAATGGACACTGGCAGCCTGAGGGAGGGACGAAGACTGGGAGGGACAAACTCAAAGTGAAAGGGTAAAGGATAAGAGAGTATATGGGTGACATCCTCTATAATAGCATTTTATTTTTTTATTTTTTAAAATATATTTTATTGATTTTCTACAGAGAGGAAGGGAGAGGGATAGAGAGCCAGAAACATTGATCAGAGAGAGACATCAACCAGCTACCTCCTGCATGCCCCACACTGGGGATGTGCCTGCAACCAAGGTACATGCCCTTGACTGGAATCGAACCTGGGATGCTTCAGTCCGCAGGCTGACACTCTATCCACTGAGCCAAACTGGCTTCAGCTATAATGGCGTTTTAGATAGAAGATTAAAAAGACATAAAAAGCCACTTTTTTCTTAACTAAACTGATAAATTCAATTCAAAGCCTATCAAACTACATTGTATATATGAAACAATACTGATAAACATGGTCCAGATACATATGGCCATTTTATTCATGATAAAGATGGTGACTAATCGGAGGAAAAGGTTTTCTTTAATAGATGTAATTAGAAATAATGAAGATCCATATGGAACAAAGATGAACTTTGATCAAATGTAGGTAGCATTTACATGACCTCTACTGGACCAATAGATATATGGACCTGTTTCTAAGACATAGGACAATATTATTTCAAGTAGAGCAAAGATGAGATATCTATAATAATAAAAGCATAATGTGCTAATTAGACTGGACAGCCTGAAGACCTTCCAGATGAAGCTTGGGCTGCAAGGGCTGAGCTCCTTGCACGAATTTTGTGCATTGGGCCTCTAGTTAAAATACAGTGGTACCTCAAGATACGAGTGCCCTAACATACAAGCCTTCGAGCCAGCGATTTTTGCTTTGAAATATGAGCAACATTTGAGATAGGAGTAATTGCGCAGATCAGCCAGCTGCACAGGACCCACCAGTTTACCATGACTCGAGCATCTCATAGTTTCCCATGCCTTAAGGTTAAGGACGAATTAAACTCGTATCTCAAGGTACCACTGTATAATGCTTATATCATTGTAATTGTAGAAAGTACGAAGAAATGATCATCTGAGATTGCAGTGCCTTTATTACACATATCACAAAAACTAGAAACTATATATATTGAAAATGAAACATTAAATTATAAGTAATTTATATAAAACTATAACCAAAACAACAAAAAATTACAAATTAAGATAGTTGAAGGCATCTCATTGAGACACTTAAAGGTGCTTTAGTACAATACAAATTATTTATATGTAACTTATTGTACTTACCTTCCTTTCATTGGGAAAATAAGGCAAGTCAACATTTAACATAGTTTATTTTGTTCCCTTTTAGAAGATTTTGAAAGACAGTAAATTAAGTTTTCATTACTGTTTGTTATAAAAAAGAAGGAAAATCTCATGGCCTGTTCAAAAGATGCCACAAATGGCATATATTTTCCTTCCTAAAAATACCTTTCCCCCCAGTGTTACCCTATTTCCTAGATTAGAGATGCACATTGTAAGTCAAACCTTTATATATGCATCACTATAAATTAACAATTAAGGAAGCCATAGAGGAATAATCAATGAAAAAAATCATTGGTTAAAATGGAGGGGCCTGTGGGAAAAAAATAATTATATGCAAATATCTAAAGGCTAGAAAAGTTGAAATGGCAATTGTCTTGCTCTAGGTGTCACAGAGAATTGTGCTAATTGATAGAAAATAAAATACATGCAAATGAATTTTTAAAAAGTATTTCCATTACAAAAATAGAGATAATTATTTTTAATATGATCTATCTCCTTTTATAACAGCTATGGATTGTTATTTCATATCTATTGTCAAAACAGTATTAGTAAAAAATAAATATATCAATAACTACACAGTAATAGCTCATTGCTCTCATCCTATCTAATAGAGAGGGAATATGCTAATTGACCATCACTCCATCAAAAGATGGCTGAGGCCAAGTTCCCATAAGGAGCTTTAATGAACAATCAGCAGGGACCTGAGGCTAAGCCCTCTGCTGCCCCTATGGAGCTTGACAGGGGACCTCAGGCTGTGCCTCTCTCTGGTGCCATGTTGGGGACCTTTATGGGGGACCTCAAGGTGCCTTCCTGTCCTAGTGCTGGCTGGGGGACTTCAGGCCACGCCCCTCACCAGGTGGGCTTGACAGGACATCAGGCCATGCCCCCACCCCGGCACCAGGCCAGGGGACCTGAGGCTGTGCCCCCCTGCATGGCTGGGCTTGGCAGGGGACCTCAGTCCATGCTCCCGACCCAGTGGGGCTTGACAGGGGACATCAAGGTGCACCCCCAGTGCTGGGTTGGGAGAACTCAGGCCACGCCGCCCCCGTCCTGGTGCCGGGACAGGGGACCTGAGGCTATGACTCCTGCCCGGTGGGGCTTGACAAGGGTGGGACTGGCTGGGTTTAGATCTAGTTCAATGTGGGGGATGGCTTGGTCTGGGTCTCACATGAATTTGAGGCACCAGGATATGCATGGGCGGGGACTTGACTCTTGGTCCTGTGATGTGCCCCAGACTCTGACAGGAGGAAGGTTTTCATATATATTTTACTAATTTTCTTTCATCTCTGACACTTCCATTATAGAGAAAGGGCAAATAGCAATATTAAATTATTTCCTAATGAATCCCCTTTTAATGTGCATGAATTTCATGCACTGGGCCACTACTATTCTCATAACAGTGGTTCTCAACCTTTCCAATGGCACGGCTCTTTAATATAGTTCCTCATGTTGTGGTGACCCCCAGCCATAAAATAATTTTTGTTGCTACTTCATAACTGTAATTTTGCTACTGTTAATGAATCATAATGTAAATATCTGTGTTTTCCAAAGGTCTTAGGCGACCCTGCTAGCGGTCGCAACCCACAGGTTGAGAACCGCTGCTCATAATCATGTTACTTGTTGTATTAATAAAGGATTTTAGTTTTCTGAACATTTTTAGTTTCCCAAACATTTTTCCTTATTATATCTATGCCAACTTAGCATTGGACTGATAGTAAATTTCAAGTAATTATTAAATTCTGTTCACATCTTGTTCAAAGCCATACCCAGAGAAAGAAGCCTCAACATTTGTATAGTAATATGCTAAATAAGATCGGAAAGAAAACCACCAATTTAGAAATAATAAAACCAATCCCATGACTTTTTATATCTCTGTTGATAAAAAAGTATTTTCACATTTGAATGGAAAAAAACACAAAGCAACTAAACTGGGTACATAAACCAAAACAAACCCTGAAGGAAAATTAAAAGAACTACTTTAAATTAAGAAAGGATATGTGTACATTACAAAATAATGATGACCAAAAAGGGACAATTCCACATGTAACTTTGAATATGTAAGAAATGTTAAACAAAAAGGAAAACAAACCATTATAAGGCAATAAAGACAGAAAATAGTTCCAAATGTATCTAATACATACAAATTTCTATCCTTCAATCTCATCAATGCAGACAAATCAATACTAAGGGAAGTGAGGGGGGGGTGGTGGAGAGCATTTAAGAATAGCTTCACTCTAGGACAAATTTTGTAAATGAGTATATACTTAAAAAGCAATACACGTTTGATATAGTAAAATATTATTGGGATTTATTTGTATACCTTTATCAATATTATTTCTGTTTTACAAGCCTAGGTATTCTATTATTTATAATAAAAAATACTGGCACAAACAAAATTGCTGTAAAGAAAGATACTTCAAGGAGTAACATTTTATAAAATGCTTTGGGAACATTCACTCTCTGACTCACTCTCTACGTTAGTGATATACTACCCAATGAAGCCAAAAGTATATCAATATATAACTTTAATTAGAATACAGATGCATGAGTATGCATCTGAGAAATGTTGGGAGTCTGGAGGAAAATAAAATACCAAGTGCTGCAATGAAAAACAAAGAAGCAGCAAAAAATTATAAATCTTATGGATAACAAGGGATGTGACTAAAAATGCAGAGCCGGCATGAAAAGACAAAAGAGAATAAGTTGAAAGGGACAACCCTGATGAATACAAAGGCTGAACTCAGAAATTGTCAATTGTACCAGGCAAGATTAGGGGGTGACCTAAACTTGAGTATGAGAAAAAAGAGATGGCAGGGATAGGAAGTGGGATGATTAAAAATGATATTAAACAGTAAAAATAAAATGTTATTTTATTTTTTAAACAGTAAGAATAAAAGTAAAGGATGTTATTAAGTAAAATCATGGTAAATTTAAGCTATTTTTCAATGCACTTGATGATGAAAAAATATCATGCCTGATCACACGTAGGTAGCATTTCTGTGACTTGTATTGTTGAGGCAGGCAAAACTGTGTTTAAATCACAGGACAGTTCTCAAGTTATTGTACAGCACTTCTAATTGAAAAAGTGTTTCTATGTAAAAGGATATAAAAGCTGACTAATGCTTTATGAGTAATCTAGTTATACAAACACAACAATAAAGGCTCATAAGTATTAATTCTAATGAAATTCTATCCCATTATTTGAGGTAGTATCATAAATGCCAATCAATTTCCCATAATCTTGCATATGCATGCATTCTGTATTTCAATTTAAAAACATCTAAAACAATTTCTCTTAATGAGAATTAAGCCCCAAAGAATTCCTACTAATTTCAGCCAAAGAATAGTGTTGGAAATAGATTATTTGCAATTATAAATTTGCTTGATTTTATCAGTTAGCACATTAAGTGTATCTCTTCTTTATACATAAGACGAACCCATGTGCCAGTAGCTCTCTGTGGGGCCTGGATGCTCCTTGCCTGCTGACCAGAGGCTCTCTGTGGCTCAGAGGCCCATCTGTGGCCGGGCAAGGCATGCTTACCCCATCACCATGATGACAAGGCAAGCATTCTGCCAGGCTGCTCATGCTGCCGCTCTCAGCAGCTGCTCCCTGAACTGAGGGACTCCAGCAGGGCTAGGAGTACTGGGTGCCACCATATTGTAGCTATGGGTGCTGCCATCTTTGTGACAGAATTATAGTTAATTTGCATATTATCCTTTTATAAGATAGGATTATCATGCTTGTATATGACTTTTTTTGTTTTTAAAAATCCTATTGTCGCCGAAACTGGTTTGGCTCAGTGGAGAGAGCATTGGCCTGCAGACTGAAGGGTCCCAGGTTTGATTCCGGTCAAGGGCATGTATCCCTGTAGGGAGCATGCAGGAGGCGGCTGATCAATGTCTCTCTCTTATTGATGTTTCTAACTCTCTGTTATTCTCCCTTGTTCTCTGTAAAAAATTCAATAAAACATATATATATATATTTTAAAATCCTATTGTTAATCCTCACCTGAGAATGAGGATATTTTTCCATTGATTTTTTAGAGAGAGTGAAAGGGAGAGGGAGAGACAGAGAGAGAAACATCTAAGTGTCAATTGTTTGCCTCCTGCCTAGACCCTTACCAGGGGACCAGGGCCAGGGATGGAGCCTGTAACTGAGGTATGTGCTTTTGACTGTAATCAAGCTTGGGACCCTTCGGTACGTTAGCTGATGCTCTATCCACTGAGCCAAACTGGCTAGGTCTGTATATGTTTTAATGTTGTCAGAATTCACTTCATTTCACTCAGTTATTATCTTTATAAATATTACTTCCAATTTTATGTGACCAATTCTTTTATAAGATTTTAAGATAAAATTGTTATCTTTACAAATGCTTTGTAGTTCCCTATATTATAAAAATATTTTGCTTCATTTAATGATATTTAAAATAATAAGATTGCCTCTTCCTAAGCCAGGCTTATTATATTGAGATTAATAACAAAAGAGAATATTAACATGCTAAAAATTGCATTGATAATCAATTTGTAGAATTAATTACTTAATTTAATTCAGTTGTGCTTAAGAGAAAAGCAGAACTTTAAAAACTAATACTAATAAAGACAATTATTAAATAGATAATCCATTATGGTAGTAAAAGAATAAAGCAGAACAAATAATAAAAGGAAAATACATAAACAGGATAGTTTAATAAAACATTGATTATTTTAAAAATAAACAAATGTTTATATAACAAAACCTGTGAGTGTTAGAAAGGCAAATTTGCTGCTGCACAAAATTAAGGATTGGAAATGCAAAATGCTCATAGAAACACAGGAAATTAAAATACCTTAGGAGACTACTATTTGTAATACTTTAGACAAAATAAAATAAAATAAAATAAATAAAATACCTTATGAGAGGCTGAAATCACTATGGAAATAAATGTACAATTTGAAATAGTCTATATAATTAAGTATAACAATTAATTTTCTCAGATAATATAATTTTCCATTATAAACAGAAAAGTCTAAATAACACATTTATATTTTAATAACTTATATGACTTCTTTTTTTATGCTTGACTGCTTCTGCCTATTACATTACATCCCACTTTTGGTTTTTATTTTTTCATGAATAGATAATTTCTTTCTGAGCCATCACTTTCCCAAATTATCATAATTTGGCTGTACAAGAAACATTTAAAAATGTGATTCTTTGTTATTGCCATGTAACATCCATAGATATTTTGTATATGAAAGAATCTGTAGACATTCATTATATGAATGACTTAACCAGGCTATGAACACAGCTGTTAAGCCTCACTGCTCCTCTTTCCCTCACTTTCTTATTCTGACCCACATCTAGGTATGCTGTTAAGAAGCCTCTGGGCCCTATGGCCTTACTTCTTAATTACAATTAAAAAACTCAAGCAAGCCTATTTTTCCTGGTTGCAGGTCATCCTACTTTCCCCCAAAAGCCTCATTATGTTGTTCTAAACCAGTGACAAAATATTTTTAGAGTTTTAGTACATGTATGGTGTCATAAATCTGGACATCTGAAAAACATATTGGGTGGGAATTCTTGTGGCTCCATACACAGCACATACATGCATTTGAATGTGTGCATATGTATGATACATATCATATTGCTCTCAACTATAATCTTTTTTAATAAAGAGATAGCAAAGAGCTATCATATCAAAAACAAACATGTATATCTGCTAAAAATATTGCCACTATCATTAATCATTAGCTAGAAATATTTACCAGTTCACTTAGTAAGAAATAAACTTTATAAGTATTTCAAAAATTTTGTATTATAGTCTTGCAATAAGAGAAATATTAACTATGACATATATTTAAGTTGAAATTAAATAAAACCTATAAATTTTTAAAAAATGCATGTAAAATATACTATTAAGTACAAGTTTATTTTCGAAAATGACAAAGAGGAAAGATAATTACCTTCATGTCACACAAAAGCCTTATAAACTACTCCTAAAACTTTAGAAGGGTCAAAACCAGAAAAAATAGCAACAAAAAAGGAAAACTACCATGGACTGAATGTTTGTGTGACTCTTCCCCCAGAACACAATTAATATGTTGAAGCCCTAACCCCAAATGTTTAGCATTCAGATTTACAAGGCAGGGTTAAAGGGATAAATCCAGGATGGACATAAAAATTTGGAAGTTATCATCATATAAAGCATTTAAATTTATGAATTGGATAAAATCATGAAGGGACTGTGTTTAGAAGAGGTCTAAATGTTGAGCTCTGGGAAGCAATGAGAAACAGAGCAGGCAATTGGACAGAGATGTAGCAGAGCAGGGATGATAGGCCAGCAACAGAATGTCACCAGGGTGGAAAATCCTGGGTACCTAGCAAAAGGCAAAACTGGGGAGAAAAGTATTATAGGCTAGGACATTGTCCCCCAAGTAATCTTTCCTCCCCCCGCATGTAGTTATTCATGCAGTTTAGACCCCCTTAGATGAGGAAGTAGGGGCCCGGAGAACAGCCTCATAGGACTTTCATATAAGCCCTTGCATGACCACTCCCTTATCATTATGTCCCCAGAACAGTGAGTTTCTGAGCTGCATCAAAAATCTTAGGAATAAAAGTGCAGAGACAGAATTTGGGTCAAAATAGAGCTAACATTTAGGTCTCAGTTGTGTTTCAGCTCTAGTCTCTGTAAAGCAGCTAAACTAGACAAAGAGATGCCATGGCTGACATCAGAACCAGATGCAATGAATAATGACCCCCTATTCTAGCACTGATCAATCAGTAGAGATTATGACCTGAAAAGGACATATCTGGAAAAATGATGAATATTCTATTGAGATCCTCCCTTGAGGGCTCCCCTGAAATTCTTGTCTTTAGAAAACAGATGAAAATCCTTAAGGCAAGGAACCCAGGGAATGCTCTCTCTGTTCCCCCACACCCTCTCTCACACCTTCTTTCTAAGACTTGTACTTTGATTTTTTTTCTCCTAAACTCTAAGGATTCTTATTTTGGCTTTGTAACTTGTGTCATGCGTCCACACCACCCAGCTGGTTCTTCTACCTCAGTGACATTCTAAATAAATGTCTTGTGTTAGAATTCCTAGGTCTGAATTCTTCCTTAGCTAAACTCATATATTGAAGCCCAACGCTGCAATGAACAAAACAAGTAAAGGTAATTCAGACAGATTGATTAATAAAGTAGAAAGAGAAGCAGATATTGAATACAGTGTTCTAAAAATCAAGTGAAGTATCTTCAAAAGAGGAAGGATGAATTGTATCATTTGAAATGAAACAGAAAATTGAGGGTGATTCTGAATTCATTTTTGATTCTAGCAATGTGAATTTATTGATGATCTTAGGTTATTTTGATGGACTAGCAATAATAAAGTTGAGTTCATAATATGGGAGAATATATTTTTCAGTAAGTTTTACTAAAATAGGGAGCAGAATAATGGAATTGCAAAATGTAAACGATGCTTTTAAATTGTAGATTATGCTTTCTTGGTAAGAATAATTCAATGGAAAGAAAACATTAATTAAAATTAAAGGCTAGAAGGCAAAATTAGTTAGAGCAAATCTTTCAATTAATGAAAGAATAGGATTTAGTATACAAGTGGAAGAGTTGGTTTTAAATAGATTAAGTAGAGTTCAGATGTAAAATATGAGTTCAAGCACTGTATAAAAATATAAACTCGGACATGTAAGTAGGGTTGGCAAGTGTGTGTCTATTCTCAACTGATTTATATTTTTCAAAAGGTAAAAAATAAAGTCATTATGAATGAGGATGGAAGACAAGATATTATAGAGTTGAGAACAGAAGAGAAAGATGGAATATTCACCTATGACAGGAGAATCTGAGTGAACTGGAAATTGTCTGGCAGTCACAAACATCAAATAGGTCATTTCACTAATTGATATCTTGGCATTTCAATGAACAAATATGTTCCTCAGTTTCCTCATCAGAATATCAAGTGATCTTTAAAATGTATTCCACATTTGAACTTATTATGTCAAGATTGTAAGCAGTCTGAGACTTTACTATAATTGCAAAGTCACATTAGACCTTGCACAATTTTATATATGCTGACAGAAGATATGAGATTTGTAGAACAAAAACAAAAGACTCTATTACTCATGGCAATGTGAGCAAAATATGTACTTTTTGTTGCCTTCTTAAGTTCCATGGAAGATATTTGGAATAGCCCAGGAGGATACTTCATGCACAGTGGATTCATGTTAAGATGAGTCCTATAGATACAGGTACTTTTGTACATGTAATAACATTAAGTGTACTGTTCTTCAAAAGTAAAGTCGCATTTTAATCTACCACATTTAGTTTTTGAATAGTCTGATTAGCATGTATGATAAACTTTATAGTTTTTATGGCTATAGAGACACATTTAAATGCATATTTTAACAAAGTTAATGGTCACATCATATACTATATTATATTTTAATCTTTATTATTCCTACAACCAACTTTTATTCAATAAACTAAATAAATACTTACCTCTTTCTCTGTGTTAGCTACATGCTTTCAAATAGAGAACATAGAAACCATGTGGTTCAATTTATTGACTGTGTAGTTTATAGATTCCACAGTTATTCATAACTGTGTTTACTCAACTCAATGTTACTCAATACATGAAATCTACTATATCACTTTGTCCAAAAGGGTTTCTCAACAATAAATTTTTTTTTCATAATAAATTTATGCTAAATTCATTCATATGTAATAAAGTATGTTTTGAATTCAATTTATCTAATGTTAATGAATTTCTACTCATCCATCTAAAATTCTGTATATTCTTTCTTTTATGACCAAAGCTAAGTGTTAATTGGCTATCTGCACATTGTGTTGCTATTGATATCAGAATCAAGTAGTTGTCTATTCAAAGCAAATTTGTAACAGTTCTTTTAATACAAGAAACTGGAAACATGGAGAAAGAGATAGATGTATGTAAACATTTCAATATAATAAAGTAAGTACTATCATTGAGAACAATCAGAAAAATATAGAAAAAGAGGATATTTAATTTTAAAGGAGCAAGCTAAAAATATTTATGGAGATAATGGAATTAATCTTATACTTTGAAGTTTGGTTCATATTCCAATAGATAGAAACAGAATATTGACTGAGAAATTCTTGGTATTTAGAAAGAGGTCATGTAAATGTCAAACTTTGCAAAAAAAATGGGCAGTCATATATAAATGTGAACTTATAAACATTTTTAAAAGCAATATTTCTTTGCATAGTATTCAAAAATTTCTTTTAAAATATTGATTTTTTAATTTTTTTTCAAATTATTAATTTAAAAAGTGAGTTTTTCCCTAAGCTTTAGTATTAACTTATAATTACTTGAATACATCAGTCTAGCTAATAATATATAAAACCCTTAAGAAAACTTTACAATCCAGTTAATCAATTTTCATTATTAAGTTTAAATTCAATTTATAAATATATTTTTAATTTTGTATGCTTCAATTGTTTGACTACCAAAGTCTTCCCAACTACTTGTTTGAATGAAAAATATATTTTTAAGTTATTGCAATATCTGTATATTAGTGAAATATAAACTTGTGTTAACAGCTTTTTCATTTGTTTCATGAAAATATTAATTGAAATCACAAGCATAATATATTATCCAACGTATAAATTTTCTTGAAGATTAAAAATACCAAATACCATAATTAATTTTAAAATACTGTTTTGAAATAGTGCATCATCTATTTTCATTCTAAATATTATTACAGTAAAGGAGAATTTCCCCACTCTGAAGTTGTTTTCCAAAACAAACTTTTGACCAGTAACTTCAGAGCCAGATGCACTGTAATTGTAACCAGAGAGAGCAACCAACTCTGCATCTCATATTCCCATCCTGAGCAGACAAAGATTTTTGGCCATTATTGGGGATACATTCTTATCTCTAAATTCACTATAACAGTCACTTCATAACTTATAGGAATTGCTCATAAAGTTCATATTTGTAGGTTTCTATTACATAATTATTTGTCTTTTCTAAAAATAGAAATCTGAAAACCTACTTTAGATATTGAAATGACTATAATTAAAATTATTTTTTCCTTTTTTATCTGATTATAGAAGCTCATAATTTATTTTTGTTTATTTTTTAATCTTTATTGTTGAAAGTATTACTTATACCCCCTCTCTCCCTTCAATGACCTCTTCTAACTCCCTTCCAACCAACACCCTAGGCCTTCATTACGTTATTATCTGTGTACATGGGTTATACATATATGCATACAAGTTCTTTGGTTAATCTCTTCTGAAAGTTCATAATTTCTAACATTACAAATTGTAATAACTGTAGAGAAATTGATTTAGAGTTAAATCTTGAAAAGAGGTGGCAATCACATTTTGAGCTTTTAATTGGTAGAAATAAGACTAATGAAATATAGATATTTCTAGGAATTTTTATAATCAATGAGAAAAGGAATTAGAATATAATAACTATACCATAAGGATAGTAAATTAAAGAAGATATATACTTAGGTTTTAAGATTCTCATAAATCTATATTAGTAATGGTGGTTCAATATAGCAAAAATGGACTTTAAATAAAAGGAATAAATTGACATAATTAAAATTATGACAAAAATAAAGAAACAAAGAATAATTACTGAACAGCAATGCAGTGGGTTTCAGACAAGAATGAAGTCATCATATAGAAGTGATACCTATGGCAAGAATACTAGCTGGAAAACTAGTTTGTTTTTTTGAGGGGGAAAGAAAGAGTCATGCATAATAAATAATAGATAAAATATGAGCAAACATTAGAAAGCCAATACCTAGACATTTTTTTTTCTAGGTTTCCATATCAACACTTAGGTTATTCAATTCTCCCCTCCTTTGTTACAATAAAAGCCTATATTTTGCTATACTTTATTCAGTGGCTATCACAAGTATCTGGCTTGTTTTTTAATTTATTCATAAAGTTTAATATTATTGCAAAAATAATATAACCATTTATGTTTTTTTTTTATTTCCAGCTGTTTTAATTTTACCAGAATACTGTGCATATGATTGGTACTCAGTATAAACTTTGTTTTGTTGGTCATTCTCCAGCAATAGAAACCAATTTCCTACAGTTGTCAATTCCCTTAAATATTACCATATTTTCTACATTAGAGCATTGTTCATATTAAGAATGCCTCATAGCAAAAGCATCAAAGACTGTCTTAAAAGGATTACAGGAATATGCAAAATTAATGAGACTTGAAAATATCTAAGAGATTTTGCATTCTACATAAATTTAATTATTTTAATATTTTTCAGTTATGCATTAAGACATGATGTATCATTAAAGGAGAAGCTCTTAGCATTTAATGACACTTATTTCTGTGATTTACATCTACTACTATTTCAAGCTGTTGTTAGACAAATTAATTTGGTTAAACTGAGTATTTTGAAACACATTTTTTGACCTTTTAGTTATTTTCTACATCAGGAGATGATAACTAATAATACTGGTTGGGATTTCAAAAAATAAAATAATGATAAATATTTATGAAAAATTTTGTCTATTATATAAAACTAGAGGCCCGGTGCATAACATTTGTGCACTCAGGGGGAGGGGGTCCCTCAGCCTGGCTTGCACCCTGTTGCAGTCCAGGAGCCATCAGTCTAACATCCTTAGTGCTGCCACAAAGCCAGGAGAGGCTCCTGCCACCACAGCAGGCTCCTCAGCGATCAGCCTGGCTTCTCACACTGACCACCAGGGGGCAGCTCCTGCATTGTGCATCTACCCTCTGGTGGTCAATGAACATCATAGCAACAGGTAGTGCTGCCTGCCGTTCAGTCAATTTGCAGGTTACCCTTTTATTATATAGGATTTTGTACACGAATTTTGGATTCAACTATAAAAGGGTGTCTGAGATGATTTAGTCAGAGTAATTACATATGCCAAATAGATTTTCTGTATACAAGAGATATAATCACTGAAAATTACTTATTACTTTGATAAATTGGAACTCAAATATAAGGTGAATTACATTAAAAGATAAAAATCCATCTGATCATACATCAATATATCATACCATTGAAAATAAAACTCTAATAAATGTAAGATTGCATAAGAGAAACTTATGTAAATAAATTGTTCATAAAATCTGTATTAGGTTGTTGTAAGGGAAAATTATTTATTCAAAATGACACTTTTTCTAAGCTACATGACTTAAATGAGGAACTCTGCCAAAAACATTGTGAAAAGCTATATGGAGGTTGTAAATGTTATATTCATGTCTTTGTGCTATTCTTTTTCTCTGTTTTCAGTATGCCTTGAAACCTAACCGTGATATACCAAGAATTACATTTGTTCACTTTTTCTTACCCAGCAAAAAAAAGAGTATAT